>JAIOJX010000023.1:50746111-51946111 GCA_022376925.1 Tragulus kanchil
CGGTTCTCAGTTCTAACCCTTTGCCACAAAAGATAATGGTGAAGACCAAATGGGGTGGTGTCCTTGAAGAAGTCTGCACTCTATAAAGCATCACAAAGACATAAGGGATTATCATGCATTGTTATAAATATTTTGGAGAAAATGAATGCCCAGGTTGGTGATGTTCTTTTCCCCCAAAGGCTTGCTTGCTCTTGCAGAGACATAATCTTCACTCATTACACTAAATCAGCACCCTATGCTGTGACTTTTTTTTCGCATCCTCTAGGAACACTATATTTTAAAACTACCATTATACCATGTCATGTAGCTGCAGACCCCTGGCTGCCTCCCTTTCTCTACCTGGAAGGTTAATCAAACGTAAGCATTTCCTCATTCTGTAGCAGGCATCCTGGGGGCATACAATTTGGGATTAGTGACTGACCCTGCTGTTCATTCTGACAGCACACACTCCACACTGCATTCTCCTTTTAATAAGCAGAGCCGGTAGGAGAAAAGGCAAGAGTCATTAACTAAAAGTTAGCTGAGGATTGAAACACAGCAGCCTTTGCTTCTAAGAAGCTCTTCTGAAAAGAAACCTTTTGTCTCCAGCAACCACACAACAGCATCTTTAAGGATTTCATGATAATTTGTCTTGACCTTTTGCAAAATGCAATCTTATACAATAGTTGGTCACTTATTTTCTTGGCCACTTACCTGTTATTATATTTCTGGCATTGGTGAAGAGAATGAGCTGAGGAGAGTGAGAACAGCTTATGCAATAAGCTTTTTTCATGGAGTGCCATGACATACTCAGGATATAAAGGATTAAGCATAACAGCCTAGAGGGTGGTTGTCAGTGACTCATATCAGAAACTTTCCTCATTGAGCTTCAGATGTAATGGAAAAGTATTCCTGGGAGAGTTTCTTTCTTTTCTCTTTATTTCATTCCTGCCTTTTTTGCTCAGTGCCACAAGTCAGCACTTCCCTTCCCTCTTGCAGTCTTGGGTTCTGGATTGCTGAGTCTTACTGTAAAAATGACCATTTGTGTATGGGTACAAGATTGAGTGACTAGAGTTTATTCGTAAGCTTCTTTCTACTAAGTGGTCTCACTCCACAGCTATTAAGGTATTATTTTTCTGTATTATTTTGTTTTCAAATTCATTTTAATTCATCAGGGATTAATTTTATCAAAAGACATTAGTGTGGGCATATTATTTTATGAAGAGTGCAAGCTAAAGAAAAGAATTCCAAAGATTCAATTTAATCATGAACAACAGCTAGAGGTGTACACACAGTCTCATCTCAGGGGCAGGTGGCTGGGGTATGGAGGGTTAGGTGGCCATGTAAGCTTGTGTAGTTTGTGAACTGACCAACTTCAGGGCATACTTTGCACCTGAGCAGTGAACTGTCTGCAAAGATGTACAAGGTATCCTTGGGTAGTGAGCCTACATCCTTGTTTGGTGGAGGAAAAAGCACATACGCATAAACCCGTGGACTACTTTCTCTGTATGTTTCATGATCTTTCAGTCATATGGCCTTGTCTAACATCTTTTCATCATAGTATAAAGACTACCATGATAACATATTATGGCAGTAAAATGATTGGAAATTTGTCACTTTGAAGAAAGAACTTTAAGGTAGTATGGTTGGCAGAATCTCCACAGAGGCTTATACCCTACTACTCAGAACCTCTGAGCATGCTATTTCAATGGAAAAATGTGACTGTTAAGACTTTGAGATGGGAAGATTTAGCTGGATTATTCAGGTCCTGGTGGGCTTAATTTAGTTACAGCCATCCTTAAAAGCAGAGAGCTTCCCCCAGTTGTGATCAGAGACAAGCGATGACAGAGAAGAGTCAGAAAGACACCATATGGCCAACTTTGGAGATGGAGGAAAGGGCCTTGAGCCAAAGGATGCAGGCAGCCTCCAGGAACTAGAAAGGCAAGGAAAGAGATTCTCCTTAGAATCTCCAGAAGGATGCAGCCCTGCTAATGTCTCTTGTCAGGCTTCCAACCACAGAACTGCAAGACAATAAATATGTGTCGCTATAAACCACTGCTTTCGTGGCAACTTGTAACAGCAAAAGGGGTGATGCAAATAGCCATGTCTTCCTCTTATTCTGTCCTCTGTTAGCCCTCTGCATGCTTCTGTTCGGATTGCTGAGTCTTACTGTAAAAATGACCATTTGTGTATGGGTACAAGATTGAGTGACTAGAGTTTATTCGTAAGCTTCTTTCTACTAAGTGGTCTCACTCCACAGCTATTAAGGTATTATTTTTCTGTATTATTTTGTTTTCAAATTCATTTTAATTCATCAGGGATTAATTTTATCAAAAGACATTAGTGTGGGCATATTATTTTATGAAGAGTGCAAGCTAAAGAAAAGAATTCCAAAGATTCAATTTAATCATGAACAACAGCTAGAGGTGTACACACAGTCTCATCTCGGGGGCAGGTGGCTGGGGTATGGAGGGTTAGGTGGCCATGTAAGCTTGTGTAGTTTGTGAACTGACCAACTTCAGGGCATACTTTGCACCTGAGCAGTGAACTGTCTGCAAAGATGTACAAGGTATCCTTGGGTAGTGAGCCTACATCCTTGTTTGGTGGAGGAAAAAGCACATACGCATAAACCCGTGGACTACTTTCTCTGTATGTTTCATGATCTTTCAGTCATATGGCCTTGTCTAACATCTTTTCATCATAGTATAAAGACTACCATGATAACATATTATGGCAGTAAAATGATTGGAAATTTGTCACTTTGAAGAAAGAACTTTAAGGTAGTATGGTTGGCAGAATCTCCACAGAGGCTTATACCCTACTACTCAGAACCTCTGAGCATGCTATTTCAATGGAAAAATGTGACTGTTAAGACTTTGAGATGGGAAGATTTAGCTGGATTATTCAGGTCCTGGTGGGCTTAATTTAGTTACAGCCATCCTTAAAAGCAGAGAGCTTCCCCCAGTTGTGATCAGAGACAAGCGATGACAGAGAAGAGTCAGAAAGACACCATATGGCCAACTTTGGAGATGGAGGAAAGGGCCTTGAGCCAAAGGATGCAGGCAGCCTCCAGGAACTAGAAAAGGCAAGGAAAGAGATTCTCCCTTAGAATCTCCAGAAGGATGCAGCCCTGCTAATGTCTCTTGTCAGGCTTCCAACCACAGAACTGCAAGACAATAAATATGTGTCGCTATAAACCACTGCTTTCGTGGCAACTTGTAACAGCAGCAATAGAAAGCTGATGCAAATAGCCATGTCTTCCTCTTATTCTGTCCTCTGTTCCTCTCCCAGCCCTCTGCATGCTTCTGTCAATGATTAACTTCACTTATATGTCTGAAACAAGAGACAGACTGGTTTAGAGAGGTCAGTAAACTCTAGGGGCCAGAAAGTCAATTCTGCCATTGTAGTTGGAAAGCAGCCCCAGACATGACGTGAATAAATGGGTGTAGCTGTGTTTTAATAACACTTTATTACAAACACAGGAGGTTCACCAAGAAGCAGTAAGTAGTTTGCCAATCCCTGGTCTAGAGTCTTGCAAATCAAAATGTGGTCCTCAGATCCACAGCATCCCCTGGGAGCTTGTTAGAAATGCACAATCTCAGGACCCACTCCAGGCCTTACTGAATCAGAATCTGCAGTTTAACAAGACCTCCACATGTTGCATATACACATTCAAGCTTAGGAATCATTGCCATAGAAGCTCTAGTGTTCTGGGGATGATGCAAAATTATCAGACCCAATATTATGATTAACATCCTATTTCCAGCTGCAGAGTATCACTGGGTAAGAAAGGCAGATGCAAGACTTAAAAAAATAATAATATGGGAATTTTTTAACGCATTTACTATGCATGAGGGGTGCTCAGGTGTTATTCTGTTTAATCCTCATAGTAAGTCTTCATGTCATTTTTCCCAGTTGCTATAGATGAGAAAACTGAAGCCTTCCCAAGGTCTCTGATGAGTGTAAGCAGAGATTCAACGCTCAGTTGCTTCAACTCTAAAACTCAAGATATATTTTCCCAGTTGCTTAATTTAGTTACAGCCATCCTTAAAAGCAGAGAGCTTCCCCCAGTTGTGATCAGAGACAAGCGATGACAGAGAAGAGTCAGAAAGACACCATATGGCCAACTTTGGAGATGGAGGAAAGGGCCTTGAGCCAAAGGATGCAGGCAGCCTCCAGGAACTAGAAAAGGCAAGGAAAGAGATTCTCCCTTAGAATCTCCAGAAGGATGCAGCCCTGCTAATGTCTCTTGTCAGGCTTCCAACCACAGAACTGCAAGACAATAAATATGTGTCGCTATAAACCACTGCTTTCGTGGCAACTTGTAACAGCAGCAATAGAAAGCTGATGCAAATAGCCATGTCTTCCTCTTATTCTGTCCTCTGTTCCTCTCCCAGCCCTCTGCATGCTTCTGTCAATGATTAACTTCACTTATATGTCTGAAACAAGAGACAGACTGGTTTAGAGAGGTCAGTAAACTCTAGGGGCCAGAAAGTCAATTCTGCCATTGTAGTTGGAAAGCAGCCCCAGACATGACGTGAATAAATGGGTGTAGCTGTGTTTTAATAACACTTTATTACAAACACAGGAGGTTCACCAAGAAGCAGTAAGTAGTTTGCCAATCCCTGGTCTAGAGTCTTGCAAATCAAAATGTGGTCCTCAGATCCACAGCACCCCCTGGGAGCTTGTTAGAAATGCACAATCTCAGGACCCACTCCAGGCCTTACTGAATCAGAATCTGCAGTTTAACAAGACCTCCACATGTTGCATATACACATTCAAGCTTAGGAATCATTGCCATAGAAGCTCTAGTGTTCTGGGGATGATGCAAAATTATCAGACCCAATATTATGATTAACATCCTATTTCCAGCTGCAGAGTATCACTGGGTAAGAAAGGCAGATGCAAGACTTAAAAAAATAATAATATGGGAATTTTTTAACGCATTTACTATGCATGAGGGGTGCTCAGGTGTTATTCTGTTTAATCCTCATAGTAAGTCTTCATGTCATTTTTCCCAGTTGCTATAGATGAGAAAACTGAAGCCTTCCCAAGGTCTCTGATGAGTGTAAGCAGAGATTCAACGCTCAGTTGCTTCAACTCTAAAACTCAAGATATATTCTTTTAACCACACCACACTGAAGTGCTTGTTTTTCAGACTCTGTTTAATATAACCTGCAACAAAAATAATTTTTGGATATAAAAGCTCCTTGATATCTAGCCAAACATTACATCACTGGAACTTTAGATGTATATGGTGCACTTCATCCTATACTTATATAAACAATTTTTGAGATAGTACATATTTTTTTCAGTTGTTCTCATCATGAACTGAGAGACTCCTGGGTGACATTCTGTTGGACAGACTTGACCACTTAATTAGCATTGGCAAAGTAGGAACTCTTGTGGCCTGCGCTTTTGAGGTTAACTATAATAGTTGTTATTTTTGATTTATAAAACATTCCCGTAGCTGAACTTCTGGGCACAGTTACTGAATGGATATGCAGTTAATTGATTCTCAGCCACTTCAGTCTCAGCTCTGTACCTCTCCAGCGAGCCTCTTCACATCCATCAAAAGACCGTCTGATGGAACAGATGGCCTTAGCACAGGATCCTGAAGGTCAGCATTGGGGAAGAAGGGGGCGAGACGGAGATTTCTAAATTACATGCTTTCTATGGAAACACTAGAAACATTATGATCTTTAGATCTAAATTCCATAAACATAGGTGCTTCTGATCCTTCAAAGTCACAGGGACAATGAGCAAAAGATGATAGCAAGTGTGCCTAGGATACAGAAATTAAATTACGCGCAAGCAGAAAAAGGGAAACCAGGTTTGAGTTTTATGAGGACTATAAAGACTGGATTCTCACATAAAAGGAAGGGCTTTTGCAGCTTTTACTGCCCTGGAGAAGGACTCTTTCCTTTCTGGCTGATGCTGCAAGTTGGAAAATCCTAACTGGCTTGCAGTGCAGTTTCCACTTCCAGCAAATGGGATTCTCTTAAAACAGCAAGTTAAAGAATCGCTCCTGCCTCAGGATGCAGGACTCTGCTTACTCACTGTCATTAAAGTCTCCTGTGGTCATCTAATCTTCCATAACTGGAGGACTTTCAGATTTGAACCATCCCAAGCTCTTCATTCTGGCCTTTCTCTTTTCTAGATTCAGGGGGCGCCTCCCACTTTGCCAAAGCAAACTGGAGCACAGACTTTATTCAGCAGATTGATTCGTTTTGTTAAAGAGCAAGCTCACTGAGGACCAGGACTTTGGAATGCAAATTCTGGTCTCTAGATGGCAGTCTAGCTCTGCTAAATTTGACTACTACCCAATCCTGGGTGAATTGTTGAAGCTACGGTTAAAAATAAAACCTGACCATGGAAAATCTATGGAGAGGGGATAATAAGACTCAGATGTTAATTTTTGGTTGATGGCAAATAAATGGTTGGGTCTGAGCACCAGGTTGAAAAAATGTGTCTATGAACATGCTAAAAACGCTATCTGGCAGCCCTGATTTGACTGCAAATTTTAAAAGTGATAAATGCAGGCAGTTCTACTGTGGAAAGAGCAGTTTAAATATACAGAAATGTCTAAAATGGTGCTTTACTCCACAAAGTCTAGAAGTTGGCCATCACCAGTTACTTAGATCTCTTTGCACACTACCTATTTATATAGCTATCATTTAGTCAATAAAAATGTGGAATAACTAGTTTGATTAATAACATCCTCAATTTCTTGGAAAAAAATTAGCAAGAAGAAATGGCTGTTGGCATTAGCCATGAATAAAGCTTCTGATTGATTTCAAATAGTTGACAGACCTTGGGTAGATGGAGATGAGTTCAGAGTGAGTTCAACCTGGAAGTTAGCCTAGCATTTTGATCTGAAAGAAGCCTTAGGGATCATTTGTGTCCAGCCTTCTTGCTCTACAGACAACAGAACATAAACTTGGACACCATCAAAGGTCCAGGGACCAGGGGCTGAACTGGCTTCCAGGTGACTCCCAGTGGAGATTCGGTCTTAGGTTTTGAGGTTATTTTCAGTCCTATGCAACCATTATGCAAAAATAGTTCTCTATTGAGTGTAAATTGCAATAGTGTATCCAAACACTATTTTTGTTTATTCTGTGCCTTTGAAATTTTAAAAATACAGGTGGTAGTCAGTACTCTGTTGTTTGCAAGAGGTCTGATAGGAGCCACGTAGGGCAGTTCTTCAGAGAAGGCAGTGGAACAAGAAGACTAGAAAGCATTGGATAATTTTACTGTGGGATGCTCCCACTTTGCCAAAGCAAACTGGAGCACAGACTTTATTCAGCAGATTGATTCGTTTTGTTAAAGAGCAAGCTCACTGAGGACCAGGACTTTGGAATGCAAATTCTGGTCTCTAGATGGCAGTCTAGCTCTGCTAAATTTGACTACTACCCAATCCTGGGTGAATTGTTGAAGCTACGGTTAAAAATAAAACCTGACCATGGAAAATCTATGGAGAGGGGATAATAAGACTCAGATGTTAATTTTTGGTTGATGGCAAATAAATGGTTGGGTCTGAGCACCAGGTTGAAAAAAATGTGTCTATGAACATGCTAAAAACGCTATCTGGCAGCCCTGATTTGACTGCAAATTTTAAAAGTGATAAATGCAGGCAGTTCTACTGTGGAAAGAGCAGTTTAAATATACAGAAATGTCTAAAATGGTGCTTTACTCCACAAAGTCTAGAAGTTGGCCATCACCAGTTACTTAGATCTCTTTGCACACTACCTATTTATATAGCTATCATTTAGTCAATAAAAATGTGGAATAACTAGTTTGATTAATAACATCCTCAATTTCTTGGAAAAAAATTAGCAAGAAGAAATGGCTGTTGGCATTAGCCATGAATAAAGCTTCTGATTGATTTCAAATAGTTGACAGACCTTGGGTAGATGGAGATGAGTTCAGAGTGAGTTCAACCTGGAAGTTAGCCTAGCATTTTGATCTGAAAGAAGCCTTAGGGATCATTTGTGTCCAGCCTTCTTGCTCTACAGACAACAGAACATAAACTTGGACACCATCAAAGGTCCAGGGACCAGGGGCTGAACTGGCTTCCAGGTGACTCCCAGTGGAGATTCGGTCTTAGGTTTTGAGGTTATTTTCAGTCCTATGCAACCATTATGCAAAAATAGTTCTCTATTGAGTGTAAATTGCAATAGTGTATCCAAACACTATTTTTGTTTATTCTGTGCCTTTGAAATTTTAAAAATACAGGTGGTAGTCAGTACTCTGTTGTTTGCAAGAGGTCTGATAGGAGCCACGTAGGGCAGTTCTTCAGAGAAGGCAGTGGAACAAGAAGACTAGAAAGCATTGGATAATTTTACTGTGGGATGCTAGACCAGCTCTCCTGTTCAGTACTGGCACTTGTAAAATAGTAGTAAGGTCATTACTGTCTACTTTATAAGACTGTAGTAAGGATCAAATAATATATGAGGGAAGTAAATACATTTTGTAGAGCGATGCCCAAAGAGTGTAAGTATTGACATCAGAAATAAGATTTTTGAGCCACAAAATAAAGCACTGTAAGAATAAGATGGAACTTTTTTCTTTAAAAAACTTGGCTAAGTGAAAGAAGCCGGACACAAAAGGTCACATACTGCATTATTCCAATTACATGAAATATCCAGAATAGGTAAATCTGTAGAGACAGAAAGCAGATTGGTGGTTGCCAGGGGCTGGGAAGGAAGCGAGATGGGGAATGACTATTTAATGGGTATGGATTTTCTCTTTGGGGTGATGAAAATGTTTGGGAGCTACATAAAAAAGCTGGTTACTGAACACTGTGAATGTCCTAAATGCCCTTACATTGTTCACTCTAAAATGATTTTATGTTATGTGAAATAAAAAGGAAGACCTGGTGATTTGGAGGGGCTAGGACTGAGCAGAGGGGTTATGTCAGGAGTGTTTGTCCAAATGAGTTAGTAAATGAAATCTCCAACTAATAGGCTCCTTTAGAAAAGCATGTTTGTAAAGTTTACTTTTGGTTGCTGTTAGCGTTTGACTATCTCCATGAAACAAAGCCCAGCAAATTTTGTCCACAGTCCACTCCATGCTATTGGATAGTTTCCAATGATAACATGTCCAGTGAACTCCACAGATGTTTAGACAAATGCCCTTTGGCCCTTGAGTCTTCTGATCCTACTAGGCAGTTGCCCTGAGGGTTATAGAAGACAAGAGATTTGGGGAGGAAAGGATGGTTTCATTAGTTGACCTCTTGACAATTCACCATTAGGGACTCCCAGTGGAGTTCGGTCTTAGGTTTTGAGGTTATTTTCAGTCCTATGCAACCATTATGCAAAAATAGTTCTCTATTGAGTGTAAATTGCAATAGTGTATCCAAACACTATTTTTGTTTATTCTGTGCCTTTGAAATTTTAAAAATACAGGTGGTAGTCAGTACTCTGTTGTTTGCAAGAGGTCTGATAGGAGCCACGTAGGGCAGTTCTTCAGAGAAGGCAGTGGAACAAGAAGACTAGAAAGCATTGGATAATTTTACTGTGGGATGCTAGACCAGCTCTCCTGTTCAGTACTGGCACTTGTAAAATAGTAGTAAGGTCATTACTGTCTACTTTATAAGACTGTAGTAAGGATCAAATAATATATGAGGGAAGTAAATACATTTTGTAGAGCGATGCCCAAAGAGTGTAAGTATTGACATCAGAAATAAGATTTTTGAGCCACAAAATAAAGCACTGTAAGAATAAGATGGAACTTTTTTCTTTAAAAAACTTGGCTAAGTGAAAGAAGCCGGACACAAAAGGTCACATACTGCATTATTCCAATTACATGAAATATCCAGAATAGGTAAATCTGTAGAGACAGAAAGCAGATTGGTGGTTGCCAGGGGCTGGGAAGGAAGCGAGATGGGGAATGACTATTTAATGGGTATGGATTTTCTCTTTGGGGTGATGAAAATGTTTGGGAGCTACATAAAAATGCTGGTTACTGAACACTGTGAATGTCCTAAATGCCCTTACATTGTTCACTCTAAAATGATTTTATGTTATGTGAAATAAAAAGGAAGACCTGGTGATTTGGAGGGGCTAGGACTGAGCAGAGGGGTTATGTCAGGAGTGTTTGTCCAAATGAGTTAGTAAATGAAATCTCCAACTAATAGGCTCCTTTAGAAAAGCATGTTTGTAAAGTTTACTTTTGGTTGCTGTTAGCGTTTGACTATCTCCATGAAACAAAGCCCAGCAAATTTTGTCCACAGTCCACTCCATGCTATTGGATAGTTTCCAATGATAACATGTCCAGTGAACTCCACAGATGTTTAGACAAATGCCCTTTGGCCCTTGAGTCTTCTGATCCTACTAGGCAGTTGCCCTGAGGGTTATAGAAGACAAGAGATTTGGGGAGGAAAGGATGGTTTCATTAGTTCCCTCTGACCCACTCTTGACAATTCACCATTGCTAGAAATTACTTTTTTGCTTGAAACAGTTTCAGGTACTGGCTTCCCACCCCCCTCCCCAGTTAGCGAATCTTGACTGTTGTGTGTTTAACTTTCCTCAGTGGACCTCTCCTCTGAGCTTCAAAGAGAACTGCTGTTTCATGGTATCAATTTTCTCACTGTAGGACATTGCCTTCTGATCTTTGCAAGGGGCCCTGATTCTATTCCAAACCTATGGGGTATTTTCAAAGGCTGCCAATTAATAGCAAGAGGATTTTTTGCCTTCATTTACACTACAAATATTAAGAAGTGATTAGTCAAGTTATCAACATGTTTCTATGTCCATGCATGATGGGGTATTACATATCTCATTTGTGGTTCGAAATTTCAAACAATGACTTATCTAATCATTTCATGAATCATCTGTTATTCTGGGGAAAAAAAAAACAAACTAAGTAAAAACAAAAAACCAGAATTAGATACGGAATCAGAGAAGCTGAACACTGAAATAGACTTTTCTATGTATTTATCCAACTAATATAACGTGACATTTGAATATAACTCACTAAGTCCCTGCCAGATTGTTGTCTGCCTTAAGTTTGATGGCAAGTGTTATAAAATTCTTCCTTAAATTGAGTCAGATTTTACCACCTTGTAACTTCCATACTAGTCTTGGGTGTATCACTTGGAATTATCACATTCGTGCTTATTCAATCGTGTCTGACTCAGAGACCCTCTGGACAGTAGAACTGTAGTAGCCCTCTGCATTCCTATGTCCATGGGATTTCTGAGGCAAGAATGCTGGAGCGGGTTGCCATTTCCTTCTTCAGGGAATCTTCCTGACCTAGGGATCAAACTTCACATCTCCTTCATTGCAGGCAGATTCTTTACCTGCTGAGCTATGGGGGAACCCAGAATAAGTCAGATTTGTTTTCCACATGATTGATTTTAAATAATGAGAAACAGTGAAACGTTTCTGTCTTTATTTTAGGCTAAACACACAGTTCTTTCAATTTCAAAAGCTTGAAATTTCATTGTTGTCTTGTTATTATCCTCTCTATACACTTATGTTTACTCATGTCTCTAAGAATTTGGCACCCAGAACTAAGTATGTGATATCAGCTATCTAAACATTACAGAGAAGAGACTGTAATAATGAACATCTTCTAAACAATAGGCATTTATCAATGAACCAAGTGAATATTTATGCTTAACATGATTGTGTCTCAATCTTTGTATTGGCAATGGGGGGAAATTAATTATAGGATGCAATAGGCAAGGTTGAAGTTTAGGAGATTCAGAGATATTTTAAAAACAATCTACGGGCTTCCCCTGGTGGTCCAGTGGGTAAGGACACCGCCTTGCACTGCAAGGGGCACTGGTTCGATCCCTGGCCTGGGAAGATCCCATGTACCGCGGAGCGGCTGGACTGATGTGTCCAATTACCGAGCCAGAGCTCTGGAGTGCATGCGCTCAGAGCTGGCGCTCTGCAATGACAGACGCCACCGTGATGGGTGGCCCACAGGAGCCAAAGAACAAAGATGGATGAAAATAGAGAAATGAAAGACCAATAGAAGTGGCCCGCCTGCTCCCTTCCCTCCCCGACCCCCGCCCAAAAATAAATAAATAAATAAATCTTTAAAAAAATAAATAAATAAAAACAATCTACAGCTGGAAAGAATATTCGGAGACAGAACAAAAGGATTTATATTAACTGTATCCATGCACTGAACCAACCAATGTGGTTGGTATTTTGGACATTTTTTTAAGATTTGTATGTCCCTCACACTTGAGCTAAAAGAACACCTCCTCTGTGAAGCCTTCTCTGATTTCTCCTCTCTATGTTTTCATAATACCTCTGTAGGCCTCTTCTGGGGAGCTGATCAATTCATATATAATTAATGTTTACCTGCCTGCTTCCCCTACCTGACTGCAGGTTCCTTTATAACACCTGGTGTCTAACTTGACTTTCATGTGTGTCGTATGAATTAATGAATGTCAGTCTTTCATTAGTACATCTCAAGTGACTATAAATTAAGAGGATGAATCATATTATCAAATGGAATTCCCTTAGCAAAGACTTAGATGACCACAACTTTGAAATTCGTGGTTTCACTCACATAATAATTTAATGCTCTCATTAAAATCATGAAACATTTTATTTGATAATCTAAAGATAATTTATCCAAAATGATATGTTAACTGTTCTTTTAAGAAGCTAATGATTGTTTATGTCTTCATTTAGTTCAACTATTATGTCTTTCCTTAGTTCAAAATCTGGCTCTACATCTGTATTGTTTATTTTCTCCCCTTTGTATAAGCACTTAATGATAGCAAAGAGAAAGAGACTTTAAAGTTCAGCCATTTTTACACCAGTCAGAATGGGCACCATCAGAAAACTACCAACAATAGACAGAGGATGTGGAAAAAAGGGAACCTGCCTACACTGTTGGTGGTAATATAAATTGGTGCACCTGTGATGGAGAGCAGCATGGAGGTCCCTCAAAAAACAAAAACTACCATAAGACCCAGCAATCCCACTTCAGGGCACATACCCAGAGAAAACTAAATTCAAAATGATACACGCACCCCCATGTTCATTATAGCACTATTTACAACAGCCAAGACATGGCAGCCACTTAAATGCCCATCAGCAGAGGAGTGGATACAAATATATGTGGTGCATATGTCCAGTGGAATATCACTCAGCCATAAAAAGGAATTAAATAGTGCCATTTTCAGGGATGTGGATAGACCTAGAGACTATCAAAGAAAGTGAAGTAACTTAATAAGAGAAAAAAATCATACACATATGTGTATATATATATTAACACTTATATATGGAATCTAGAAAAATGATACAAACTTATTTGTAAAGGAGAAATAGAGACATAGATGTAGAGAATATTTACGGAGACAAAGGAGGGAAGGGATGGTGGGATGGATTGAGAGACTGGGATTGACATATTTACACTACTGATACTATGGGTAAAATAGATACCTATGGCCTACTGTACAGCACAGGAACTCTACTCAGGGCTCTGTGGTGACCTGAATGGGAAAAAGGATATACACACACATACCCATGTGTTGCCCCCCGTAGAATTAAGGGAATTGTCAGTCTTTCATTAGTACATCTCAAGTGACTATAAATTAAGAGGATGAATCATATTATCAAATGGAATTCCCTTAGCAAAGACTTAGATGACCACAACTTTGAAATTCGTGGTTTCACTCACATAATAATTTAATGCTCTCATTAAAATCATGAAACATTTTATTTGATAATCTAAAGATAATTTATCCAAAATGATATGTTAACTGTTCTTTTAAGAAGCTAATGATTGTTTATGTCTTCATTTAGTTCAACTATTATGTCTTTCCTTAGTTCAAAATCTGGCTCTACATCTGTATTGTTTATTTTCTCCCCTTTGTATAAGCACTTAATGATAGCAAAGAGAAAGAGACTTTAAAGTTCAGCCATTTTTACACCAGTCAGAATGGGCACCATCAGAAAACTACCAACAATAGACAGAGGATGTGGAAAAAAGGGAACCTGCCTACACTGTTGGTGGTAATATAAATTGGTGCACCTGTGATGGAGAGCAGCATGGAGGTCCCTCAAAAAACAAAAACTACCATAAGACCCAGCAATCCCACTTCAGGGCACATACCCAGAGAAAACTAAATTCAAAATGATACACGCACCCCCATGTTCATTATAGCACTATTTACAACAGCCAAGACATGGCAGCCACTTAAATGCCCATCAGCAGAGGAGTGGATACAAATATATGTGGTGCATATGTCCAGTGGAATATCACTCAGCCATAAAAAGGAATTAAATAGTGCCATTTTCAGGGATGTGGATAGACCTAGAGACTATCAAAGAAAGTGAAGTAACTTAATAAGAGAAAAAAATCATACACATATGTGTATATATATATTAACACTTATATATGGAATCTAGAAAAATGATACAAACTTATTTGTAAAGGAGAAATAGAGACATAGATGTAGAGAATATTTACGGAGACAAAGGAGGGAAGGGATGGTGGGATGGATTGAGAGACTGGGATTGACATATTTACACTACTGATACTATGGGTAAAATAGATACCTAATGAGAACCTACTGTACAGCACAGGGAACTCTACTCAGGGCTCTGTGGTGACCTGAATGGGAAGGAAATCTAAAAATGAGGGGATATACACACACATACCCATAAAACTGATCCACTGTGCAGGACAGCAGAAACTAATACAACATTGTAAAGCAACTATACTCAAATAAAAATTAATGAAAATAAAAGTTAAACTATTTCAGCATAGAGTCAGTTACACAGAAAATAATAATTGTATGTATGTGTTCAAATCAGCACATCTCATTTTGTAAAATGATTGATTCTCGTTATGGACCTATCATTACAGTATTTATTGGTGGAAAATAGATAATTTGTTGAAATCATGGGTCTTGAAAAATATACACACAAGCAAACAAAACTAAATACATGTGTACTGTTAGGTCCTAACCTATTAAGAGTTCTGAGTTTTTAGTTTTGTTAGAAACTGACTCTGCCATTTGGGACACAGTTTCCACTTAAAGAGATCCCCTAGTTGTATACAGATCTTCATAGTAAAACCCAGGCACCTGGTAATCATACAATTGTCTCTATGTGGATGAAAATATCATCTGGCAAGAAGGTGGAGTTTGGGGAAGTAACTTTTAGAAAATAGCTCCTGATTTCTCCTAAGATAGACTCCTTTACTGAGTGTGATAGAATATGAGTGGCTTAAAGCAGTCCCAAGACTGGACCAGACCAAGTCTCCTTGCCTCTAGAAGCTGGTCCTATTTTGATGTCTGTTTGAGGTGGACCTCCCACATGGGCACTCATACACCAGGTACCAGCTGCCCTCCATCTCACGGAATATATATGCAGCCATTTTGTGTGTCCTCTGGGAATTGTCTCTGTCCCAGAGAAAAGATTCTTAGGTAATGGTATTTCAAAAAACTTCATAAGGTTTTTCTGAGTCAGGGTTTTCCCTACCATATCACTAATCTATTTATATTTTATACCCTATTCACTTCCAAAAATGACTTGAGACCTCTCAGGCCTGCACAAGTCTTATTTTACATAGGAAAAAAAAGTAAAAATTCTGCTAATTAAAAATGCCCTTGATTCAGTTCTCATTGTATCTTACTCTGAAGGCAGAGCTGTAAAACATGTGTATTTAAATCCTTAGAAAAAATTAGGGTTTTCCAATGTGGGGGACAGCTTTGCTTACTCTGATGTCCAACCACTGGAAAGTTCAGAGGATCCAACCTGGTTCAAATGAAGTTCAAACATTAAAAGTAAAGCTCAACCCTACATCTACTTTTTGCATCCTTTTCTTCTCCCAATTCTTCCTTTTTTTTTTTAATTTCAGCACCTTACACAGCCTAATCATGGTTTGAAAAAATAAACAGTTACAGATTTGATCTTATCTACTGAAGAAATAGCTGCTGATCTTCAAATAATAGTGAACTTCTGGGGCCTATGTCTTCTTTTGTTGAGGAGACCTCTTGGCTTCTGAAAAAAGTCAAGGGTTGGTTGGTGTAGTTTGATCCATTGTGACCTATTGGGGGCACTGACCTTTAAATCAAATGGACTGACTACTTAAGCAAAATCATAGACAAATCCATTCTCCAGAAGCAATGACATCTCTATCAGTGTTTCATCTTGAACTAGACCCATGTGGCTGTAATAGGCCCGTGCAACTGCTTAACATCAACAGAAAACAAACAGAAGTGCTGTCACCTCTTCCAGCTTCAAGTAGATAAAGACAGCTAATCCATAAATGGCAAGTTCCTAAGTCCTTTCTTGCAGGAAGAAATTCTGAAGAATCTCTTTCTCCAGGAGCAGCTGGGATGACTTTAAAGTAGGAACACTGCCCCACCCCCACCTCTTCACCCATGTTTATTTTGGACATGCTATAGTAAATCCTCCTGGAGACATAAGTTGCTCATGTTTCATGGTGGAGCAAGCACAGCTTCCATTTGCTTGGTGATATTCCTCCTGACCACTGACTCTTGGATTTACACTGCCCTTCACAAGAAAGAGACTCTGTGGGGTGATTTGCTTGTGTTTACCAGCATGTGGCCATGCTTGTTTCTGACCAGAAACCCACTCTATTTGGACAGTAGGGCTTCTATGAGTAAACCTGACCACAGTCCTCCCACGAAACTCCAGGACCTGGGAAGGGGCAACTGAGAAGGCCTCCTGAGTGGGTGGGCCTTCTGGGACAGTCCTGGGAAACTGCAGTTATTTACATAGCTTCCTTGGCTTGTGACAGGAATGCCTGGAACATCGGGAAGAATATCTTTATCTGTAATATGTTGAATTAGAAATTAAGAAGTGGTGATGGTAGCTAAGCCTGGTCTTGTGGTCTCTACTCCAGCGCAATTGCTTACCCAACCAAGTGTGTGACGTTAACACTCCCAGTTCTCTGTGCTTCCACAGTGGACGCTGTGCCCTTAACGTCCTGGAACACTCAGGGGAGTCACTTGTCCTTTACCTGCCTACAGGTCAAAGCCTCGGCTGGATGCTGTGGGTGTGTCAGTGTCTAACGCCTAATAATAGCAGCTCCTGTTTGAAAAAGTCAGGGTTGGTTGGGTTGTTAAAGTCAAGGGTTGGTTGGTGTTTTTCCATTGTGACCTATTGGGGGCACTGACCTTTAAATCAAATGGACTGACTACTTAAGCAAAATCATAGACAAATCCATTCTCCAGAAGCAATGACATCTCTATCAGTGTTTCATCTTGAACTAGACCCATGTGGCTGTAATAGGCCCGTGCAACTGCTTAACATCAACAGAAAACAAACAGAAGTGCTGTCACCTCTTCCAGCTTCAAGTAGATAAAGACAGCTAATCCATAAATGGCAAGTTCCTAAGTCCTTTCTTGCAGGAAGAAATTCTGAAGAATCTCTTTCTCCAGGAGCAGCTGGGATGACTTTAAAGTAGGAACACTGCCCCACCCCCACCTCTTCACCCATGTTTATTTTGGACATGCTATAGTAAATCCTCCTGGAGACATAAGTTGCTCATGTTTCATGGTGGAGCAAGCACAGCTTCCATTTGCTTGGTGATATTCCTCCTGACCACTGACTCTTGGATTTACACTGCCCTTCACAAGAAAGAGACTCTGTGGGGTGATTTGCTTGTGTTTACCAGCATGTGGCCATGCTTGTTTCTGACCAGAAACCCACTCTATTTGGACAGTAGGGCTTCTATGAGTAAACCTGACCACAGTCCTCCCACGAAACTCCAGGACCTGGGAAGGGGCAACTGAGAAGGCCTCCTGAGTGGGTGGGCCTTCTGGGACAGTCCTGGGAAACTGCAGTTATTTACATAGCTTCCTTGGCTTGTGACAGGAATGCCTGGAACATCGGGAAGAATATCTTTATCTGTAATATGTTGAATTAGAAATTAAGAAGTGGTGATGGTAGCTAAGCCTGGTCTTGTGGTCTCTACTCCAGCGCAATTGCTTACCCAACCAAGTGTGTGACGTTAACACTCCCAGTTCTCTGTGCTTCCACAGTGGACGCTGTGCCCTTAACGTCCTGGAACACTCAGGGGAGTCACTTGTCCTTTACCTGCCTACAGGTCAAAGCCTCGGCTGGATGCTGTGGGTGTGTCGAGTGTCTAACGCCTAATGAATAGCAGCTCCTGTTTAGACTCCCCACCCCCGCCTTCTGCTCCAATCACCTTAAGTTCAAACCTCATTAAAGAAATAAGAAACCAAGGGAAATAACAGTGATGGTGGATACTAGCTGTTAATATATGACTAGGCAGTTTTCTAGGTATGGCTTGAAGTACGGGGAGAAAGTGAAATGATAACACTAAATAAAATAGCAGGGTAAAGAAGCTATTGTTTTGCAATGAATTTTAGAACCAGGACATTGCTAATGTAAATATTGAATAGAACTGAATTCCATTCTCTAGGCTGGAATGTAAAAATCTGAAAAGCACATGGGGTTCTATCTATAAGTTTCGTATTCTGTCCAGATAAGCCCTCATTATGTGAATGGTATGTTAATAATGTACCCATACATCAGATATAGAAAACTAGGATGCAGAAGGAAAATAAGCCTGAATTAAGCCACCTTGATACGATGGTACATGAATACCATACCCATGAATCAGGTATAACAAGCTTAGAGTGAGAGTGAGAGAAAAAGAGCCTGATATTAAGCTACATCAATATGGAGACCCTTTCATTGCTATCTCTGTATTTATATGTCTAAAACCACAGTAGGAAATACCATACATTTTTCACAATGCTTCAGAGATTGCTACAGCCAAAGCTCTACCTGAAGCTAAATAAGCAAACATTCTAATTTCCTATTTTTCTCAGCTCAAATACAGTAGTTATTTCAGAGGCCACTGAGAAGGAGGGCAGGCATATTTGTGTTATGCCTGTGGATCTGTTGCCAAGCACACCATCTTGCTGTTGACACAAGAGCCAGCTTTGCCTGGCAGCAGAGACATCAAAGCCCCTTCATGGCAAGGCAGTCCCAAATCTGGAAGAGGCCTTTTGGAATTTCCAACCTGTTCATTATGGCATTAAGGGTGCATTAATTGCTTCATAGCTCTGTGGATATAAGGTTATATTCATTGACTTAAGTTGACAACTTCCTTTTGCTAAAGCTAGTTAGGAAAAAGCACTTCAAATGTGTTTCTAAAGATCTCATAAACACTGTTTCTTCTGATTGCTAAGTAACTTCCTTTTCTTTCTTCTCTTTTTAATTCTCAGTTTCCAGTTCCTCTTCATTACGGTCCTGAATATCTGAACCTAGGCTCTGAAGTGCTATTTTCCCGTTCTGCTCAGAAACATGATGATTTTATCAGAGATTATGGGCAGAAGGCTGATCTGTCACTGAGCTAGATGGAGCCAGAAATGACTTGGATTCCAAGTAGAGCTGAAGAATTTCTTTTGGAAGCAATGTCAGGAAACGTTCTTAATAAACATGTAGATAGTACTATGCCTCAAAATTTCTTAAGAACTTCAAGTTTTATTTAAGAACTCTCTATTATAAACCAGAAAGAGATTGAGAAGCTTTGTCTGCATTATGAAAGATATGTATCTGAAAGTCAATAAATTTGGTCTTTCAAATCGTTAAATGCTGAATGTAATTGGCAACATTGATAATCTGATCAACTGGGTAGAAAGTGGCTGTAAAAGACTTTTTATTTGACCTCTTTTATTGATTTTTTATTTATCTATTTTCACTCATCTTTATTCTTTCACCTGTGTGGGCCTCCCATTGCAGGGGCCTCTCTCTTTGCAGAGCATCAGCTCTGGGCACATGTGCTCCAGAGCGCTGGCTAGTAATTGGACACACCAGTCCAACTGCTCCACGGCACATGGGGTCTCCCTGACCAAAGATCTAACCTATGCCCTTCGCATTGCAAGGCGGACTCTTTTCGCACTGGACCATCAGGGAAGTCCTAAAAGACTCTTTTGATGACATGGGTTGGCATATTTTACTGAAATGGCAGATGCGTTTGTGGTCACATGATAACATGGCCACCCTGCCATATCTAAACCATCACCAAATGCTAAGAGAAATAAAGGAAATAAAGGTCATGAACAACCAACTGCTGCATATCCCTTAACGGTTCTTCTCTCCAAATCAATTCAGGCAGAGAAGAAGATGCCCTCGATTTGAGGTCTGTTCACCAAACTAAATTGGCAGGACAGTAAGAGTTGAAAAGCATGCCCACTTTAAGACCCTTATTTTTCTTCCTTCTTTGAAAATTAAACCAAAAAATGCAATTAGTGTAAAGAGGATGGCATCCATTTTATTAAATATGCTTCCCATGTATCTTTGTAAGAGGTTATTTTTCTAAAAATACACACCTTATGCCAACTTTCTTGGTATTTACACAGAATCTACAGATGATTAAATGTTTTCCAAAAACTTAGCATTTCCTGTTGAAGCTTCAGACAATTCTTTCAGTCAGCTGAGGACAGAAACCAAGCTAATACTATCATGAACGACCTCCAGTGTCTGGAGCCTAAAGAGCAAACAAACGTTCCTGTCACCAGGAAACACAATCGTGGGCAGAACATGAACTTTGCCCTGGTTTACCTCCTCCTAACAATTTACTGGGAATTAATTCTGTACTCACCCAAACACTACTTGTTGTAGAAAATATATTTGTAATCCAACCAGCATTTTCCAGGACTTAAAACACACACACACACACTCACGCACATACGCAGACACATACACACACAGCACAATGGGGTGCAAATAAAACAGGAGAGAGATAAGTTTAAATTTAAAATTATATACTTCATTTTTCCCCCTGAATGTTTGTTTTACCTTTCAGGTCACTGGTTTCCATAAATTCCCTGTGTCTTAGCAGTATAGAAGATATTTTTATACATAGTTCTTATGCTAGAGTGTACATTAAATATTTGTTCAGCTGATTAAAACAGTTCTACATTTATTTAATGTTTGAACAGTAAACAGTTTATTGAAAACTGAAATGTCTTTTTATACATACACGTTCGTTCACACAGACACACCTCTCAGAAGAGGGGCTTCTGTTAGGAGGTTTCTCAGCTTCTACTACTGAGTATAAACAGCCCTGGGATAAATCTCATTTACAGACACAATTATCATGCAAGGATGGTGGGGCTTCTGGCAGGCGCTGGCCCAGGCTGAGGGTGGGCAGCCATACTGAGAGGGAAGGGGCAGCAGTGACATGACAGTAAGTGACTTAAAACCAAAAGAAGAGTTTCATGTTGACAGAAACATTTATCTTAGGGGTAAAAATTACATGATCTCAGATGTTAAAGACAGCTCAGACACACCTCAGTCATAGCCTTCTCTGCACTTTACCCTGGCTTGTTGAAACAGAAGATATTTTGACCTCAGATAAACTGAGAAAGGTTGAGATTACTTTAAAGAATGACAAACAAATGGGAGATAAACCTTGTAGTCATGCCTTTGTTTTGTCATCTGTGGAGCCTGAGTGAAGCAGAAAGAAATCAGTCACACTGTTTATGTTAGCTTCTGCAATCACCCCTCACAAGGAGATTGTATATATTACCCTTTTAATTTTCACCATATCTCTGGCTAAGGAGGCATGTGTATATACACACAGTACATTATGTTATCAAGTATGATGCTATGTAATATAGCAGTTAAATAAGCAGTGTAGTTGCTCTAACTGTATAGAAACTGTCAGCTTTGAGGGTTAGAAGGTAATGTTTTAAAATTACTTAATACTGGGGCTTCCCTGGTGGCTCAGTGGTAAAGAGTCTGCCTGCCAAGGAAGGAGACACGGGTTTGATCCTTGATCTGGGAAGATTCCACATGTCACGGCACACCTAAGCCTGTGCACCACAGCAATTGAGCCTGTGCTCTAGGGCCTGGAAGTTGCAACTAAAGAGTCCACCTGCCACAGCTACTGCAGCCACAGACCCTAGAGGCTATGGTTCACAAGAAAAAATGCAGCAAGAGAAGCCTGTGCGCTGCAACTCAAGAGTCGCTCCTGCTCTCCACAACTAGAGCAAAGTCTGCGCAGTAATGAAGACTCAGCACAGCCAAACATAAACAAATTATAAAACTACTTAATATTAATCAACCATATTGAGCATAAATTAATCTCCTATGGTAACTCATTGAGTATTTTAATACTACGTAACACTTTACATTGTTCAGTCTGAATATTATTGTAACGTCAGTTTGTAAACTTACAATTAAATGAAATTCTCCTTTTAGAAGTAGACAAACAGGTATCAGGACAATCGATAATTTACTATGGGAGAGGATATTAAGGAAACTCTAATTGAGCTACAAGTCCATTAGTGGAGAAATACTTAAAGTATGAGGCAAAAAATAAAGAGGAATATTATGCGGTGCTTGAAAGCAGTGCGGTGAATCCATGTGTATGACACAAAGACATATCTAAGACATTTTTAACTTAGAAAAGCAAGTTGTAAAAGATCATGTCTGGTAAGTGCCACTTTTGGTAGAAACAAATCACACATCCATATGCTTACATGCTCAGAGAGACACAGGGAATTTCTGGAAAGATAAACAAGAAACTGTTAACAATGGTTACACATAGTGAACATGTGGCAGAATGGGATGTTGACTTTTTGCTTTATGCTATCTGAGCTGTTGGGACTTGTAATTTACAACTCACAAAATTATTAAAATACTAAAAAATATATGAAATTAAATGCATATTTTAATAAACAAAAAAAATTAGTTCAAAAAGAACATTAATCAGAAGGAATTTAACTTCACATAGTGAAAGCACTGCTCCTTAAAAACAAGTTAACTTTCTAGAAGGCCATTTGTGCATGAGTACAAAGTGACATTCTACAGATGACCAATGTGTACAAACAGGTTGTCAAAGTAGACAGCATGTGGGAATGCTAAATATAGATTTAATAAGTGCCAAAAGTGGCACTTACCAGACATGGTCTTTTACAGCTTCTTTGGAGTTCTCTTAAAATTTTTATACAAAAATGTTTACAATTTGGCTTCCTTCTTTGCACTGTAAATGAGTATATAAGTAACTTTTTATCCAGCAGCCTTAATTCTGTGGCAATAATAATCTGAACACTTGAATTTTTCCAACCACTACTTAACTGTGTTCTATCTGAATGTCCCTGAACATCCCTTAACATTGTTTTGAGAATATTGGTGTCTTCCAGGCCCTTTCATCTAAGTCCAGCTTACAACTCCCCCGCCTTAACTTAGACCTACCTCTAGCACTAAATATATCCTAAGTTGAAGTTAAACCTATACTTCCCTCATCAAGACCTGACTCCTATAATAAAGAGGTCTAGGAGGAGCACTAGAGTAATCAGTTCTTGACTTAAGTGTCCATGGCTGCAGTCCTTTCCCTACAGGCTGCTGCTTCTCTGATCAATACTGCCTAGCTAAGGAAGGCCTCAGTGTGCAGTCATCCAAATACATAGGGCACATGGGTAAGTTTTTGCAGGGTCCTCAGAGCCTCCTTCTGCAGTTCCCTGCTGGAGTAGGGGATCCAATTTCACCTCCACTTCCATGTCTTCCTCTATTTTCCACCCACCATCAAGCTCCTATTATCAACAGTACATGCAATAGCTGCTTGCTTATGGTGTTCCATTCCCTGTCCATCATACTTTTTGCTTAGCCACATGGCCCTAGTGTGGATAGCTTTCTCAGCATCCACTAAACCAGAGGAAACCCAAGCCTCCTTGCAAATCTCATTAGTGAGAAGTCAGGCTCTTCCTTTACTTTCTCTCCTCTTCAATCTGTCACCCTTCAATTCAGGTTTCTCTAGTTCACAGAAATAAAGGTCAGAGTAGCAAGTTCACTAGCTGAGCCATGTCCAAAAGAAGGCTGATGTATGAGGTCTCATGCCTACAAGGACCCCACATTTGTTACAAGTTCTCTTGGAGGGCTCCTCACGCGTGGCTTTAAGAAGGTACCAAAAAAAAAAAACCAAACTTAGCACCAAAGCATAGTATGGCCACCAGGCTACTGCCACCACTCAGATCCTCAGTACTTTCCTCCAGCCTTCTGCTTGTATTGTATGTAGGGGAATAGGAGAAGGATGGGGTTTTAGCACCAGCAGTTTCCAGCTGACTTTTAATAAGCCCTGTTAGTAGGTGGACCCAACTCTTAGTGACAATTTTTAAATTTGAGGACTGTTAGTGCTCTTACATGACTTCAGCTTTGGATTCCAGGTATTCACAGGGTAATTGAGAGTACCACTCAACATGATTTTGTATTCACTGATAACAAGAGCAGAGCAGCAAGGATCAAGACAGTGATCAAGGTTTAAACATCCAAACACAACTAGCATCAGTGCCTCACTGTGACAGCAAGAGTCATGCCTTTTGGTGTGTTGCATTGTTCACATTCATGAAAATGTGTAAGCGGAAAGCTCAGAGACACAGGACTTCTGCAGCTCTTTATTCAGTGAAGCTCTATTGCTACACCAGCTTCTGTGTGTGTGGAGGGGGTTGGAGATGAGAGGAAGGGATGCAGTGAAGTCATTTAAACCTTGGGGATGGGGAGTTTGATGTGAAGTCACTTGTCCTCCACAGAGCCTCTTGTTCTGCACAGGAGAGCAACTGATGCCTAGGGAAGACAGAGGCCAGGGGAAATCTGAATCCATGAGTGTGGATGAGTGGGATGTTAACAGAGGAAGTGAGTGAACTTGGTGTTTGAAAAGATTATGGCAGAAAGCTGTGAGACCAGTAGTTTCCAAATATATTTGGTAGAACCTAAACCTTCACAAGGATGACTCAGGTATCACAGTAAAATGGCAAGGAGGGCAAGGGAGATCTGAGGAGGCAGAGACAAGAGGATCCCTCCAAACAGCTAGTTTACATCTACAATTCCATCTTCTGAAAAGATTTATAGGGTTAATAATGTGAAGACAACTGGTTTATGAAATAGGTAAGCACGGGATGCATGGCAAAGGGTGTATGCACCGATGGATTAGCTAGATGCTGAGTAGAGCTGCCATCTTTGAGAATAGTAAGATGATGGGAAGAATTGGGACCGTCCGTGGGGAGGGAGATGTAGCAGTTCAATAGAAAATTGAGAAAAAGTTGAAGGAATGGCTTGAAGTGTATTAATAAGAAAGGCTGTCTCGCTGAAGGATTATGAGCAAAAGACAGGAAAAGTTACGTTTAAGGAAGATTATTCTAGTTGTGTGTCTGAATGTATATGCCTGGGTATGTGTACGTGTACACAAGCATTAAAGTAGATGTTGATGGCAAAAGTCAGGGAATGGAACTAGTGGTTCTAACCTCCACTCTGTTCACCTTTCTCTTGAGTAGAGGAACTTCAGTTGTGCTCTTAAATAATGTCCTTTGGAACAGGACACTCCACCTTCTAGTGCACCTTAGCCATGTCCAGGACAAGGGTTCATTCCCTTTAGTGGAGCAGCAGCTCTCCTTCCCCTACCCCACTTCTTAGAAAGAGGGCTACCTTGTAAAAACAGGAAGTCTTTTCAGGCTATAACCAAAATGAGCTGCTTAAAGTAATCTCTGCTGCCAAATGTTCAGCAAAGCCTTGACAGTGTTTAGGAGAAACCTCGCTGAATCCCTCAAGTAATGAGCTGAAAACCACAGGATGCTGCGAGCTTCACCACAGGGAGCCTTCTGACACTTTCTAGCAGATGGCAGTGTATACACTTCTTTTATGTACAACGCTTCTCTAAATTAAAGATGATTTTTCAAAAACAATTTTCTAGGAGAGAGAAAGAGTGTAGAAAAAAAAAAACCTCACACATACTCAACTGTAGACAGCCTCATATTTACACAGCCATGAGGAAATGAAAAGTCATGGTACTATGGTATGTTTCTTACAAAGCCTCTGGATATTAAATACTAAGAATTAAGCTTTCATATTCCACTTAGGTGAGAATTCTCTGAGGCCTGAAAATCTAGAAAGGTAGAATTTCAACATTATCTTATACATAAAAATTATGAAATGGCCATTACCTGATTTTATCTGTAAATAAAATAGCTCAAAAGATGATGCTATTAAAGTGCTGCACTTAATATGCCAGAAAATTTGGAAAACTCAGCAGTGGTCACAGGACTAAAAAAGATCAGTTTTCATTCCAATCCCAAGGAAAGGCAACGCCAAAGGATGTTCAAACTTCATACAACTGCACTCAATTCATATGCTAGCAAGGTAATGCTCAAAATCCTTCAAGTTAGGTTTCAATAGTATGTGAACCAAGAAATTTCAGATATATAAGCTGGGTTTAGAAAAGCAGAGGAACCAGAGATCAAACTGTCAACATCCATTGGATCATACAGAAATCAAGGGAATTCCAAGAAAACATCTACTTCTGCTTCATTGACTACTCTAGAACCATTGACTGTGTGGATCACAACAAACTATGGAAAATTCTTAAAAGAGTTAGGAATACCAGAATCCCTTACCTGTCTCCTGAGAAACCTGTATGCAGGTCAAGAATCAACAGTTAGAACCAGTCATGGAACAATGAAATGATTTAAAATTGAGAAAGGAATACGTCAAGGCTGTATATTGTCATACTGTTTATTTAACTTATATACAGAGTATATCATGCTAAATGCACGGATGGATGACTCACAAGCTGGAATAAAGATTGTCAGGAGAAATAGCAACAATCTAAGACAAGCAAATGATATCACTCTAATGTAAGAAAGTGAAGAGGAACTAAAGTGCCTCTTGATAAGTGTGAAAGAGGAGAGTAAAAAGCAGATGGCAGTGTATACACTTCTTTTATGTACAACGCTTCTCTAAATTAAAGATGATTTTTCAAAAACAATTTTCTAGGAGAGAGAAAGAGTGTAGAAAAAAAAAAACCTCACACATACTCAACTGTAGACAGCCTCATATTTACACAGCCATGAGGAAATGAAAAGTCATGGTACTATGGTATGTTTCTTACAAAGCCTCTGGATATTAAATACTAAGAATTAAGCTTTCATATTCCACTTAGGTGAGAATTCTCTGAGGCCTGAAAATCTAGAAAGGTAGAATTTCAACATTATCTTATACATAAAAATTATGAAATGGCCATTACCTGATTTTATCTGTAAATAAAATAGCTCAAAAGATGATGCTATTAAAGTGCTGCACTTAATATGCCAGAAAATTTGGAAAACTCAGCAGTGGTCACAGGACTAAAAAAGATCAGTTTTCATTCCAATCCCAAGGAAAGGCAACGCCAAAGGATGTTCAAACTTCATACAACTGCACTCAATTCATATGCTAGCAAGGTAATGCTCAAAATCCTTCAAGTTAGGTTTCAATAGTATGTGAACCAAGAAATTTCAGATATATAAGCTGGGTTTAGAAAAGCAGAGGAACCAGAGATCAAACTGTCAACATCCATTGGATCATACAGAAATCAAGGGAATTCCAAGAAAACATCTACTTCTGCTTCATTGACTACTCTAGAACCATTGACTGTGTGGATCACAACAAACTATGGAAAATTCTTAAAAGAGTTAGGAATACCAGAATCCCTTACCTGTCTCCTGAGAAACCTGTATGCAGGTCAAGAATCAACAGTTAGAACCAGTCATGGAACAATGAAATGATTTAAAATTGAGAAAGGAATACGTCAAGGCTGTATATTGTCATACTGTTTATTTAACTTATATACAGAGTATATCATGCTAAATGCACGGATGGATGACTCACAAGCTGGAATAAAGATTGTCAGGAGAAATAGCAACAATCTAAGACAAGCAAATGATATCACTCTAATGTAAGAAAGTGAAGAGGAACTAAAGTGCCTCTTGATAAGTGTGAAAGAGGAGAGTAAAAAATCTGGCTTAAAACTCAACATTAAAAAAAAATTAAGATCATGGCATCCACACTCATCACTTCATGGCAAACAGATGGGGGGGGGAGTGTAAAGAGTGACATATTTTCTCTTTTTGGGCTCCAACATCTCTGTGCATGGTGACTGTAGCCATGAAATTAAAAGACAAAAAAAATATATACTTGCTCCTTGGAAGAAAGGCTATGAGAGACCTAGACAGCATATTAAAAAGCAGAAACATTACTTTGCCAACAAAGGTCCATGTAGTCAAAGCTATGGTTTTTCCAGTAGTCATGTACAGATGTGAGAGCTGAACCATAAAGAAAGCTGATTGCCTAAGAATTGATGCTTTTAAGTTTGGTGCTAGAGAAGACGCTTGAGAGTTCCTTGGACAGATAGGAGATCACACCAGTCAATCCTAAAGGAAATCAACCGTAAGTATTCACTGGAAGGACTGATGCTGAATCTGAAGCTCCAATACTTTGGCCACTTGATGCAAAGAGCTGACTCACTGGAAAAGACCCTGATGCTGGGAAAGACTGAGAGCAAGAGAAGTGGGAAACAGAGGATGAGATGGTTGGATGGCATCACTGACTCAACAGACATGAGTTTGAGAACACTCAAGGAGATGGTGAAGGACAGAGAATCCTGGCAAGCTGCAGTTCATGGGGTCACAAAGTTGGACATGACTCAGTGACTGTACGACAACAACAAACATACTCAATGTTTTTGTTAATCTACGTGCACTTTTTGCTCATGCTCTAAATTCAAAACAATGAGAACATTGTGCTTAGGAATTTAGTTTAGCAATTAGGCCAAAGGCTAAAATAGAACCTAAAGCGTGGATACCCAAGGGCTGACTGACAACTAATTCTTTTCTTTTTTTAAACTAATTCTTATAATGTCTAATTCTGTCAACAACTAGAAGCTTCACACAAAAATGTTGACATTTTTCAAATTGTTTTTTTTACTGACTCGTCCAGATTGACTGACAGTTTGGTTTTTAAAGATTCAATATAGTCTTTTTTTTTTTTTTTGAAAGCTCATAGATCAACAGAGAAATACATGTCACTGTCCTCTGGTAGGTATTTAGTCTTATTACTTGACCACTGTATGGTCCTTTTGTCTTCTCACTGGCATTTTGAAACATGATGCCTATTTCCTATCTGCCTCACCAGGGTAATATGAGGAGACGATGACTTTCAAGAGCCAAACATAAGTTTTAGCTCAAAATCTCCATCATTTATCTATTTAACAAAGACAAGTTAGTACAAAGGCATTGTTCTAGATTCTCTGGGAAATACAAAGATTCAGAAGATCTGATTCCCAGAATAGGTGAGCTAAAAGTTTAGAGGGGTGCCTTAGGTGAAAATAGAGCTACAAATATAAATTAGAAGGAAGTGGCAGATGCTTTGATGTAGTATCAATATCAGCATTTATTACATATTTTCTATAGGCCAGATACCTGGCTAAATGCTTCATATGTATTATCTTATTTGATTATATGAACAAAAATACTTTGATGCTTTTAAGTTTGGTGCTAGAGAAGACGCTTGAGAGTTCCTTGGACAGATAGGAGATCACACCAGTCAATCCTAAAGGAAATCAACCGTAAGTATTCACTGGAAGGACTGATGCTGAATCTGAAGCTCCAATACTTTGGCCACTTGATGCAAAGAGCTGACTCACTGGAAAAGACCCTGATGCTGGGAAAGACTGAGAGCAAGAGAAGTGGGAAACAGAGGATGAGATGGTTGGATGGCATCACTGACTCAACAGACATGAGTTTGAGAACACTCAAGGAGATGGTGAAGGACAGAGAATCCTGGCAAGCTGCAGTTCATGGGGTCACAAAGTTGGACATGACTCAGTGACTGTACGACAACAACAAACATACTCAATGTTTTTGTTAATCTACGTGCACTTTTTGCTCATGCTCTAAATTCAAAACAATGAGAACATTGTGCTTAGGAATTTAGTTTAGCAATTAGGCCAAAGGCTAAAATAGAACCTAAAGCGTGGATACCCAAGGGCTGACTGACAACTAATTCTTTTCTTTTTTTAAACTAATTCTTATAATGTCTAATTCTGTCAACAACTAGAAGCTTCACACAAAAATGTTGACATTTTTCAAATTGTTTTTTTTACTGACTCGTCCAGATTGACTGACAGTTTGGTTTTTAAAGATTCAATATAGTCTTTTTTTTTTTTGAAAGCTCATAGATCAACAGAGAAATACATGTCACTGTCCTCTGGTAGGTATTTAGTCTTATTACTTGACCACTGTATGGTCCTTTTGTCTTCTCACTGGCATTTTGAAACATGATGCCTATTTCCTATCTGCCTCACCAGGGTAATATGAGGAGACGATGACTTTCAAGAGCCAAACATAAGTTTTAGCTCAAAATCTCCATCATTTATCTATTTAACAAAGACAAGTTAGTACAAAGGCATTGTTCTAGATTCTCTGGGAAATACAAAGATTCAGAAGATCTGATTCCCAGAATAGGTGAGCTAAAAGTTTAGAGGGGTGCCTTAGGTGAAAATAGAGCTACAAATATAAATTAGAAGGAAGTGGCAGATGCTTTGATGTAGTATCAATATCAGCATTTATTACATATTTTCTATAGGCCAGATACCTGGCTAAATGCTTCATATGTATTATCTTATTTGATTATATGAACAAAAATATGAAATTGATATATATTTTTCATCTTATAGAGGAAGAAACCAGGGTTTAGATCAATTAAGGAATTTCCCAAGTGTCATACAACCATAATAGTCAGAGGTAGAATTAGGACTTAAGTCCAGATCTTTGCATCTTAAAAGCCTCTTCTCATAATCACCAGGAGCTTTCCTGTTGGCTTAAGTGGTAAAGAATCCACGTGCAATGCAGAAGATGTGGATTTGATCCCTGAGTCAGGAAGATCCTCTAGAGGAGGAAATGGGAGCCCACTCCAGTATTCTTGCTTGGAAAATTCCATTGGCCAGGGAACCTGATAGGCTACAGTCCACAGGGTCACAGGAGTTGGATGACACTTAGCAACTAAATCACCACCACCACCTCATAATCACCACATGTTACTCTTTCCCAGTGTCTCTTTATAGGTATAGATGCTGTGAATATTCAGTCAAGGCAGCAAATGCTTCAGACTCGAGATATGATGTGAGATTAAGCAGTGGCATTTGGTTTGGGTTCTACAAGATTGATTCAAAGAGAGATGTGAAGAGAAATCAAGAAAGAAGAAAGGGTGAGAGACAAAGACATAGGGCTGGGAATTTTAGGTCCTGCTTGGGAGATGTGAAGAAAGGTATCTCTGAAGGACTGTCTCCCTTATCTTCTTTTTTTTTTTTTTCCCTTTTTTTTTAATTTATCTGAGTTTAGCATCCTGAACTGTTAGCCAATCATCCATCCTCCAAAACCATCAATTGCTCAGTCACCCTTCCAGCCATGTATGTGTGTGTGCATGTGTGTATGTATACTCTTTAGATGGGTAACACATTTTCCTGGGGAAGAACTGAAGTAGAAAGGGTTTGCTTTTGTCAGCATGTGATCCAGCATGTGATATTCCACCATCAGTGTATATGCAATATGACTATAATTTGCCAGAGTTAACTCAAGCCCACTGAAGAAGCAAAAAACTCAAAAAACAAAGTTCAAACATTGACTTCCTTTGGTCTCATACCAGAAGTCTGATTCCCAGAATAGGTGAGCTAAAAGTTTAGAGGGGTGCCTTAGGTGAAAATAGAGCTACAAATATAAATTAGAAGGAAGTGGCAGATGCTTTGATGTAGTATCAATATCAGCATTTATTACATATTTTCTATAGGCCAGATACCTGGCTAAATGCTTCATATGTATTATCTTATTTGATTATATGAACAAAAATATGAAATTGATATATATTTTTCATCTTATAGAGGAAGAAACCAGGGTTTAGATCAATTAAGGAATTTCCCAAGTGTCATACAACCATAATAGTCAGAGGTAGAATTAGGACTTAAGTCCAGATCTTTGCATCTTAAAAGCCTCTTCTCATAATCACCAGGAGCTTTCCTGTTGGCTTAAGTGGTAAAGAATCCACGTGCAATGCAGAAGATGTGGATTTGATCCCTGAGTCAGGAAGATCCTCTAGAGGAGGAAATGGGAGCCCACTCCAGTATTCTTGCTTGGAAAATTCCATTGGCCAGGGAACCTGATAGGCTACAGTCCACAGGGTCACAGGAGTTGGATGACACTTAGCAACTAAATCACCACCACCACCTCATAATCACCACATGTTACTCTTTCCCAGTGTCTCTTTATAGGTATAGATGCTGTGAATATTCAGTCAAGGCAGCAAATGCTTCAGACTCGAGATATGATGTGAGATTAAGCAGTGGCATTTGGTTTGGGTTCTACAAGATTGATTCAAAGAGAGATGTGAAGAGAAATCAAGAAAGAAGAAAGGGTGAGAGACAAAGACATAGGGCTGGGAATTTTAGGTCCTGCTTGGGAGATGTGAAGAAAGGTATCTCTGAAGGACTGTCTCCCTTATCTTCTTTTTTTTTTTTTTCCCTTATCTTCTAATTTATCTGAGTTTAGCATCCTGAACTGTTAGCCAATCATCCATCCTCCAAAACCATCAATTGCTCAGTCACCCTTCCAGCCATGTATGTGTGTGTGCATGTGTGTATGTATACTCTTTAGATGGGTAACACATTTTCCTGGGGAAGAACTGAAGTAGAAAGGGTTTGCTTTTGTCAGCATGTGATCCAGCATGTGATATTCCACCATCAGTGTATATGCAATATGACTATAATTTGCCAGAGTTAACTCAAGCCCACTGAAGAAGCAAAAAACTCAAAAAACAAAGTTCAAACATTGACTTCCCTTTGGTCTCATCTGCATATCAAATGTATGTTATATGTTGGTCTGCCATAACATAATGTCTTGTACATTATTGCAACGCTATTCTGTTCTCCTTGATGTAACCTGCCTTTAGAATTAGGAGATGCTATTTCATACCAGACCCTGAAAGTAAGAATATTATTTGCAAATGTATACGTGCCTAAAGAGGATGGGCAGTTGACAGCTTTTCTACCCAATACATCTTCAAAATACAGAGTAAACTTGCCTTGGAAAAAAATCCAGTTAAATTTTAAGGAAAAATTTACTAATTACAGTTTAGCACCTCTGACTCTTTGGTTTTTTCTCTCTTCATCTGTCTTTTACCCAATTGCCATGTAGGCAAGAATCAGAGATGACATAATTTCATTTCCTAGAAAGGTAAGGAACCAAATTAGGAGATTTAAATAGGCCCAATAATACAATTTTTTTCCCCTGCAAATATTCCAAAACATAGGTAGACTCTTACAAGGAATTACAATTTTTAAATGTACTTAGAATTTAAAAAAAAAACAGGCACTTGGGCTTCCTTAGCCTAGTTTTACAACTTCCCTGGTGGCTCAGATGGTAAAGAACGTGCAATGCAGGAGACCTGGGTTTGATCTGTGAGTTGGGAAGATCTCTTGGAGAGAGGATTGGCTATCCACTCCAGTATTCTTGCCTGGAGAATTCTGTGGACAGAGGAGCTTGGCAGGCTATAGTCTTTGAGGATGCAAAGAGCTGGACATGACTGAGTAACTAATACTTTAACTTTTAGCATAGTTTTACTCTGCCTCTACTCAGCCAGCTCCCCTGACAAATCATGAATTTGGGAGCTTTCTCCAAGCTCCAGAGGACTAAACAAACATGACTGCATTTTGCCTTTCTGGTACATGTAAATGTGGAATCATTTCGTACCTGAAACTGACACACTATCCCATTTGTTTAATTTAACCTCATAGAGGAAAAGGGATTTCTTTTTATGTAAAAAAGAAAAGAAGGAAGCAAAACAAGATATTAATTTAAAGCAGAGTGCATGAGTAGGAACTTCTATTGTCCACATGTGTGAGGAGAAGCTACTGTGAATGCATGGAAGGTCTCTCAGGTAAAGGTGAAGCTGAAGTAGTACTAGATTGATTATCTGGGTTTAAAAGATGCAACATTGCCCTGTGCTGGAACTCTGGAGTAATTGGAATTGTGAGGTTATTCTGAGAGTCAAGGTTTTCCAAAGGAAAACCAATTGACTGGGTAGATTCATAAGTGTTCTCTTTCTGGTGAATCCTAAATAGAAGAATCTTCAGTGTGTTGGGGCATATTCAGAGAGAAATCAATGGATGCCAAGAACACCATGTAGTGTTAAAGAAAGGTACAGGAAACACACAGAAGACCTTGTTCCCATGCCTGCAACTTGACCTTGGCATCACGTGAAGAGAGCCTCTCTCTGTATTACAAGGTTAATTGGTTTTCTCATTCATCCTTACCAATTTTTAACACAGAGGATGAATGAATAGAAAGAACAAAGACTATTTTTTTCACATTGGTCGTCTTACATATGGTAGTGTAAGTTTCCATGTTACTCATTTCATACACTCGCCCACTCTTCCCTCCCCACAATGTCCACAAGTCTGTTCTTCCTGGTGGCTCAGATGGTAAAGAACGTGCAATGCAGGAGACCTGGGTTTGATCTGTGAGTTGGGAAGATCTCTTGAGAGAGGATTGGCTATCCACTCCAGTATTCTTGCCTGGAGAATTCTGTGGACAGAGGAGCTTGGCAGGCTATAGTCTTTGAGGATGCAAAGAGCTGGACATGACTGAGTAACTAATACTTTAACTTTTAGCATAGTTTTACTCTGCCTCTACTCAGCCAGCTCCCCTGACAAATCATGAATTTGGGAGCTTTCTCCAAGCTCCAGAGGACTAAACAAACATGACTGCATTTTGCCTTTCTGGTACATGTAAATGTGGAATCATTTCGTACCTGAAACTGACACACTATCCCATTTGTTTAATTTAACCTCATAGAGGAAAAGGATTTCTTTTATGTAAAAAAGAAAAGAAGGAAGCAAAACAAGATATTAATTTAAAGCAGAGTGCATGAGTAGGAACTTCTATTGTCCACATGTGTGAGGAGAAGCTACTGTGAATGCATGGAAGGTCTCTCAGGTAAAGGTGAAGCTGAAGTAGTACTAGATTGATTATCTGGGTTTAAAAGATGCAACATTGCCCTGTGCTGGAACTCTGGAGTAATTGGAATTGTGAGGTTATTCTGAGAGTCAAGGTTTTCCAAAGGAAAACCAATTGACTGGGTAGATTCATAAGTGTTCTCTTTCTGGTGAATCCTAAATAGAAGAATCTTCAGTGTGTTGGGGCATATTCAGAGAGAAATCAATGGATGCCAAGAACACCATGTAGTGTTAAAGAAAGGTACAGGAAACACACAGAAGACCTTGTTCCCATGCCTGCAACTTGACCTTGGCATCACGTGAAGAGAGCCTCTCTCTGTATTACAAGGTTAATTGGTTTTCTCATTCATCCTTACCAATTTTTAACACAGAGGATGAATGAATAGAAAGAACAAAGACTATTTTTTTCACATTGGTCGTCTTACATATGGTAGTGTAAGTTTCCATGTTACTCATTTCATACACCTCGCCCACTCTTCCCTCCCCACAATGTCCACAAGTCTGTTCTTCATGTCTGTTTCTCCATTGGTGCTCTGCATATACAATTATCTGTGCCATCTTTCTAGAATCCATATATTGTGCTAGTATACAGTATTTATCAAGCAAGATGACTTTTATGTAAGGTGCTTGTGTGGAGGTGACTGGCCTGATGGTTGAACTAGGGACGATTAGCGGAAGAGAGATGAGTATGAATGTATCCTATTGTATGTCATAAGATATTCAAGAATACGTGTTTGACTGAGAAGATACAGACACTACCTTCAAAACACCCCACTAAAATACAAAGTCTAAGAACTGAGCTGGGTTGAGAAGTTGGATCCAAGCTTCAGAGTCTCATAATGAGGGAAATCTGTGATGACATATCCTACCCTCTCAGTCTGTTGTCTGAGTGGAAGTTGTTTCGTGGAAGCTGAGGAAGACTTGCATTCTAAGACAATATCTGGGAGATTCTTGGTTGAGCTTGCTTTGCAGGAAAAGGGGATAGGAACAGCTAGACCATATGTCCAAAAAATGGGTAGGATTTGGGGATGGGACCCCGAGCAGCAAAGGAGAGTCCACCAGGCCTACCATTGAGTGAAAGGTGACGATACATTAAGAGATATTCATATTGTCTTGGAACTTCTGGAAATTTGAACAAAGATAACAGGTTCTCTTTTTTCTGGTTTTTCCCTTTCTCCTAGACTTAATTCTGAATTCTGAAGATTTTAATCCCTTCACTACACATGTTATGCAATTTAAGGGCTTGTGGCTGATCATTTATTCAGCTCTGTTACATTTCCATCAGAAACTGTTGAGTTTCCCACAGAATTACTAAATGCTTTATACATTATAACTTTCATTTGTTCACTTGGGTTTCACAGATGGAACCTTGAAAAAAATTCTTACTCTTTTTAGTAATTAAATCTTGTTCAGTGACTGATCATCTGGAAATAAAATCTTCAAAGTCATATATGAGGTACAAGAGCCTTTGCTGAAGTACAAAAGAGTCATGAAAATGGGGAAGGAGATGGGAATATGCTAAAATAAACATCCACAAATTAGTCTTTTCATACACCTCGCCCACTCTTCCCTCCCCACAATGTCCACAAGTCTGTTCTTCATGTCTGTTTCTCCATTGGTGCTCTGCATATACAATTATCTGTGCCATCTTTCTAGAATCCATATATTGTGCTAGTATACAGTATTTATCAAGCAAGATGACTTTTATGTAAGGTGCTTGTGTGGAGGTGACTGGCCTGATGGTTGAACTAGGGACGATTAGCGGAAGAGAGATGAGTATGAATGTATCCTATTGTATGTCATAAGATATTCAAGAATACGTGTTTGACTGAGAAGATACAGACACTACCTTCAAAACACCCCACTAAAATACAAAGTCTAAGAACTGAGCTGGGTTGAGAAGTTGGATCCAAGCTTCAGAGTCTCATAATGAGGGAAATCTGTGATGACATATCCTACCCTCTCAGTCTGTTGTCTGAGTGGAAGTTGTTTCGTGGAAGCTGAGGAAGACTTGCATTCTAAGACAATATCTGGGAGATTCTTGGTTGAGCTTGCTTTGCAGGAAAAGGGGATAGGAACAGCTAGACCATATGTCCAAAAAATGGGTAGGATTTGGGGATGGGACCCCGAGCAGCAAAGGAGAGTCCACCAGGCCTACCATTGAGTGAAAGGTGACGATACATTAAGAGATATTCATATTGTCTTGGAACTTCTGGAAATTTGAACAAAGATAACAGGTTCTCTTTTTTCTGGTTTTTCCCTTTCTCCTAGACTTAATTCTGAATTCTGAAGATTTTAATCCCTTCACTACACATGTTATGCAATTTAAGGGCTTGTGGCTGATCATTTATTCAGCTCTGTTACATTTCCATCAGAAACTGTTGAGTTTCCCACAGAATTACTAAATGCTTTATACATTATAACTTTCATTTGTTCACTTGGGTTTCACAGATGGAACCTTGAAAAAAATTCTTACTCTTTTTAGTAATTAAATCTTGTTCAGTGACTGATCATCTGGAAATAAAATCTTCAAAGTCATATATGAGGTACAAGAGCCTTTGCTGAAGTACAAAAGAGTCATGAAAATGGGGAAGGAGATGGGAATATGCTAAAATAAACATCCACAAAGCTTCCATCTGAAATTAAAGCGAGCCCATAACTAGAAGTGGGCAAAAAGTCAACTGTTATGGAAAATACTTCGTTCCTCTGCCTCAGACGGCCTAATTTTTAATGTGCACAAAAGGAAAACTCTAAGACTGGAGCAATTTCAATAAAGTCTGAGAGACCTACGAGACTTCCATAGTTCCCTACATAGTTTGAATCTCATAAAATAGGCACTTATAATGAAAACAAGCATAGATTCTTAACTATAACATTGCTAGCAGGCACTGTTATAATAGCAAGACAATTAAGCGATAATGGGTGAGTAGGAAGAAAATTAAGTAGTTTTCTGAGATATGAAAAAATCCTAAGCCAGAACATATTTGGCTTCATGTTCTACTTCAAATGAAAAGTCAGTTCATTAGTATAATTTAAGCTTTTGGTAAACTTTTCAGTGATAAATTCCATTAATGCACTGGGAATGCCAGTTGACTGTGAGAGCTACTGAAAAAGGTGTGTTGGACTACTGTCCCCTCCTGCCTCCTCTAGCTCAGCAAAGATGAGTGAATGAAGGGTTTTACCTTTCCTGTCTAAGTAAATGTCCTCATTCCACGCCATTCACTCTGAGCCTTAGGGCAAGCCAGGGTTTGAAGCCATTTGCTACAATAATAGCAAGACAATTTAGCAGTAATGGATAAGTAGGGAGCAAATTAAGCCATTTGCTGAGATACAGAAATGAAGCCAGAAAATATCTGGCCTCATATTAGGCTTCAAATTCATAGTCAATTCATTAGTGTAATTTAGTCCTTGCATAAGTCTTTGAGTGATAAATTCTACTGATACATTTGAAATGCCAGCTGTAAGAATAACTCATTGAGTGTTGAGTAAAATTAAAAGATGGGCAAGAATAAATCCTTCATTTTCATCTCATATGGGAAGATTTATGAAGGCCTTTGAGAAGAAGCATCTGTCTGCTAGTTGTAAATTGAGAGTATTAAGGGAAAACATTGGAATATTTTGGTTACATTAGCGAGAGGAATGTATTAACTCAAATTCTTTTGAGATCTTTCCCTTTGGGGCCAAAGATTATTCTTGATGAGGAACATGTGAACTTTAAGAATTCATCTCTTGCTTGGGAACAAAGACCACAGCACAAATAATGTTAAATGGTTGGTGTTTTGGGGAGAGGTTTCTAAGAAACACAATTACATGTGGGATGTTGGTGAGTGCTTTTTTTTTCATATGGATGTGGTTTTCTCTATGCTTGTGAGTGTTCTCTTTCAAACCCATAGAGGCTATAAATCAGAGGAACTGGAAAAGGGATGGGGGAATAGAACTAACCAATATTTTACTTTCTTAGCCCCCCAAAAAAACAAAAAAACAAAAAACAAAAAAAATCAGTTCATTTCACTAGTGAGTTTCTCTTGCTGGTGTCTTAAAATTGTATACTTTTATGATATAATAAATCGTTCATTCCAAGGAAAGGGAGGAAAAGGAAGTAAACTTTCTTAAAGAACTATACACACAAGGTATTTTATCTAAATTAATTCAGTGTCTCTCCAACAAAGTTATAAAGTGTGTAGTATTCTTAACTTAGAGAAGAGGAAATCAAAATTTCAAAGCAGTAAAGTAACCTCCCCTCCAAGGACAACAGCTAATCAGAAAAAACTGGGATAAAACCCAGGTATATCTCAATCCATGGAGTCTGACTCAGGCACAGGTTTGTCGGAAGGTTTGAGTCTGGGATATACAAAACTGACTTATGGTAACAGGCTTCTGGGAGTCCACTATGTCTGGAGTGATCAGCTCTACTCTGGTCCTCTGGTCCTTCACTCCTTGTCATGGTGGTAGTTTTGGTTACAGCTGTGTTATTGACTCTTTCTGCTCCGAATTGTCATTTCTGGCTAGAGATCCCGGGGCTGACTGCTGTCTATTCTCAGGTCTGCTTTAGTTTGTAGGAAAGATTCAAATATGCTACCCAGTCTAGCCCTTAGACAGCTAGGAGGCCCATGTTTCAGAAGGCACTCTTCTGGCCCTCCTCTAATCTTGTTCCTACACATGGGGCTTCCAGATTTAATCAATAAAAATATAAGATTTTTTTTTTCTATTTATATTTTAACAGTTAAGGTCTAATTTCAGACAAACAAAATAATTTTTTTTATGTCTAAGTATACCCAATACAGTACTGGGACATGTGAAAAGCAAAAGCGTTAGTCATTAAGTCGTGTCTGACTCTTTGGAACCCCAAAGACTATAGCCCACCAGGCTCCTCTGCCCATGGAATTCTCTAAGCAAGTATCCTGGAGTGGGTAGCCATTTCCTTCTTCAGGCAATCTTCCCAACCTAGGGATCAAACTTCGTTTTCCTGCATTGCAGGAAGATTCTTTACCATCTGAGTCACCAGGGAACATATTCATTATACTAAAATATTATTATTTATCTAAAATTCAAAATTTAATTTGGTGTCTTACCTTTCCTGGTAACCTTGCTCCCCATGAGTCAGAAGTGTGGGCTGTATAATAAAGAATTAACTTCACCCAAGGAAAGGTTTAGCTTTCAGCCTCATATCCTATCTTGAGGAAGTGTGCCATGTTTTATCTAGGGCCCTTGGGCCACACTAGAGAATCTAACAATGTAATCTATGAAGAAGGATTTAGGGTCACATGATATCTTCTGTACCTGCAAAGGAGATGGAGCCCTAAAGTATCAGCTCAGCTTCTGGAGGAACCTGAGACTAACCTCAGGTATAGGGAAAGTCGATCATCAATGTGATTGAGCCATGGTGAAAATTCTGGACATCAAGGCTTGGAGGGGCTTCCCTAGTTGGCAGTACTTTGCCTATTGTCACATGTGGGTACTGAGTGGTAATGCCTCTACCTTCCTTTGAAGGTTGTTTGAACACATGGTGGTAGTTTTGGTTACAGCTGTGTTATTGACTCTTTCTGCTCCGAATTGTCATTTCTGGCTAGAGATCCCGGGGCTGACTGCTGTCTATTCTCAGGTCTGCTTTAGTTTGTAGGAAAGATTCAAATATGCTACCCAGTCTAGCCCTTAGACAGCTAGGAGGCCCATGTTTCAGAAGGCACTCTTCTGGCCCTCCTCTAATCTTGTTCCTACACATGGGGCTTCCAGATTTAATCAATAAAAATATAAGATTTTTTTTTTCTATTTATATTTTAACAGTTAAGGTCTAATTTCAGACAAACAAAATAATTTTTTTTATGTCTAAGTATACCCAATACAGTACTGGGACATGTGAAAAGCAAAAGCGTTAGTCATTAAGTCGTGTCTGACTCTTTGGAACCCCAAAGACTATAGCCCACCAGGCTCCTCTGCCCATGGAATTCTCTAAGCAAGTATCCTGGAGTGGGTAGCCATTTCCTTCTTCAGGCAATCTTCCCAACCTAGGGATCAAACTTCGTTTTCCTGCATTGCAGGAAGATTCTTTACCATCTGAGTCACCAGGGAACATATTCATTATACTAAAATATTATTATTTATCTAAAATTCAAAATTTAATTTGGTGTCTTACCTTTCCTGGTAACCTTGCTCCCCATGAGTCAGAAGTGTGGGCTGTATAATAAAGAATTAACTTCACCCAAGGAAAGGTTTAGCTTTCAGCCTCATATCCTATCTTGAGGAAGTGTGCCATGTTTTATCTAGGGCCCTTGGGCCACACTAGAGAATCTAACAATGTAATCTATGAAGAAGGATTTAGGGTCACATGATATCTTCTGTACCTGCAAAGGAGATGGAGCCCTAAAGTATCAGCTCAGCTTCTGGAGGAACCTGAGACTAACCTCAGGTATAGGGAAAGTCGATCATCAATGTGATTGAGCCATGGTGAAAATTCTGGACATCAAGGCTTGGAGGGGCTTCCCTAGTTGGCAGTACTTTGCCTATTGTCACATGTGGGTACTGAGTGGAGTCAAAGCTGCCTCTACCTTCCCTGGAAAGGGTAAATGGAAGGTTTGCATTTGGAACCATGCTGGACCCTGTCCTGTGTGTTTCTTTCCTTGGAAGATTTTAATATGAATCCTTTAAATGTAATAAGCTATAACCATTAGTATAGTAGCTTTAGTGAGTTCTAGAGAATTATCAAAACTATAGGTGGTCTTGGGAACCAATGAACTTGCAATTGGTGTCAAAAGGAAAGGCAGTCTTCTGGGCTGTACTGCTTCTAAATTCTCTAGGTCAAGGGGATAGACCTACCTAACCCCTCTTCTAGAATCTAGAACCTAAGTACTCAGAGTACCAGGATTCTGGAATTCCCTGCCTTAAGAGCCATATGCATGCTGCCAGAGCCTGTGTGAACCTCTTCTCCAGATCTATTCAAGTCATGCCACTGACATAGCACACGTAGGCTAGAGAGGGGATAAATGAAGACTAATAGAGTCAAATGGATATAGTTTATGTGTGTTGGTCTGTGGGTCGAAACATGTATGTGAAGACTTTTCACTTACATAACTGAGCTGGAGTGAGAAGAGATCAATGGGGAAGGACTACAGGAGTTTCCACTTCTACTTTTGTCATAATAAGTGTTTGGGTATGAGGTGAGCCTCATCTGTCCTGACTTATGCAATTTATCCATCAATTTATCCATTATGCAATTTGTCCTTCAATTTCTCTTCTCCTGCTTGAAATGACAATAGCTAGAGACCTCCTCATACTATATGGCTGAAGTAGGGCCATATGCTCTCTTGAGCAAAGAATTTCAGTTTCATCTCTTGCCCCTAACTTGGAAAGGTCAAACTAAGTTATGTGGAATGTCCTGAATTCTAAAAAGTCAACCAATGTAAAACCTAACCCTGAATTAACAGCACCTTTATGTGGTGGGGGAAGAAATAGCCTACGAAAATGAATACATTTACAAATTACAGGATGCATATTTTTCAGAAACCTTAAAATATGATAAATGTTTAAAGTTGATGAAATATGGCACATATAGTATTATCATGACTCTATGTTCCTTGACAGTTTAAAAAAGGGTTTTTTAAACCTTTATCTCCATTTGATCCTCATTATGACTCTAGGAGTGGTAGCCTGAGCACCGAGACAAGCCCATTTCCTCTTAACTCATTGGCACCAGGGATGCCCCTCTCTTTTCTCACCCTTTCACCCCAATTACTAAGACCTGTCTGTAATCTGAGAAACCAACTACTATGGACAGAGTCTGAACCTACACTTCTCCCGCGTTTGTGTCTGTGCTTGGCAGGAAAGGCAGTCTTCTGGGCTGTACTGCTTCTAAATTCTCTAGGTCAAGGGGATAGACCTACCTAACCCTCTTCTAGAATCTAGAACCTAAGTACTCAGAGTACCAGGATTCTGGAATTCCCTGCCTTAAGAGCCATATGCATGCTGCCAGAGCCTGTGTGAACCTCTTCTCCAGATCTATTCAAGTCATGCCACTGACATAGCACACGTAGGCTAGAGAGGGGATAAATGAAGACTAATAGAGTCAAATGGATATAGTTTATGTGTGTTGGTCTGTGGGTCGAAACATGTATGTGAAGACTTTTCACTTACATAACTGAGCTGGAGTGAGAAGAGATCAATGGGGAAGGACTACAGGAGTTTCCACTTCTACTTTTGTCATAATAAGTGTTTGGGTATGAGGTGAGCCTCATCTGTCCTGACTTATGCAATTTATCCATCAATTTATCCATTATGCAATTTGTCCTTCAATTTCTCTTCTCCTGCTTGAAATGACAATAGCTAGAGACCTCCTCATACTATATGGCTGAAGTAGGGCCATATGCTCTCTTGAGCAAAGAATTTCAGTTTCATCTCTTGCCCCTAACTTGGAAAGGTCAAACTAAGTTATGTGGAATGTCCTGAATTCTAAAAAGTCAACCAATGTAAAACCTAACCCTGAATTAACAGCACCTTTATGTGGTGGGGGAAGAAATAGCCTACGAAAATGAATACATTTACAAATTACAGGATGCATATTTTTCAGAAACCTTAAAATATGATAAATGTTTAAAGTTGATGAAATATGGCACATATAGTATTATCATGACTCTATGTTCCTTGACAGTTTAAAAAGGTTTTATAAACCTTTTATCTCCATTTGATCCTCATTATGACTCTAGGAGTGGTAGCCTGAGCACCGAGACAAGCCCATTTCCTCTTAACTCATTGGCACCAGGGATGCCCCTCTCTTTTCTCACCCTTTCACCCCAATTACTAAGACCTGTCTGTAATCTGAGAAACCAACTACTATGGACAGAGTCTGAACCTACACTTCTCCCGCGTTTGTGTCTGTGCTTGGCAGGAAGAAAGGTCATTTGTGGGACCTACTGTGTAACTGGGACAGCATTAGGTCTGGGGCAGGGAGAAAGGAAATGTTAGCAGTTATGACACATGCACATACAGAATTGTGCTGCTATGCCTTCTTTGAGGTGACTTCCTGATGAAGAGAAACAGGTTTGAAAGGGAGACTCAAAAGCCCCTGCCCTGTCTGGAGGGAGAGGATAGGGCTTGGACCCAGAAGAATGAGTACCATGGAATTTTGGACAAGCCACTTTACCTTCTGACCCTGAGTTACCCTGTAAGAGGAGGGAGGCAAAGATTCTTACATCATGGGCTGGTTGAACTCTTAAATGATACAATATGTGTAAAAGATTTGGCCCATACAGGGCACATGGGGTTGTTAATTTTTCCTATTTTTCCTATTATCTTTCCTACTAAAGTTCTCAGCATAGCAGATGCTCATTTAGACAACAGCCGCTCCAATGATGATTATCGCCAACTCTTGTTCAGAGGTAGCTCTAAGGCAGGGTCCTTCTCAGAGGACAGAGAAAATGCAAAGAGTCAGAGGCAACACATTTTAACAGAGTATTTTTAACATAAATGAAGCCAGGGTTCTTTATAGGCAAAAGACAAAAACCTGTGAGTCTCTCTGAGTGTGCCCAGCATGAGTAGAGCTCAAATATAGAGAATGTACAAGGACTGGCTCTACTGATAAACCTATGATTTAAAACAATGGTACTGGGGCTTCCCTGGTGGTCCAGTGGGTAAGGACACTGCCTTGCAGTGCAAGGGGCACTGGTTTGATCCCTGGCCTGGGAAGATCCCATGTGCCACAGAGCAGCTGGATCGATGTGTCCAACTACCGAGCTGAGCATGTGCCCAGAGCTGGTGCTGTGATTAGAGAGGCCACTGTGATGGGAGGCCCACATGGGCCAAAGAAAAAAGATGGATGAAAATGAGTAAATGAAAGACCAATAGCAGTGGCCAAAAAAAGGAAAAAAGATGGATATCAGTAAGACTTGTTTCTCCCTGACATGCAAAATGAGTCTGAACCTACACTTCTCCCGTTTGTGTCTGTGCTTGGCAGGAAGAAAGGTCATTTGTGGGACCTACTGTGTAACTGGGACAGCATTAGGTCTGGGGCAGGGAGAAAGGAAATGTTAGCAGTTATGACACATGCACATACAGAATTGTGCTGCTATGCCTTCTTTGAGGTGACTTCCTGATGAAGAGAAACAGGTTTGAAAGGGAGACTCAAAAGCCCCTGCCCTGTCTGGAGGGAGAGGATAGGGCTTGGACCCAGAAGAATGAGTACCATGGAATTTTGGACAAGCCACTTTACCTTCTGACCCTGAGTTACCCTGTAAGAGGAGGGAGGCAAAGATTCTTACATCATGGGCTGGTTGAACTCTTAAATGATACAATATGTGTAAAAGATTTGGCCCATACAGGGCACATGGGGTTGTTAATTTTTCCTATTTTTCCTATTATCTTTCCTACTAAAGTTCTCAGCATAGCAGATGCTCATTTAGACAACAGCCGCTCCAATGATGATTATCGCCAACTCTTGTTCAGAGGTAGCTCTAAGGCAGGGTCCTTCTCAGAGGACAGAGAAAATGCAAAGAGTCAGAGGCAACACATTTTAACAGAGTATTTTTAACATAAATGAAGCCAGGGTTCTTTATAGGCAAAAGACAAAAACCTGTGAGTCTCTCTGAGTGTGCCCAGCATGAGTAGAGCTCAAATATAGAGAATGTACAAGGACTGGCTCTACTGATAAACCTATGATTTAAAACAATGGTACTGGGGCTTCCCTGGTGGTCCAGTGGGTAAGGACACTGCCTTGCAGTGCAAGGGGCACTGGTTTGATCCCTGGCCTGGGAAGATCCCATGTGCCACAGAGCAGCTGGATCGATGTGTCCAACTACCGAGCTGAGCATGTGCCCAGAGCTGGTGCTGTGATTAGAGAGGCCACTGTGATGGGAGGCCCACATGGGCCAAAGAAAAAAGATGGATGAAAATGAGTAAATGAAAGACCAATAGCAGTGGCCAAAAAAAAAAAAAGAAAAAAAGATGGTACTATTCAGTGACTTGTTGAGACTTGTTTCTCCCTGCTTTCTATTTCCCCTCCTTCCACTCTCCCTTGTGGTAAGAAAAGAACTTTTAGAGAAGGGCTGAGTGTCATCTTCAGAAAGCTGAGGAGGCAGAGAAACAGTCTCTACCCATGGTCTGAAGGAGGAAGCTATGATTTGAAATCGTGGATAGCTGGGGTAAAAGAGAGGCTGGCAGGAAGCAAATAAAAAGGAAAGGAGCAACCTGGAAACTACTCTTTATCTGATATGTACTTGGGCTGCAGACTCCTGAGATTGTTGGTTGCAAGTGCAAGATTGTTTGTTGCAAGTACAGAGAAGAATCAGAGAGAAGGGGGAGGATGGGGTGATTGGGGGGAGTTTAGAGTATTCTGCTGCCACCATCACTCCTCTTGCTTTGGGAAGAGGATGACACAAAATCCTAAACAGAATCTGTGAGTTTTTTTTCCCAAATCCCCAGTGATAACCCCATTGGCTGGATTCTATACACTTTCCACGAGGGCACCTTGGGAATTCAACTACTCTGAAGCACTGTTTTCAGGGGAAAATGTTTTGACTCCCTCATTCTCTCATTTCTCTTCTGATCAAGAAATGAGCCTATGGAATGCAAACCCTGCCCAGAAAGGTGATGGTTAATGCTGTCCACCTGTGTAGAGAACGATGGCTGGCATCTGTTGCTTTGTTTTATGCACAAAACGAACTGAGTCTCTGGAATCAGATCAAAGAAGGCTCCTTGTGAATGCTGCACAGAGTAGGCAGTTGACCCGAGAGCACACGGTGTCCCTGAGAACACTCCTGCTTTCAGTTGGACAGACCTTAGGGCATATCTGCTCCAATGCTCCCTGCTTAGCATCATCCTTATTTATGTCTCCCATTAATTCAGAAAACCCCCTCCTCTTTCCCTGTACCCAGAGAAATAGTGGGAACATATATCTCCTGTTTCTAGGGAAAACCCTACCTATTCTATAATGCCATATGGATTCAAGTCCTGCAGCAAATTGAAGCCCACACTATAAAGCCTGGTTTATCTTATTCTTCTATAAAATATATACTGTGTTACGTAGTTGAATATTATTTTTCAAATGTTATTGTCAAGGTTTGAAGGGCAAGGACTGACATCCATCTATACTTCACAGAACACATTACAATTCTGCAACTCAAGGATACTTTTACAGATGTCTGGTTACCCACGTGTTTCCAAACAGCAATGGCTGCCACCTGCCTAATGTTTAATCACAATCAGTGCCATCATCACTGAACACATCCCAACTGTCCACCACCTTGTATCACTACTGCTGCTAGAAATTCTGTCTACAGTTCAGTTCACTAAGTCTTTCCACATTCAGTATTTTATTTTTATCTTTACGTAGGCTAGATAATTTTTATCCCATTTTACAGATGATAAATGAAATTATCCCATTTTACAGATGATAAATGAAAGGTCAAGTGATAAAAAGGGTCAAGGGACTTTTCTATGTGAGAGAGCTACAAGCCAAAATCTTCTTAGGTGATCTGTGAATACCCATCTCTATATATTTGTGTGCATAAAACAATGAGACTGTTTTGAAACTCACATTTAAAACTGTTGTTCTGAATATATAATAAACATCCCCAAATTTCAGTGGCGTAGAACACTGTTATTTTCTTAAGCTCTCAATTCTGTTAGGCAGGAGTTTGGATGGGGCACAGTGGGCCTATCCTGTCTCTGTGTCTTGATGTCTGGGCCTCAAATGGGTGCATCACATGCCCAAGTTAGTATGTCTTGGGTCCTGGTCATCTTCCACATGAGATCTCTTGGAATGCCTAAGACAGTTTTTTCACTAACATGTGTCTGGTATCCAAATGAAAATGGTTAGAACGGCTGGGCGTGGTATTTCTCTACCACTCTTTTCCTATGTAGTCTTTCCTTGTGGCCATATTGGGCTTTCTCAGAGCATGGAGATCTTAGGGTAGTCAAATTTCTCACATGGTGCCTGGCCTTCCCTGAAGCAGGCAGTCCGGGCTAATGAAATGGAACCACATGATTACTTATGCCATAGATTCAGAAGTCATACAGACTCATTTGTATCACATTCTCTGGGTTATACATGGTCCCTCCTTTGTATGATGACATCTCTATACTTGACAAGTCATAAAAGGTGCAACACTATGTTCTAATCACTTGCTCCTTAATATATCCAATGCTAGCACTGTTCTTGACACCTAGTAGCTGCTCAGTGTTAAGTCACTTCAGTCGTGTCCGACTTTGTGACCCCATGGACTGTAGCCCACCAGGCTCCTCTGTCCAAGGGATTCTCCAGGCAAGAATACTGGGAGTGAGTTGCCCATGCACTTCTCCAAGGGATCTTCCTGACCCAGAGATTGAGTTGGTATCCCTTAGGTCTCCTGTATTGACAGGTGGTTTCTTTACCATGAGCACCACTGGATATTATAACAATCTGAAGGTCACTATTTTCACTAGAATTACAATCAACTCTTCAAACCCCATTTAAAAGCAGATTGTCCTGGATACCATACTATATTTTAAAATATCAAATACAAACTTAGAAGAATCTCAAATTGTCCTTTTAAGTCTATGTTGCTTTTATAATTTAATATAAAAATTTTTACTTAAAAAAAAAATCTAGCCACATGGAAGCCATTGCTGCCTTTCTGCATTACTTAGTGTGGGAATGGACAACCAACCCAAACGTATGAATTGGGGAAGATATGGTTCATCAATGGAAATCAGCTACCGCACGCACTTAATCATCTTTTTTAAAAATCACAAATCATATATGTGTAGGCAGTCCATGTGTCTTTGCTCAAAATTTTTCTGGAAAAGAATGAAGAATGTCAAAAGGCAGACGTCTTAGGTGACCGCTTGAGTCAGAAAGTCTAATTTATACCTTCAATTGTTCCTTTTCATTGCTATGCAGTAGGTTTGAATCAATAAGGCAAAAAACGATTTTAATTGGTTCTGAAGATCACAGAAATTGCTGAAAAGTTTCTATTCTCATTTTTATTAAGGTCTTGTCTTTTTATTTGCCATTGTGACTTCTTTGAACCATTGGTTGTGTTTGAATACCTTTTTATTTTCCACAGATTGTAGATTTTTCAGCCTTCTGCTATTGATTTCTTATTTCATTCCACTGTGACTGAAAAGTTTCTATCTATTGTCATACAGACTCATTTGTATCACATTCTCTGGGTTATACATGGTCCCTCCTTTGTATGATGACATCTCTATACTTGACAAGTCATAAAAGGTGCAACACTATGTTCTAATCACTTGCTCCTTAATATATCCAATGCTAGCACTGTTCTTGACACCTAGTAGCTGCTCAGTGTTAAGTCACTTCAGTCGTGTCCGACTTTGTGACTTCGTGGACTGTAGCCGGCCGGGCTCTTCAGTCCAGGGGATTCTCCAGGCAAGAATACTGGGAGTGAGTTGCCCATGCACTTCTCCAAGGGATCTTCCTGACCCAGAGATTGAGTTGGTATCCCTTAGGTCTCCTGTATTGACAGGTGGTTTCTTTACCATGAGCACCACTGGATATTATAACAATCTGAAGGTCACTATTTTCACTAGAATTACAATCAACTCTTCAAACCCCATTTAAAAGCAGATTGTCCTGGATACCATACTATATTTTAAAATATCAAATACAAACTTAGAAGAATCTCAAATTGTCCTTTTAAGTCTATGTTGCTTTTATAATTTAATATAAAAATTTTTACTTAAAAAAAAATCTAGCCACATGGAAGCCATTGCTGCCTTTCTGCATTACTTAGTGTGGGAATGGACAACCAACCCAAACGTATGAATTGGGGAAGATATGGTTCATCAATGGAAATCAGCTACCGCACGCACTTAATCATCTTTTTTAAAAATCACAAATCATATATGTGTAGGCAGTCCATGTGTCTTTGCTCAAAATTTTTCTGGAAAAGAATGAAGAATGTCAAAAGGCAGACGTCTTAGGTGACCGCTTGAGTCAGAAAGTCTAATTTATACCTTCAATTGTTCCTTTTCATTGCTATGCAGTAGGTTTGAATCAATAAGGCAAAAAACGATTTTAATTGGTTCTGAAGATCACAGAAATTGCTGAAAAGTTTCTATTCTCATTTTTATTAAGGTCTTGTCTTTTTATTTGCCATTGTGACTTCTTTGAACCATTGGTTGTGTTTGAATACCTTTTTATTTTCCACAGATTGTAGATTTTTCAGCCTTCTGCTATTGATTTCTTATTTCATTCCACTGTGACTGAAAGATTTTTTGTATGTTTTCAATCTTTTAAAATTTGCTAAGACTTGTTTTGCGGTCTAACACCAGATCTGTCTTGCAAAATGTTTATGTGTACATTAGAATTCATGTTCTGCTGTTGGAAGATTCTGTATATATTCTCTATTTATGTTATGACTAATTGGTTTATTGTGTTGTTTAATTCTTCTTATTGATCTTCTGTCTAGTTGTTTCATCCATTATTAAGTGTGAAGTGTTTAAGTTTCTAACTATTAATGTAAAACTGTTTCTCCTTCAATATTTCTTTCACATATTTTTGGGCTCTGTTGCTTGTCTATGTCACATGTTCCTGATGAATGGACCTCCTTATCAATATACAATGTCTGTTGTCTCTTACAACAGTTTTTAACTTAAAATCTACTTTTTCTCATTTTAGCCACTCAGTTCTGTTTTTTACCATATACATGGAATCTTTTTGTTTCCCATTCTTTCAGTTCAAAATTGATTCTGTTTTTACATCTGAATAAGTTTCAGACAGCATATAATTGGATGATTTTTAAAAAATCCATTAATTACAGATAGGTAAAGATTTACTGTTGTTACATTATTATTTGTTTTCTGTATGTCTTAGAGCTTTTGTCCCCAATTCTCTCTTTTACTGCATGCCTTTCGTGCTTAGTTGAGATTCCATAGTGACATTATTTCTCATCTCTATTTGTGCATATTCTATAGGTATTTTAATTGCCATTACCATGGAGCTTACATATAAAATTTAGTTACAACATTATAAACTATGAAGAATGTCAAAAGGCAGACGTCTTAGGTGACCGCTTGAGTCAGAAAGTCTAATTTATACCTTCAATTGTTCCTTTTCATTGCTATGCAGTAGGTTTGAATCAATAAGGCAAAAAACGATTTTAATTGGTTCTGAAGATCACAGAAATTGCTGAAAAGTTTCTATTCTCATTTTTATTAAGGTCTTGTCTTTTTATTTGCCATTGTGACTTCTTTGAACCATTGGTTGTGTTTGAATACCTTTTTATTTTCCACAGATTGTAGATTTTTCAGCCTTCTGCTATTGATTTCTTATTTCATTCCACTGTGACTGAAAGATTTTTTGTATGTTTTCAATCTTTTAAAATTTGCTAAGACTTGTTTTGCGGTCTAACACCAGATCTGTCTTGCAAAATGTTTATGTGTACATTAGAATTCATGTTCTGCTGTTGGAAGATTCTGTATATATTCTCTATTTATGTTATGACTAATTGGTTTATTGTGTTGTTTAATTCTTCTTATTGATCTTCTGTCTAGTTGTTTCATCCATTATTAAGTGTGAAGTGTTTAAGTTTCTAACTATTAATGTAAAACTGTTTCTCCTTCAATATTTCTTTCACATATTTTTGGGCTCTGTTGCTTGTCTATGTCACATGTTCCTGATGAATGGACCTCCTTATCAATATACAATGTCTGTTGTCTCTTACAACAGTTTTTAACTTAAAATCTACTTTTTCTCATTTTAGCCACTCAGTTCTGTTTTTTACCATATACATGGAATCTTTTTGTTTCCCATTCTTTCAGTTCAAAATTGATTCTGTTTTTACATCTGAATAAGTTTCAGACAGCATATAATTGGATGATTTTTAAAAAATCCATTAATTACAGATAGGTAAAGATTTACTGTTGTTACATTATTATTTGTTTTCTGTATGTCTTAGAGCTTTTGTCCCCAATTCTCTCTTTTACTGCATGCCTTTCGTGCTTAGTTGAGATTCCATAGTGACATTATTTCTCATCTCTATTTGTGCATATTCTATAGGTATTTTAATTGCCATTACCATGGAGCTTACATATAAAATTTAGTTACAACATTATAAACTAAAACCAGCTTAAAATCAATTGCAAAGAAAACTTTACTTCCAGTTCTATCTGCCTCACCTTTTAAGTTATATCAAAAATTACATCTTTATATATCCTTTGCCCAATAACACAGATTTATAAATTTTTGCATTTGGCTTTTAAGTACTGTAGTAAATAAAAAGTGGGGCTATAATGCATAATTACAATAATACATTTTTTTGCCCTTGTATTTATCTTTGCTGGGCATTCTTCATTTCATTTCTTTCTTTCATTTCTTCACATGACTTGAAGTCGCTGTCTACCATCTTTTCATTTGTCCAAAAGCATTTCTTATAAGTCAGGTCTGATGTTAATGAACTGTCTCAGCTTTTGTCTGCCTGGGGAGGTCTTGATTTCTCACTCACTTTGAAGGATAATTTTTCTAGATATAAAATTCTTAGTTGGTAGGGTTTTTTTTTTTCCCTTTCAACATTATAGCTATTTTAGATTGCCTTCTGAACGCAGAGGTTTCTGATTAGAAGCCAGTTGATAATATTACTGAGGATCTCTTTTGTGAAGAGTTGCTCCTCTCTTGCTGCTTTCAGGATTCTTTGCTTTGCTTTGCTTTTTAGTCTTGACAGGTGAATTATAATTGTTTCAGTTTGAGTCTCTGAGTTAACTCTGGAAGTTTGTTGAGATTCTTGGATTTGTAGATTCATGTCTATCATCTAACTTGGTAAGCTGCATCCATCATTTCTTCAAATATTCTCTTTGCCCTGTTCTCTCTTTCCCTTCTGGGACTCCCATAATATGTATGTTGGACCATTTGATTCAAGTCCTTTAGGCTCTATTCACTTTTCTTTATTCTTTTATTTTCCTCAAGTTAAATAACTTCAATTTCCCTAACTTCAAGTTAGCTGATTATTTCTTCTTCCTGTTCAAATCGGCCACTGACTTCCTCTAGTGAATTTTTCATTTCATGTATTATATTCATTAACTCCAGAATTTCTATTTTTCCTTTTAATAATATTTATCTCTTTGTTGATACTCTTATTCTGTTCACACACTGTTTTCCTGCTATCACTTGATTTTCTACACCTGTTTTTCCTTAACTTTTCGTGCATATTTAAGACAATTATTTTAAAGTCTTGGTTTAGTAAGTCTAAGTTCTGGGTTTTCTTGGGAACAAATTCTGTCAGTTTATTTTGATCTTTGAAGGCTCCATATGCTTCTGTTTCTTTTTATGCCTTGTGAATTTTGTTGTTGTTGTTAGAAGTTGGGCATTTGATAATCATAATGTGGAAAACTCTGGAAATCAGATTCTTCCTCTTTCCTAGTTTTTTTCTTTTAATTGTTGAAGACTACAGTGACCCATTTTTTGGAGACATTTTCCAAAGCTATCTTATTACACTCAAAGACTGTTCCTTGTCATGTGTGATCACCGTAGTTTCTGTATTCACAAAATTTTTTGAAAAAAATTTCCTTGAATGCCAGTCTTTGCAGATATGGGTCTCCTCCAGGACAATCCTTCAAAACTTAGCTAGGTTTGTTCTAAGTGCAGGGTTAATTCTGAGGTGAAAGTTTAAGGTCCTTTCAGGTATTTTTGAGCATGCACCTTGCCTGGACATGTGCATAGTTTTCTAAATGACTGCTTTTGAATGTTTTAATTCCCTGAAAAGTCTCACCTCAGCTTCTCCTCCAGGCATTAGACATCTCCACATGTAACCTTATGCCCCAGCTACCTAAGTGACTACAATCACTTCACAGCTTTACCGAACAGTGCTTTTACTGCTTAAGTTCAAGGGTGGACAAAACAGAGATGCAACGCCTTATGTCAGTTCTTTGTGGGATTTTTTTCCTATCATCTAACTTGGTAAGCTGCATCCATCATTTCTTCAAATATTCTCTTTGCCCTGTTCTCTTTCCCTTCTGGGACTCCCATAATATGTATGTTGGACCATTTGATTCAAGTCCTTTAGGCTCTATTCACTTTTCTTTATTCTTTTATTTTCCTCAAGTTAAATAACTTCAATTTCCCTAACTTCAAGTTAGCTGATTATTTCTTCTTCCTGTTCAAATCGGCCACTGACTTCCTCTAGTGAATTTTTCATTTCATGTATTATATTCATTAACTCCAGAATTTCTATTTTTCCTTTTAATAATATTTATCTCTTTGTTGATACTCTTATTCTGTTCACACACTGTTTTCCTGCTATCACTTGATTTTCTACACCTGTTTTTCCTTAACTTTTCGTGCATATTTAAGACAATTATTTTAAAGTCTTGGTTTAGTAAGTCTAAGTTCTGGGTTTTCTTGGGAACAAATTCTGTCAGTTTATTTTGATCTTTGAAGGCTCCATATGCTTCTGTTTCTTTTTATGCCTTGTGAATTTTGTTGTTGTTGTTAGAAGTTGGGCATTTGATAATCATAATGTGGAAAACTCTGGAAATCAGATTCTTCCTCTTTCCTAGTTTTTTTCTTTTAATTGTTGAAGACTACAGTGACCCATTTTTTGGAGACATTTTCCAAAGCTATCTTATTACACTCAAAGACTGTTCCTTGTCATGTGTGATCACCGTAGTTTCTGTATTCACAAAATTTTTTGAAAAAAATTTCCTTGAATGCCAGTCTTTGCAGATATGGGTCTCCTCCAGGACAATCCTTCAAAACTTAGCTAGGTTTGTTCTAAGTGCAGGGTTAATTCTGAGGTGAAAGTTTAAGGTCCTTTCAGGTATTTTTTGAGCATGCACCTTGCCTGGACATGTGCATAGTTTTCTAAATGACTGCTTTTGAATGTTTTAATTCCCTGAAAAGTCTCACCTCAGCTTCTCCTCCAGGCATTAGACATCTCCACATGTAACCTTATGCCCCAGCTACCTAAGTGACTACAATCACTTCACAGCTTTACCGAACAGTGCTTTTACTGCTTAAGTTCAAGGGTGGACAAAACAGAGATGCAACGCCTTATGTCAGTTCTTTGTGTATCTCTCAGACTAAGCTAGAACAGACCTACATAAATGATGTACAAATAAATCCTGCTCTCCTTCCTCTGGTTTGAGGTAAGGAGATGGACATTAGGATTCTGCTGCTTAAACCACTTATATGCCAAGGAAAAATGATTTTTCCAGGGTAAGAGTGAGTAAAATTGATACAAAAATTTCCTACCTTTTTCAAGACAACTATTTTAAAATCTGGCATTGGCTTGATAGCTGTAAACCTTTGTTTTTTAGAGCTTAGACAGAGTTGTTTCAGGTAGGTCTGCTTGTTTTGAAAGTATTTTTTTATTGGGGAATAAGAACTTGGAGATTTTTAGTTCAACATTTTTTCTGATATTATTTGAAAAATTTTTAGCTCTATTTTATGAAGTCACTTTTAGAGCTGATCTTTGCCCATTGTGTCTATACCAGATGAATTCTTATTCCAAAGGTACATTCCAAATTTTTAGACTTTAAAAACTGGCTCAAAGTGGATACTGTGATTTTACCACAATCAGTATTCTGGAATGGCAGTTCCTTGCTTGGATTTACTGAAACTTCTTCTTTTTTCTTTTTTTTCTTCTAAACAAACATGAGCCACTGTGGCTGTCTGGCGTTACAATTCTTATCAGCATTGTTGGTATTTAAATTAGCACCAATTATCACTACTTCATAATTAACAGACCCTTAAACTACTTAGTAAACCTGGAGTCTGCCTTTAAACATATTACTGGCTTTCTAAATTGGTAAATACTGGACCTTCTCTCATATTACTTTTTTACTGTCTTTTTTACTCTCTAAATGGATGAAGATGATTTATTCTTACTGAGCTCTGTCTAGATAGAGCCAAATTCTTTTCACCCTTTCTAAATGAGCTATAAAGTCAAATTGTTTTCATAATTCCCTCAATGTATTTCTAAGACCTTTAGTAAAATTTAATACATGTAGACTTTAAAAGGGGGGGGGGGACTGGGAAATTTGATCAAGAAATTTTCCTTCACTTTGCATTTAATAAAGTATCTTCCTTTCAAGCCATTGTTCAAAGACAAAAAGAAATGATAAGAAGAGTCCTGGTCCTGGAAGCATCACCCTTTATCTTCTTAGGAAACCAAGTTCCATTGAAGAAGAGATGGCAAAGATCTAAAGCTATCTATGTTCACAGAGGCACCCAACCAGGCTAGGTAAGACAAAGAGTAGAGTGAGGGATATATTTCTAAAGATTCTCTATGAAGTCAAAGAAGAATACAAAGTGTTTGCCTTAAAGAATATTATCTACTTTTGCAAAGTGCAGGATTATGTGGAAACTGATTAAAATACAGAATTCTTCCTGTTTTCAACAATGATGCAAGGTCTGATTCTTGGGGAAGCAGAGGAAGAAAAATACATAGTTGTCCTAAATTTATCTCCCTTCACCAGGGCCCCCAGGGTGCTAGTTAAATAAATGGCTTCTCACTTGCATACCAGCTGCATTTGCTCAGGGCTCTTCGGAAGAGTTCAACCACCTCACATTAGCCAGCAGCTTTCTACAAGAAAAATCCTCACTTTGACTCACTGGAGGATTAGTCAGCCTTATACAACACACCAAATTCCCCTTTCTTAGTAGGATGTTTAATTAACCCCCATTGATTCACCAAGCAAAGCAGCCTATGAGAAATTTTCAGCTTTTCATTGTGGCTCTAGGATATTTGCCCACTTCTTGGTATTTTGAAAATTTTTGTCCCAGTTTCATTCTAAATTTTCAAAGTAGAGATAGTATAGAAATAAATAATTTCTTCCAGTAACCCAACAGTACTGCTTATGTGGCATAAATTGAACAACCTACTAAAGAGACTGGGGAGAAGTAGGAGGGGTGTCTTTGTGAAACAGGGAGTACACTGAGTCCTGAGTGTGCACAGTCACTCCAAAATGTTTCAGAGAGGCTGCCTGAGAAGCCCTCCTATAAACCTGAGGTTAGAGTACCCCTTAGCATACTCCCTAAAGGGTGGTTATTCTTACTGAGCTCTGTCTAGATAGAGCCAAATTCTTTTCACCCTTTCTAAATGAGCTATAAAGTCAAATTGTTTTCATAATTCCCTCAATGTATTTGTAAGACCTTTAGTAAAATTTAATACATGTAGACTTTAAAAGGGGGACTGGGAAATTTGATCAAGAAATTTTCCTTCACTTTGCATTTAATAAAGTATCTTCCTTTCAAGCCATTGTTCAAAGACAAAAAGAAATGATAAGAAGAGTCCTGGTCCTGGAAGCATCACCCTTTATCTTCTTAGGAAACCAAGTTCCATTGAAGAAGAGATGGCAAAGATCTAAAGCTATCTATGTTCACAGAGGCACCCAACCAGGCTAGGTAAGACAAAGAGTAGAGTGAGGGATATATTTCTAAAGATTCTCTATGAAGTCAAAGAAGAATACAAAGTGTTTGCCTTAAAGAATATTATCTACTTTTGCAAAGTGCAGGATTATGTGGAAACTGATTAAAATACAGAATTCTTCCTGTTTTCAACAATGATGCAAGGTCTGATTCTTGGGGAAGCAGAGGAAGAAAAATACATAGTTGTCCTAAATTTATCTCCCTTCACCAGGGCCCCCAGGGTGCTAGTTAAATAAATGGCTTCTCACTTGCATACCAGCTGCATTTGCTCAGGGCTCTTCGGAAGAGTTCAACCACCTCACATTAGCCAGCAGCTTTCTACAAGAAAAATCCTCACTTTGACTCACTGGAGGATTAGTCAGCCTTATACAACACACCAAATTCCCCTTTCTTAGTAGGATGTTTAATTAACCCCCATTGATTCACCAAGCAAAGCAGCCTATGAGAAATTTTCAGCTTTTCATTGTGGCTCTAGGATATTTGCCCACTTCTTGGTATTTTGAAAATTTTTGTCCCAGTTTCATTCTAAATTTTCAAAGTAGAGATAGTATAGAAATAAATAATTTCTTCCAGTAACCCAACAGTACTGCTTATGTGGCATAAATTGAACAACCTACTAAAGAGACTGGGGAGAAGTAGGAGGGGTGTCTTTGTGAAACAGGGAGTACACTGAGTCCTGAGTGTGCACAGTCACTCCAAAATGTTTCAGAGAGGCTGCCTGAGAAGCCCTCCTATAAACCTGAGGTTAGAGTACCCCTTAGCATACTCCCTAAAGGGTGGTTATCCTTACAAGAAGGCTCTACCTGAATATGGTTCATATCATGGACTTGACTCCAAAGCAAAGGAAGGAGATATTTGTGTATGGGAGAATGTTGATTTGACACATCATTTTACCTGACCTTTGGGCAATTACTTGGACTAACATCTCTGTTCTATTGTTGAGGGAAAACATACACCTCTAAAGTCTTAAGTCAATATACAAGATTTAAACACCTAACTGAACGCTGAAACAGGTTTTTCTCTTCCTAACCCTTTAATATACTTTGTTCATATACAGTAGAAATATACTCACTATCCCTCTATACCAGGAGCTTTTCTAAATTGTCTCACTTATTATTTGGAATTACTCTGTGAAGTAGGTATTATAGGCTCTTTTATAATACTTACTGGCACATAGCAGGCTCTCAATAAATATCTGATGAATGAAGAAAAGCTTAATGGATAAATGAGTATACAAATGGCTCAGATAGTGTTAAATGATTTCATCATAATCACAGAACCAATAAGATAAAGAGTTGGTATTCAGAGTCGAAAAAAATGGGTGCTAAGGTTATTGCAGACTTGGTACAAGCTAGTTTGCCATTTGAAATTTTTTAGTTATTTAGGTATATATCAGTGACTTTCAAATGTTATAAATAAATGGGACGAATGTTTCCTCACAGATTGTATTTATTGATGAAATCAAATTTTAAGGATTTCTGACTTACTTCCACAATTCATTGGCAAATGGGTACAACAAAGTCATACACCCATTTCTTGAAAGCTTATGAGTGTCACCACTCCTTATCCTGTTGAACATTTTGACAAGGAACATAATTGTGTGATGCACCCCCAAAGCGAGTACAGCAAATAGTCTAGCTGGATTAAGGAATAGCATTCTCTATTAAGTGGGAGAACACAGGACTACAGAAGACTGAGCTTGCTCCCAAGGAGTGAAGCTACTTGTCTACAGCTTGTGTTCCTCACTCATGAGAGGGCAAAAGCGTCTGTACAGACACCTTCAAGCTAACCTCTTCTGATGACTCTGAATGTGGCAGATACAGAGCCCTCTTGTTTCCATACCAGCTGCCTTGCATTCCCCAGGTATAATTTTCTTCCGGGAACTGCTGGAATTCTTGACCTGAAGCTCTTCCCAGGCATGGTCACCCCTAGAAAAACGCCAGAGTACAGATGCCAGATGTTTGTATGAGGGGCTCCAGGGGGTGCTCTTTGCTCTGGCAGTACAACTGGAAAGAGAAAGCATTTCTCACCTCAGCTCCCTGTTCACAATCATCTACTCTGTTATCCCTGCATCACCCTAGAGGTGTGACTTAGAAGTAGAAGGAACTACCAGGGTCTCCAAATTCCTCTTCCTCACTTAATATGTCTCTGGAGAACTGGTCCTGCCAGCAAAGCCTTGAGGGCAAACCACTTCCTTATTATTCTCTATTCAAGATATGAGGCAACTGATTTGGATTCCCAGAATGAGAAGCACAGTCTTGAAAGTGAGACCTAGCTCAGAGCTATGTGTTGTGTTTTTTTCTTAGCTCTAGTTCTCTAACCTTCAAGCAGTGGAAAGGAGAAGACAGCATAACTTTGCAATGAAGCCCATGGTGCATTAAACATATATTCATTCTGACAATTTGTGCCTCCCTTTGGACAGGCACTGAGTACTAACTAGGCCATGGGACACTATGCTAAAGAAAACCTTCACAGTCTTTGCCCTCAAGAGACTTACAGCCTGTAAAAATGTTTAATAAAAGTCACAAAATTCAAGTGGCACTTTTTAAAAAGGACGAATGTTTCCTCACAGATTGTATTTATTGATGAAATCAAATTTTAAGGATTTCTGACTTACTTCCACAATTCATTGGCAAATGGGTACAACAAAGTCATACACCCATTTCTTGAAAGCTTATGAGTGTCACCACTCCTTATCCTGTTGAACATTTTGACAAGGAACATAATTGTGTGATGCACCCCCAAAGCGAGTACAGCAAATAGTCTAGCTGGATTAAGGAATAGCATTCTCTATTAAGTGGGAGAACACAGGACTACAGAAGACTGAGCTTGCTCCCAAGGAGTGAAGCTACTTGTCTACAGCTTGTGTTCCTCACTCATGAGAGGGCAAAAGCGTCTGTACAGACACCTTCAAGCTAACCTCTTCTGATGACTCTGAATGTGGCAGATACAGAGCCCTCTTGTTTCCATACCAGCTGCCTTGCATTCCCCAGGTATAATTTTCTTCCGGGAACTGCTGGAATTCTTGACCTGAAGCTCTTCCCAGGCATGGTCACCCCTAGAAAAACGCCAGAGTACAGATGCCAGATGTTTGTATGAGGGGCTCCAGGGGGTGCTCTTTGCTCTGGCAGTACAACTGGAAAGAGAAAGCATTTCTCACCTCAGCTCCCTGTTCACAATCATCTACTCTGTTATCCCTGCATCACCCTAGAGGTGTGACTTAGAAGTAGAAGGAACTACCAGGGTCTCCAAATTCCTCTTCCTCACTTAATATGTCTCTGGAGAACTGGTCCTGCCAGCAAAGCCTTGAGGGCAAACCACTTCCTTATTATTCTCTATTCAAGATATGAGGCAACTGATTTGGATTCCCAGAATGAGAAGCACAGTCTTGAAAGTGAGACCTAGCTCAGAGCTATGTGTTGTGTTTTTTTCTTAGCTCTAGTTCTCTAACCTTCAAGCAGTGGAAAGGAGAAGACAGCATAACTTTGCAATGAAGCCCATGGTGCATTAAACATATATTCATTCTGACAATTTGTGCCTCCCTTTGGACAGGCACTGAGTACTAACTAGGCCATGGGACACTATGCTAAAGAAAACCTTCACAGTCTTTGCCCTCAAGAGACTTACAGCCTGTAAAAATGTTTAATAAAAGTCACAAAAATTCAAGTGGCACTGGGTATTTGCAAAAGAAGAGGGTCTTGCTGTTAGGAATGTCACCACCAACTCCATTAGGATCTTTAATTCCCTGAGAGTTGAGATTTGGTTTCTAAAACTTCCTCAATCCATGACCTTTTACTTCTTTCCCAGATGCCTAAGGAAGATATGCAAATAACACAAGGATACATGGTTGTGCTTCTTAATTCCAGATGGTAGGCACGATCCATCGTAATCTTTAGTTAACCTAGAATTGGACTGGGTTTCTGAACCTTCTGAAACTAGCACATGCAAACTATATTCGTAAATGAAAACACAAAAAAGCAAAACAGAGTGATTTGACAGTACCAAATAGATTATATTTGACACTTTTATAGATTAACAGTAGAAGAATAAGAATGTGAAGCTATAAGTGTGAGACCAGCTTTTGTTTGCTTTGTTATCTAAAAGTGTTGATTTTATTTTATAAAATTGAGACCTGGCACACAAACTGTACAATATGTATTTAACCAAAATGTTAGTTTCTCCTTGTTTTGTCCGCCAAAGTGCATGGTTATAAAATTCCGGGGGAAAAAAAAATAGTAAACAGAAAGAATTGGGGCTTTCTAGTTGGGCAAATTTTAGCTTCATCACTTAGTATCTTTGAGTATCTGTGAGCCTTGGCAGTGGGAACTTAAGCAAACTTTTAGGCCACACTAGTAGCCTGCTGGTCCTGTAGCTCTTATCCTTTGCTACGAGCTCAGCATAGAATATGTTCCTGTGAGCCAACATTTCCTGGTAAGGCTACATTTCCTTTTCCCAAGGAAAAGACTAAAGAGCATAGTTGAAGATTTCTGTGCATGTGAGAGCTATTATCGACCAAGCTGTCCATCTTCCTCAGTTACAGCAGGAAATATAACAGTGGAGCTGCCAGTGCCAACCTACTCATGAATTATCCAACTTTTTATATAGATACATGCCATGACAGATCAGTTATTACATATAAAATATACTGTGACATATAAATCTTTGTTTCCTATTGCTCACTCCTAGGGTGAACTGTTCATGAGATAGGTTTGGACAGCTAAAGGTTAGGAAAAGGTCCATGTGGAATGCTAGCACAGAGCATTATGGACGGGTGTCTGTGAGTCTGACAGTGCTGGATAAAGCAGAAGAGGCAGTATGTGGCGATCAGAGGAGATCTACCTAGAACCTAGAAATGCATCCTACCAGGAAGGTCAGAGATGCCTGGAAAATTGAGCAAAGTTGTACTTTCAAAAGGCCTTCTTTTTTTTAGCCTAAGGAAGTTGCCATTCCATTAATGGCTGCAAAGGTCATAGTGGTAATCTTTCAAAAGTGATTTTTAGAATCTGTGTTTATATTAATCTGGACTGTTTCTATTTTAAGTAACATAGGCCAAACTAAAACAGGCTCAATAAAAGAGGGCAAGGAATAATTTATTGGCTCAGGTAAATGAGTAGTTGAAGACTGGATTTAGACATCCAAACAATGACATCAGACTTCTTTTTTTTCTCCATCATTTGCCTCTGCTTTTTCCACAGAGAGCATCAATGAGGGACCAAAGATGGCTCGGAACAGTTCTAGGATTAGTTTCTTTCAATTTAGAAACAGCGACAATGAGTTTCTTCTTCTTGACATCTTTGGAGATTATTCTAATTAGCTATGCTCACACCTTCACTAATCTCTTTGGTCAGGCCCAGGTCTAGTGTCCATTCCAAGCTGAGTAGGCTCCATACTACTAGTTGAAGCACATGACCTGACAGGAAGTAATGGCTGAAGGAGATAGATTCTCTTAATACAAGGGGTGTTGAGCAGACAAAAACAAGTCTCTTAATACAAGGGGTGTTGAGCAGACAAAAACAAGATAAGTCTACCTCAGAGGTATGATTCCTTTTATCCATATAAAGAAAGGGCACCAAATTAGAAATAATTAAATTTCTCCACACTATATGTTCCTCTTTCACTTGAGAGGCTGGATAGGATTTTAAAGATCTCACTCTTTCCCTCCCTCTCTTCCTGTGTCACCAGTTTGCCTTCATTCATTTTTATCTGTGCCGGATGCTATTAAAATAATGCTTGATACTTTTATCAGAGATGGCAAATGGCCTGATAGTACGAAAGGACAGCAGAAGACAAACCAGATCTTTTCTAATTGTAGCCAAACTACTATCTGAAAGACAAGAGGGCAAGACACTTGACATGACTTCTTTATACCTTTGTTTTATTCTCTATAAAATGAGGGGAGAGTAGTCTAGCCAGTGCTGTTCAGTAGAGCTTTCTGTAACAATGTAAGTTTTCGATATTTTTGCTGTCCAGTAGAGTAGCCACTTAGCCAAATGGGGCTGATGACTGACTAGTGTGACCGAGAAACTTATTTTAGTTTTTAATTTTAACTTGATTTATTTTTTCCTTTTACTCTGGAAGGTTCTATTTTTCAGCTTTATTGAGCTACAAGTGACATAGTGAAGTATAAAAGTTTAAGTTTAGATAGATAGCATAATGATTTGACTTACGTATGTCATGAACCATCCATCATCTCACATAGATAGGAAATTTAAAAAATAGAAAAAATTTCCTTTGGATGAGAACTCTTAGGAATTACTCTCTTAAAAACTTTCATATATGTATAAGTATATTTATCATGTTATACATTACATCCCTAGTATTTATTTTATAACTGGAAGTTTGTATCTTCTGACAACGTTCAGTGAGTTTACCCTCCCCTAATCCCCTGCCTCTGGTAACCACAAACCTGATCTATGAGCTTTTCTGTTTGTTTCTGAAGTATAACTGACCTACAACATTGTTAGTTCCTTAAACAAAACAGTGATTCAGTGTTTCTATACATTTCAAATTGATCACCATGGTTATGTCTAGTTACCATCTGTCATCATACAAAGATATTATGTAAATATTGACTATACTCCCCTAGCTATACATTTCACACTCATAACTCATTTGTTTTGTAACCAGAAGCTTGTACCTCTTATGCTCCTCACCTCCTACTCTCCTTTCCCTGACCTCTAGCAACTGCCTATTTGTTCTCTGTATCTATGACTCTGTTTCTGTTTATTTATGCTTGTTCACTGATTTTGTTTTCCAGATTTCATATATAAGTGAAATCATATAGTATATTTATTTCTCTGACTTATTTCACTTAGCATAATATATTCTAGGTACATTTATGTTGTTGCTAGTGGCAAGATTTCATTTTTTACAGCTGAGTGGTATTCTACCACGTCTTCTTTACCCACTCATCTATTGATGGATACTTAAGGTTGTTTCTATATCTTGGCTACTATAAACAATGCTGCAATGAACATTTGTATCTTTTCTAATTAGTGTTTTCATTTTCTTTGTATAAATGCCCAGGAGTAAAATTGCTGAATCATATGGTAGTTCTATTTTTAATTTCTTGAGGAATGTCAATAGCTTTCTTCAGTGGCTGTATCATTTACATTCCCACCAACAGTGCATAAGAGTTCCCTTTTCTCCAGATCCTCACTGACAATTTTTATTTGTTGTATTTTTGATAACAGCCATTCTGACGGGTGTGAAATAGTGAAGTATAAAAGTTTAAGTTTAGATAGATAGCATAATGATTTGACTTACGTATGTCATGAACCATCCATCATCTCACATAGATAGGAAATTTAAAAAATAGAAAAAATTTCCTTTGGATGAGAACTCTTAGGAATTACTCTCTTAAAAACTTTCATATATGTATAAGTATATTTATCATGTTATACATTACATCCCTAGTATTTATTTTATAACTGGAAGTTTGTATCTTCTGACAACGTTCAGTGAGTTTACCCTCCCCTAATCCCCTGCCTCTGGTAACCACAAACCTGATCTATGAGCTTTTCTGTTTGTTTCTGAAGTATAACTGACCTACAACATTGTTAGTTCCTTAAACAAAACAGTGATTCAGTGTTTCTATACATTTCAAATTGATCACCATGGTTATGTCTAGTTACCATCTGTCATCATACAAAGATATTATGTAAATATTGACTATACTCCCCTAGCTATACATTTCACACTCATAACTCATTTGTTTTGTAACCAGAAGCTTGTACCTCTTATGCTCCTCACCTCCTACTCTCCTTTCCCTGACCTCTAGCAACTGCCTATTTGTTCTCTGTATCTATGACTCTGTTTCTGTTTATTTATGCTTGTTCACTGATTTTGTTTTCCAGATTTCATATATAAGTGAAATCATATAGTATATTTATTTCTCTGACTTATTTCACTTAGCATAATATATTCTAGGTACATTTATGTTGTTGCTAGTGGCAAGATTTCATTTTTTACAGCTGAGTGGTATTCTACCACGTCTTCTTTACCCACTCATCTATTGATGGATACTTAAGGTTGTTTCTATATCTTGGCTACTATAAACAATGCTGCAATGAACATTTTTATCTTTTCTAATTAGTGTTTTCATTTTCTTTGTATAAATGCCCAGGAGTAAAATTGCTGAATCATATGGTAGTTCTATTTTTAATTTCTTGAGGAATGTCAATAGCTTTCTTCAGTGGCTGTATCATTTACATTCCCACCAACAGTGCATAAGAGTTCCCTTTTCTCCAGATCCTCACTGACAATTTTTATTTGTTGTATTTTTGATAACAGCCATTCTGACGGGTGTGAGTGACATCTCATTATGGTTTTGATTTTCATTTCCCTGATGATTAGTGACATTGAGCATCTTTTCATGTGCCTATTGACCATCTATATGCCTTCTTTGAAAAAAGGTCAATTCAGGTCCTCTACCATTTTTTAAGCCACCTTTTTTTTTGGTCACTTCTATTGATCTTTCATCTATTTATCTTTGTTCTTTGGCCTGTGTGGGCCTCCCATCACAGTGGCCTCTCTTGCTGCAGAGCACTGGCTCTGGGCACATGCACTCCAGAGCTCCGGTTCGATAATTGGACACATCAGTCCAGCCGATCCACGGCACATGGGATCTTCCCAGGCCAGGGATCAAACCAGTGCCTCTTACACTGCAAGGTGGTGTCCTTACCCACTGGACCACCAGGGAAGCCCTAAGTCACTTTTTAAAATGTTGATCTGTATGAATTCTTTGTGTATTTTGAATGTTAACCCCTTATTAAATATATTTTTTGCAAATAATCTCCTCCTAGGCAATGGGTATGCTTTTCATTTTGAAATCATTTTCTTCACTGTGCAAAAGCTTTCTAATTTGATGTAGACTCACTCATTTACTTTTGCTTTGGTTTCTCTTGCTTAAGGAGACATGTGCTCACTCAATTGTGTCTGACTCTGTATGACCTCATGGACTGTAGCTGCCAGGCTCCTCTGTCCACGGGATTCTCCAGGCAAAAATACAGGAATGGGTTGCCTTACTCTCCAGGAGATCTTGATCCCAGGGATCAAACCCAGGTCTCCAGCATTGCTGTTGTACTCTTTGCATCTGAGTCCCCAAAGAAGCCCTTGTCATAGATTAATTGGTCATAAAGCATGGGTTCATTTTTGGGCTCTGTAATCTGTTCCACTGATCTAATCCATTGTTTCTACTTTTTGTGCCAATACCATACTGTTTTGATTATTGTAGTTCTATCATATAGTTTGAAATCAGGGAGCATGATACCTCCAGCTTTATTCTTCTTTCCCAGCTAGCTGTTTGGCCTGTGGTATCCTAGGACTTGTACCACCTGGCTGTTGGGCAGGACTAGGTCCCTGTGCTAATAAGCTATAGGAAAGATTCTAAAATGACTCTTGTAGCACCGCTATCCTTGGGGGTAAGATGAGCTCCCAAAATGGTTGCTATCAGCATTTATGGCCCCAGGATGAGTCTCAATTGCATCAATTGTCTCTCTGAGAAGCTCTCCAAAATCATCAAATTCTTTTCAAATTATTGCTTGTGCCCTGTATTTCTGAATGTGTGAAATTTTGCGTGTTCCCTTTAAGAGTGGAGTCTCTATTTTCCACCTCTACCTCTTCCCAAAGTAATCTCCACTAGCCTTCAAGTTAAAATGTTCTGGGGGCACATCTTTCTGATGCAACATCCTTAGGCTGAGACCCCTTGCTCCCTGGGGAGAACCTCTGCAATTATAATTATCCTCTCCTTTGCGGGTCACCTACTGAGGGTATGGGTCTTCCTCTCCTTTGCGGGTCACCTACTGAGGGTATGGGTCTTGACGGTAGTGCTTTTCTGGCCTTCCTACCAATCTTGTTGTGTTTACTTCCTTTTATCTTAGTTGTAGAAGATCTTTCCTGCTTGTCTTTCAGTCCTTCTCATCCATCGTTGCTCTGTAAATAGTTGTAATTTTGGTATGCCCTGAGAGGAGGAGATGAGCTCGGGGCCTTCCTAGTCTACTACCTTGGCCAGTCTCTCTCAAATTATTTCCCATTTTAAGGTAAATAGACAAATGTGGCTGGTTGTTACTGTATTGGCCAGCCCAGGAAGCAATCTCTACAGTCCCACAGAACTTCCAAATACCAGGATTTTGGAACTAGCCTACATGTGAAGATGGTTAACTCTGGGTTTCTTTGTACAGAAGTTCTTTTAAGAATCAAAATCCATTTTGTGTTCTCAAACACTGCAGTTTCCATTCAGCTTTCTGATTTAGCTAAAAGATGAGTAAAGACACATGTAAACAGAAAAGCTCCCAGGAGAATGAACATCATTTCAACAGGGTTCTTGTCAGCTGAGCATTCCAGCAGTCTCTCAGAATACATTACCCTTGTGAACTATTCTGCAGTTAAAGACACTCTGAAATATTTCTGGGAGGCTGAAATCTTCCTCCCAGGCTTTCAAATAATGCAGGCAGTTGTTTTAGGTTCATGAAACACATGTACCTGCAATGGAACTGTGCCTGTCCTAAACACTGTGAATAGAGATTTAGAAATTACTATTTAGTTGAACCACCAAAGATAGCCTATCTATGTATGGCAAGACCTCAAAAACCAGATAAGTTTAAAGAGAGTAATGGAAATTATTATATTGTCAAGGACTGACACTGAGTAGGTTAGCACTTCATCTAGTTCACCAGCTAGAGAGTATCCGTTTGGATTGGTCAGGGCTCCTTTCTGAAGGGTTGTGCTTTCCCCAACATTATTATCCTTTGAGCTGCTGGTTGTGAGGTGTGAGAAAAACAGAGAGTTCAAGGACTGACTCTAGGGTCACCACAGAAGCAATTTCTTACTGTTGCTGCTTTGTCCCCCCATAAGAGAAGGAATGCCAATTTGCTGGGGCAAAGTACACAGAAATGTAAAGCTTTTGACACCTATTCTAGGACAGAGGATCCTGGTGGATTACAGTCCATGGAGCCACAAAGAGTTGGACATGACTGAGTGGCTGAGGACCCTAGTAAATGAGAAGCATCGTCAAATTCAACCTTTCTGAGCCATCAAACAGCACAGTTTAGTTAGTCAAGAAGACTTTGGTAGGAAGATGGCTGTCAATCTCTTATACCCTCCTTGGGATATTTAACCATGTTGGGTCTCCATTTCTTAATCTTACAGGATAGATGAAAGAACTAAATGAGGTAAGCAAAGCACCAAGCATGGGATGTGATATCTAGTGAGTATTCAGTACAGCCATTCCTACAAAAACTGATTTTCATTATTGTATCCCACAAATTAAACCACCTCTAAAACCAGGACAATGAGCTAATTCGCTTTTATATTGGTATCAGTTTATGCTCATAAAAGGCTTAATTTCTCTCTTCTCTCTCTGGCTCTCTGGAGACTAGGAGGGTGGGGGAGGTGGGAGTGAAGAAGTGGTACCCACTGGGATAAAAAACAATTCTTAAATGAAACCATGTGTTCTTTTCCTTCCAGTGGGTGCAGTTGCAGCATGAGAGCTCACATTGGAGTCTATCATAAAGCAGCTTTATTAAAAATAATAATAATAAAAAAGGGATCCAGGTTAATTCCAGCTATTGACCCTGTGGGCAGCACTTATATGGGCAAAAGGTGATGCCTCCTAATGCAGGTATTGATTTCCATGTATAAATCCCTCCTCACAGAACCCTCTCCTCATTGTAGCCAGTGTAAAAGTAATCATTCTCTTTATGATCACTCCTTCAAGCCAGACCCCAAGCCACTTATAAAAGAAAGGAAAAAAGCCAAGAAGGAGAACCCTACAGCAGAAAAGCATATGAAGCATCTCCTTTTATGAGCAGTCGCCCTGGGAGAGCTCCAAACCCCAAAACTAATTGTCCTGAAGACAGGTGAGATGGTGAAAGTGCAGTGGCAGCCAGAACTTTCTGCAAAACCCACTGAAACTGTAGTATGGGGAATGAACTGTTCTGTAATGGAAAGGAGTGTGGAATATAATCAATCCTCTCTCTCATACACACATAGCCCATTTTGCCCCGTCTTTGTCCTCAACCAAATCTGCCCCACACCTCAACGTGCCTCATGTTCCTATGTACGGACACCCCAACTCCTGTGTTCCAGTTTATTCCAATACACTTCACCTCCTGATCTGTTCAGGGCCACCCTTGAGCCTGGGGATATGCACTGTGCCACCATCCTTGACCTGAAGAGGCTGGTAACTGCTTCAATCTCTTATACCCTCCTTGGGATATTTAACCATGTTGGGTCTCCATTTCTTAATCTTACAGGATAGATGAAAGAACTAAATGAGGTAAGCAAAGCACCAAGCATGGGATGTGATATCTAGTGAGTATTCAGTACAGCCATTCCTACAAAAACTGATTTTCATTATTGTATCCCACAAATTAAACCACCTCTAAAACCAGGACAATGAGCTAATTCGCTTTTATATTGGTATCAGTTTATGCTCATAAAAGGCTTAATTTCTCTCTTCTCTCTCTGGCTCTCTGGAGACTAGGAGGGTGGGGGAGGTGGGAGTGAAGAAGTGGTACCCACTGGGATAAAAAACAATTCTTAAATGAAACCATGTGTTCTTTTCCTTCCAGTGGGTGCAGTTGCAGCATGAGAGCTCACATTGGAGTCTATCATAAAGCAGCTTTATTAAAAATAATAATAATAAAAAAGGGATCCAGGTTAATTCCAGCTATTGACCCTGTGGGCAGCACTTATATGGGCAAAAGGTGATGCCTCCTAATGCAGGTATTGATTTCCATGTATAAATCCCTCCTCACAGAACCCTCTCCTCATTGTAGCCAGTGTAAAAGTAATCATTCTCTTTATGATCACTCCTTCAAGCCAGACCCCAAGCCACTTATAAAAGAAAGGAAAAAGCCAAGAAGGAGAACCCTACAGCAGAAAAGCATATGAAGCATCTCCTTTTATGAGCAGTCGCCCTGGGAGAGCTCCAAACCCCAAAACTAATTGTCCTGAAGACAGGTGAGATGGTGAAAGTGCAGTGGCAGCCAGAACTTTCTGCAAAACCCACTGAAACTGTAGTATGGGGAATGAACTGTTCTGTAATGGAAAGGAGTGTGGAATATAATCAATCCTCTCTCTCATACACACATAGCCCATTTTGCCCCGTCTTTGTCCTCAACCAAATCTGCCCCACACCTCAACGTGCCTCATGTTCCTATGTACGGACACCCCAACTCCTGTGTTCCAGTTTATTCCAATACACTTCACCTCCTGATCTGTTCAGGGCCACCCTTGAGCCTGGGGATATGCACTGTGTTCCAACAACAGGATGCACACTTGTAGGGACACTCAGGCCTTGGAAGTAGCTTATGAGTGTAGGTCTGGGGACTTTTGAGTCCTGTACTCCCAGACCATGGACAAGAAGCACGCTGTACAACACAGTAATCACTAGCCACGTGCGGCTAGTCCAAACTGAGATGTGCTGTAACTGAAAAACACATCTTGAAGATGTATCTGAAGAACTTGAAGATTTGGCACATGCAAAAAGTGAATGTGAAATATCTCCTTAGTAATTTTTATATTGATTATAGTTAAAAATAATATCATTCTGGACATATTATGAAACAATTTGATCTTTCTTGCTTTTTTAACATGGCTTCATGGAAAATTTCAAATTACACATGTGGCTAGTGTTACATTTCAAATGGATGGAGTTGGTTAGACCAGTGGTTCCTAAAGGTGGTCTCATAACCAGCAGCATCAGTATCCCCTGGGATCTGATTAGAAACACATATTCTCAAGCCCCATCCCAAACACACTGAGTCTCTGGACCTGGCCATGAGAGCCCCCTGGGTGACTGTGATGAGAACCACCTATCTATGGACCTATCTATGGATATGAGAGAGAGCAGCATACAAGTGAGGGTTTTCCCTTGCCTCTAGATGGACCTCATGCCACTGGGGTTGCACCCCTTGCCTCAGGATGCAGAGAGATGCAGGAAAGGGGCCAGAAAAAGATTTTCTGAAGCCTCACAGCCATAGCCTGAGCTCCACCCCAAAAGTAGAACTGGTTTTGCCCTCAGCCCTTCCCTCAGTTTCTGCAAGGAGACGTATTTACTCAAAAGGGTTCAGTCATCTCACTAAATAAAATCACTCGCTTAGGCTGGCAAATATTGACTCAAATTTAACTTATGTTTTCACAGCTCCCTTTTATATTTTTTTAGTCTGTTCTGTAATGGAAAGGAGTGTGGAATATAATCAATCCTCTCTCTCATACACACATAGCCCATTTTGCCCCGTCTTTGTCCTCAACCAAATCTGCCCCACACCTCAACGTGCCTCATGTTCCTATGTACGGACACCCCAACTCCTGTGTTCCAGTTTATTCCAATACACTTCACCTCCTGATCTGTTCAGGGCCACCCTTGAGCCTGGGGATATGCACTGTGTTCCAACAACAGGATGCACACTTGTAGGGACACTCAGGCCTTGGAAGTAGCTTATGAGTGTAGGTCTGGGGACTTTTGAGTCCTGTACTCCCAGACCATGGACAAGAAGCACGCTGTACAACACAGTAATCACTAGCCACGTGCGGCTAGTCCAAACTGAGATGTGCTGTAACTGAAAAACACATCTTGAAGATGTATCTGAAGAACTTGAAGATTTGGCACATGCAAAAAGTGAATGTGAAATATCTCCTTAGTAATTTTTATATTGATTATAGTTAAAAATAATATCATTCTGGACATATTATGAAACAATTTGATCTTTCTTGCTTTTTTAACATGGCTTCATGGAAAATTTCAAATTACACATGTGGCTAGTGTTACATTTCAAATGGATGGAGTTGGTTAGACCAGTGGTTCCTAAAGGTGGTCTCATAACCAGCAGCATCAGTATCCCCTGGGATCTGATTAGAAACACATATTCTCAAGCCCCATCCCAAACACACTGAGTCTCTGGACCTGGCCATGAGAGCCCCCTGGGTGACTGTGATGAGAACCACCTATCTATGGACCTATCTATGGATATGAGAGAGAGCAGCATACAAGTGAGGGTTTTCCCTTGCCTCTAGATGGACCTCATGCCACTGGGGTTGCACCCCTTGCCTCAGGATGCAGAGAGATGCAGGAAAGGGGCCAGAAAAAGATTTTCTGAAGCCTCACAGCCATAGCCTGAGCTCCACCCCAAAAGTAGAACTGGTTTTGCCCTCAGCCCTTCCCTCAGTTTCTGCAAGGAGACGTATTTATTCAAAAGGGTTCAGTCATCTCACTAAATAAAATCACTCGCTTAGGCTGGCAAATATTGACTCAAACTGTTAAGCTTTTATGTATTTCAGCAGCTCCCAATGTTTGAGGGCTCAGCAAGCAAACAAGAACAGGTATAGGAAGTTATTGTGGTGTTTGGGCCCCTGTTTGTTTCTGTACAGCTGATGCTTGCTGCCCATTGTGTAAGGCTGGTTACTAATGACCTTGTTATGGAGCACTCTGCAGTTGATAAGGCCAAAGACTTTAATAGAATACAAATGCATTTTACATTTCCACTTGAAGAGTTTGTTTTAATTGTGTTTTGAAATGCACAGTACCCTAAAGGCCTCTCTTTCCTCAGCAATGCACATCCTCAAAATAAAACCTTGCAAAGAATGGAATGCATAATGGAGTGACGTGTAATGGGCAGTTTTGAATTCAGTTTGAAGGGGGTTGCTGAGATCCATTCTACATAAACTTGAGGAGGTCTCCAGAGCTGAGAGAGAGGAAAAGTAGGGGGAGTTGCCTCATGATGGGCTGTAAGGAGCTGTGCACTCATCATTCATGCTTTTAAAAAAAAATTGGGCAGTGTCAGAAATTCCTTGTAGATTTCTGTGTTTTTGTTAATTAGCCTCTTGGTGCAATACTAATGATGGGGACAGTAAATTTCCTTTTTTTTCTTTTCTTTCTGATTCTAGCTAGAGTGCTGGGGGCAGAACTCAGAGAAGGAGGTGAAAGCTTCAGCTTCCGTACACAAAGGTAGGGACTGGATAACAGAGGCATGGCGTCCTGACCTGGGAGTAGCCAGGGAATTTGGAAGAAGTTCAGAGGGCATGGCTGGGAAAAGCAGGGCTTCTCAGAGTCATTGACCCTTTTCTTCTTTTCTAAATCTTGCTCCCCTGTTTGCTCTTTCACATAATTTTCTCTCCTCTCACTCCTCTCTTTTCATTCTTGGCTATTTTTTCTTCTTCTTTCTTTCTGCCTCGTCCTTCATCCCTCCTTTTCCCCTTCTGGAGACAGAGTCACTTAAAGGAACAAGGGAGGAAATCAGTCACTAAATAAACTGGGATCAAGGGTCCACTGTTCTCAGGCACACACACTTATAAACAAACCCTAATCTATCCTAGATGAGCATGTAATAGGGAAGAACAACTCTCACTCCATACTGGATATGTTTCTTTTACTTTAACCTTTGTATTCTATTGCTTTTGTGACAAGTTGTTGCCTATAGTCTGAAATATACAGGATAACCCATTCTCAAGGCTCTGACCTCTAAGGACATAACAATTTTCCATTTATATAGAGATAAAAAGTTGCAGAACAGAGAACATTTGTCTTGTTGGAGGTTTAAAGGAACATCATGACCTGTCCTACTTAGGTACAGGAACAAAAGATTCTGACACCAAATTTGCAACAGTCAACCACATCCCCTCCCCTCCTAGTATAAAAGAAGCTCGAATTCTAGTTGGGATAAGATGAGTCGATACAAGTGTACCATCTTTCTCATCTGCTGACATTCCTAATAGCCACTCTTCCTTGCCCTAACAACTCATCTCTTGATTTACTGACCTGTGGTCAGCAAGAAGTACAAGCTTGGGCTTGGTAACAAGCATGCACACACTTACACATGCGTCAAATAGCTTAACAAAATTCTCTAGCAGTCAGCATATGGGAAAATATAAAAAGACATTTTTGCCAAAGTGATGGTAACCCTGAAAATAGATTTTGATGCTTTGGAGCCTCTTGTTTAAACTGACCCTATGGGGATGGCTAAATCAGGTGAGGCAATTAAGCATTGCCTTAGTCTGCTTAGGCTACCATTATAAAATACCATAGACTGGTGGCTTAAGAAGCAGAAATTTATTAATGTTCTGCAGTCTGCAAAGTCCAAGAGTAAGCTGCTGTCTGATTTGGTTCCTGATTACAGCCCTCTTCCTGATTTGCATGCGATTATGCCCTCACATGGCCGGAAGAAGTTCAGAGGGCATGGCGGGAAAAGCAGGGCTTCTCAGAGTCATTGACCCTTTTCTTCTTTTCTAAATCTTGCTCCCCTGTTTGCTCTTTCACATAATTTTCTCTCCTCTCACTCTCTCTTTTCATTCTTGGCTATTTTTTCTTCTTCTTTCTTTCTGCCTCGTCCTTCATCCCTCCTTTTCCCCTTCTGGAGACAGAGTCACTTAAAGGAACAAGGGAGGAAATCAGTCACTAAATAAACTGGGATCAAGGGTCCACTGTTCTCAGGCACACACACTTATAAACAAACCCTAATCTATCCTAGATGAGCATGTAATAGGGAAGAACAACTCTCACTCCATACTGGATATGTTTCTTTTACTTTAACCTTTGTATTCTATTGCTTTTGTGACAAGTTGTTGCCTATAGTCTGAAATATACAGGATAACCCATTCTCAAGGCTCTGACCTCTAAGGACATAACAATTTTCCATTTATATAGAGATAAAAAGTTGCAGAACAGAGAACATTTGTCTTGTTGGAGGTTTAAAGGAACATCATGACCTGTCCTACTTAGGTACAGGAACAAAAGATTCTGACACCAAATTTGCAACAGTCAACCACATCCCCTCCCCTCCTAGTATAAAAGAAGCTCGAATTCTAGTTGGGATAAGATGAGTCGATACAAGTGTACCATCTTTCTCATCTGCTGACATTCCTAATAGCCACTCTTCCTTGCCCTAACAACTCATCTCTTGATTTACTGACCTGTGGTCAGCAAGAAGTACAAGCTTGGGCTTGGTAACAAGCATGCACACACTTACACATGCGTCAAATAGCTTAACAAAATTCTCTAGCAGTCAGCATATGGGAAAATATAAAAAGACATTTTTGCCAAAGTGATGGTAACCCTGAAAATAGATTTTGATGCTTTGGAGCCTCTTGTTTAAACTGACCCTATGGGGATGGCTAAATCAGGTGAGGCAATTAAGCATTGCCTTAGTCTGCTTAGGCTACCATTATAAAATACCATAGACTGGTGGCTTAAGAAGCAGAAATTTATTAATGTTCTGCAGTCTGCAAAGTCCAAGAGTAAGCTGCTGTCTGATTTGGTTCCTGATTACAGCCCTCTTCCTGATTTGCAGATGGCTGACTTCTCCCATGCCCTCACATGGCCTTTCTTCAGCTTGGTTTCCACTTTTGGAGAGGGAAAGAAATTGATCTGTTTCTTTTCTGATAAAGCCATTAATGCCATCATGAGGGTTCTATCCCTCATGACCTAATGGAATCCTAATTACCTCCCAAAGATTCCATCTCTACATACCATCAGATGGGGTTAAGGGCTTCAATATATGAACTTTGTGGGGGACACAACCTTTCTGCTCATAATAGGCACTGAATAAACACTCAATAAATCTTAGTATTATTGTAGCCTCTTGAATGAAGCATATAATTACACAGAATTTAATCCTCAATAAGTTAATACTGAGAGCTCTTAGGAGACATTTATCTCTTTATTTGTGAGTTTTTCTTTTTTACAATTTCAAATGAAATCCAGTGATGAAATAGTTCAGTTTACTAACCAGTTCAACCACTGCTGAGGGATGACCTATAATTTCATTTCTGAGAGGTTGTTCTAGTACCAAAGACCCAGATAGAAACCCTGTTCCAAGCCACTGACTCACTGATTGATCCCTAATGTTAGATATCAGTCTGTGTTTTCTCAGTGTATACTTTTGGAGGGTCCTGGGAGATTGGGGCCTAAATCTATTAAACTCTGGGATGGTGAGCTGATCATTCTGGGTTCATTCATTTGTTCTGTGGTATCATACTCTTTCCAGTGGAGCTGAGCTTTTTGACAATTCTTTAGACCTAGATGCCTCTTAGTTTAAATAGATTTTGGTGTAGAGGTTCCTTCTTATAACTGTGATAGTCAAATATAAGGAATAATTTTTCATAGAATTGACTCAGTCCTTAATTAAGTCATGAACATATTCATAAGCTGTTTCACTATTATATCCAGGTTCTTTAAAGTGGCATCTGATGCTGAAGCTTGTTAAAACTCAAATTCTCAGGCTTAAACCTGAATTATGGAGTCAGAAATCTTCAGGATGGAATCTATAAATCTGTGAGCTAAAGTCTGAAAAATATGGTTTTGGGTCTGGATAGAAAAACTAGTATTTTGTTGTTGTTACTGCCTTTTATTTTTCTTCTAGAATTATTTTTTTTCTCAAAATGGAAAGGACTTAGTTTCACATGATTATAAAATCATATATGCTCATTGTCAAAATGTTCTGATAAAGAAAATTTTAGTAAGTTAAAATTACCATTAATACTATGACTCAAAGATAACCACCGAGAAGTGGTATCACTTTTACCCATTGCCTATTACAGTGAAGGAAGTTCATTCTGTGAGCAAAATTATTGATTTTGTAGACTCATAAGATATTAGTGCCATGAGGGAACCTGGAGATCATGTGGGTTCCATTCCTTCATTTATATCAAGGAAAACTGAGTAATTAGACTATGGCACCAGCCCAGCCAGTGTCTGGCATAAATGAACCTAATAGTTGTCTCCACCAGATGTGAATAGTGCATTAGGTTATCTACCTAATGGGCTGACACTTTTAGGACAGAATCTTGCATAGTTTCAGATCTCAAAGATGCCTACATAATGTGTGTACCTAATAGGCCTAATGGCTTGCTCTTGAGCAAGAACATGATGAGGTAAAGAAAAGATAGTATAAGATGCACTAATATTTCTCTATCTATGGTGAAGCAGCCCCCCAAGAGTGTAACTGACTCACTGATTGATCCCTAATGTTAGATATCAGTCTGTGTTTTCTCAGTGTATACTTTTGGAGGGTCCTGGGAGATTGGGGCCTAAATCTATTAAACTCTGGGATGGTGAGCTGATCATTCTGGGTTCATTCATTTGTTCTGTGGTATCATACTCTTTCCAGTGGAGCTGAGCTTTTTGACAATTCTTTAGACCTAGATGCCTCTTAGTTTAAATAGATTTTGGTGTAGAGGTTCCTTCTTATAACTGTGATAGTCAAATATAAGGAATAATTTTTCATAGAATTGACTCAGTCCTTAATTAAGTCATGAACATATTCATAAGCTGTTTCACTATTATATCCAGGTTCTTTAAAGTGGCATCTGATGCTGAAGCTTGTTAAAACTCAAATTCTCAGGCTTAAACCTGAATTATGGAGTCAGAAATCTTCAGGATGGAATCTATAAATCTGTGAGCTAAAGTCTGAAAAATATGGTTTTGGGTCTGGATAGAAAAACTAGTATTTTGTTGTTGTTACTGCCTTTTATTTTTCTTCTAGAATTATTTTTTTTCTCAAAATGGAAAGGACTTAGTTTCACATGATTATAAAATCATATATGCTCATTGTCAAAAATGTTCTGATAAAGAAAATTTTAGTAAGTTAAAAATTACCATTAATACTATGACTCAAAGATAACCACCGAGAAGTGGTATCACTTTTACCCATTGCCTATTACAGTGAAGGAAGTTCATTCTGTGAGCAAAATTATTGATTTTGTAGACTCATAAGATATTAGTGCCATGAGGGAACCTGGAGATCATGTGGGTTCCATTCCTTCATTTATATCAAGGAAAACTGAGTAATTAGACTATGGCACCAGCCCAGCCAGTGTCTGGCATAAATGAACCTAATAGTTGTCTCCACCAGATGTGAATAGTGCATTAGGTTATCTACCTAATGGGCTGACACTTTTAGGACAGAATCTTGCATAGTTTCAGATCTCAAAGATGCCTACATAATGTGTGTACCTAATAGGCCTAATGGCTTGCTCTTGAGCAAGAACATGATGAGGTAAAGAAAAAGATAGTATAAGATGCACTAATATTTCTCTATCTATGGTGAAGCAGGCTACCCAGTAACCACCACACATTAGTCAATGACCAGTGTAACACAGGCAAATATAAAGGCAACTTATTAATTAATCCATTCACTACTTTATACTCTCTTTTGAGCATCTAATTTGAGCCAGGCTCTATTGCTCCAGCACTAGTATCTTGGTAAGAAGAAAAATGTATACATTCTTTTAAATAAACATATCCCTTTTTGAAACATAATCTTATCTCAAAGGGCTCTATCTGAGGCTGGGGAAATGATATGTCATCTCCTTCAATTTTAACTGCATGCATGGCATATCATCAAATGAACTCAATCAGAGTTCTACCTCTGGAGTTGCTCAATATTTGGAGATTACTTTTTAATGAAATATCTTGTTATCATTGTCCAAATTACTGATGACCTTTCAAGTGGAAATCATATGTAAATATAGGGACAGGAAACCAGTGTAATTCTTTGTGTGGAGAAAAAAATGAAGGCATGTATCAGGGTATAAAGAAAAGAATGAGGCTAGGAAACGTCTGTTAAATGCCAATTTGAATTTCTGATCAGTGAACTTTAGCTTACCAGTTATTTGCACTCATATGCACTATCCCATTTGTTCTTTGGATCATCACTGTACCACATGTAGCAGCTGCTGCTGTTACCTATGGCACTGGTATATGGGCTAATGAACGTGAAGCTATCTGGTGTGCGAATGCTTGGTGAACCAAGAGCACTACTAAGATATTGTAAGATATTAATGTGAAGATCAGTACATGTGTATTCTAGTAAAATACTTTGTGTTTCTTGTAGCAGTAGCACCTGATATCAGGAAGTAGTTTTTAGCAGTGTACTCAGCTTTCAGGAAATGCAAAGCTTAAGAAAACCTTTAAGAATCAGGGAGTTTTCAGGCTATCAGGCTTCATGCTCCATTAAAGCCAAGTTGATATTTTTCCACCAGATGTGAATAGTGCATTAGGTTATCTACCTAATGGGCTGACACTTTTAGGACAGAATCTTGCATAGTTTCAGATCTCAAAGATGCCTACATAATGTGTGTACCTAATAGGCCTAATGGCTTGCTCTTGAGCAAGAACATGATGAGGTAAAGAAAAAGATAGTATAAGATGCACTAATATTTCTCTATCTATGGTGAAGCAGGCTACCCAGTAACCACCACACATTAGTCAATGACCAGTGTAACACAGGCAAATATAAAGGCAACTTATTAATTAATCCATTCACTACTTTATACTCTCTTTTGAGCATCTAATTTGAGCCAGGCTCTATTGCTCCAGCACTAGTATCTTGGTAAGAAGAAAAATGTATACATTCTTTTAAATAAACATATCCCTTTTTGAAACATAATCTTATCTCAAAGGGCTCTATCTGAGGCTGGGGAAATGATATGTCATCTCCTTCAATTTTAACTGCATGCATGGCATATCATCAAATGAACTCAATCAGAGTTCTACCTCTGGAGTTGCTCAATATTTGGAGATTACTTTTTAATGAAATATCTTGTTATCATTGTCCAAATTACTGATGACCTTTCAAGTGGAAATCATATGTAAATATAGGGACAGGAAACCAGTGTAATTCTTTGTGTGGAGAAAAAAATGAAGGCATGTATCAGGGTATAAAGAAAAGAATGAGGCTAGGAAACGTCTGTTAAATGCCAATTTGAATTTCTGATCAGTGAACTTTAGCTTACCAGTTATTTGCACTCATATGCACTATCCCATTTGTTCTTTGGATCATCACTGTACCACATGTAGCAGCTGCTGCTGTTACCTATGGCACTGGTATATGGGCTAATGAACGTGAAGCTATCTGGTGTGCGAATGCTTGGTGAACCAAGAGCACTACTAAGATATTGTAAGATATTAATGTGAAGATCAGTACATGTGTATTCTAGTAAAATACTTTGTGTTTCTTGTAGCAGTAGCACCTGATATCAGGAAGTAGTTTTTAGCAGTGTACTCAGCTTTCAGGAAATGCAAAGCTTAAGAAAACCTTTAAGAATCAGGGAGTTTTCAGGCTATCAGGCTTCATGCTCCATTCTGATTGATGAATAAGTTAGAGGCTCACAGAGGTTATATATCTGGTGCAAGAATTGGAACCTGAATTCCTATAATGCTCTTTCTACCACGTACTTCCCTGCCTAGAGAGCCTCATAAAGGACTGCCCTCTCTCTTTATTCAGTACTGAAAATTACCTTATAGTATGTCTTTTTTAATGTCTTATCTTTAACACGAACATCCAACTGCTACACGGTGGTGATAGTCATCGTGTGACAGGAAAGTCAGGGTATTAATGAAAAACAACACACTCCACCCAATTTGGTTAAGTCTAATTAAACTGAGACTTGACAGTGGAGTAGAAATCAGGGTGGACTATTGGATGGGGAGTATAGTTCAGATGACTGAATTTAATTCCGATGACCATTATACCTACTACTGTGGGCAAGAACACCTTAGAAGAAATGGAGTAGCCCTCATAGCCAATGAGAGTCTGAAATGTAGTACTTGCGGGCAGTCTCAGAAATGACATAATGATCTTAGTTCATTGCCAAGGCAAACTGTTCAACATCACAGTAATCCAAATCTAGGGCCCAACTACTAATGCCAAAGGAGCTTAAGTTGAATGGTTCTATGAAGACCTATAAGACTTTGTAGAATGAATACTGAAAAAAGATGTCCTTTTCATCATAGGGGACTGGATCACAAAAGTAGGAAGTCAACAGGCAAGTTTGGTCTTAGAGTACAAAATGAAGCAGGGCAAAAACTAACAGAATTTCATCAAAAAAAAAAAAAAAAAGCTAGTTATACCAAACAGCCTTTTCCAACAATACAAGCCAGCTGTACACATGGACATTACCAGATGGTCAATACCAAAATCAGAATGATTATATTCTTTGCAGCCAAAGATGGAGAAGCTCTATACAGACAGCAAAAACAAGATTTGGAATTGACTGTGGCTCAGATCATGGACTCTTTATTGTGAAATTCAGACTTATATTGAAGAAAGCAGGGAAAACCATTAGGCCACTCAGGTATGACTAAATAAAATCCCTTATGGTTATACAGTGGAAGTAACAAATAGATTCAAGGGATCAGATCTGATAGACAGAGTGCCTGAACAACTATGGATGGAGGTTTGTAACATTGCACAGGAAGGGGTGATCAAAACCATGCCTAAGAAAAAGATATACAAAAGAGCAAAATGGTTGTCTGAGGAAGCCTTACAAATAGCTGAGAGAAGAGAAGCAAAGGCAAAGGAGAAAGGAAAATTATACCCATCTGAATGCAGAATTTCAAAGAGTATCAAGGAGATATAAGAAAGTCTTCTAAAGTGAACAATGAAAAGAAATACAGAAAAACAATAGAATGGAAAAGAAAAGAGATTTCTCCAAGAAAAAAAGAGATACCAAGGGAACATTTCAAGCAAAGATGGGTACAATAAAGGACAGAAATGATATGGACTTAACAGAAGCAGAATATATTAAAAAGCAGTAGAAAGAATACACAGAAGAACTATGCAAAAAAGATATTAATAGCCCAAATAATCATGATGGTGTGATAACTCACCTAGAGCCAGACATCCTGTACTGTAAAGTCAAGTAGGCCTTAGGAAGCATCACTAGTGGAAGTGACAGAACTCCAGTTGAGCTATTTCAAATCCTAAAAGATTATGCTGTTAAAGTGCTACACTCAAATGCCAGCAAATTTGGCAAACTTTGCAGTGGCCACAGGACTGTTTTCTTTCCAATCCCGAAGAAAAGCAGGGTCAAAGAATGTTCAAGCTACTGCACAACTGCATTCATTTCACATGCTAGCAAGGTAATGCTCAAAATCTTTCAGGCTAGGTTTCAAGAGTATGTGAATGAAGAACTTCCAGAAGTACAAGCTGGATATAGAAAAGGCAAAGGAACCAGAGATCAAATTGCCAACATCCTTTGCATTATAAAAAAAAGCAAGAGAATTCCAGAAAAACATCTACTTCTGCATCATCGGCTATGCTAAAGCCTTTGACTGTGTGGATCACAACAAACTGGAAAATTCTGAAAGACATGGGAATACCAGACCATCTTCCCTGCCTTCTGAGAAACAGTGTATGAAGGTCAAAAAGCAACAGAACTGGATATGGAACAACAGACTGGCTCAAAATTGGGAAAGAAGTACATCAAGGCTATATGTTGTCCCCCTGCTTATTTAACATATATGCACATTACATCATGTGAAATGGTGGGTGGGGTGAAGCGCAAGATGGAATCAAGATTGCTGGGAGAAATATCAGTAACCTTATATATGCAGATGACACCACCCTTACTGCAGAAAGTGAAGAAGAACTAAAGAGACTCTTGATGAAAATGAAAGAGGAGACTAAAAAAACTGACTTAAAACTCAATATTCAAGAAAAGAAGATCATGGCATCTGGTCCCATCATTGCATGGTAAACAGATGGGGAAACAATGGAAACAGTGACAGACTATTTTCTTGGGCTCCAAAATCACTGTGGATGGTGACTGCAGCCATGAAATTAACAGGAGCTTACTCCTTGTATGAAAGGCTATGACAAAGCTAGACAGCGTATTATAAAGAAGAGACATTATTTTGCTGACCATATAGTCAAATCTATGGTTTTTCAGGTAGTCACACATGAATGTGAGAGTTAGACCATAAAGAAGGCTGAGGACTAAAGCATTGATGTCTGAACTGAGGTGTTGGAGAGGACACTGGAAAGTCCCTTGGACTGCAAGGAAATCAAACCAGTCAATCCTAAGGAAATCAACCCTGAATATTCATTGGAAAGACTAAGCAGAAGCTGATGTTCCAATACTTTGGCCACCTGATGCAAAGAGCTGACTTATTAGAATAGATCCTGATGCTGGGAAAGACTGAAGGCAAGACGAGAAGGGGATGCCATAGGATGAAATGGTTGGATGTGACTCAATGGATGTGAGTTTGAGCAAAGTGCGGGAGATGATGAAGGACAGGGAAGCTGCAGTCAATGGGGTTGCCAAGAGTCAGACACAGCTGATCAATCCAACAACAATAGGATGAGGAGTTTAAGGCCGTGTGAGGGCAGGAAAGTCAATGGTAAATAAGAAAATTTCTAGAGAGGATGACTAGAGAAAGGCCTTCAATAGAAATTGTTGCTCATGTTATCTTGAGAAAAAATAATGTTTAATTTTTGAACAAAACCCACAATTCTTGCCTATGCTCCTTATAATAGGGTCCAAGTTTATGATCTGTCATTTTTATCTCAAAATTGGGAAAGAAGTACATCAAGGCTATATGTTGTCCCCCTGCTTATTTAACATATATGCACATTACATCATGTGAAATGGTGGGTGGGGTGAAGCGCAAGATGGAATCAAGATTGCTGGGAGAAATATCAGTAACCTTATATATGCAGATGACACCACCCTTACTGCAGAAAGTGAAGAAGAACTAAAGAGACTCTTGATGAAAATGAAAGAGGAGACTAAAAAAACTGACTTAAAACTCAATATTCAAGAAAAGAAGATCATGGCATCTGGTCCCATCATTGCATGGTAAACAGATGGGGAAACAATGGAAACAGTGACAGACTATTTTCTTGGGCTCCAAAATCACTGTGGATGGTGACTGCAGCCATGAAATTAACAGGAGCTTACTCCTTGTATGAAAGGCTATGACAAAGCTAGACAGCGTATTATAAAGAAGAGACATTATTTTGCTGACCATATAGTCAAATCTATGGTTTTTCAGGTAGTCACACATGAATGTGAGAGTTAGACCATAAAGAAGGCTGAGGACTAAAGCATTGATGTCTGAACTGAGGTGTTGGAGAGGACACTGGAAAGTCCCTTGGACTGCAAGGAAATCAAACCAGTCAATCCTAAGGGAAATCAACCCTGAATATTCATTGGAAAGACTAAGCAGAAGCTGATGTTCCAATACTTTGGCCACCTGATGCAAAGAGCTGACTTATTAGAATAGATCCTGATGCTGGGAAAGACTGAAGGCAAGACGAGAAGGGGATGCCATAGGATGAAATGGTTGGATGTGACTCAATGGATGTGAGTTTGAGCAAAGTGCGGGAGATGATGAAGGACAGGGAAGCTGCAGTCAATGGGGTTGCCAAGAGTCAGACACAGCTGATCAATCCAACAACAATAGGATGAGGAGTTTAAGGCCGTGTGAGGGCAGGAAAGTCAATGGTAAATAAGAAAATTTCTAGAGAGGATGACTAGAGAAAGGCCTTCAATAGAAATTGTTGCTCATGTTATCTTGAGAAAAAATAATGTTTAATTTTTGAACAAAACCCACAATTCTTGCCTATGCTCCTTATAATAGGGTCCAAGTTTATGATCTGTCATTTTTATCTCAGTTCAAACTGTATTATTAGGACATATAAACATGATATTCCACTAGGAAAAGTCTAAACGGCTATTTTTGTTCTTTTCCTCCCCTCCTTTCCAATTGTGCAGGCCTTGAATGTGAGAGAGAGTTAAGATCTTTAAACAATAGGCCAAGTAAATGTCTTTTACATTCTGGATAGAAAAAAAATAAACAAACAGGTCTCAAGGGCTCAATAAACTGACTCTAAGTTGGCCTGGAAGAGCTACAGTACTTTTCATTCTCCAGACTCCTTGTGGTCCCCACAGAATCATTTCACTGGCCTTGAAAGCCAGCTCTGTGACATTCTGGGGACTTTTATCTTTTATGGTAAATTACTGTATCCAGTGCAAATCTCCTCCAGGGCTCACAGAGATCTCAGTGAACAAGGAATATGGAACTACTCAAATCGGGAATAGATGGGGACTTTGAAGATAAGGTAAACTGTGTTTTCTTGTTGACAAAATAATATGAAGCTTTTGTTGTGTGTTTCCATAAAAGACTTCCCGGACATAAATCAATATGGCAGCACCAACTCTGTGAGAATAAGAAATGATAAGTATAGTTTTCAGCACCCTGTAACCACTTATTACATTTATTTCCCAGTTTTCTTTGTTATTCCTTTCCTGTTCAAATCTGAGCCAACACATTTTTGGCTTCCCAACTAAAGTAGGAGGCACTGCCAATCAGCAGGAAATATAATACAGATAAGATTCATATAAACTCTTTTGAACTGGTAAAATAGCTGGATGGGAAATGGATGTTAAATTGTTTACATTTGGCACAAGAAGAAAACGTTCCATTTTAAAATTCAAAGCTTCTGCACCTTTGTAAATGAAAACAAATCACATGGGTCATGTAGTGTTCCACTCTTTAAAAGCCATCAAGAGACTGATAAAAGCTTTTGTAAATCACCAACTTTATATGGGACTTGCTCAAAGAGTCATTCCCCAGATTAAAATGATGTGGCCCTTGCCTCGTCTTTGGAAAAACTGTGCAACAACAGGCTCCCAGCATGCTTTGAGAAGCGCTCTACAAATAGTGGCAAGTGCTTATGTGTGAATCCAGAAAGCTCTGATGGAGATGCTATGAATTCTTATTTTTCAACTTGTTTATTAGTCGCTCAGTGTCCAACTCTATGCAACTGCATGGACTGTAGCCTGCCAGGCTCCCCTGTCCATGGAATTCTTCAGCTAAGAATATTGGAATGGGTTTCCATTCCCTTCTCCAGGGGAATCTTCCCCACCTAGGGATTTAACCCAAGGATCCTGCATTGCTGATGGACTCTTTACTGTCTCAGAGATCAGGGAAGCTTGAGTCTTTCCAAAACTCTAATCAGGTGAGGTGAGGCAGCATAAGTGGTATAAATGTATGCTCTAAAGGCATTAGTACCATGAAAAAGCTTTCATCTTGGCAAACATTGGCATGTCTAGTTAGGTTCAAGTGATAAAGAAAAAGAAATTAAAAAAAAATGGACTGCTAAATTCCATGGGATTATCAAAGAGCTTTTCCCAAAGAATGATAAACTCTCACTTTATCTAAATTTTTGCATGCTTCATTCATTTGATCTTATGTCATCTAAGAGTAGTCTAGACACTAAATGATGTAAAAGGACTCCAAATGTGTTTAGTAGTTAAGTGAAATTAATTACAAAGCTGAACTGGAGACAGCTGACTGGGCAGTGAGCCCTCTGTCATGGGTGATACAAAGCCTGGGATGCTTTGACACTGTGGCCCACCACACAATCAATTTGCTACTGTGTCATGGTCAAATACAGGACCAACTACTTGGGCCGAACTGCATATTGATATAAAAACCACTGAGGCCTTATTATTAGACCAATGCTGACTTCAGGAAGAGGCAGATAGGAGAGGTTCAGTGAAATTCTATGTATCATTTTGGAACCCTTAGTACTCTTCTGGGCAACGTTTCTGCCATTCATCCATCCTATGTGGAAAATCCTGAACTACAATCAGAAATGAGGGATAAGATCATTCCCCAGATTAAAATGATGTGGCCCTTGCCTCGTCTTTGGAAAAACTGTGCAACAACAGGCTCCCAGCATGCTTTGAGAAGCGCTCTACAAATAGTGGCAAGTGCTTATGTGTGAATCCAGAAAGCTCTGATGGAGATGCTATGAATTCTTATTTTTCAACTTGTTTATTAGTCGCTCAGTGTCCAACTCTATGCAACTGCATGGACTGTAGCCTGCCAGGCTCCCCTGTCCATGGAATTCTTCAGCTAAGAATATTGGAATGGGTTTCCATTCCCTTCTCCAGGGGAATCTTCCCCACCTAGGGATTTAACCCAAGGATCCTGCATTGCTGATGGACTCTTTACTGTCTCAGAGATCAGGGAAGCTTGAGTCTTTCCAAAACTCTAATCAGGTGAGGTGAGGCAGCATAAGTGGTATAAATGTATGCTCTAAAGGCATTAGTACCATGAAAAAGCTTTCATCTTGGCAAACATTGGCATGTCTAGTTAGGTTCAAGTGATAAAGAAAAAGAAATTAAAAAAAAATGGACTGCTAAATTCCATGGGATTATCAAAGAGCTTTTCCCAAAGAATGATAAACTCTCACTTTATCTAAATTTTTGCATGCTTCATTCATTTGATCTTATGTCATCTAAGAGTAGTCTAGACACTAAATGATGTAAAAGGACTCCAAATGTGTTTAGTAGTTAAGTGAAATTAATTACAAAGCTGAACTGGAGACAGCTGACTGGGCAGTGAGCCCTCTGTCATGGGTGATACAAAGCCTGGGATGCTTTGACACTGTGGCCCACCACACAATCAATTTGCTACTGTGTCATGGTCAAATACAGGACCAACTACTTGGGCCGAACTGCATATTGATATAAAAACCACTGAGGCCTTATTATTAGACCAATGCTGACTTCAGGAAGAGGCAGATAGGAGAGGTTCAGTGAAATTCTATGTATCATTTTGGAACCCTTAGTACTCTTCTGGGCAACGTTTCTGCCATTCATCCATCCTATGTGGAAAATCCTGAACTACAATCAGAAATGAGTGATGAAAGTAAATGAGGATAGCTATCTCCATCCATCCTGATCTCTTATTTATATTCACACAATTTAATAACTTGTGAATCAAGAGATTATTTATCTTCTAACTCTGGTGTGGGTTGAGTTTCCTGAGATTTCAAAATGGTGAAGATTGCACAGGCAGGAAAGAGATGTGAGCAACCTGTATAAAATACCTTCCTTTGTAGCTATTCACCTGCTAGGTTGGATATATGTACTCATTTTCAGAAGATGACTCATTGGCAATATGATACCCAGTTCCCCAGTCATCACTTGGCTTTGTAATTATTCTGGAAAGGAGATTGGAGACCAGATACTTGTCTCTCTCTGCCACCTACTGAGCTCCTTCTAGTCAGTTTCCCACAGATTTCAAACAAGTGCTGAGCATGGACCAAAGTCAAGGAATCAGGATATGGATGAGTCTCTCTGACTTTCTAACTGATCCTGAAAGGACACTTTGAAGTCAATGGGCTCAAGGTGGAAATCAAAAGAAAGTCTGTGGAATGCATGGAAAAGTGAGAATCGTTTTCTTTAAAGTGGACTTCACTAGCAGCATTCCCTAGTGACTCAAGTGCCGTTGGCAGCCCTTAGGCTTGCTGATACTACCACAGATTGGCACTATCAATGGCTAAAAGAACCCAATATTAAAATACTGATAGTGTGAATGGCCAGACAAAATAGCATCAATGGGACACAATTTTAAATATTCAGATAAGTTACCATACATTCAGAAACCAGCAGTTTAAATACTAAGATTCAGCTGACTGGGCAGTGAGCCCTCTGTCATGGGTGATACAAAGCCTGGGATGCTTTGACACTGTGGCCCACCACACAATCAATTTGCTACTGTGTCATGGTCAAATACAGGACCAACTACTTGGGCCGAACTGCATATTGATATAAAAACCACTGAGGCCTTATTATTAGACCAATGCTGACTTCAGGAAGAGGCAGATAGGAGAGGTTCAGTGAAATTCTATGTATCATTTTGGAACCCTTAGTACTCTTCTGGGCAACGTTTCTGCCATTCATCCATCCTATGTGGAAAATCCTGAACTACAATCAGAAATGAGTGATGAAAGTAAATGAGGATAGCTATCTCCATCCATCCTGATCTCTTATTTATATTCACACAATTTAATAACTTGTGAATCAAGAGATTATTTATCTTCTAACTCTGGTGTGGGTTGAGTTTCCTGAGATTTCAAAATGGTGAAGATTGCACAGGCAGGAAAGAGATGTGAGCAACCTGTATAAAATACCTTCCTTTGTAGCTATTCACCTGCTAGGTTGGATATATGTACTCATTTTCAGAAGATGACTCATTGGCAATATGATACCCAGTTCCCCAGTCATCACTTGGCTTTGTAATTATTCTGGAAAGGAGATTGGAGACCAGATACTTGTCTCTCTCTGCCACCTACTGAGCTCCTTCTAGTCAGTTTCCCACAGATTTCAAACAAGTGCTGAGCATGGACCAAAGTCAAGGAATCAGGATATGGATGAGTCTCTCTGACTTTCTAACTGATCCTGAAAGGACACTTTGAAGTCAATGGGCTCAAGGTGGAAATCAAAAGAAAGTCTGTGGAATGCATGGAAAAGTGAGAATCGTTTTCTTTAAAGTGGACTTCACTAGCAGCATTCCCTAGTGACTCAAGTGCCGTTGGCAGCCCTTAGGCTTGCTGATACTACCACAGATTGGCACTATCAATGGCTAAAAGAACCCAATATTAAAATACTGATAGTGTGAATGGCCAGACAAAATAGCATCAATGGGACACAATTTTAAATATTCAGATAAGTTACCATACATTCAGAAACCAGCAGTTTCATTCAAAGTTTTATGCCTGAAGACAGCCTCCCATTAGTGCCAAAGATTTGTATCCACTGCACATGAATAAAAGCAATAAACAAACTCAATTTCTACTATTGAAAGTAAGGATAAAGAAATGACCAGATATGTTGGGTGATGCAGATGCTCTGAAAGGCTTATTTTCACACTGATGAGACATGAAACCTCATCAAAGCTTAGAGACCTTCCTGGCAATAAAGAATCATATTTTATTAAATACCAGCTTGAAAATTGTTGGCTCTATCGTTGGATGGATGGGTGAAGAAGTTCCTACCCAGAATTTGCAGAGGGATCTTTCAGAAGGAAGAGCAACAAGAAAACATGGGGTTTTAAATTAAACTTACTAATAATCAGCCTCAGTTTGAAAAGTCCATTATTGCTAATGCACTTGGGATTCCCAGTGTTGATGTAATCCAGCCCAATTTATTGCTAGGAAGGGATGGGTCAAGGTCCCAGGGATACACTGTGTTCCCTTTTCCTATTCAGTGCTATTATTTTATTGAAACAAGCTATTCTCCATGATAGACATTTAGGACATTTGGTGATAGAATGAATAGAGCTTCATCACAGCATTGCTGTACTGATACTTGGCTTGGCATTGAGTTTAATAAGAGGGACTGAATAACAGGTGCTTTCCTGATGAGGTGATGGCTTCTACAAACCAGGCTATATGCTGAGGCTGGTTCTTAGCCCCTTGCTGGTAACTTTAACTAATAGAGGGCATTAGAGCGGCAGCTCTTTATGGTTTCAGTTTGATTCGAATGTTGCATTAGGATGTTGCTTCTGAAGTTTGTTCTTTTCTTCTTCAAAGTTTATCCCTCCAGGATAGTTGTTGACTATCTTAGTTTCGACTCTATCAGAAGCACGCCCTGAGGCATGGATATGAATACAGGTAGCTTAGTTGGAAAGCAATTCCCCATAGGATTGTCAGATTTAGCAAATAAAAATGCAGAGGCCCAACTGAATTTGAATGTCAAATAAACACCAAAAATTTTAGTGTAAGTTACATCCCATGCAATATTTGTGATGTATAGTAAAAAAGAGAGAGAGATTGTTTATATGATATTAAAATACAGTTGGGAATCCTGCATTTTTCTGGCAACCTCGATGCCAGGAAGCTAAGACAGTGGGCACATGATACAGGCATGAGGAGGAGACCAGGGTCAGGTGCCTGAATGAGGAGATGTGGAGAACTAGCTCCGCACCCTCTGGGGACATGGGTACACTGTATAGAGATGGCTATCTGGGGACACAGGAACTGGGAATATGCGCTCATCATCTCCTTTCATCATTTTAAATGTTAATTCTGGGTGATCATGTCTAATTCTGGGTGATCATGTCCCCTAACCCAGGCTGTTTGCCCTGGGTAAGGTGGCAGTGGAAACACCTTCCTGGGAGTTATAGAATGCCTTTGGCAGAGAACTGCGGGTACTTTCAGGAGGAACCCTCTGGCAAACACTAGAACGTGAAGTACCAAGGAATATGGGCAAAACCATGATAGTAACTTGTTTGGTGACTCTGGGCAAGTTATGACACCTTTTGGTGTCTAAATCCTCAACTCATCATGTTTTATTGTCAGAGGCTATCTCCTGAAGACAGTGAGTCATGGATATGTTCTTTAGTAGAAGCTACTCACTTTCCAGCTTGAGGCAGGGAGATGGGTTTGGTCTTTCACACAGATTCCCATATTATAATTTGCACAGTATCTTTTTAAAATCTTGCTTCTATGAAATGCATACTACCTGCTGTTAGTTCATTGGTGAGTCTAACACATAGTTCATGGTTTCCCATCACACCTCACATCCTAACATTCCCCCACGCAACTCCCACACCTGTGAGAATGTCTCCCATGACACCCAGGCTCCTCTTTACCTCTACTTTAGCCATCTGTCCCTTTAGACACACACTGCACTGTGTCATCTTCTGGAACTGCTCTCCTATCAAGTGTTAATTCACATGCTGTCTCTACCAATTCTTATCCTTCACCCTCTTAAGATACTCTTAGGTTTGTTCTTTGACCCTGCTGAGACTCATGATACCCTGAACTCCTCTACCAGCCTTACCCAGACTTCACTGCTTTTCCTATTCAGGTGAGATAGCATGGCTTATGTCTCCAAACTGACTCTTCAGTGGCGATGGTTTTTAACACTTACCCCTCTGTCTTTTGTATCTATATCTGGGCTGTGAAGCCCTGCCAGTCAACATCATAGATGATGGGAAACAATGCTTCTAAAAGGTCATGACCTCTAGTTGTAACTGGACCCTCAGTGGTTCTGGCAACCAGATTATACTCCTGCAGACTCTTCTCTAGCTCTTTCCAGCAACATTTCAAACTTTGTTTCCTTTCCTGAAACCATCTTACTCACACGACCCTCCCTGTCTGGTAATCCCCCACGTGACTTTTCTTCTTCACTCTAAGGATGTGATTGTAACCCTGTCTCTTACTTCACCAAAAAGTACAAACTATTAGTTGAGAATTCTCACAGATTCTTGCCACTGAGATCATACATGTTTCACACATGTCTTTTTTGTCTTTTCTTTTGATACACTAGAAAACAGATCATGTATCTGGTGCCTCTTGCAGCACAGTCTCTCCCCATTATCCCTTCCAGTTGCTTCAGTCATTTCCTCGGGGAAGCCTGCTCTGTGTTCTTCCCCCACACTTTTTCAGGATGGGTGAGATGAACCACCCATGTCCTCCCGTGGCACCTTAGATTAACTTCTCACCTTGCACAGTGGGGACGGTGACATGGTAGCCACACATCAGTCTCTAGCCATGAGCTCTAGGAACAAAGGGGATCATAAGTCTGAGTTCACAGTAGTAAGCTCAGTAAGTATTCCAAAAGTATTTGTTGAATAAATGAATTAAAAAATGGAAAAACAAATTGACTTTATATCAGTTTCCTGTGCTCCTTAGAAAGGGGCACTTTTAAGCACTGGATTTCAATAAGACTTGTTGAATGGATAATACTGACATGCATTTTTAAGTGATCCTGAAAAAAAATGCTTAAATCAATCAGTTTAGTAAATAAAATGGCCAATTCATAGAAGTGGCTTATTTTCTAGAGGGCTTCTTATTTGATGAATTCGAAAGGTTTTAAAATAATCTCTCCTATCAAGTGTTAATTCACATGCTGTCTCTACCAATTCTTATCCTTCACCCTCTTAAGATACTCTTAGGTTTGTTCTTTGACCCTGCTGAGACTCATGATACCCTGAACTCCTCTACCAGCCTTACCCAGACTTCACTGCTTTTCCTATTCAGGTGAGATAGCATGGCTTATGTCTCCAAACTGACTCTTCAGTGGCGATGGTTTTTAACACTTACCCCTCTGTCTTTTGTATCTATATCTGGGCTGTGAAGCCCTGCCAGTCAACATCATAGATGATGGGAAACAATGCTTCTAAAAGGTCATGACCTCTAGTTGTAACTGGACCCTCAGTGGTTCTGGCAACCAGATTATACTCCTGCAGACTCTTCTCTAGCTCTTTCCAGCAACATTTCAAACTTTGTTTCCTTTCCTGAAACCATCTTACTCACACGACCCTCCCTGTCTGGTAATCTCCCACGTGACTTTTCTTCTTCACTCTAAGGATGTGATTGTAACCCTGTCTCTTACTTCACCAAAAAGTACAAACTATTAGTTGAGAATTCTCACAGATTCTTGCCACTGAGATCATACATGTTTCACACATGTCTTTTTTGTCTTTTCTTTTGATACACTAGAAAACAGATCATGTATCTGGTGCCTCTTGCAGCACAGTCTCTCCCCATTATCCCTTCCAGTTGCTTCAGTCATTTCCTCGGGGAAGCCTGCTCTGTGTTCTTCCCTCACACTTTTTCAGGATGGGTGAGATGAACCACCCATGTCCTCCCGTGGCACCTTAGATTAACTTCTCACCTTGCACAGTGGGGACGGTGACATGGTAGCCACACATCAGTCTCTAGCCATGAGCTCTAGGAACAAAGGGGATCATAAGTCTGAGTTCACAGTAGTAAGCTCAGTAAGTATTCCAAAAGTATTTGTTGAATAAATGAATTAAAAAATGGAAAAACAAATTGACTTTATATCAGTTTCCTGTGCTCCTTAGAAAGGGGCACTTTTAAGCACTGGATTTCAATAAGACTTGTTGAATGGATAATACTGACATGCATTTTTAAGTGATCCTGAAAAAAAATGCTTAAATCAATCAGTTTAGTAAATAAAATGGCCAATTCATAGAAGTGGCTTATTTTCTAGAGGGCTTCTTATTTGATGAATTTGAAAGGTTAATCCAATCAGAATGAAGAGCTTCTATAGTCCCAGGTAAACTTAGTCTGTGTCAGACCTCAGGAGAGAGGGACTACAGTGTTCCAACAGTGGAAAGATTAAGACGTTCTCAAAGAATAAGAAATGCACCTATTGATGTAAGTAGCAGTATCTTATCACTCCTTTCTCATTGGATATTTCCTATTAGTCTTATATAAATGGAGGTCACCATTAAGGACGTGGATAACTTGTTATTCACCAGTGTACACATATTTCAAAAAATATATAAATGTAGAATTAGTTTCTTGAATACCATTTTTATTCTATGTAAGAGATGTCACTAAATAATCACAACACAGCCAAAATTTCTATCTTTAAATTTCAGCAGAAGAATGTGAGTTCTTCTGCCTCACTGAGACTATAAGATTTTAGTCTCTAGGCATCCGTAGGAATCAGCATATTTTGGCAATTTTTTCCTCTCATAGAATAAATGTATTTACTGTTTCTCTGAGAAATTTCAATCCTATATCATTAGTTAAAGCCCAATCCAGAGGTTCATTTTGTTGGGTACTCTTATTTCATTAGCTGTTATAAATCTAATAGTTGAGGATATTAATATTATATTTTGAGATAGCCCAAACCACATTATATTGGTCCCCAATTGCAAAGACCAAACACATGGGATAGAATGAAACATTTCAGTACCTACGACCAAATATGGAGTCAAAATACATTTAATCACCTAAAAGATAATTTTGATATTTGCCTCAGTGAATCTTCCTTATGGTAAAAATTTTATATGTCTTTATTTTTTCTGTCACCTGACACCTACAGCCATTATCAAAACCTCTTACTAGTTAAAGCTCATGGTGGGAAGATGTATAGAACTGCAGAGAGAAAAATAATTTCAGAGTATTTGATAAAAATTACTCCAACACACTTTTATTCTCACTCATTTATTCATGGGACAATGTATTCTTCCCTTGTTCCTCCTCCATCTCACCTTCTCTATCTTCCATATTAAATCCATACCTATCTTGTTTGGCATGTAATAAAAAGGAATAAGATCTCCTACTAAACTGAGTGGCAAGACAATCCATGGAGCATTACTATTACCTACCAATGAACCCAGGTTATGTTGGGACAAATAGCTCAGAATGAAGAGCTTCTATAGTCCCAGGTAAACTTAGTCTGTGTCAGACCTCAGGAGAGAGGGACTACAGTGTTCCAACAGTGGAAAGATTAAGACGTTCTCAAAGAATAAGAAATGCACCTATTGATGTAAGTAGCAGTATCTTATCACTCCTTTCTCATTGGATATTTCCTATTAGTCTTATATAAATGGAGGTCACCATTAAGGACGTGGATAACTTGTTATTCACCAGTGTACACATATTTCAAAAAATATATAAATGTAGAATTAGTTTCTTGAATACCATTTTTATTCTATGTAAGAGATGTCACTAAATAATCACAACACAGCCAAAATTTCTATCTTTAAATTTCAGCAGAAGAATGTGAGTTCTTCTGCCTCACTGAGACTATAAGATTTTAGTCTCTAGGCATCCGTAGGAATCAGCATATTTTGGCAATTTTTTCCTCTCATAGAATAAATGTATTTACTGTTTCTCTGAGAAATTTCAATCCTATATCATTAGTTAAAGCCCAATCCAGAGGTTCATTTTGTTGGGTACTCTTATTTCATTAGCTGTTATAAATCTAATAGTTGAGGATATTAATATTATATTTTGAGATAGCCCAAACCACATTATATTGGTCCCCAATTGCAAAGACCAAACACATGGGATAGAATGAAACATTTCAGTACCTACGACCAAATATGGAGTCAAAATACATTTAATCACCTAAAAGATAATTTTGATATTTGCCTCAGTGAATCTTCCTTATGGTAAAAATTTTATATGTCTTTATTTTTTCTGTCACCTGACACCTACAGCCATTATCAAAACCTCTTACTAGTTAAAGCTCATGGTGGGAAGATGTATAGAACTGCAGAGAGAAAAATAATTTCAGAGTATTTGATAAAAATTACTCCAACACACTTTTATTCTCACTCATTTATTCATGGGACAATGTATTCTTCCCTTGTTCCTCCTCCATCTCACCTTCTCTATCTTCCATATTAAATCCATACCTATCTTGTTTGGCATGTAATAAAAAGGAATAAGATCTCCTACTAAACTGAGTGGCAAGACAATCCATGGAGCATTACTATTACCTACCAATGAACCCAGGTTATGTTGGGACAAATAGCTCAAGTCATGAGGAGTTTGCAGCATGGATGATAAACAGCTGATCACATTTCTTGCTTCTCTTTAATATCCTCATAACTGCTCTCTAAATATTGTGTTTAAAATTTGCCAAAAATACTTATAATAGATATTGTAAAAAGAGTCCCAATACAAATAAAGGCAAAAAAAAAAAAATTGTATCATGCTTTATATGAGGAATTCAGCACTTAATTTAGCTCCCAAGCAGAAATTAGTTCAAAAAGGGAACCCCAATGTGTCATGTAATTTCTCATTATTTGGATTTAAATTTAAAAGATGTTTAAAAAATGTGTGCATGGCAGTAAATTCTGAAAGAAACACATCAGGGATCATGAATTATTATGGAAGGGACATTAACAAAACAGTAGAAAATGTGTTCTCAAAACAATGGAACACCACAATATTCCTCCAATAGGTTATCAGAACTTTTCCCCCCATTCTCAAGATTTTTTTTAAAAAATGAAGTCATGTGTGTGAATCAAAAGGAGAAAGAGAATACAGATTTAATACCTAATTCACCTCTACTGGTCATTTCTCTTTTCTGCATGGTGGTCCAAGGAATATAGACACAGCTCTTAATGGAGGTTTTGGGGGTCCTATTTATCACTTCAACACACTGCTTTAGTACATAAAGTTCCTAGAGACAGAGCTATCTTTATGAGCCATCACACAGTTTTAGTAGGACATGTGAGGTTGGACTAAGTCCATGTTTGGCTGCTTATATTATACTGTCATTCTAAAATTGGGTGCATTTCAACAGAGCTGGCATGGAACACACTCCTCCTTGCTATCACCAAGCCAATGGACCCAGACTTGTCTCTGCATTTATGGTGTCATATACATCCTATCATTCACCCATGGTTAATGGCATGAAAGCTGGCTCAGTGGGGAAAAAATGAGTACCTGAACAGTTTGGCCACTGTATTCCAAATTCAGAACTTTTATAAACCAATACATATAAATAAAAAACCTTAATTCAAAAGCAGCTTTCCATACAGAATACTTTGTTAGGCTTGAGCTTATTTTTTATTTTCATTTTAGCTCTGTAGCAGAGTCTGAAATAGGGGTAGAAGTTCCAGAATGCCATGTGAAAGGCCAGGATAAGGATGCTATGCAGCAACCAGCAAATACCTGAAACCTCAAGAGAGAATCTTTTCAGTCCTATACTCCCTAACTTTTCAAAGGCTAACATGAGCCAGTCCTAATCCAAGTGACTCATGGAGCTATAAATCCTGTTTTACTCGGCATGTGCCCAGTGGTTGTTGACAACCAGTCAGTCACTAAGTTCTGGCCTGCTACCTCTTTGCTGTAGGTTTCTTTTAAATCCATACCACGTCTACAGATATATTTACAATTCACAAACTTCCATAACTTCAGTCTAATTATGATCAAGTCCAGCTGGGGTCAAAGTTTATGGTGGCCAGTTTTTTGGGGAAATGAGTCATCACTTTCAAAAAGGAGGTAATAGGAACAATTTCATGTAAATAACAATTGATGAGACCACTGCTGAAAAGCAACGTTTCTTCTACTCACTTTCATTCCATCAGTTCTGTATATGACTCTAAAATCTACATTTCTAGCTTTTATCTTCTGTCAACTGGCTAATGAAAGAATTTCCTTCAGTGTTCTGATGTCAGCTCTACATCAGCATAACACAGTGCAAAGGCATCATTCACCTCTACTGGTCATTTCTCTTTCTGCATGGTGGTCCAAGGAATATAGACACAGCTCTTAATGGAGGTTTTGGGGGTCCTATTTATCACTTCAACACACTGCTTTAGTACATAAAGTTCCTAGAGACAGAGCTATCTTTATGAGCCATCACACAGTTTTAGTAGGACATGTGAGGTTGGACTAAGTCCATGTTTGGCTGCTTATATTATACTGTCATTCTAAAATTGGGTGCATTTCAACAGAGCTGGCATGGAACACACTCCTCCTTGCTATCACCAAGCCAATGGACCCAGACTTGTCTCTGCATTTATGGTGTCATATACATCCTATCATTCACCCATGGTTAATGGCATGAAAGCTGGCTCAGTGGGGAAAAAATGAGTACCTGAACAGTTTGGCCACTGTATTCCAAATTCAGAACTTTTATAAACCAATACATATAAATAAAAAACCTTAATTCAAAAGCAGCTTTCCATACAGAATACTTTGTTAGGCTTGAGCTTATTTTTTATTTTCATTTTAGCTCTGTAGCAGAGTCTGAAATAGGGGTAGAAGTTCCAGAATGCCATGTGAAAGGCCAGGATAAGGATGCTATGCAGCAACCAGCAAATACCTGAAACCTCAAGAGAGAATCTTTTCAGTCCTATACTCCCTAACTTTTCAAAGGCTAACATGAGCCAGTCCTAATCCAAGTGACTCATGGAGCTATAAATCCTGTTTTACTCGGCATGTGCCCAGTGGTTGTTGACAACCAGTCAGTCACTAAGTTCTGGCCTGCTACCTCTTTGCTGTAGGTTTCTTTTAAATCCATACCACGTCTACAGATATATTTACAATTCACAAACTTCCATAACTTCAGTCTAATTATGATCAAGTCCAGCTGGGGTCAAAGTTTATGGTGGCCAGTTTTTTGGGGAAATGAGTCATCACTTTCAAAAAGGAGGTAATAGGAACAATTTCATGTAAATAACAATTGATGAGACCACTGCTGAAAAGCAACGTTTCTTCTACTCACTTTCATTCCATCAGTTCTGTATATGACTCTAAAATCTACATTTCTAGCTTTTATCTTCTGTCAACTGGCTAATGAAAGAATTTCCTTCAGTGTTCTGATGTCAGCTCTACATCAGCATAACACAGTGCAAAGGCATCATTCTTCCTGGAAATCAGCTCTATCTCCTGATATTGTCATTTTTTCCAAGAGAAGAACTAAATCGGATCTGGATCAATTCTCCCTCCATTCTCCTTTCTGTAAGCAAAAGTGCACATGGCCTGGCTTCTACAGTAATTCTAGGGTAAGGCAGCTCCTTAGTAATGCTGAAGGAACCATCTAGGCAATTTCCACTTGTTTCCTCTTCTTCTTTTTTTTTCTTAGCGCTCTTCCAGATTTGCAGATGCCCTAGTAGAACTCTTCGTTTGCCCTTGGGGAGCCCCAGTTAGCAGTTATCAGTGGTTTCTTAATGCTGTACATTCACACTTGTGGTCTCTTGCCTAAATCCTTACCTTCTCTGTTTACCAGATTCTCCGTGCTTGTTGCTGTCTAGGCTAGAGGTCTGGATTATGATCTCAGAGCTCATTTCGTATTTCCTGCATTTGATGATTGGTCTTGGCAGGTTATACCTTCCTTTCTCTTTAGTGTTTGAGCCCTCCTACTCCTAGCAGTCTGCTAATTCTGTGGCCTTTTGGACCTGAAGTGCCCAAGTTCACCTCAGTTCTAAACTGTTTCTCTGGACCCTAGATCACCCCTGACTGTAAACTCGTGGGCCTTCCCAGAAGTCTCCGGTCCTTGACCACACCTTTTCCTCTCAGTGTCTCCTTGACCCTCCTGCTTTCAATTCTGGTTCCTATCTCTGAGAATCTCCACTACCTGCTGACCAAAAACCAAAATTTCCTCCCTTCAATTGCTTGCATAATGTTCTGTAGGTTTCTTTTAAATCCATACCACGTCTACAGATATATTTACAATTCACAAACTTCCATAACTTCAGTCTAATTATGATCAAGTCCAGCTGGGGTCAAAGTTTATGGTGGCCAGTTTTTTGGGGAAATGAGTCATCACTTTCAAAAAGGAGGTAATAGGAACAATTTCATGTAAATAACAATTGATGAGACCACTGCTGAAAAGCAACGTTTCTTCTACTCACTTTCATTCCATCAGTTCTGTATATGACTCTAAAATCTACATTTCTAGCTTTTATCTTCTGTCAACTGGCTAATGAAAGAATTTCCTTCAGTGTTCTGATGTCAGCTCTACATCAGCATAACACAGTGCAAAGGCATCATTCTTCCTGGAAATCAGCTCTATCTCCTGATATTGTCATTTTTTCCAAGAGAAGAACTAAATCGGATCTGGATCAATTCTCCCTCCATTCTCCTTTCTGTAAGCAAAAGTGCACATGGCCTGGCTTCTACAGTAATTCTAGGGTAAGGCAGCTCCTTAGTAATGCTGAAGGAACCATCTAGGCAATTTCCACTTGTTTCCTCTTCTTCTTTTCTTTTCTTAGCGCTCTTCCAGATTTGCAGATGCCCTAGTAGAACTCTTCGTTTGCCCTTGGGGAGCCCCAGTTAGCAGTTATCAGTGGTTTCTTAATGCTGTACATTCACACTTGTGGTCTCTTGCCTAAATCCTTACCTTCTCTGTTTACCAGATTCTCCGTGCTTGTTGCTGTCTAGGCTAGAGGTCTGGATTATGATCTCAGAGCTCATTTCGTATTTCCTGCATTTGATGATTGGTCTTGGCAGGTTATACCTTCCTTTCTCTTTAGTGTTTGAGCCCTCCTACTCCTAGCAGTCTGCTAATTCTGTGGCCTTTTGGACCTGAAGTGCCCAAGTTCACCTCAGTTCTAAACTGTTTCTCTGGACCCTAGATCACCCCTGACTGTAAACTCGTGGGCCTTCCCAGAAGTCTCCGGTCCTTGACCACACCTTTTCCTCTCAGTGTCTCCTTGACCCTCCTGCTTTCAATTCTGGTTCCTATCTCTGAGAATCTCCACTACCTGCTGACATTCTTGCTTAAAACCTTAGCATCATATTTGATATTGTTCCTCCCTTGTCAATTGCTTGCATAATGCTTTCTATTCTCATATTCTCATTATCATTAGAGAGCATTGTTTCCATCTGACGCTATTGTTATAATTATTATTGACCTGGTTCAGGCCTGTGTCAGTTTTCCATATATTTGGAATGCAATTACAAGATTAATTTTCTGAAAAACACCACTTAAATTATAAAACCTCACAATTCAAGTATATGAGTACATTCCTTTTGTTGACACAATAAATTCCAGACACCAAACCTAGCATTTTCTAAATCAGCCCAAACCTATTTTTTAGATCAATATTTACCTGTACTGTTTATCTTACTTAACTAGCTAATCTACCACCTCCCCCAATTTTACCTCATGCATCTGTATCACTCAGCTTGCTCATACTGTTCTTTATCCCTAAACCAGCACCAGAAGCAGGCTTTGAGTAAGCTAGATAACTCAGGAAGAGTTACAGAGTACTCACAGTAAGATGAGGTTATAAGAAAAGATGATTCCTAAAACCCATTTCTGCTTAGAACTCCAAGATTTAGAGATACCCTTCTATCTTCATCCATATCCTCCAAGTCTTCCAAGATTTCACTCAGGCCAGTTGTAGTCTTCTTTCAACCCACAGTCAGCATTTCTTCTTCTATTCTTCCCCTTCTCCCACCATTCATTTAGCCCATAAATAATTATAATCTTCTGTGACTAACTTGTCATATGTGTCTTTTCTCTCTAATCCTTGAATTGTGAAATCCAGGTGTCCCATAATCACCTGGGAGTAGTGAGTGTCCAAGCACTATCTACTGATGGATTTTGAGTGAATCAAATCATTAGTGAAAGTTGTTGGAAAAATAAATTGGAAACACAGGTATCACAAGGGGCCTCGTTAAATGTACTCTCACTGGTATGCATTTAATTAAGTCCCTTGTTCACCTCAGTTCTAAACTGTTTCTCTGGACCCTAGATCACCCCTGACTGTAAACTCGTGGGCCTTCCCAGAAGTCTCCGGTCCTTGACCACACCTTTTCCTCTCAGTGTCTCCTTGACCCTCCTGCTTTCAATTCTGGTTCCTATCTCTGAGAATCTCCACTACCTGCTGACATTCTTGCTTAAAACCTTAGCATCATATTTGATATTGTTCCTCCCTTGTCAATTGCTTGCATAATGCTTTCTATTCTCATATTCTCATTATCATTAGAGAGCATTGTTTCCATCTGACGCTATTGTTATAATTATTATTGACCTGGTTCAGGCCTGTGTCAGTTTTCCATATATTTGGAATGCAATTACAAGATTAATTTTCTGAAAAACACCACTTAAATTATAAAACCTCACAATTCAAGTATATGAGTACATTCCTTTTGTTGACACAATAAATTCCAGACACCAAACCTAGCATTTTCTAAATCAGCCCAAACCTATTTTATAGATCAATATTTACCTGTACTGTTTATCTTACTTAACTAGCTAATCTACCACCTCCCCCAATTTTACCTCATGCATCTGTATCACTCAGCTTGCTCATACTGTTCTTTATCCCTAAACCAGCACCAGAAGCAGGCTTTGAGTAAGCTAGATAACTCAGGAAGAGTTACAGAGTACTCACAGTAAGATGAGGTTATAAGAAAAGATGATTCCTAAAACCCATTTCTGCTTAGAACTCCAAGATTTAGAGATACCCTTCTATCTTCATCCATATCCTCCAAGTCTTCCAAGATTTCACTCAGGCCAGTTGTAGTCTTCTTTCAACCCACAGTCAGCATTTCTTCTTCTATTCTTCCCCTTCTCCCACCATTCATTTAGCCCATAAATAATTATAATCTTCTGTGACTAACTTGTCATATGTGTCTTTTCTCTCTAATCCTTGAATTGTGAAATCCAGGTGTCCCATAATCACCTGGGAGTAGTGAGTGTCCAAGCACTATCTACTGATGGATTTTGAGTGAATCAAATCATTAGTGAAAGTTGTTGGAAAAATAAATTGGAAACACAGGTATCACAAGGGGCCTCGTTAAATGTACTCTCACTGGTCTAATTGCATTTAATTAAGTCCCTTGGGGAATAATTGCCCCTTAGGCCATGTCATCCAAGGTCAATGTGACTCATTTTAATCAGAACATCTCCTAGGGGTGATGGAGCAATTACACAGCATTTGGACTTGCATCCATGATTTGGCTGTGGCACCATTTTAATTTTGTGTCTGAAACATCAGAATTTTAAAGTGCAGCAAGAGGACTTTGTAAATTAGGCCAAAGAACAGCCATGAAGACCTGCTTACAGAGTTATTCCAGATTTCCTCACAGCTTCTGTCCTTTTGCTGTGAGCTTTCTTCTCATAGGCCCTGGATTCACATCAGATGACATAATGACTCTGAGCAAACTAGATGTGAAAAGTAACTGAAAGTTAAAGTGATATAGCATTTCTAATAAGTATGATTTTGCTGTTTTATCTAGAAATGTAAAGTAAAATAAATTATGATATGCTAGCTTTGAGTTACCTACTGTCATTAGCCTCTGGACATGTTAATCAAGAAGCTAATAAATATAACAGATTAATAGGTTTTACTTTTTGGACACATTTTTAAAGTCATTACAATTGTGGTCTATGTCTTGAATTCACAAGCATTTGCTTTTGATTCTGAGTTATATGAACTGCATGGTAAAAGCAAATGGCTGCAGGCATTGTGGAACGATGCTTGTCCATTTCATCCTCCAAGCTTTGGGGAAATGCTTAGGTTGATTTAAAGCTTTCTCACAGCTATGTACTATTTACTCACAAAATCTTTTGATGTAAAAGCAAACTTTGTTGTCATTGTCTAGTTATTGTAAAGAGTCACTAGGCCATGCACTGATAAAGAAAATTAAAAATTCTGAACAATATTAGAAACCAGGGATACCACTTCTTTTTCTCTGGAGTAGATGTGGGAGGGGGTATTGGGATGGTGATGCATAGATTGGGAAAGATGTATGGTATAAGGAAGAGGAAAAGCCACAGGACCCAGGCCAGCATCAGAGGCTTGATCTCAGTTGTATCCCCATTGTGGTATGCAAATCATTAGTGAAAGTTGTTGGAAAAATAAATTGGAAACACAGGTATCACAAGGGGCCTCGTTAAATGTACTCTCACTGGTCTAATTGCATTTAATTAAGTCCCTTGGGGAATAATTGCCCCTTAGGCCATGTCATCCAAGGTCAATGTGACTCATTTTAATCAGAACATCTCCTAGGGGTGATGGAGCAATTACACAGCATTTGGACTTGCATCCATGATTTGGCTGTGGCACCATTTTAATTTTGTGTCTGAAACATCAGAATTTTAAAGTGCAGCAAGAGGACTTTGTAAATTAGGCCAAAGAACAGCCATGAAGACCTGCTTACAGAGTTATTCCAGATTTCCTCACAGCTTCTGTCCTTTTGCTGTGAGCTTTCTTCTCATAGGCCCTGGATTCACATCAGATGACATAATGACTCTGAGCAAACTAGATGTGAAAAGTAACTGAAAGTTAAAGTGATATAGCATTTCTAATAAGTATGATTTTGCTGTTTTATCTAGAAATGTAAAGTAAAATAAATTATGATATGCTAGCTTTGAGTTACCTACTGTCATTAGCCTCTGGACATGTTAATCAAGAAGCTAATAAATATAACAGATTAATAGGTTTTACTTTTTGGACACATTTTTAAAGTCATTACAATTGTGGTCTATGTCTTGAATTCACAAGCATTTGCTTTTGATTCTGAGTTATATGAACTGCATGGTAAAAGCAAATGGCTGCAGGCATTGTGGAACGATGCTTGTCCATTTCATCCTCCAAGCTTTGGGGAAATGCTTAGGTTGATTTAAAGCTTTCTCACAGCTATGTACTATTTACTCACAAAATCTTTTGATGTAAAAGCAAACTTTGTTGTCATTGTCTAGTTATTGTAAAGAGTCACTAGGCCATGCACTGATAAAGAAAATTAAAAATTCTGAACAATATTAGAAACCAGGGATACCACTTCTTTTTCTCTGGAGTAGATGTGGGAGGGGGTATTGGGATGGTGATGCATAGATTGGGAAAGATGTATGGTATAAGGAAGAGGAAAAGCCACAGGACCCAGGCCAGCATCAGAGGCTTGATCTCAGTTGTATCCCCATTGTGGTATGCAATCTTGAGCTTATCGTTTGATGTCTTCGTACCTTAATTTCTTCAGCTGTAAAATGGAATAATCACTATTCTACTTACTTGCATTGAGTTCTTAAGATGATTATTTGAGATAACTTCTAACACGCTGTACATGTTTAACCTATTAGCATTACTTTGTCCTAGGTGCATTGAGAACTATCCTTTGAACCACTTGGAAACTGCTCATCCCTACCTCATTTTTACCCACTCAGTCTCAAAATCTAGTCATTTGGCATATATGACTAATGATAAATAGTAGCTGTAAGAATAATGTGGAGTCACTGTACGGTGATCCCATGATTTCTACTATCATATATAAATATACACACACACATATAAAGTTTCTAACATATTCTAGACGCTTACAAAAGAGATAGAGTATGTAGAATTTATTTGCTTTTATCAAGGACTATGTCAAAATGTAAAATACCTTCTCACCTAGCTTTCTTAATAGTGCCCTCAAACTGTTTTTGGGATGAGAAGAATACAATTTCTACTTAAGACAGTTCCATTCTGTGTGCAATCACTGTCTCTAAGATACCTCAATAATATAAAGGGGAAATGAAAATAGACAAAAAAGTAGAAATTAAGAATAAGGATTAGAGGGCTTCTCTGGTGGTCCAGTGGGTAAGGACACCACCTTGCAGTGCAAGGTGTGCGGTTCAATCCCTGGTCATTGTCTAGTATTGTAAAGAGTAAAAACTAGGCCGATGCTTGTCCATTTCATCCTCCAAGCTTTGGGGAAATGCTTAGGTTGATTTAAAGCTTTCTCACAGCTATGTACTATTTACTCACAAAATCTTTTGATGTAAAAGCAAACTTTGTTGTCATTGTCTAGTTATTGTAAAGAGTCACTAGGCCATGCACTGATAAAGAAAATTAAAAATTCTGAACAATATTAGAAACCAGGGATACCACTTCTTTTTCTCTGGAGTAGATGTGGGAGGGGGTATTGGGATGGTGATGCATAGATTGGGAAAGATGTATGGTATAAGGAAGAGGAAAAGCCACAGGACCCAGGCCAGCATCAGAGGCTTGATCTCAGTTGTATCCCCATTGTGGTATGCAATCTTGAGCTTATCGTTTGATGTCTTCGTACCTTAATTTCTTCAGCTGTAAAATGGAATAATCACTATTCTACTTACTTGCATTGAGTTCTTAAGATGATTATTTGAGATAACTTCTAACACGCTGTACATGTTTAACCTATTAGCATTACTTTGTCCTAGGTGCATTGAGAACTATCCTTTGAACCACTTGGAAACTGCTCATCCCTACCTCATTTTTACCCACTCAGTCTCAAAATCTAGTCATTTGGCATATATGACTAATGATAAATAGTAGCTGTAAGAATAATGTGGAGTCACTGTACGGTGATCCCATGATTTCTACTATCATATATAAATATACACACACACATATAAAGTTTCTAACATATTCTAGACGCTTACAAAAGAGATAGAGTATGTAGAATTTATTTGCTTTTATCAAGGACTATGTCAAAATGTAAAATACCTTCTCACCTAGCTTTCTTAATAGTGCCCTCAAACTGTTTTTGGGATGAGAAGAATACAATTTCTACTTAAGACAGTTCCATTCTGTGTGCAATCACTGTCTCTAAGATACCTCAATAATATAAAGGGGAAATGAAAATAGACAAAAAAGTAGAAATTAAGAATAAGGATTAGAGGGCTTCTCTGGTGGTCCAGTGGGTAAGGACACCACCTTGCAGTGCAAGGTGTGCCGGTTCAATCCCTGGTCTGGAAAGATCCCATATGCCATGAAGTAGCTGGACCCTTGTGTCCAACTGCTGAGCTGGAGCTCTGGAACACATGCGTCCAAAGTCAGTGCTCTGCGGCGACAGAGGCCACTGCGATGGGAGGCCCACACAGGCTGAAGAACAAAGATGGATGAAAATAGATAAATGAAAGACCACAAGAAGTGGCCAAAAAAAAAGAATAAGGATTAAAGATTTCCACCTTGGAATAAAATCTGAAAAATATGAAGACACATAAAAGTGAATGCTAGAGGTACTTCAAGGTTCTGAATTAATATATAGATGGCTTTACAGAATAGCTACTAGTTTCAATAATATTATGGTTGGCCCTGTGAGCTTAGTGAACAATGCTAAGGAAACACAATGATAAACTTTGGCTCTGTTGATTCGCTAGAGGATCCTGGGCAAGTCAGGTTGGTGGTGTTGGAAAAATCAGGTATCTTTGGTGTAAATGGTGGAGACCTCTGTTAGATGACTTTCTAAGAGCTTTTTTGGGATTTGCAACTCTATGCTTTGGGAGAAGTATCATGCAATGAATTTAATAAAGCCATATCTTTGGAATAAAGCCAGTCATTGCTCACCATTCCTTATTTCTGAGTTGCCCTGACCAATACATCTCATGATATATGTGTATGTTCCCTTAAAGTTCCCAAATCTTCACACATGAATATTTTTCTATCACTTAATAGATACTTAGCATATGATACATCATATATAAATATACACACACACATATAAAGTTTCTAACATATTCTAGACGCTTACAAAAGAGATAGAGTATGTAGAATTTATTTGCTTTTATCAAGGACTATGTCAAAATGTAAAATACCTTCTCACCTAGCTTTCTTAATAGTGCCCTCAAACTGTTTTTGGGATGAGAAGAATACAATTTCTACTTAAGACAGTTCCATTCTGTGTGCAATCACTGTCTCTAAGATACCTCAATAATATAAAGGGGAAATGAAAATAGACAAAAAAGTAGAAATTAAGAATAAGGATTAGAGGGCTTCTCTGGTGGTCCAGTGGGTAAGGACACCACCTTGCAGTGCAAGGTGTGCCGGTTCAATCCCTGGTCTGGAAAGATCCCATATGCCATGAAGTAGCTGGACCCTTGTGTCCAACTGCTGAGCTGGAGCTCTGGAACACATGCGTCCAAAGTCAGTGCTCTGCGGCGACAGAGGCCACTGCGATGGGAGGCCCACACAGGCTGAAGAACAAAGATGGATGAAAATAGATAAATGAAAGACCACAAGAAGTGGCCAAAAAAAAAGAATAAGGATTAAAGATTTCCACCTTGGAATAAAATCTGAAAAATATGAAGACACATAAAAGTGAATGCTAGAGGTACTTCAAGGTTCTGAATTAATATATAGATGGCTTTACAGAATAGCTACTAGTTTCAATAATATTATGGTTGGCCCTGTGAGCTTAGTGAACAATGCTAAGGAAACACAATGATAAACTTTGGCTCTGTTGATTCGCTAGAGGATCCTGGGCAAGTCAGGTTGGTGGTGTTGGAAAAATCAGGTATCTTTGGTGTAAATGGTGGAGACCTCTGTTAGATGACTTTCTAAGAGCTTTTTTGGGATTTGCAACTCTATGCTTTGGGAGAAGTATCATGCAATGAATTTAATAAAGCCATATCTTTGGAATAAAGCCAGTCATTGCTCACCATTCCTTATTTCTGAGTTGCCCTGACCAATACATCTCATGATATATGTGTATGTTCCCTTAAAGTTCCCAAATCTTCACACATGAATATTTTTCTATCACTTAATAGATACTTAGCATATGATACATCATAATTTGTATATTTATATATATTTTTTCAATATTCACCCAATATTTCTGGTACTTAAAAAAGGGGTTTGCCTATAGAAGGCATTTATGGATGATGATTATTGCATGATAAAGTTTCAGTTCCCATATAAGATAAATTTCTTGCCAGTTTACAGAGGTACACCCTATATGTTGGAAGGATGAAAGCCAAGGGAGATGATGAGAAAAGAATGGTACTTGTCGGGGCTTCCCTGGTGGTCCAGTGGGTAAGGACACTGCCTTGCAATGCAAGGGGCGCCAGTTTGATCCCTGGCCTGGGAAGATCCCACGTGCTGCGGAGTGGCTGGACTGATGTGTCCAATTACCGAGCCGGAGCTCTGGAGTGCGTGTGCCCAGAGCCAGCGCTCTGCGACAACAGAGGCCACTGCGATGGGAGGCCCACACGTGCCAAAGAACAAAGATGGATGAAGATGGATAAATGAAAGACCAACAGAAGTGGCCCACCCGCTCCCCTCCCTCCCCAACCCGCACCCCTACCCCCCAAAAAATAAAAGGATGGTACTTGTCAAGAGATACACGCTGGTTGTGATCCTAACTTCCTCGATGTACAATGTGTCTACAGGTAAATCACCTGATCTCTCAGAGGCGTTTTCCTCCTCTTGTCAAATGACACCACCTACTGATGTCATCTGAAAATCCTCTCAAGGATGAGAAAATTGCCAGGGAAGTAGGAACAGGGGTGTCAAAGGTAACTGTGTATTCAATATATCAGCTTAGCAGTCTTCAAAAGTTATGAGGTGCTGATCATCCTTGAGTTGATATCTTGCATGCAATTCAGTTGTAAGGAGAAAGCTTTTAAATCAAAATTGGAGCCCACAAGATGATTCAGGATTCACAAATACCCACGTCTACCATTCCCACATGAGAAGCTGACTTTCTAAGAGCTTTTTGGGATTTGCAACTCTATGCTTTGGGAGAAGTATCATGCAATGAATTTAATAAAGCCATATCTTTGGAATAAAGCCAGTCATTGCTCACCATTCCTTATTTCTGAGTTGCCCTGACCAATACATCTCATGATATATGTGTATGTTCCCTTAAAGTTCCCAAATCTTCACACATGAATATTTTTCTATCACTTAATAGATACTTAGCATATGATACATCATAATTTGTATATTTATATATATTTTTTCAATATTCACCCAATATTTCTGGTACTTAAAAAAGGGGTTTGCCTATAGAAGGCATTTATGGATGATGATTATTGCATGATAAAGTTTCAGTTCCCATATAAGATAAATTTCTTGCCAGTTTACAGAGGTACACCCTATATGTTGGAAGGATGAAAGCCAAGGGAGATGATGAGAAAAGAATGGTACTTGTCGGGGCTTCCCTGGTGGTCCAGTGGGTAAGGACACTGCCTTGCAATGCAAGGGGCGCCAGTTTGATCCCTGGCCTGGGAAGATCCCACGTGCTGCGGAGTGGCTGGACTGATGTGTCCAATTACCGAGCCGGAGCTCTGGAGTGCGTGTGCCCAGAGCCAGCGCTCTGCGACAACAGAGGCCACTGCGATGGGAGGCCCACACGTGCCAAAGAACAAAGATGGATGAAGATGGATAAATGAAAGACCAACAGAAGTGGCCCACCCGCTCCCCTCCCTCCCCAACCCGCACCCCTACCCCCCAAAAAATAAAAGGATGGTACTTGTCAAGAGATACACGCTGGTTGTGATCCTAACTTCCTCGATGTACAATGTGTCTACAGGTAAATCACCTGATCTCTCAGAGGCGTTTTCCTCCTCTTGTCAAATGACACCACCTACTGATGTCATCTGAAAATCCTCTCCAAGGATGAGAAAAATTGCCAGGGAAGTAGGAACAGGGGTGTCAAAGGTAACTGTGTATTCAATATATCAGCTTAGCAGTCTTCAAAAGTTATGAGGTGCTGATCATCCTTGAGTTGATATCTTGCATGCAATTCAGTTGTAAGGAGAAAGCTTTTAAATCAAAATTGGAGCCCACAAGATGATTCAGGATTCACAAATACCCACGTCTACCATTCCCACATGAGAAGCTGGCTCCCTTTCCTCCCTGTGCCTACTGCTCTTCTGCCCAGACCTACATATTCAGCGCAGGAAAGCTTACTGGTCCTTTCTTAGGTAGATTTAGGTTTGATGGGGCCTTAAACAGGATGCTTTAGAAGCCCTATAGAAGGAAAATAATAAAAAAGGATATACTTAATAAAATCAGGTATGAAAGTAACCATGCTTTAGAATAAGAAAATAAATCACAACAAATTACACATTTTAAAAAGCTGAAAATACTATCCATCTCACAAAAATCCAGAAATGCATGCTGTTAAATGAAATGCCTGGCATTCCTCTGTAATACATACTTCTCTCCTACAGTTTTGTTAGGAATTCATACGACAATGCCTTTGTAATATTATTTAATAAAAAGAATATAAATATAATTGAGTTTATATTAGCATAATTTATCATTCTTTTATTATTGATAGTCTGAGAAGATTCATTCATAGTCACAATTTGTTATTGATAATTCCATGTAAAATTTCAGAACTGTTGTCAATTTGGGAAAATATCTATCAAATTTATTTTTATATATGAACAGAAATATTTGGGACCTTTAGCATTTCCTTGTGTAACAACTAATCTTGAATGGTCATTGCATTAACATCAGTTATTAGGAGTCTGCCACCACTGTCTTCCTGGTGATGGCATATTAGTTTAATGTAGCCTTTATTGTTGTCATTGTGTGTATGTGTTTATTGCATGTTAATTGAATGAGTATGAAGGATTGTAAAGATGGTCACAAGTTTTTCCCTTTCCATTATCCATAATTTTTGGTATATCCCCCTACAATAATGCTAGATTCAGCCATGTGACATTACCAAACATGATATAAGTTGGCTCTTAAAAGGCATTTGGATTTGGGGTGTGTCTTTGCTTCCTGTTGTTGCTGCAACTACCATCCTGAGAATAAGCTCTGATTTGTCTATTAAATAATGAGAGGCTATAGACCAGTTATCCCAGCTGACTGTCAGACAACTGCCAAACCTTTAATGGAGAATATACCATATCACCACGCTTCAGGTGGCACACCAGCTAACTACAGACATATGAATGAGATTAGCCAAGAGCAGCAGCAGAACTGCCTGCTAAGTCCAACAAAATCACCAGCAGAGTGAACAGTGAGCTAAATAAACTGCTGTTTGAAGCCAGAGTTTGGCAAAAATTTTCATAAAGGACCAGATAGTAAATATTTCAGGTTTTGAATGCCACACATGCTATCTCTTAAATTTCTTCTTCTTATTTTTTCTACATCTCTTTTAAGATGTAAAGCTTTTCTTAGTTTGTTCAACATACAGAAACAAGCCATGGGCCAGGTTTGTCAGCCACTGAGTTTAGGGGAAGTTTGTCACACAGCAAAAGCTAATCAGAACAGCAAGAAAACAGAATTTGTGTTTTCCCAAATGCATTCATATGATTCATTTTCTTCATTAGTGGATTCACAGCAATCCCAGGGCCTGACATTTCTTTAACAAGTTCTTACTTTTGATGTGGTATGAAAAACTTTAAGAATAACCTCTAATTGATTACATTGCTCATTTCTATTCCTTACATTTCACATTCCACTAATTTTATATTAATACTCTCTTAACCCTGTGAGAAATAAAATTAAAGGTGACAAAGGAAAACACGTATGCATATATGTATGCCCAAATCAGAAGTCTGTAATTACTTATCTGTTTTACCTAAATATTCTAAAACAACTTTCCAACTAGCAGTTATTAAAGTGTTGTCTTTGAACCTGACCAACCTTTTGAATAAATTTGCAGTTTGATAATGTTTATATTCTTTCTCCAATTCCTGGAAAATATAATTCAGAGTTCTTAAAACAGTCACTATAGTCATGTTTTAAGTCTGAATACCTTACACATTTGCTGACTGGAAAAATGTTCCATAGACTAGCTCCTTGCTGCATGCATTTTAAGCCTGTTTCTCCTCCATTAGGTATGTCAGGCACAGTAAAACATATTAAATGTGCTCCTGGCCTGTACCTTCAATAATTCTATGACAAGTAGCTAGACATAGTGATTCCAGAAACCATTTCTAAGCTCAGACGGTATACCATTTAACTGCACATGAAGTTGACATTATCTTACATAAATATATTCAACTAAACCCCATACATGTCTCTCATATTTAACTTTCACTTAGCTGTAATTCAAATATGCTAATAGATATGCTGGAATCAGTAACACCTAACAAAAGAGAAATAAGGGAAGGAAAATCAGAGTGGAAAGAGACAGTAGTCTTAAGCAACTACAATTACAATATTTTCCCTCACAAACTTCTAAAAACATGAGAATGTGAACACACTGCTAGGAACATATTGCTAGGAACCTCTTACTCATGCAAGTGAGGGAACTTGAAACTTCAGTGTTATCACCTTCTTTATAAATCTACCTCTGTTACTTTCAGATCATTTAAATCATGTTAGAGGAAGCAAGTATGAGCACACATGAGTGTGAGACACTTATTGCCCAATTTCATTAAGAGAAAGATTTTTATCTGTAAAAATGGCAGCCTTAACCCGGAGTTCTCAAGCAGTGAAAGTATTTTTTAGCATGAGTAAAGGCATGGAAACCCACTCCAGGATTATTGCCTGGAGAATCCCATTGATAGAGAAGCTTAGAGGGCTACAGTTCACGGGCTCACAAAGAGCTGGATGTGACTGAAGGGACTAGGCAGGCATGCATAAGGTGACTATGTGTGCACATAGTCTCACACCAAAAATGTTCAAATATAGCTAAATATTTCCACTTGATGTGATTTTTTTTCTACCTTCAATGAAATACAAAGCATATTCTTAACTTTAAAGCATCCACTTTCAATACCTTCATTCTCTAACAGATCTTTGGAGTCTCATTCATCAACTCTGTTTACATGGTATCTTTTTATAACATGTCACGAAGAGTTAAGTCTTTGTAAAATCATTTCCACAATTTAACGGCTATGATTTACCAAAATCTCTTTATTGGTCAACAATGTAAAAATACTTACCGCTTGGCCAGGTCAATTTAAAACATATTAAATGTGCTCCTGGCCTGTACCTTCAATAATTCTATGACAAGTAGCTAGACATAGTGATTCCAGAAACCATTTCTAAGCTCAGACGGTATACCATTTAACTGCACATGAAGTTGACATTATCTTACATAAATATATTCAACTAAACCCCATACATGTCTCTCATATTTAACTTTCACTTAGCTGTAATTCAAATATGCTAATAGATATGCTGGAATCAGTAACACCTAACAAAAGAGAAATAAGGGAAGGAAAATCAGAGTGGAAAGAGACAGTAGTCTTAAGCAACTACAATTACAATATTTTCCCTCACAAACTTCTAAAAACATGAGAATGTGAACACACTGCTAGGAACATATTGCTAGGAACCTCTTACTCATGCAAGTGAGGGAACTTGAAACTTCAGTGTTATCACCTTCTTTATAAATCTACCTCTGTTACTTTCAGATCATTTAAATCATGTTAGAGGAAGCAAGTATGAGCACACATGAGTGTGAGACACTTATTGCCCAATTTCATTAAGAGAAAGATTTTATCTGTAAAATGGCAGCCTTAACCCGGAGTTCTCAAGCAGTGAAAGTATTTTTTAGCATGAGTAAAGGCATGGAAACCCACTCCAGGATTATTGCCTGGAGAATCCCATTGATAGAGAAGCTTAGAGGGCTACAGTTCACGGGCTCACAAAGAGCTGGATGTGACTGAAGGGACTAGGCAGGCATGCATAAGGTGACTATGTGTGCACATAGTCTCACACCAAAAATGTTCAAATATAGCTAAATATTTCCACTTGATGTGATTTTTTTTCTACCTTCAATGAAATACAAAGCATATTCTTAACTTTAAAGCATCCACTTTCAATACCTTCATTCTCTAACAGATCTTTGGAGTCTCATTCATCAACTCTGTTTACATGGTATCTTTTTATAACATGTCACGAAGAGTTAAGTCTTTGTAAAATCATTTCCACAATTTAACGGCTATGATTTACCAAAATCTCTTTATTGGTCAACAATGTAAAAATACTTACCGCTTGGCCAGGTCAATTTAAAATAGTGTTATGGTTTGGGGAAAAAATGTTTCCATGATATTTTCCTTATCTCTATTTCCCATCTGGCTTGCTGTTATAAACATTTAATCTAGAGTTTGCTGCCAATGTTTCCCAGAAAGACTTATAATTGCTTGGAATTTCTGTGAACAGTTCCAGTCCAGGGCACAATTAGGGATGCACTATAAAAATTTTCATTGCTTGATTTATTTGAAATTTTAAGATGGAAAGGGAACAATCACACTCATCATTATAGACTATAAAGGTGACTACTAGAAATTTGCAGGTAATAATCCCAATATATTAAAATTTTGATTTGTAGTTATAAGATTCAAATAAATCTCAATCTAAGCAAAGACCTAGAATGTTTAGTGAGAAACTTTTCTATGAAAAAAAAGGACCTGAAGTTTGAAAATTCACAGAATTCAAGAGGAAAAATGGAAGTGGCATTCACTGCCCTGGGTTTTCTCATGTAAAAGGGCTTTGATACAAATACTCATTAACTCCATATCTAAGGAAATAGAGAGGTAAATAAATAATGACAAAAGGCAACTGGTACCAATGCCCAGCCAAGATTTGGCAGATTGATCCAATCGGCGTTTCTCACTTCTGAAATAAGCTAATTGTGGAAAACCTTTTAAAGGCCTTCTTATTCTTTTGTGGACTATAATTTCCACTGCTTCTCCATTTCTGGAGGCTCAAACATTGCACTACCATTGACCATGCCATTAGAGCATATCCATTAAGTTAAGTAAATGGTGTTTGGCCTGTGCCAGTTAGTGTTTGTGAATGTTTGTATGTGCCAATATTTAATTGAAAAGTACACGGTCACATGCTTGCACTTCAAATGTTTCAGCTCTGTGGGTATATAAACTGAAAAGAATAACACTGCTGGGTTCTTGGCCTAAAAATGCATTTGAGTGGAGAAGCCAAGTGAAATGTAGATAATCCAAATGGTGGTACACTGGGATTTCAGAAACCTTCTCATCATGAAAGGCTTGCTGTGAGAGGACCAGTGTTCAGAGTAAGAAAATGCATTAGCTGTTGAGGCTACTGGGGTAAAAATAACAACAACAATAACAATAAACAAATAATGTTGCAGCAACTCAATATTAGACTCAGAAATGTGTGATCTACTGAAATATCAATTCACCTATCTATCAATGTATCAATCATTTATGTACTTCTTTACCTACCTAACTACTACTAAATATTATTGGATATATAGATAGATAGATATATAGATAGATAGATACTCAGTCGCTCTACCAGCCCATCTATAGGTGAGTGGATGCAGGGGAAACAGACTGACCTGTCTAGGAAATTTAAGAGTTCCAACATGAGATGACTCTGAACTTGTAACAGAACCTGAAGGAATAGAGGCGTCATATTTTGACACATGAAATCATTGAAACTCCCAATTTACAAAGCCTTAAGGATTAAGGAGACAGAAAATGTTTCCTGAACTCTGCAAATTTTAAATGCTACTGTTTACATTTTTTGACACGCCTGACCCATCAGTTACAATTCTGTTGCTATGGTTTTCATGGATATTTATTTGTGCATTTCTCAGGCCTACTACTTGTACCTATGTATATTAACGTGGATAGTTTTACACCCTCTTACTGCTGGAGTACAAATGACACATTCTAAGAAAATTCTACCTTGATTTTAGGGATTATGGCCTGAGTAACATGACTTTATCTCAGTGAATTTAAGTGATAAAGGCACACGGTAGGTAGATTCCCACAGTTCTGATACTGGAAACAATTCATAGGCAATGGATATGCATACATGTGGACCTCAAGTCTTCATAAGAAAATTGAGACTAAGAATTCTAGGTAATCATACAGATTATCTGCAAGTGCAATTAGATAATGATTTTTCTTTCCTAGTATTTTTCTCTCTCCAGATTGTGTGAGTACCTAGACAACAACTTGCATCTTTCCTATTTGTTTAAATTCAACCTCCTGCTTTGATGTTAGACAATTCTGTTAGCAACGTATAGTTGTGAGACCATTAGTCTCTTAGTTTTGTAAAATACAAATGATATTAATTACAATGAAGCACTGTAAGAACAATAAGATTCTATATGTGTATATTCATGTCTTGCAGCAGAGTAAGAAAATGCATTAGCTGTTGAACTGGGGTAAAAATAACAACAACAATAACAATAAACAAATAATGTTGCAGCAACTCAATATTAGACTCAGAAATGTGTGATCTACTGAAATATCAATTCACCTATCTATCAATGTATCAATCATTTATGTACTTCTTTACCTACCTAACTACTACTAAATATTATTGGATATATAGATAGATAGATATATAGATAGATAGATACTCAGTCGCTCTACCAGCCCATCTATAGGTGAGTGGATGCAGGGGAAACAGACTGACCTGTCTAGGAAATTTAAGAGTTCCAACATGAGATGACTCTGAACTTGTAACAGAACCTGAAGGAATAGAGGCGTCATATTTTGACACATGAAATCATTGAAACTCCCAATTTACAAAGCCTTAAGGATTAAGGAGACAGAAAATGTTTCCTGAACTCTGCAAATTTTAAATGCTACTGTTTACATTTTTTGACACGCCTGACCCATCAGTTACAATTCTGTTGCTATGGTTTTCATGGATATTTATTTGTGCATTTCTCAGGCCTACTACTTGTACCTATGTATATTAACGTGGATAGTTTTACACCCTCTTACTGCTGGAGTACAAATGACACATTCTAAGAAAATTCTACCTTGATTTTAGGGATTATGGCCTGAGTAACATGACTTTATCTCAGTGAATTTAAGTGATAAAGGCACACGGTAGGTAGATTCCCACAGTTCTGATACTGGAAACAATTCATAGGCAATGGATATGCATACATGTGGACCTCAAGTCTTCATAAGAAAATTGAGACTAAGAATTCTAGGTAATCATACAGATTATCTGCAAGTGCAATTAGATAATGATTTTTCTTTCCTAGTATTTTTCTCTCTCCAGATTGTGTGAGTACCTAGACAACAACTTGCATCTTTCCTATTTGTTTAAATTCAACCTCCTGCTTTGATGTTAGACAATTCTGTTAGCAACGTATAGTTGTGAGACCATTAGTCTCTTAGTCTTCTCATGAGTAAAATACAAATGATATTAATTACAATGAAGCACTGTAAGAACAATAAGATTCTATATGTGTATATTCATGTCTGCATAGGTATATACTTTATATATGGACTATATATATATTTATATGCTTTTATATGTGCTATACTTAGTTGCTCAGTTGTGTCCAACTCTTTGTGACCCTTGTATTGTAGTCTGCCAGGCTCCTCTGTCCATGGGATTTCTCAGGGAAGAATACTGGAGTAGGTTGCCATTTCCTCTTCCAGGAAATTCTAATATATGTCTCTAGGAAGTCTAATACACTTTTATATACATGTATGTATATGTTATATATCTATTTTGTACATTTAGGCAGGTAATAATAATTATTATTTATTTTCTTATGATATGCATAATGTAAACATTCAAGGTAACTGTGTCTTCAAAGAGAATACACACTCTTGAGTGGTTCAGGAAATACAATCCTTCTCATCTCTGGAAAGAAGTTTATGATTTGCCATACATTACTCAGAAAACTATAAAGACGATCAGACTAACATCAAAAGCTCAAAATCTTGGAAAATAGTGTCACCTACTTTGCAAATTACTGGATCAGAAATGGGTGGATAATTTCTATTCTTCTTTTCACTCTTGAAAACAGACTTGAAAAGTCTCAAGCTTGCTGTAAGGATAAGCCTTACCCAAGGGAGTAAATGCACAACTTTCCATTTCATCCCCTTCTTGTGAGTTCAACCAGTTAGTAAGGAAGTCAAAGTATAAGAAACCACAAAAATGCCTTAACCTCCTTATATGACCTTGAGGAAATGATTTCCATAGAGATGCAGACAACCATAGAATGAGGACAACATTTTGAACTTTCTCAAGCCAAAACTTGTCTACAGAAAGGACTGATTGTGAAGGTATTCTAAATGTTCCTTCTCAAGTTTCCCCTTTGAAGGAAAAGAAACTAAAGCTAGACTATGGTTTCTCAAAGCCCAAGAGTTTTCTTGAATTGCAATAAACTTCTTCAAGAAGTGTTTCTGAACTGTGGGTGTCTGTTTTGCAAGGCACTGTGTATGACTTAAAAGATGCTGTGTATCCAATGTTAGCAAAATTTGTCATTAACTCTGCCTCTTTGAAAATGTAGGAGAAAGTCTAAAGTAACAGCATAGTATCTGTCCCCTAGGGAAAGGACCCTGCCTGTACAATTGCCTCATAGAAACTTCCTATTAGCACTTGTGAATTGGCTGCCCTGGGGAATAACGTAGAGAAATCACTGAAAGGATTCCAGTGTGGTACTGCTGAGGTATCCTGGGAACTATTGCTGGGTCCCCTCCAGTCTGCACTTGATCTCTATTACCAATTTCTGACCTTCAGCAAGCCACTTAACCTTCCTGTAATTCAGCTTTCTCAAGCATAGAATAGGCCCCATAATATTTGTAACTTAATTCCCCAAACAGAATTCTGTAGAGATGAATGAAGCAATGTTTCCTAGATACTTAGAGGTCTCAGGTGAAAGTGTGCTGAAATGGAGCACAAAGCTAGTCCTAATCTTCCCTGTATACAGCTGTGCATGGATATCAGTCTTGTGATTTGGACTCATTGAACATCAACCTTCTCCAGCTCTTAAAGATCATTCAGGCTGGAAAATCAGTTTGAATGTCCAGGGTCATGGCAACTCACCATTTCATTCACCCACCTAAGTTGTCTTTAATTCTTCAGACTACTCTTTCTACCCCTGTAACCCTCTGCTATACACTGTCACTAGCTTTTAAAATACCAAGCATGCTTTCTTTTCCATTCTTTACTTTTGGCACCATTTCATTATGTACAATGGATCCCTGATGCTTAAAAAAATTAAATGCTGTTAAGTACATACACTTTTAAATGTCACTTATAAGGGTAAAAAGCAAGAATGAGGGAAATGAATGGGATTAAAAAGTATTTAAGGTCAATATTATTTAACCCACATTAAATTAGTCTGATCCTTAGAAGAAATGGTGATGACAATCACTAGATCAAGTTAGGAAGTTATTTTAATGCCAAGGTATATTTATAGGCTTTTGGGATAAAAGTATATTCATTGGCTTCCTGTTTTAGCAACATACTAAGACAGTTCTATTTGAAATCTCCACTTTAATCAAAAATAATCATGATGCCTAACTCTTTCTGTAGTATACACCTTTGTCTCTCTTTTACCTGCTAATGTCTCACCACAGATATGCTGGTGGAAATAGCTATTAGTCAGAGACAGTTTACTAAAATTGAACACAGATTACTGAAATTGAACACATAGGGTACATGCCAAGATGCAGAGGCCAAGAAGTATTATTGCTTGTAGGGTCTCCCATACTTGCTTTCTCACTGTTGTTAAAATTCCCAGATAACTCATCCCCTTAGGTAAGAAATGGAGGACTGTAAAGATGCAAATATTTATAAATGTATCAATACTAATATCCTAGAGTTTAAGAGAATGAGAAATGATATAGGTCAGTTTTGATAGAGAAGAGCAGAATAGACGTGTCTGTATTGGAATAATACTAAAATGGGAATGTCAGAGGGTGCGTGTGTATAGGGAAAGAGGGAATTTCTGGGAAATTAATAATAAAACAGCACTGGGTATAATACAGAAATAATAATGGAAATCCAAGGACAGATTGGAGAGCTCCATTACTGTGGTGACAGGGCTCAACATTATATCAAATGCACAGATTAAGGGAGTATACATGTTTTATGTGCTAAAGAGATGACTCAAAAGGATCCTCATTAGCTTCACGAAAATATCTGGAAGGATCCTTTGGATGAGGGATTAACACTGTTTCATGAAGTTACAGGAAACAAAGGTAGGACCAACAGATGAGTTCTCTTTATTCTGATCAGTTTCTTTTTGCAATACAACTTTTCCAATGGCTTCCTACCTCAGAAGGGAGGGGGAATTTCTGTCACTGGAATGTTTAACTTGAGGCTGGGTGTCAACTGATATGGATACTTTAGAGGAAATGTTAGCACTATAGACGTTGAGTTGGACCCAAAAATGTGACCAGTTTTTATACTGTATAATTCTCTGACTTTACCAACTTTTTTGATGGCTAACTTAGCCTCTGTATACTCATACTAGAAGGTGAATGGGAAATAGTGTTTATTGTTCATCTATCAAGAGATGTATAGTCTGTAAAATATCTAGGAATAAACTTACCTAAAGAGACTAAAGAACTGTACACAGAAAAGTATAAGACACTAATGAAAGAAATCAAAGACAACATGAACAGATAGAGAGATACCCCATGTTCCTGGGCTGAAAGAATCAATATTGTGAAAATGACCATGCTACCAAATATCATCTATAGATTTAATGCAATTCCTATCAAGTTACCAATGACATTCTTTGCAGAACTAGACCAAAAACAGCACAGGTCATATGGAAACACAAAAGACCCTGGGTAGCCAAAGCAATCCTGAGAAAGAAGAATGGAGCTGGAGGGATGATCAACTTCCCTAACTTCAGACTATACTATAAAGCAACAGTCATCAAGACAGTATGGTACTGGCACAAAAACAGAAATATCGACCAATGGAACAAGATAGAGAGCCCAGAGGTAAGCCCACACACCTATGGTACCTTATTTTTGACAAAGAAGGAAAAAAAAATACAATGGGGCAAAGATAGCCTCTTCAGTAAATGGTGCTGGGAAAAGTGGATAGTTACATGTAAAAAAACACTCCCTAACACCATACACAAAGGTAAACTCAAAATGGATCAAAGACCTAAATGTAAGTCCAGAAACAGTAAAACTCTTAGAGGACAACATAGGTAAAACACTCGATGACATAAATCAAAGTAGGATCTTCTGTGACCCACCCTTCAGAGTAATGGAAATAAAAACAAAAATAAACAAGTGAGACCTAATTAAACTTAAAGCTTTAGCACAGCAAAAAAAACCATAAACAAGGTGAAAAGACAATGTTCTAGGATTTACAACACCTCAGACAACTCAACACTGAAAAAACAAACAACCCAATCAAAAAATGGGCAAAAGACTTAGATAGACACCTCTGCAAAGAAGAAAGATGGCCAAAAAGCACATGAAAAAATGCTCAATGTCACTCATTATCAGAGATGCGAATAAAAACCACAATGAGATATCACCTCACACCAGTCAGAATGGCTATCATCAAAAAATCTACAGACAATAAATGCAGGAGAGGATGTGGAAAAAGGGAGCACTCTTGCATTGCTGGTGGGAATGCAAATTGATATAGCTGCTATGAAAGACAGTATGGAGATTCCTGAAAAAATTAAGAATAGAAGCACCATATGACCCAGAAATCCCACTATTAGGCATATACTCTGATGAAATCAAAACTGAAAGAGACATGTGTACCCCAATGTTCATTGCAACACTCTTTACAATAGCTAGAACATGGAAACAACCTAGATGTCCATCAACAAGCAAATGGATAAAGAAGCTATGGACACAGTTACAATGGAATATTTCTCAGCCGTAAAAAGAAATGCAGAAGAATCAGTCCTAATGAGGTGGATGAATTTAGAACCCATTATACAAAGCGAAGTAAGTCAAGAAGAGAAAGACAAATACAGTATAGTTACATATATACGGAATCCAGAAAAATGATACTGATAAGTACACATGAAGAGCAGCAATGGAGAAACAGACAAAGAACAGACCTATGGACGTTGTGGGGAGGGAAGGTTGGGTGAGAGGTATGGATAAAGTAACATGGAAACCTACACTATCATATGTAAAAGAGATAACTACTGTCAAGGAGAAAATACAGAAAAGCATTGCATTGGTACTATAGCAGTATTAATTCTAAAGGTTGCTAACACTGTTCAAAAGAAAGACATTAAAGGATCCAACAAATTCCAAGTAACATGGCTTACTGAATATTTTAAGCCTGCTATGGAGAACTATAGCTTACAGAAAAAAAGATTATTTCAAAATATTACTGCTCATTGACAATGCACCTGGTCACCCAAGAATTCTTATGGAAATGTACAAGATTAATGTTGGTTTTATGCCCTAACACAATACCAATTCTGCAACCCATGACCTATGGACTAATAGCAATTTGCAAGTCCTATTATTGAAGAAATACACTTCATGTGGCTATAGCTGCCAGAGATAATGATTTCTCTGATAGATCTGGGCAAAGTCCATTGAAAGATTTCTGGAGAGGACCGGCCATTCTAGATGCCTTTAAGAGCATTTGTAAAAGAGAAACTATATTTTATATCTTTTATGTAAAAAAGGAAAGAGGTCCAAATATCAGCACTAACAGAAACTGAGGAGCAGTTGAGCTCATTGCTCAAGGATGAGTTTGAGGGTCTCAAGTCTTCGGCTGAGGAAGTGATGGAGCAGATGTGGTAGAAATAGAAAAAAGAACTAGAATTAGAAGTGCAGTCTGATGATGTGACTGAATTGCTTTAATCTCATGATAGAATCTACTACTGATGAAGATGCTATGAAGAGCACTTTCATGAAATACCAACAAAAGACTTAGAATATTACATGAATTCACTTCATAAAGCAATGTCAAGGTCTGAGAGGGTTGCCTCCAATTCTGAAAGAAGTTCTACCATAGGTAAAATTCTATCCAATAGCATTGCATGTTACAAAGAAATTGTTCACGAAAGGAAGAGTCAATGATGTGGCAAACTCCACTGTCTTATTTTAAGAAATTGTCACAGTCACCCTAACTTCAGCAATCACCACCCTGATCAGTCAGCAGCCATAAACATGGAGGCAAGACCCTTCATTGGCACAAAGATTTCAACTTGCTGAAGCACAGATGATAGTTAGCTTTTCTCAGCAATAAAGTACTTTTTAAATTGAGTTATGTACATTTTAAAGATGATGCTAACACACTTAATAGATTACAGTACAACTTTTATATGCACTGGAAAGCCAAGAACTTTGTTTGACTCATGTTATGGCAATATTTACTTTATTGTGGTGATTTGGAACCAAACCTACAATATCTCCAAGATATTCCTGAGTTTTTATATGGAATTATCTTCCACTTACTAGTGTTCATGTGTTTTCGTGAATTAGTCAAGAAAGGAAGTAGAATATTTCAAAACATTACTGCTCATTGACAATGCACCTGGTCACCCAAGAATTCTTATGGAAATGTACAAGATTAATGTTGGTTTTATGCCCTAACACAATACCAATTCTGCAACCCATGACCTATGGACTAATAGCAATTTGCAAGTCCTATTATTGAAGAAATACACTTCATGTGGCTATAGCTGCCAGAGATAATGATTTCTCTGATAGATCTGGGCAAAGTCCATTGAAAGATTTCTGGAGAGGACCGGCCATTCTAGATGCCTTTAAGAGCATTTGTAAAAGAGAAACTATATTTTATATCTTTTATGTAAAAAAGGAAAGAGGTCCAAATATCAGCACTAACAGAAACTGAGGAGCAGTTGAGCTCATTGCTCAAGGATGAGTTTGAGGGTCTCAAGTCTTCGGCTGAGGAAGTGATGGAGCAGATGTGGTAGAAATAGAAAAAAGAACTAGAATTAGAAGTGCAGTCTGATGATGTGACTGAATTGCTTTAATCTCATGATAGAATCTACTACTGATGAAGATGCTATGAAGAGCACTTTCATGAAATACCAACAAAAGACTTAGAATATTACATGAATTCACTTCATAAAGCAATGTCAAGGTCTGAGAGGGTTGCCTCCAATTCTGAAAGAAGTTCTACCATAGGTAAAATTCTATCCAATAGCATTGCATGTTACAAAGAAATTGTTCACGAAAGGAAGAGTCAATGATGTGGCAAACTCCACTGTCTTATTTTAAGAAATTGTCACAGTCACCCTAACTTCAGCAATCACCACCCTGATCAGTCAGCAGCCATAAACATGGAGGCAAGACCCTTCATTGGCACAAAGATTTCAACTTGCTGAAGCACAGATGATAGTTAGCTTTTCTCAGCAATAAAGTACTTTTTAAATTGAGTTATGTACATTTTAAAGATGATGCTAACACACTTAATAGATTACAGTACAACTTTTATATGCACTGGAAAGCCAAGAACTTTGTTTGACTCATGTTATGGCAATATTTACTTTATTGTGGTGATTTGGAACCAAACCTACAATATCTCCAAGATATTCCTGAGTTTTTATATGGAATTATCTTCCACTTACTAGTGTTCATGTGTGTTTCTTACCAAGATGCCAATGTCTGGTAGTCAAGAAAGGAAGTAGAAATATATCCTGAAGGAGGGAATGCTAAATCTCAATAGAAAGAAGTAGGCTACTACTGGGGACTCGGACAATTCGGGAATACTGGGGCTTCAACGTTTTCTAGCACACTGACCCACATGTCCTGTCTGAAGCCTTAGGACTTTCTTTCCACTAGGGTCCTGACCTTTGTGCAGAAGTCTTGCTGAATCTGGAAATTCAGCCATACCTAGAGCACAGTCTGCTACCCTTATAATTTTAAATACTAGTCCAATCCTCACCTTTTCTACTCTCCAACTTCAGCAGAGTCTTCTTAAATGCTGCCATGTAGGTGCTCTAACTTTTCGCACTTTGCTTTAAACTGGTGATTAATCATTGGTCTTTCGTTGTCCTTCTCAGTTCCTTAATTCCACTTAGCCACAGTCTCCCAATTTCATTGTCATTTGAATAACCAGTGCCTCTGAACCTGTCAAATGCCTGAGGAGATTGAGCCCACAAGGGCATTTCCTTACACCCATATTCCATCTTAGCTCACCACTAGTAAAAGTTTTAGTATTTGTACTACTACAGCATATGCTAGGACCCCTAAGACTCTATCAATGACTAGTGTTGGATTCTCATTACCAGTCAACCAGTAAGTGATCCAGCTCCCAAGTCCCATTTTAGAATCCATCTCCTTACACAAATTTAAATCTTCAGACCAATTCAGGTTCCATGGAAAACAAACTCTCCCAGAGATAGAGATTTGCCTTCAGGAAATACATGCTCTCAGGCACAAAGATTTCAACTTGCTGAAGCACAGATGATAGTTAGCTTTTCTCAGCAATAAAGTACTTTTAAATTGAGTTATGTACATTTTAAAGATGATGCTAACACACTTAATAGATTACAGTACAACTTTTATATGCACTGGAAAGCCAAGAACTTTGTTTGACTCATGTTATGGCAATATTTACTTTATTGTGGTGATTTGGAACCAAACCTACAATATCTCCAAGATATTCCTGAGTTTTTATATGGAATTATCTTCCACTTACTAGTGTTCATGTGTGTTTCTTACCAAGATGCCAATGTCTGGTAGTCAAGAAAGGAAGTAGAAATATATCCTGAAGGAGGGAATGCTAAATCTCAATAGAAAGAAGTAGGCTACTACTGGGGACTCGGACAATTCGGGAATACTGGGGCTTCAACGTTTTCTAGCACACTGACCCACATGTCCTGTCTGAAGCCTTAGGACTTTCTTTCCACTAGGGTCCTGACCTTTGTGCAGAAGTCTTGCTGAATCTGGAAATTCAGCCATACCTAGAGCACAGTCTGCTACCCTTATAATTTTAAATACTAGTCCAATCCTCACCTTTTCTACTCTCCAACTTCAGCAGAGTCTTCTTAAATGCTGCCATGTAGGTGCTCTAACTTTTCGCACTTTGCTTTAAACTGGTGATTAATCATTGGTCTTTCGTTGTCCTTCTCAGTTCCTTAATTCCACTTAGCCACAGTCTCCCAATTTCATTGTCATTTGAATAACCAGTGCCTCTGAACCTGTCAAATGCCTGAGGAGATTGAGCCCACAAGGGCATTTCCTTACACCCATATTCCATCTTAGCTCACCACTAGTAAAAGTTTTAGTATTTGTACTACTACAGCATATGCTAGGACCCCTAAGACTCTATCAATGACTAGTGTTGGATTCTCATTACCAGTCAACCAGTAAGTGATCCAGCTCCCAAGTCCCATTTTAGAATCCATCTCCTTACACAAATTTAAATCTTCAGACCAATTCTTAGTTCAGGTTCCATGGAAAACAAACTCTCCCAGAGATAGAGATTTGCCTTCAGGAAATACATGCTCTCAGGAACAATGACTTTGACTAAGGATAGGGCAGAGGGGGATACTGAACTGTGGAAAAGCATGGCAGAAGCCTCAAACAACGCCAAGGGGTACTCTGAAGCTGGGGATGACACTTCACAGATATCCTCAAGTAGGGCAAGGTAGACATGCTTTTGTACTGCCACAAGGACCAGTCACTGAATATACCATTCAATATGGGTGGTTCAGGTATGAGCGGTTAGCAGGCAACCTGGAAACTGGTGAAATGAACACCTCAGTCTTGAAGGAGGGATGTGCGCAGGCCACTATAGCACACCCCATGACACCCAAACTCCCTGAAATGCCCCAGACACAGAACCATAAGTGTTAGACCTTAATTCTGAAAAAACAAACGACCAAAAAAAAAAAAAAATCAAGAAATTACTTCCAAAGTTAAACCCATCAGAATGATGTAAGTCAATATATGAAGCATTTGATCTGGGAGGTAAGAGTTAAATTGTCAATGGAAATGAAATTAACACCAAACCAAAATTAGAAGTTCAGATAAACAGAGGTGGCCTTTGATTTACAAACTGGCATTACTCTACTATGACAAACCTAGGCAGTGTATTAAAATGCAGAGACATTGATTTGTTGACTGAAATCCATATAGTCAACCTATGGCTTTCCTAGTAGTCATGTATGAATGTGAGAGTTGGACTGCAAAGAACGCTGATTGCTGGACTTCCTGGTGGTCCAGTGGGTAAGGACACTGCCTTGCAGTGAAAGCTGGTTCGATCCCTGGTCTGGGAGGATCCCACATGCCACGGAGCAGTTGGACTTATGTTTCCAACTACCAAGCCAGAGCTCTGGAGCATATGAGCCCAGAGTTGGTGCTCTGCAGCAAGAGAGGCCACTGTGATTGGGAAGCCCACACAGGCTAAAGAACAAAGATAAATAAATGAGGGATCGAGAGAAGTGGCCAAAAAAAAAAAAAAAAAACTTTAAGAAGGCTGAGTGCTAAAGAACGGATGCCTTTGAATTATGTTTGTTGGAGATTCTTGAGAGTTCCTTGGACTGCAAGGAGATCAACCAGCTAATTCTAAAGGAAATCAACCCTAAATATTCATCGGAAGGACTGATGCTGAGGCTGAAGCTCCAATTACTTTGGCCACCTGATGAGAAGAGAAGACTCATTGGAAAACACCCTGATGCTGGGAGAAACAGAAGGCAGAAAGAGAAGGGGATGACAGAGGATGAGATACTTGGAGGGCATCACTGAGTCAATGGACGTGAGTTTGAGCAAACTCTGGGAGATGATGAAGGACAGAGAAGCCTGATATGTGGCAATTCTTGGCACTGCAAAGAGTCAGACATGACTGAATGACTGAACTGAACTAATTACTCTGCTAAAACAAACTGATTCTTTTCTCCAGCCATCTGTTTGAGCCCCAACTTCCTGAACATAATCTAAATTTCCTCTGGATGTCCCATGATGCTTTGAAAAATAGGACCATGTGAACATAATAAATTCTGTTTTATAGCTTTCACTCTGCTTGCTTTTCATTTTGTTTTTGTCTTTGACCCACTGAAACAGTAACATAATTATTTCTGCAAGATTCCAGAAGCATCTCATAGATGAATCTAGTTCATATTCTTGCTTCATTTCCCAGTGCTTCGAAGGGTGGTGTATGGCTAAGCTGTCCCAATACTTATGTAAACCCATTGGGTATCTTGTTTCTGTTTCTGAGGCCCATTACTGTGGAACTCCTGCTGTTTCACTGCTCCTGTAGGGGTATCAGTGATGCATGAATCAGAGAGAACAATCCAGCCTGTGGAGGTCTTCAGGCTTCCAAATACGTTCTCTGGAGAAGTAGGAACAAGCTATATTTCCCCACCCTTTGCCCCTCCCCAGCAATGACTAAAATGAAAGTAGAATACTTCTGCATCCATGAATCTCAGAGCACAGTATTTTGTCTTTCCTTTCTTCACACTACCACATAAGAGCACTAAGGCCATTCATGATGACTTAGAAACGAATAAACTCTAAGATCAATCTTATGTCTCTTATCCTTTCTCTACTTCTGTGTGGTAGGCAAAACAATGGCCCTCCAAAATGTCTATATTGGAACCTTGGGACCTGTGAATATGTTTTATTTTAGGACTTGGAGAAATTAGGATTGTAGATGGGATTAAGGTTACTAACTAGGTGATCTTATAATAGGGAGATTGTCCATGGTTATCTGGATGGGCTATTACACATGGAAGGAGGAGGCAGAAAAGTCAGAATCAGATAAGGAGATGTGAAATTGAAAGCAGAACTTAGAGTAATGTAATTGCTGGCTTTGGATATGGAAGAGTTTGGATATGGAAGAGTGCTTACCTTGGAAGCACACTAGAATCACCCAGGGAGTTTTATTTGCTTTCTATTTGTGATGCCTAGTTCCAGCCCTCTGATTTTTTTATTTAATTAGGAGTACTGACTGAGATCAGTTTTAATTGCCTTGGGTGATTCTAATATAAATGAGGCTAGTATTGAAAACCAGTGAAACACTTTCAAGAAATGACTGGTTTGGACTCCTGGCTTTTGCTGCCTGGCTACATAAGACCACTCTAGTGGTAATGTACATACACCCCCCACTAAAACATGTTAGGGTCAGAGAGCCTCACTTGTCCTGAAACAAGGGAAAGGAGCTAATCAGTCTTCCTCTCTAAACATTCTATGAGAAGAAACTCACATGACAGATGTAGAAACATCAGTAATATGATGCTTTTTCTTTACTATTGTTAAAGACAGCTATATCTACCATTGTAAGCATTAAGTTTCAGTGTTACCAGATTTAAAATTTATTGCGAACTGCTAGTTCATTTCTCTTTTTGCAATAATTTTAGAAACATAAATGGTGTCGCTTTCATGAAAAATCCATCCACAAGGAGAGGACCTTGTCATTGTGGAATTTTAGACATAATCATAATGTATTCAAAAACACTAAGAGTGAAAAAAATATGCTTGGGAACAAATAGGAGAGTTCATTCTGGAAGAATTTGCCTCATATAAACCTCATGTCACTTAGTTCCCAGTATCTCATGTACATACTTGTCTCATCACATAAGCCTGGATGTCTATGCTCTCAGATGACATTGGTCTTCATCAGAAATCTTCACAAAAATCTTTCAGGGAACAGTTGGCTCATTACCAAGTGTCATACTTGCTGATCCTTTACTCCAATCCCTGGAGTCTGCTAGTCATGTCTCCATCAAAAACCCAACATTTAGCTGTGTAGACCTTTGACCTTGTGGTTTTCATCAGTTCCTGCCTACTCCTTCTGGATTCCTGATTCTTTGTTCCAAAGATTCCCTGCCTGGGCCTCTGGAATAACAATGATCACTGCTTGCTAGAAATTGCTAAGAAAACATCCAAATATCAACTCATTTTCTCTTCAAGATAAGGCAATCCTGGGCTTCCCTGGTGGCTCAGTGGTAAAGAATTCATTTGCCAAACAAGGAGATATGGGTTTGATTTCTGGTCCGGGAAGAGTCCACATGCCATGGAACAACTACACCCATTTGTCACAACTACTGAGGCCACACTCCAGAATCCATGCATCACAACTCCTGAAGCCTGTATGCCTCAAGCCTGTACTCTGCAACAAGAAAAGCTGCCGCAGTGAGAATCCCATGCACCGCAATGAAGACTATCACACGCTTGTCACAACTAGAGAAAGCCCACACACAACAACAAAGACTCAATGCAGCCAGAAATAAATAAAAATAAATAAATAAATCTTAAAAAAAATAACCTAATTCTATTTTATAGATGAGGAACCTGAGGTAGAGAGAGTTTTATACAATTTGCTATATAAGTCACTTTTTGCCACGTTATACCATCATGACAACTACTCCAAATTTTAGTGGCTAAAGCACAGACTTGTGATGCCAGTTGTATGTCTTTATGACTTTAGCTCTCTCCACTGGTCTTCTTTATTCTGGGATCAGGCTGAGGGAGCTGACCCCAAATGCAACATGTCCTTCTTTTGGCATATGAAAAAGAATAATGAGAAAAAATCATGCAATGGATCTTGACATGATTTTCATTATTTCTGCTCATATTTTATTATTCAGGCAAGTCACACAGCCAACCCTAATGTCAGTGGGTATAGGGGGATTCCTCCTACAGAGACTGCTCTGAAGAAAGAACAGAGTAGAGAGAGGCAGCAAATATTTAAAGAATATAATATAACCACAGTTTCCAAAGTCTCACAGGCAAACAGAGGCAAAGCTGGCATTTGAATTCTGCTCTGACTCCCAGCTATCATTCAATGGTATTTCCATTTTCTGTCCTCTTTTTGCTGATTTCAAGTATTTAACCTCTACCTAGTCTGGCCCCACAGTCATTGTCTGTTTCTTCCTGATTTAGCTATTCTTCACAGATATAATTTCTGGTATCAGTGAATTATATCCCTGACAATTAGGTCTTCAAATAGCTGAAGTGCAGGTCTCTGCCCTCTAACTGGCTTGGTTCCCTTCTGCTCAAGATCAGTATAAGTTTTAATCTACTTCTCAGTTTTAACTCCAGAGATTAACTAAAGGCACTCCTGTCCTCAGTATGGTGGTTACAGACAGCTTCCTTACTGCTGTAAGGAAATTCACAGGGAACAAATTTTAGCAACTTGGCCTTAAAACCTAAAGTTATTACAGAATCCATGCATCACAACTCCTGAAGCCTGTATGCCTCAAGCCTGTACTCTGCAACAAGAAAAGCTGCCGCAGTGAGAATCCCATGCACCGCAATGAAGACTATCACACGCTTGTCACAACTAGAGAAAGCCCACACACAACAACAAAGACTCAATGCAGCCAGAAATAAATAAAAATAAATAAATAAATCTTAAAAAAAATAACCTAATTCTATTTTATAGATGAGGAACCTGAGGTAGAGAGAGTTTTATACAATTTGCTATATAAGTCACTTTTTGCCACGTTATACCATCATGACAACTACTCCAAATTTTAGTGGCTAAAGCACAGACTTGTGATGCCAGTTGTATGTCTTTATGACTTTAGCTCTCTCCACTGGTCTTCTTTATTCTGGGATCAGGCTGAGGGAGCTGACCCCAAATGCAACATGTCCTTCTTTTGGCATATGAAAAAGAATAATGAGAAAAAATCATGCAATGGATCTTGACATGATTTTCATTATTTCTGCTCATATTTTATTATTCAGGCAAGTCACACAGCCAACCCTAATGTCAGTGGGTATAGGGGGATTCCTCCTACAGAGACTGCTCTGAAGAAAGAACAGAGTAGAGAGAGGCAGCAAATATTTAAAGAATATAATATAACCACAGTTTCCAAAGTCTCACAGGCAAACAGAGGCAAAGCTGGCATTTGAATTCTGCTCTGACTCCCAGCTATCATTCAATGGTATTTCCATTTTCTGTCCTCTTTTTGCTGATTTCAAGTATTTAACCTCTACCTAGTCTGGCCCCACAGTCATTGTCTGTTTCTTCCTGATTTAGCTATTCTTCACAGATATAATTTCTGGTATCAGTGAATTATATCCCTGACAATTAGGTCTTCAAATAGCTGAAGTGCAGGTCTCTGCCCTCTAACTGGCTTGGTTCCCTTCTGCCCAAGATCAGTATAAGTTTTAATCTACTTCCCCAGTTTTTAACTCCAGAGATTAACTAAAGGCACTCCTGTCCTCAGTATGGTGGTTACAGACAGCTTCCTTACTGCTGTAAGGAAATTCACAGGGAACAAATTTTAGCAACTTGGCCTTAAAACCTAAAGAATTATATTTAAACTTGGACAAGAAACTTTTTAAGGATGATTTCCTGTCAAGAAACAAATTCTTTTTTAGGGCACTTAAACAAGCTCCATGGGAAGCCTTGTTTATTGTTGGTCTTGGGACAGTGAGTTAGTGGGATTCTGTCAACACACTAAGATCCTCTTAGGGTAAGTCAGCCGCTTATGTCATCTTTCACCACTCAGGAAGAGGAGCCAGAGTTTTAAAGCTTCCTTTCTCTTTTGCCAATGTGAGATAGTAACAGACTATGATATGCTTTACTCTGAAACAAAATAAATTTAATTGCTATGAGATTCAATGTCAATCATGTTTCACACATCATTTAAGTAGTCATCAATGAGGGCTGAGTTCCTCTTCTGTGGGTAACTAGTTTGGACCCACTTTTATATTAGCATTTGAGAAAGTCACCTTCTAACTAAAAAATCGTGTTCATTTTTAAAAGAATACTAATAAATAGTAAGCTAAAACTGTCTTTGTTATCTTCTCTTTGCAGAGTTTGACCTCCCTGTATTACCTTTTTCTACAATTACATATCGAACTATTCTGTGAGGTGGGGGTCATCTCTTTAGTTAGCAGTGTGCTAACCTTATGTTCATTAGAGATGATGAAAATAAGACAGTATTGCATACATAAAAGCATAGTTTACAAAGTTGCAAACTCCAAACCAAGTTTCTTTCCAGAAGAGCAGGTATTTTCATACCAACCTGCCTCTAAATATGGTCTTGTTCACATATTAAGATTGAAATTTCTGTCCTCTTTTTGCTGATTTCAAGTATTTAACCTCTACCTAGTCTGGCCCCACAGTCATTGTCTGTTTCTTCCTGATTTAGCTATTCTTCACAGATATAATTTCTGGTATCAGTGAATTATATCCCTGACAATTAGGTCTTCAAATAGCTGAAGTGCAGGTCTCTGCCCTCTAACTGGCTTGGTTCCCTTCTGCCCAAGATCAGTATAAGTTTTAATCTACTTCTCCAGTTTTTAACTCCAGAGATTAACTAAAGGCACTCCTGTCCTCAGTATGGTGGTTACAGACAGCTTCCTTACTGCTGTAAGGAAATTCACAGGGAACAAATTTTAGCAACTTGGCCTTAAAACCTAAAGAATTATATTTAAACTTGGACAAGAAATTTTTTAAGGATGATTTCCTGTCAAGAAACAAATTCTTTTTTAGGGCACTTAAACAAGCTCCATGGGAAGCCTTGTTTATTGTTGGTCTTGGGACAGTGAGTTAGTGGGATTCTGTCAACACACTAAGATCCTCTTAGGGTAAGTCAGCCGCTTATGTCATCTTTCACCACTCAGGAAGAGGAGCCAGAGTTTTAAAGCTTCCTTTCTCTTTTGCCAATGTGAGATAGTAACAGACTATGATATGCTTTACTCTGAAACAAAATAAATTTAATTGCTATGAGATTCAATGTCAATCATGTTTCACACATCATTTAAGTAGTCATCAATGAGGGCTGAGTTCCTCTTCTGTGGGTAACTAGTTTGGACCCACTTTTTATATTAGCATTTGAGAAAGTCACCTTCTAACTAAAAAATCGTGTTCATTTTTAAAAGAATACTAATAAATAGTAAGCTAAAACTGTCTTTGTTATCTTCTCTTTGCAGAGTTTGACCTCCCTGTATTACCTTTTTCTACAATTACATATCGAACTATTCTGTGAGGTGGGGGTCATCTCTTTAGTTAGCAGTGTGCTAACCTTATGTTCATTAGAGATGATGAAAATAAGACAGTATTGCATACATAAAAGCATAGTTTACAAAGTTGCAAACTCCAAACCAAGTTTCTTTCCAGAAGAGCAGGTATTTTCATACCAACCTGCCTCTAAATATGGTCTTGTTCACATATTAAGATTGAATATCTCAGAAACTATTCATCTCAAATTTTTTCCACTTGTTGGTTGGCATATATGAAATCATAATGAGGCATAAAAAACACTAATTAATGCCTTTTATGATGGCTCAGTCAATAAAGAATCTGCCTGCAATGCAAGAGACCTGGGTTCAATCCCTGGGTTAGAAAGATCCCATACAGAAGGGAATGGATACCTACTCCAGTATTCTTGCTGATTTCAATGGACAGAGGAACCTGGCTGGCTACAGTCCATGGGGTCACAATAGTCAGACACAACTTAGCAACTAAACCACCACCACAAATAATGTCTTTAAATATTTTTCTGTCTCTTGACTTAAAACAAAATTATATACCAGAGGCCACAAACCTAGAATGAAAATTTTCTTTAACTGCTTGAATCATAGTTGGATGTTCTCTATATGCGTCTACTATTAATTTTCATTATCTATTTTTGTGTAAATAAAAGAGAGAAAATGAAAATTAAGAAATGTAGCTGTGACCAAAGAATGTTTCTTTCTTCCATTTCTTCCAAATTTAAGAAAGTAGTATTCATTGCTACCCAAGACTTAACAAAGAAGCAGTGCCCATTTAGACTTGGTAGTCATGGCTTTTGTCCTCCTGTAGGTTTAAAATTTTATGTACAAGTAGCAATCACTGTAGTAGTTTTGATTAAGTGATTACCCCTAGGCCTGCTCTTGCATGAAATGACAAACATTCTCTAGAAAAATTCAAGTAGACACTGTATACTTGGAAAATGTCTAGGGTGTGAATATGCTCCAAGTGGTATTATGTACTATTAATAGCAATGATGTATGACTTAATCATAATAATCTGTTTCTTACAGAAAGGATAAACTAGCTTCATTTACTGAAAATCATGTGGAAAAAAGTAAAACATTTCTTTTCAGTGTACAGAAAGAACCTGGTAAACTTCAAAACTTCCTTGAGTACTTATGGAAAGTGTAGTACGTATGTAGTTGCTTAGCACGTGTGCTAAGTTGCTTTACTCATGTTCAACTCTTTGCAACCCTATGGACTATAACCCACCAGGATCCTCTGTCCATGGGATCCTCCAGGCAAGAATACTGAGGTGGGTTGCAATGGTTGCCTCCATAGGATCTTCCTGATCCAAGGATTGAACCCTTCATCCCTTACTTCTTCTGAATTGGGAGGTGGGTTCTTTATTACCAGCACCACTTGGGAAGCCCCATGTATGTAGTTGAGGTATGTATAAACTAATGGTATACCTAGCTAGAAAAGAATTCCTTGGAAGGAGGTTTAGAAGGCCGGAGAATTTTGTCTCCTACTTTTTCAGTCTCTACCACTTATTTTCTTTAAATAGGAGAAAAATGATTTAAGTATTCAAATAAGGAAAACTTCACAAATCTTGTTTTTAATTTCTATGATCTAATTGATGAAACAGTTGTATTTCTAAAGAGAAATACTCTGTGTTTTTACTATATTATTTTCATTTTAGCTTTTTAACCTTGTAAGTCAAGACATCAGCAGGGCAAAGTCTACAGTTTCAAAACATGAAGAAGTTATGTGCTTCCTAAAATATTCACAATTTTAAATAAAATTTAACTTTTGCAATTTGTATGTTTTTAAAGGCATACTCCACATTTTGCTTGGGAAATGACAGAATTACTCAAATATCTAAGTATTAGATTGTCTTAGAGGTATTTGACCATAGCAAAACCTAAAATGATATTGATAAAGCCTAAGTGTTCAAAGGAATATGGTGAGGGGACATTAATTTCACTTACTTTTGAAATTAGAGAATTTTATAAATATAAATATAAAGTTATTACTTATCATAGAATATTTACTTTGGGTTAGATGTAAAATTTTTTCTTCTTTAAAATATATCACACTGGAAATTTTGTACAATCATATCCTAACTAAAAACTATTTCAATAAAAAAAACACAGCAGGTTGTAGGAAAGAAGCACTTGGCAACCAGTTTTTCATGCTGGCTTTACCATTACCCAGCTCTGTGATTAGCTTGTTGATTTCAAGGAACTTTGTTATATATAAGTACACAGACACACTTTTCTGTTTTCTTTCCATCTATAATGGAAGAAGGAGTCTTAAGATTTTTGTTTTGTTTTGTTACCCTCAGCCCTCTAGTGGCTCAGTGGTAAAGAATCCGCCTGCCAACTGTCAACTACAAACTGTCATTTACCAATCACATTGCCAATGACTGGATAACATTTGCCCTCTGTCTCTGTAGAGACCGGACCCTGTGCTATTGAGAACTGCTGACCTTCAACGCCCCCTGATGGAGATCAGGGTAGGGTAGAGGCACTCTGCGCTCTAGGGAATCTGGTGAGGGAGGTCTTTAGATAGGTAGATGCTTTTAGGAACAGATTTTATTATCTCAATCCTTGCATCTCCTCATATTTAGAAAAGCACTAAATATCCTCATGGTGACATCAGATCCTCATGACTAACTGAAGACCCTTTGTAAAAATGACTGTTTAATGATACTGAAATCTCCCTTCTCAAAATCTTATATATTGAATTTCCTCCTGCTGTCTCTTTGGAGCAGTCTCTCAGAGCTATCTGGGGTGCTGCCTCCCGGTCTGCAGTCCTAATGATGCCCCAAATAAAACTTAACCCACATCTCTCAAGTTGTTCATCTTTCTTAGTTGATGCAATCCAGGAGACATGGGTTCAATCCCTGGGTCAGGAAGATCCCCTGGAGAAGGAAATGGCAACCCACTGCAGTATTCTTGCAGGGGAAATCCAATGTACAGAGAAACCTGTGGGCCTGCAGTCCATGGGGTTTCAAAAGACAGATTTAGTGACTAAACAATAACAACAAAGCCCTCTATAGGGATAGGGAATAGTTGGGGATTGAACGGGGGTATAAAATCTCCATGGAAATAGAGTACATTAAGTTGGTTAATGAAGAATGAGTGAAAGATTTTAAGTAAATTGTCCCTAAATGGCAGAAAGGAAGGCAAGATCAACAGAGTACAAGATAAGGATAAGGGGCTGGTAAGGGGCTAGCCAAGAGTGAAAGAGAAGAAAATTTCTCACCAATAATTCTCAAAGCAATAACAGCAGGACTCTTGGTAGCCAATGGCCTTTTCCCCTACAGTTGGTAATGACATTGCCTCTTGAGAATGAGCTGTCTGAATGTGTGTGGTATCCAGCAGAGGACAATGAAGGACAGAATACCATAACTGTTATTTCATATTGACGTAACTCTTGGAGTTTACAAAGCATGTCTCCTTGATTGGCTTACTGTTTCTTTCCAATAACCCTATTCAGCCTGGGTTCAAATTCCGATTCCATCCTTCTTGGTTAGTTGACTTTGGGCCATTGATTCTTTTAACAAATATGTGTCGAATCTGTTATGATAAGCATTAAGAACACAGGAAACAGGAAATAGAGTAAATGATGATTTCAGATTATCAAAAGTGCTCAGAAGACAATAAAATAGAGAAATGAAACGGAAGGTAATGGGCTAGGACTAAAGGGGATAGAGCTTTAGAGAAAACCACTATGACAAAGTGACCCTTGCCTGAGAAGGAGTCAGACATGTAAAGAACTGTTGAAAGACTACTCCCAGAAAAAAAAGCACATGCAAAGGGCCTGTGGTGGAATAAGAAGCAGATTTGCATGTGTGGCAAACTGAATAATTTGACATTAGTGGTATAAACTGGAGCAGTCTCTCAGAGCTATCTGGGGTGCTGCCTCCCGGTCTGCAGTCCTAATGATGCCCCAAATAAAACTTAACCCACATCTCTCAAGTTGTTCATCTTTCTTAGTTGATGCAATCCAGGAGACATGGGTTCAATCCCTGGGTCAGGAAGATCCCCTGGAGAAGGAAATGGCAACCCACTGCAGTATTCTTGCAGGAAATCCAATGTACAGAGAAACCTGTGGGCCTGCAGTCCATGGGGTTTCAAAAGACAGATTTAGTGACTAAACAATAACAACAAAGCCCTCTATAGGGATAGGGAATAGTTGGGGATTGAACGGGGGTATAAAATCTCCATGGAAATAGAGTACATTAAGTTGGTTAATGAAGAATGAGTGAAAGATTTTAAGTAAATTGTCCCTAAATGGCAGAAAGGAAGGCAAGATCAACAGAGTACAAGATAAGGATAAGGGGCTGGTAAGGGGCTAGCCAAGAGTGAAAGAGAAGAAAATTTCTCACCAATAATTCTCAAAGCAATAACAGCAGGACTCTTGGTAGCCAATGGCCTTTTCCCCTACAGTTGGTAATGACATTGCCTCTTGAGAATGAGCTGTCTGAATGTGTGTGGTATCCAGCAGAGGACAATGAAGGACAGAATACCATAACTGTTATTTCATATTGACGTAACTCTTGGAGTTTACAAAGCATGTCTCCTTGATTGGCTTACTGTTTCTTTCCAATAACCCTATTCAGCCTGGGTTCAAATTCCGATTCCATCCTTCTTGGTTAGTTGACTTTGGGCCATTGATTCTTTTAACAAATATGTGTCGAATCTGTTATGATAAGCATTAAGAACACAGGAAACAGGAAATAGAGTAAATGATGATTTCAGATTATCAAAAGTGCTCAGAAGACAATAAAATAGAGAAATGAAACGGAAGGTAATGGGCTAGGACTAAAGGGGATAGAGCTTTAGAGAAAACCACTATGACAAAGTGACCCTTGCCTGAGAAGGAGTCAGACATGTAAAGAACTGTTGAAAGACTACTCCCAGAAAAAAAAGCACATGCAAAGGGCCTGTGGTGGAATAAGAAGCAGATTTGCATGTGTGGCAAACTGAATAATTTGACATTAGTGGTATAAACAGTATGTGGAGGACGAACAAAGAGTTGATGTTGCAGGAAAGGGAGTTGGGGGTATAATAATTACCAATACTAATGACAATATGGTTGAAAATAGAAACGGGGCTTCCCTGGTGGGCCAGTGGGTAAAGAGTCTGCTTGCAGTGCAAGGGACACTGGTTCGATTCCTGGCCCAGGAAGATCCCACATGCCACAAAGCAGCTGGCCCAGTGTGTCCAATTGTGAGCCAGAGCTCTGGAGTGCATGCAACCATGGCCAGTGTTCTGCAACAAGAGAGCCCACTGCAATGGGAGGTGCACACAGGTTGAAGAATAAAGATGGATGAAAATTAAAAAAAATAAAAAATAAAAGAGGACAAAATTTAAAAAAAAAGAAGGAAAGAAAACAGAAACAAATTTTATAAGTTGAAAGTGAATAGAATATCTGAAATGAAAGAAAGAGTATGGCAATAGTGACATTAAAAGAATAGCAACACTTGGCCCTTAAATATCCTGCTTGACTTATGTCATCTTGTATGAGCCTGAGAGCACCTCCATGAGTACTCAGAGCACAGAATGCACATATGTGGAGACTGAAATTCAGCTGGTAAGTACCTTTCCCAAGGTCACTTGGATGGCAAATAAAAGAACCAGAAGGAGAATTTAGATTGCTTCCTTTTGTTCAAGATCCATTTATCAACTACATTATGTATCTATGTGGCCTGTGTAATAGTGAAGAGGACTGAGAAAGAACTAGAGGCAGAATATAGCAGAAGAACTGGATGATAAAGACGTGGAGAGCATAAAGGAAGATTTAAAGAGGGGATGAAACAGAGAAATTAGCATCTGTCTGGACAGTACCCAAATATAGGTGAACACTGGGGAACTGAGAAGAAAATAACATAGTGTCTGGAGGACAGCAGGGAACCAGAGACTTTTAGAAGGAAGGAAAAAATGATGGGAAAGAAATAAGAGAAAAGCAATAGGGAGAAGTAAAGGGAGAAGAAAGAAGTGAAAGAGAGAAGGAAAGATAAGCTGGCTGCCAGGCTGTGGGGTAAATCGTTATGGCTAGAGCAAGTAAGACGACTGTGCTGGGAAAAAAGGCCCCAAGAATGAAAAAACAGGGATCTAAGCCTCTGGATGGACATACACAAAGAGTTGGCAGTTTATGGGTTCTAACAACACCAGGGCTACATGGCTTGGAGCTGGAGAAGACTGTAGGGAATTTTCCTCTCCCCATTGTTTTAATACCTGTGTGCTTTCTCCACATGATCACATTTCCTGAACCTCAAATAAAGACACATAAACCTGACATAGGCATTTCCTCTGCTTTCAAGCAGGAAAGATCATCTGTAAATGTAGCTTGTTGGCATTTTTTTGATTTTTCCATGATATATAATTGCAGTAAGAGAATATTTGAAATTGGAATATCTCAGAAATTCCACAATATGTAGTAATAACAATTAATCCTTTTTGAGTGCCAAGCATTGTTCTAAGGGATTAAGTCATTTAATCCTCTCAACAGCCCTATGAAGTCGGTTCTTTTATCATCTCTGTTTCACAGACAAGGAATCTGTGGCATGATGCGGTTGAGTCACTTCTCAAGGTCACACAAATAGCGAATGGCAGAGCTGGCTCTGAGTTGCTCCCCACGAGTATGTGAAGTTTTCAAAGGGTTTGATCATATTTCTTTCTCTTTGAAGGTAATGCTATCTTAAAGAGTTTTGGAACAGAAAGGTTATGAGTTTTAGAGGTTCTTTTACTGGACATCAACAAGTTTAAGGCACCATTTAAAATATTTGTATATGCATAACATTATGGATCACTGGACAATTTAGGCAAAGGGCTTTGAGATTTTCATAGGATGTTGATATGAATTATTCCCTCTCTTACTCTTTCAAAATGAAAAATATCTTGCCAAACAAAGGTGAAAAGTCCCAAGCCAAACACTCAAGTAGGTAGTATTTCTATGTTCCTTTATGAAATATTGGCAGTCAGACATATTCCTCAACCTTAGGAGACATAAATCTTTAAGAGAGAAACCAAATTTTGTTGGTTTGGCTGCCAAACTATGACTTCAGCCTTGAATCTCATCTCAGAAAACTGTAAACATCCTTTTCTTCCCCTGTGTTTAATTTTAAGCATATCTTCCTTTCCTGATCTTTTTCCTTTTGGGTGACTGTAAAGGCCCCAAGAAAGTAAGACGACTGTGCTGGGAAAAAAGGCCCCAAGAATGAAAAAACAGGGATCTAAGCCTCTGGATGGACATACACAAAGAGTTGGCAGTTTATGGGTTCTAACAACACCAGGGCTACATGGCTTGGAGCTGGAGAAGACTGTAGGGAATTTTCCTCTCCCCATTGTTTTAATACCTGTGTGCTTTCTCCACATGATCACATTTCCTGAACCTCAAATAAAGACACATAAACCTGACATAGGCATTTCCTCTGCTTTCAAGCAGGAAAGATCATCTGTAAATGTAGCTTGTTGGCATTTTTTTGATTTTTCCATGATATATAATTGCAGTAAGAGAATATTTGAAATTGGAATATCTCAGAAATTCCACAATATGTAGTAATAACAATTAATCCTTTTTGAGTGCCAAGCATTGTTCTAAGGGATTAAGTCATTTAATCCTCTCAACAGCCCTATGAAGTCGGTTCTTTTATCATCTCTGTTTCACAGACAAGGAATCTGTGGCATGATGCGGTTGAGTCACTTCTCAAGGTCACACAAATAGCGAATGGCAGAGCTGGCTCTGAGTTGCTCCCCACGAGTATGTGAAGTTTTCAAAGGGTTTGATCATATTTCTTTCTCTTTGAAGGTAATGCTATCTTAAAGAGTTTTGGAACAGAAAGGTTATGAGTTTTAGAGGTTCTTTTACTGGACATCAACAAGTTTAAGGCACCATTTAAAATATTTGTATATGCATAACATTATGGATCACTGGACAATTTAGGCAAAGGGCTTTGAGATTTTCATAGGATGTTGATATGAATTATTCCCTCTCTTACTCTTTCAAAATGAAAAATATCTTGCCAAACAAAGGTGAAAAGTCCCAAGCCAAACACTCAAGTAGGTAGTATTTCTATGTTCCTTTATGAAATATTGGCAGTCAGACATATTCCTCAACCTTAGGAGACATAAATCTTTAAGAGAGAAACCAAATTTTGTTGGTTTGGCTGCCAAACTATGACTTCAGCCTTGAATCTCATCTCAGAAAACTGTAAACATCCTTTTCTTCCCCTGTGTTTAATTTTAAGCATATCTTCCTTTCCTGAAGACCATCTTTTTTTCCTTTTGGGTGACTGTGTCTCACCCCTATCTTATCCTGCATGCCAGCCAGGGTGTGCTGACCTGCCAAGGGACAGGCTGCCCAGGCCGATGTCAAGCCCTATGCATTCTCACCTTATGCTCACCACGTTCCCCTTTCTTCCCTCTGCTTTCATCTTTTTTTTTTTTTTTCCTTTTTTTCACTCATAACTTTTGGTTTTTAATTCATATGCCATTGTGGATTGATTCTGGACCTGCTGCTGTCTCCCTTCTCACAGTGACCTTAGGCTTTTACTTTGTGTCTGTGATACAGGGGGATTCAGAGCTTTCATTTAAAGATGGTTGTAGCTCCCTTTTCTAGTAACTAAAGACTAATTGACTAGGTCAATCCAGGAACAACTGAGCCTAAATCTACATAAACATGAAAATGTGTGCTTTATGGTGAAAGGAATTAATGTGTCTGGGAATGAGGAACGGATGGCGTTTACTCTCCAGAAATTCAGGTCAGCATGACACGCAGGGGTATTCACATGAAGGAGACAGCAGCGTGCAGAGGAATGAACACTGGATGAGGAGACAGTAGAGTAAACCAGGTAGTAAGTAGTCCAAGTTCTGACACATAGACAAACCAGATGTGTGACACTGGAAAGAAATTCATACTGTCATTCACTTGGAGGATCAGTTTTTTTCATCCTTAAGATAAAGCGCTGGACTAAGTATATTTTTAAACCTGGATAAACCTTGGAATCACTTGGAGAATTTTGGAATGTCATAAGAAAAACAGATTGGTCTAAGGCTTCAACATAGCATACTTAATCAGAATCCTGGGGAATGGAGCCCTAGAGTCTGAATATCTGATTTGCCTTGATTCATTAAAGTCTTATATCCAAGTCCCACATCTTTAAGCAGAGCCACATAGCTGGGTCAGGTTTAGATTTGCTGATCCCCAGTCTGTCTGAAGATGCTTGTGGATTAGCCCTTTAGGGTTGTGATATTCCTCAACCTTAGGAGACATAAATCTTTAAGAGAGAAACCAAATTTTGTTGGTTTGGCTGCCAAACTATGACTTCAGCCTTGAATCTCATCTCAGAAAACTGTAAACATCCTTTTCTTCCCCTGTGTTTAATTTTAAGCATATCTTCCTTTCCTGAAGACCATCTTTTTTTCCTTTTGGGTGACTGTGTCTCACCCCTATCTTATCCTGCATGCCAGCCAGGGTGTGCTGACCTGCCAAGGGACAGGCTGCCCAGGCCGATGTCAAGCCCTATGCATTCTCACCTTATGCTCACCACGTTCCCCTTTCTTCCCTCTGCTTTCATCTTTTTTTTTTTTTTTCCTTTTTTTCACTCATAACTTTTGGTTTTTAATTCATATGCCATTGTGGATTGATTCTGGACCTGCTGCTGTCTCCCTTCTCACAGTGACCTTAGGCTTTTACTTTGTGTCTGTGATACAGGGGGATTCAGAGCTTTCATTTAAAGATGGTTGTAGCTCCCTTTTCTAGTAACTAAAGACTAATTGACTAGGTCAATCCAGGAACAACTGAGCCTAAATCTACATAAACATGAAAATGTGTGCTTTATGGTGAAAGGAATTAATGTGTCTGGGAATGAGGAACGGATGGCGTTTACTCTCCAGAAATTCAGGTCAGCATGACACCGCAGGGGTATTCACATGAAGGAGACAGCAGCGTGCAGAGGAATGAACACTGGATGAGGAGACAGTAGAGTAAACCAGGTAGTAAGTAGTCCAAGTTCTGACACATAGACAAACCAGATGTGTGACACTGGAAAGAAATTCATACTGTCATTCACTTGGAGGATCAGTTTTTTTCATCCTTAAGATAAAGCGCTGGACTAAGTATATTTTTAAACCTGGATAAACCTTGGAATCACTTGGAGAATTTTGGAATGTCATAAGAAAAACAGATTGGTCTAAGGCTTCAACATAGCATACTTAATCAGAATCCTGGGGAATGGAGCCCTAGAGTCTGAATATCTGATTTGCCTTGATTCATTAAAGTCTTATATCCAAGTCCCACATCTTTAAGCAGAGCCACATAGCTGGGTCAGGTTTAGATTTGCTGATCCCCAGTCTGTCTGAAGATGCTTGTGGAAACAAATGAGTCTAATTTCAGACCACTGGGTTTTGGAAGGGTTGGCTACAATGCAAGAGCTGACTTATTCATTTTATCTGTCAAGATTCCCTGCCTTCTCCTAATCAATAGGTGACATGTAGTTCAATCTGGACCAGTCAGATCTCTTCCCCCCAAATTACAAACCACTGGTTAAGAGATGGAACCGCTTCAGCGTCAGAAATTAGCTACCTGTAAACATTCTTCACTAGTTGCTGATACATAGACTATTTGGTACCTGTCCTTACCTTGCTGGTTCACCGAGATTTTCTCTTGCTTTTCTGTTCTTCATATCCTTCTAATGGATGTTTCTTATTATCCCTTGTGTTTATATCCTAATTAATTCTCTTTAATTTAAGCCAGGATATTTTCTATTGCTTGCAATCAAAAAATATTAACTGTTACTGAGTAAATCAAAGAAAGAACGAGAGTATGCAGAGTGAAGCAATGGAAAAATAGACATAGAGAACAGACATGTGGATATTGTGAGGAATGAACAGTGGGTGTGAGGCATAGGGGAAGTAACCTATACTATCATATGTGAAAAAGATAGCTATTGCCATTGTGCTGTGGGAATAGGGGATCCTGCAGTGGGGCTGTGTGATGGCCTGGAGGGGTGGGAGGCACTGGGAGGAGGGTGGAGGATGGAGGGGGTCAGGGGTATGCATATGACTAATCTGGGATTGTACACATCTGTAAACAACAAAACTCTGTAAAATGAAAAAGTAAAATAAAAATAAATATTAAAAATAAAAGAGTATGAAAATTTGACCTAACCTACAATGTGATGGGGTGAGGGGGTTGTTAGGTTTTTCTAGCCCTTTCCTGACATTAAACCTACATTTGCCATGAAAAAAGAGAAATTCCATGAATTTGATATTTCTGTACATTGGTATTAATACAGATATCTACTGAAATAAAAGATATTTTTAATTTTTTACATAGAATCTCAGAAAACAAAAATTTTAGTAAGCTGCTTAAAAAGCATGATTGAGTTGTGCCTGAATCTTTGTGACCCTATGGACTGTAGCCTGCCAGGTTCTTCTGTCCATGAGACTTTCCAGTAAAAATACTGGACTGGATTGCCATTTCTTCAGATATTATTTAAAAAATAATAATAAAAAAAGATTCTCCTACAATAACTCCACAGTTGAAATGGACAGGACATATTCTATCCTAAAGTTCTATTGTTTGCATGAGATGAAAATCTTGAATGTTGCTTGAAATCATGTTCCATATTTGTTAATATTAGAAAAACAAGTCTTCCTTCAAGCTATATTCCCCTTTTTTCAATAGCCTTATATGGAAGAAATAACATAGCTTTCACTTAAAATGATCATACCAATTCAGATAATCTAAATCTGTTAGCATGTTTAAATTTTACTTACGAATGGACCAGCCATTGAGCACTTTTAATTCAGAGATTTCTATGTGTTATAATGAATATTATGTAACTTTTTAGAAAGCCAAATCTGCCATTAAAAATGTGTAGCAATGTAGGTTCTGACAGATACTAAGTACCCATTTCATCAAAACTATGAATCTTTGTTTCCATGAATCTTGAAAAGAAAAAAAGCATTACCCAACATCTTTGAAATGAATGTACAACAGAAAATAAGTCCATAACAATCAAAAAGTGACTCAAAGGAAACAAGCTTCCAGAATGGGAAAAAATAAAAGCAGCTGCCAAACGCTATGCCACTCCATAAATTGCTGAACAGCTGCTACCACCTCTAAGTGACGATGTTTTTCCAAACCAAAGACTAAGGTATTCCTCAGATGATATGCTAGATTTCTCATTGAGGCATCTCTGTATATCTTATGGATTCCAGTAGCAAGGAAAATTGGGTCCTTTCCAAGTACACAGAGCTGGTGAAAAGGCAGACATTTCAGGGCACGTGTCTCCTGGCAGAGCTCTAGGCTGAGGTAGTATTCCTGAACATTCTCTCCTTCCCAAAGACTATGGGATTGTGTTGACAGCTTATCTTCAGAACACAAGGACAGTGTCCAGGAAACACAAAAACAGCACATTAAGAAACCATCACTCCAATGAGAAAGTGGAAAATGTGGTAACAGAATGGAGAAACTTTGTTTAGAATCCTAAAGTTTGCTGTAACTCCGCAGACCATATTAAAATATGATCTATAAAAATATCTCTAATTACATTCTCAAGCAATCACTAGGACACGCCTTTCCATTTGTATTTCTGGACCAGTTGTTAATTCTTGATCTAGCAGATATCACCAAGTTCTCACAATTTGCAACAGAACTCTTTGATGAATATTCTTATTACCTTATAAGGCTTGCTATTAGGGATAACTTTTATTGCATTTACAAATGAGTGTGGTGAATGGATGGATCCTACAGTAAACCTATAACCATAAGAATTCAAGCTACCTCATAGAACAAATGTTTATTAAAATTACAATCGGGGCTTCCCCTGGTGGTCCAGTGGGTAAGGACACCGCCTTGCAGTGCAAGGGGCACCAGTTCGATCCCTGGCCTGGGAAGATCCCATGTGCCATGGAGCGGCTGGACTGCTGTGTCCAATTACCGAGCCGGAGCTCTGGTGCGCATGCGCCCAGAGCCGGCGCTCCGCGACAACAGAGGCCACCGCAATGGGAAGCCCACAGGAGCCAAAGAACAAAGGCGGATGAAAATAGACAAATGAAAGACCAATAGAAGTGGCCGCCTGTCCCCCTCCCTTCCCACCCCACCCCCCAAAAGATAGATAAATAAAATAAATTTTTTTTTTTTTTTTTAAATTACAATCGACTATGAGCTGGGTATTGTGCTAGACAATAGAGAACCAGGAGTAACAGCAACAGCCTCAGGGATCTCACATTCTAGAGAGGAAGCATGCCACAGCTTAAACCTAACAAATAGATTGTTTCAATTCTATAGTACAAGGAAAATTGGGTCTTTCTCCAGAGCTGGTGAAAAGGCAGACATTTCAGGGCACGTGTCTCCTGGCAGAGCTCTAGGCTGAGGTAGTATTCCTGAACATTCTCTCCTTCCCAAAGACTATGGGATTGTGTTGACAGCTTATCTTCAGAACACAAGGACAGTGTCCAGGAAACACAAAAACAGCACATTAAGAAACCATCACTCCAATGAGAAAGTGGAAAATGTGGTAACAGAATGGAGAAACTTTGTTTAGAATCCTAAAGTTTGCTGTAACTCCGCAGACCATATTAAAATATGATCTATAAAAATATCTCTAATTACATTCTCAAGCAATCACTAGGACACGCCTTTCCATTTGTATTTCTGGACCAGTTGTTAATTCTTGATCTAGCAGATATCACCAAGTTCTCACAATTTGCAACAGAACTCTTTGATGAATATTCTTATTACCTTATAAGGCTTGCTATTAGGGATAACTTTTATTGCATTTACAAATGAGTGTGGTGAATGGATGGATCCTACAGTAAACCTATAACCATAAGAATTCAAGCTACCTCATAGAACAAATGTTTATTAAAATTACAATCGGGCTTCCCTGGTGGTCCAGTGGGTAAGGACACCGCCTTGCAGTGCAAGGGGCACCAGTTCGATCCCTGGCCTGGGAAGATCCCATGTGCCATGGAGCGGCTGGACTGCTGTGTCCAATTACCGAGCCGGAGCTCTGGTGCGCATGCGCCCAGAGCCGGCGCTCCGCGACAACAGAGGCCACCGCAATGGGAAGCCCACAGGAGCCAAAGAACAAAGGCGGATGAAAATAGACAAATGAAAGACCAATAGAAGTGGCCGCCTGTCCCCCTCCCTTCCCACCCCACCCCCCAAAAGATAGATAAATAAAATAAATTTTTTTTTTTTTTTTTAAATTACAATCGACTATGAGCTGGGTATTGTGCTAGACAATAGAGAACCAGGAGTAACAGCAACAGCCTCAGGGATCTCACATTCTAGAGAGGAAGCATGCCACAGCTTAAACCTAACAAATAGATTGTTTCAATTCTATAGTACAAAGAGGAGACTCTAGACTGATACATCCAACTGCTTTCTTAGAAGCAAGATACAAAGGTATTTCGCATAGTCTCAAGACTCACAGTGACTTTGACTTGCATCTAAACTCTACCACTCACAAACTGAGAGACTTGTTAAGTTAGGTTGTTTACACAAATTTCAATTCCATCTACTCTAATATGGGGATAAAATTACAGCTACCTCACAGGTTTGTGGGAAAATTGAGTTCATACATGTAGGAAAGTTAGTACAGAGTCAGGTATAGACTAAGCCCTGAATAAATATGAGCTTAAAGTATTACTATATTCCAGGCAGTGTTCCGAGATGAGTAACTTAACTATCACTGCTACTGAGGGCACAGTTGCTTAATCTCATGATTAAGGATCATGAGATGGAGTGTGAGAAGCATTCCCTTCTGGAGGTAGCATCACTCAGAGAGCTAGTGTTCTCTCCTTTAGCCATATTTTGAGTGCTCCTGCTTTGCCCTACCATGATCTTGGATTTATATTGGGGGGGGGGGGGTCTCATTATCTTTTTTTAGAAACCTCATGAAAAACTTAGTTTAAGACCTATAATTGTAGCGCCGCTATAATCAAATGGATGAGACAGAAGAGGAATAAAATAATAAGAATTCTTGAATATTCTCTTATGTTTAAAGGAGTAATTTATTTGTTGGCCTGTTTACTTTGGTACTGAGTTACAGTATACATACTATAATACCTACAAATCATGTGTGTATAGTTCAATAAAACTTACTTATGCACACACTTGTTAACCATCAGCCAGATCAAATTTACCAATGTTCAGAAGCCTCCCATATACTACCCAATCACGACTTTCTTACTGACTCTAACCACTATATTTACTTCTATCACCATATATGAGTTTTGCTCATCTTCAATTTTAGGTAAAGAGACTCAAACAATATGTACTTTTTGTCTCTGCTCTATCTTTCAACATTATATTTGTGATACTCTTTCATGTTGTGTGTAGCAGTAGTTTGCTCTTGTACAAATACAGCAAAACTTATTCATTCATTTTATTATTACTGAAAATTCAGATTGTTTTTCATCTTTTACTATGTTGGCTAATATTGCTATGAACATTCTTATACATATGCTGCATATATGTATGCTTTTCATTGGTACCTAGAAATAGAATTGCTGTGTCATATGACCATGTGTTACTCTGCCAAAGAGACTTTCAAAGTGATTTCAGAAATTTATACTTTCATTAGCACTTAATAAGATTTTATGTTGTTCTGCATTCTTGTCTACACTTGGTTTTACCTTTTTTCCCCTCAAATTTTAGCCATTCTGCTGTGTAGGTAGTAATATTTCAATGTCTGTTGCTTTATCCTGATAACTAACAAATGCCAATCATGCTTCCATATGTTTATTACCTTATCTGTGAATTGTCAATTAAAGTCTTTTGTTTTTTTTTTTAAACTAAGTTTTATGTTTCTTTCCTTGTTAGCTTGTAAACTTTCCTCTATCCTTGTGAATATAATTTTATTTTGTTGTTTGTGTGTTCACTTTCTTAGTGGTATCTGTTCTTCCATTTAATAAAGAAGAATTTATTAATCTTTCCTATTATGCTTAGTGCTTCTGTGTCCTTTAGAAATTGTTTTGTACACCCCAAAATCTCTTATATCCTTTTGAATCTATTATGCTTCACATTTATGTCTTAAATCCATCGGAAAACAATTTTATGTATAATATGAAGTATTTGTTAGAGGACTGAGGTCTTTCTATTGCACATTGAACAAATAGCTTTATATAATTATAAAATTCTATAAAGTATACAGAATTACCTAATTATATATTTAATAATATAATATTCATCCTTTTACCAATGTGTTTGGTGAACAGGACATAAGCAAAAACTGGAGGTTTCTAAGTTTCACACTTGAAGACAAGTTAATGGATTACTATTATTATCCTTTAGTTATATCAGTATCTGGAAAGTATTTGTTTATATTCTGTTTGTTATTTGAATGTAATTTTCAAATGAAGTCAGTTAATCATTAATTTATTTATCTAACAAATGAAGCAAAATATCAAGTGTTGAGAAAGAATCAAAAGAGAAGACGTTGCTTGGCGTTGCTTATTATTAGAGAAATGCAAATCAAAACTACAATGAGATATCACCTCACGCTGGTCAGAATGACCATTGTCAAAAAATCTACAGACAATAAATGTTAGAGAGGGTGTGGAGAAAAGGGAACCCTCTTGCATTGTTGGTGGGAATGTAGATTGATACAATCACTATGGAAGACAGCATGGAGATTTCTTTAAAAACTAAAAATAGAAGCACCCTACGACCCAGCAATCCCACTATTAGGATTATACCCTGATGAAATCAAATCTGAAAGAAGCACCTGCACCCCAATGTTCATTGCAGCTCTCTATACAATAGCTAGAACATGGAAGCATCGACGAACGAATGGATACAAAAGCTCTGGTACATATATACAATGGAATACTACACAGCTGTAAAGAGAAGTGCAGAAGAATCAGCCCTAATGAGGTGGCTGGATCTAGAACGTATCATCAAAAGTGAAGTCAGTCAGAAAGAGAAGGACAAATACAGTATATTAGCACATATATATGGAATCTAGTAGGATGGTGATGATGGAACATGCAGTGAAACGACGGAAAGACAGACATGGACAGTGGACATATGGACATTGTGGGGAAGGAACAGAGGGTGAGTTATATCTTTACTATTATGCTTAGTGCTTCTGTGTCCTTTAGAAATTGTTTTGTACACCCCAAAATCTCTTATATCCTTTTGAATCTATTATGCTTCACATTTATGTCTTAAATCCATCGGAAAACAATTTTATGTATAATATGAAGTATTTGTTAGAGGACTGAGGTCTTTCTATTGCACATTGAACAAATAGCTTTATATAATTATAAAATTCTATAAAGTATACAGAATTACCTAATTATATATTTAATAATATAATATTCATCCTTTTACCAATGTGTTTGGTGAACAGGACATAAGCAAAAACTGGAGGTTTCTAAGTTTCACACTTGAAGACAAGTTAATGGATTACTATTATTATCCTTTAGTTATATCAGTATCTGGAAAGTATTTGTTTATATTCTGTTTGTTATTTGAATGTAATTTTCAAATGAAGTCAGTTAATCATTAATTTATTTATCTAACAAATGAAGCAAAATATCAAGTGTTGAGAAAGAATCAAAAGAGAAGACGTTGCTTGGCGTTGCTTATTATTAGAGAAATGCAAATCAAAACTACAATGAGATATCACCTCACGCTGGTCAGAATGACCATTGTCAAAAAATCTACAGACAATAAATGCTGGAGAGGGTGTGGAGAAAAGGGAACCCTCTTGCATTGTTGGTGGGAATGTAGATTGATACAATCACTATGGAAGACAGCATGGAGATTTCTTTAAAAACTAAAAATAGAAGCACCCTACGACCCAGCAATCCCACTATTAGGATTATACCCTGATGAAATCAAATCTGAAAGAAGCACCTGCACCCCAATGTTCATTGCAGCTCTCTATACAATAGCTAGAACATGGAAGCATCGACGAACGAATGGATACAAAAGCTCTGGTACATATATACAATGGAATACTACACAGCTGTAAAGAGAAGTGCAGAAGAATCAGCCCTAATGAGGTGGCTGGATCTAGAACGTATCATCAAAAGTGAAGTCAGTCAGAAAGAGAAGGACAAATACAGTATATTAGCACATATATATGGAATCTAGTAGGATGGTGATGATGGAACATGCAGTGAAACGACGGAAAGACAGACATGGACAGTGGACATATGGACATTGTGGGGAAGGAACAGAGGGTGGGAGGTATAAAGGAAGTAGCATGAAGGCCCGTACTATCATAAGTGAAGAAAATAACTATAATCATTGCTCTGTGAGAAAAGGAGATCCTTCAGGGGTGCTGTGTGATGGTTGGGTGGGGTGGGAAGGGGAGGATATACATATGACTAATCTGGGAACATACATATCTGTAAACAACAAAACTCTGTAAAAGTTGAAAGTAAAATAAAGGTTAAAAAAAAAGAAGAAGCACCATAAGACCCAGCAATCCCACTAACTAGGTTTATACCTTGATGAAATTAAAATTGAAAGAGACATCTGTACCCCAGTATTCATTGCAGCATTCTATAAAATAGCTACAACACGGAAGCAACCTACATGCTCACTGACAAATGAATGGATAAAGAAGCTATGGTATGTGCATACAATGGAATATTTCTCAGTTGTAAAAAGAAATGCAGAAGAATCAGTCCTAATGAGGTGGATCTATCTAGAACCTATTATACAAAGTGAAGTAAGTCAAAAAGAAAAGGATGGGAAAAAAAAAAGGACAAATAGAGTATACTAGCACATATATATGCAATCTAGTAAGATGGTACTAATAAATACACAGAACAGTGATGGAGAAACTGACATAGAGAACAAACCTACGGACATTGAGGGGAGGGAAGGGGGAGTGAGAGGTTTAGAAAGAGTAACATGGAAACCTATGTTATCATGTATAAAAGTGATAACCATTACGAATGCAGTGTGGAACTAAGGGATCTTACATGGGGGCTAGGTAACAACCTGGAGGGGTGGGAAAGAGGAGGGGAGTGGGAGGTGTCAAAGATATGCCTATGATGGATTTTGGATTATATAGAGCTGTAAACAACAAAACTCTGTAACAGCAGAATAAAAATAAAAATAAGATATTGCCTTTGTAATATAAATCATGTAATAAATATGTGTGTTTAACATTAAAAGTGACAACATTTCAACTTTGAAATAATAGTTTCAAGCTATTAGAAAAGATTTTTATTAGTATTTCAATTTTATAAAGACATTGAAATTTTTATTTAGCATTTCAAGTGTTTGTCTCAACAATTTCCACTTGAAATGCAAATTAAAGTCACAATAAAGTCCTTCTAAACATCTATGAGCTTGGGCAGCTTTAAAAGTCTGCAATATCAACTGTTACTGAAGGTATGGAGCAAGAAATTTACATACAGAGCTGACATGAGTGAAAACTGGTTCAAGTACTGATAAAAGAAAGCTGAAAACCATTCTATCATCATCAGGAGGTAAGGATGTCAGGATGGATAAATAAATTGTAGAGGTTAATACAATGTATTGATGATAATTTTGTAACACAATTAAAGCTGTGCATAGATCTAGTTAATTGTGAAATTTTTTACCCCAATTAAACTAAAGCTATGTACAACAAACTGAATCTTACAACAAATTGGTAATGGAAAGAAAATTTATAAAGTAATACATTTATATAAAGTTTAAAACCAGTCAATATTAGCCATTTTATTTAGGCCTACATAAGAGCAATAAAAGTCAAAGAATATCAAGGAAAGAATTATCACCTCTATGAAGGTAGTGTTTTTCTAAAATCTAAAAGGCATTAAGGAAACAGGAATGAAAAGAGATATCCAGGAGCAAGCAAGGAGGTGCTTCTTCAATATCTGCAAGATTCTATTTCCTTACTTAGACTGTGGTTAAAACAGTGTTCGCTTTCTAAAGATTCGTTATAGATTTACCTCTTATAAACTTTTCTCTGTGTGTTCTGTTTTTTATCATTCTAAAAGTTATGAAAATTTCCTCTAGGAAATCAGAATACAGACTTGAGTGTACAAGAATCTCATTTTCTGGACTAAGTAAAAAAGACATACTACTAGCTGATTACACCCACAAATTTCTGAATTTCCTTCAACATGAAACCAAGAAAAATCAACACAGAACCAATGAGAATCAACCATGATGCCTTATTAGTAATAATATCAATACTCTTCCCAATGTACATCACGCTTAAGCAAAATTGCAATGCTAGGGCTTCCAAAAGTGACAACATTTCAACTTTGAAATAATAGTTTCAAGCTATTAGAAAAGATTTTTATTAGTATTTCAATTTTATAAAGACATTGAAATTTTTATTTAGCATTTCAAGTGTTTGTCTCAACAATTTCCACTTGAAATGCAAATTAAAGTCACAATAAAGTCCTTCTAAACATCTATGAGCTTGGGCAGCTTTAAAAGTCTGCAATATCAACTGTTACTGAAGGTATGGAGCAAGAAATTTACATACAGAGCTGACATGAGTGAAAACTGGTTCAAGTACTGATAAAAGAAAGCTGAAAACCATTCTATCATCATCAGGAGGTAAGGATGTCAGGATGGATAAATAAATTGTAGAGGTTAATACAATGTATTGATGATAATTTTGTAACACAATTAAAGCTGTGCATAGATCTAGTTAATTGTGAAATTTTTTACCCCAATTAAACTAAAGCTATGTACAACAAACTGAATCTTACAACAAATTGGTAATGGAAAGAAAATTTATAAAGTAATACATTTATATAAAGTTTAAAACCAGTCAATATTAGCCATTTTATTTAGGCCTACATAAGAGCAATAAAAGTCAAAGAATATCAAGGAAAGAATTATCACCTCTATGAAGGTAGTGTTTTTCTAAAATCTAAAAGGCATTAAGGAAACAGGAATGAAAAGAGATATCCAGGAGCAAGCAAGGAGGTGCTTCTTCAATATCTGCAAGATTCTATTTCCTTACTTAGACTGTGGTTAAAACAGTGTTCGCTTTCTAAAGATTCGTTATAGATTTACCTCTTATAAACTTTTCTCTGTGTGTTCTGTTTTTCATCATTCTAAAAGTTATGAAAATTTCCTCTAGGAAATCAGAATACAGACTTGAGTGTACAAGAATCTCATTTTCTGGACTAAGTAAAAAAGACATACTACTAGCTGATTACACCCACAAATTTCTGAATTTCCTTCAACATGAAACCAAGAAAAATCAACACAGAACCAATGAGAATCAACCATGATGCCTTATTAGTAATAATATCAATACTCTTCCCAATGTACATCACGCTTAAGCAAAATTGCAATGCTAGGGCTTCCCTGGCGGTCCAGTGGGTAAGGACACCACCTTGCAGTGCAAAGGGTGAGGGTTCAATCCCTGGCCTAGGAAGATCCCATGTGCCGCCAAGTGGTTGGAACTATGTGTCCAGCTACCCAGCCAGCGCTCTGAAGCACAATTGCCCAGAGCTGGCGCGCTGCAACGAGAGAGGCCACTGTGATGGGAGGCCCACACAGGCCAAAAGAACAAAGATGGAAATGAAAGACCAATAAAAGTGGCCAAAAAAAAAAATAGCAATGCTAGACTAATAATTTCTTCTAGTATGGATGCAAATGATTACCAAAAAGAGTTGGTAGCTCGGAGGACAATGTAGAGGGATCTTAATTTTGATGTTGCAACTGTAATGGCGGGCAATGTGAAAACTATCAAAAATTTAAAATAACCTGTGCTCAGGAGAACTATTAAAAAAACAAATAAAATCCAAAACAACAACAACAAAAATCATCAAGCATTCCTCCTCTATGAACATGTCACTCGTTAGCCAAGACCCGATTCATACTTTACATACTAATCATTTTGCCAACTGAAAAGCAAACTGTCTCCTAGAACAGTACATGCCATTAATGTTCATCATATACAACTGTCATATAATAGGGAAGTTTTACCACTTTCACTGATTATGCTTTCTCTTTGAACTCATTATCTGTTATTAAATTTTTGTTTTTACCAGCTGCCTTGAAAAAGTATGACTTGTATCTATACCTGTTTTTGCTACAAGGAATCCGGCTTCTAAATTATGCCATTCTAGCTTTTATATCCCCCTTTTCTTTGGCAACAAAATCCAACAATTTAAAACTGGAAAATATTTCTATTAGAAAGAAATCTTTAAAACCAGAGAGGTACATAGTACTTGCATGCAAAAATCTGGTGGCTTCATTCTACTATTAAACCAAGTCTTATAAAAAGCAATTTACTAGCCAACAACATGAAATGACTACTAGTCTTCTTAAATAAAACCTTCTGTTGTTTATTTTTGGATTTCCTTTTCCACTTTTTATATCTAACCATGCCCTTTCCATATGTTGTATTACCAAATTTAAATTTTAAAAAAATCAACACAGAACCAATGAGAATCAACCATGATGCCTTATTAGTAATAATATCAATACTCTTCCCAATGTACATCACGCTTAAGCAAAATTGCAATGCTAGGGCTTCCCTGGCGGTCCAGTGGGTAAGGACACCACCTTGCAGTGCAAAGGGTGAGGGTTCAATCCCTGGCCTAGGAAGATCCCATGTGCCGCCAAGTGGTTGGAACTATGTGTCCAGCTACCCAGCCAGCGCTCTGAAGCACAATTGCCCAGAGCTGGCGCGCTGCAACGAGAGAGGCCACTGTGATGGGAGGCCCACACAGGCCAAAAGAACAAAGATGGAAATGAAAGACCAATAAAAGTGGCCAAAAAAAAAAATAGCAATGCTAGACTAATAATTTCTTCTAGTATGGATGCAAATGATTACCAAAAAGAGTTGGTAGCTCGGAGGACAATGTAGAGGGATCTTAATTTTGATGTTGCAACTGTAATGGCGGGCAATGTGAAAACTATCAAAAATTTAAAATAACCTGTGCTCAGGAGAACTATTAAAAAAACAAATAAAATCCAAAACAACAACAACAAAAATCATCAAGCATTCCTCCTCTATGAACATGTCACTCGTTAGCCAAGACCCGATTCATACTTTACATACTAATCATTTTGCCAACTGAAAAGCAAACTGTCTCCTAGAACAGTACATGCCATTAATGTTCATCATATACAACTGTCATATAATAGGGAAGTTTTACCACTTTCACTGATTATGCTTTCTCTTTGAACTCATTATCTGTTATTAAATTTTTGTTTTTACCAGCTGCCTTGAAAAAGTATGACTTGTATCTATACCTGTTTTTGCTACAAGGAATCCGGCTTCTAAATTATGCCATTCTAGCTTTTATATCCCCCTTTTCTTTGGCAACAAAATCCAACAATTTAAAACTGGAAAATATTTCTATTAGAAAGAAATCTTTAAAACCAGAGAGGTACATAGTACTTGCATGCAAAAATCTGGTGGCTTCATTCTACTATTAAACCAAGTCTTATAAAAAGCAATTTACTAGCCAACAACATGAAATGACTACTAGTCTTCTTAAATAAAACCTTCTGTTGTTTATTTTTGGATTTCCCTTTTCCACTTTTTATATCTAACTGCTTCTAGTTGCTTTTCCCATGTCTCAGCACATATGTAATCATGTTCTATATTCACTCTGAAACCTGGTCACTAAAGATGATTATGGCTTTGTTATATTTCTCTTTTATAACTATCTTTACATTTGCATAAACTGCTTTTATATGACTGCTTCTTTAATAAAATTAGACATTTAATAATAACCCCCAATAGTAACAATTTTAAAAAGAGCAAATAGGACAAATGTGAACAGTAACATGACCATAATGTGAAAATAAATTAACCTAAATGCATTGCATCCAGTTAGCTGAAAGAAGCTAAGGCCTAACCATCAGAGTCTTTGCAATGGTGGGCTAACTTTAGTTGCTAATGGCCATTAAGAATATAGTAGATCTCAGGGAGAATTATTTAATATGACATTTTTAATTTGTTAAGTATCTATGAACAAAATTTTTTAAAATTTCTTTTTCCTCTAAAATCTCTAAACAATTTGCTGAAAAACTGCCCCAGGATCCAAATGATTTATGGACTATACTTTGAGATACACTGTTCCATATCATGTTACAATTTTTAAAACTATGAAAACCAAAAGCCAAACTTTCACAACCAAAATGCCAATTTTAGAACCGACGAAAGTAGCTCCTAACCATTCAGCTCAAAATACTTTGTTTCTTAGCTTGTACTACAATAATTTTTAAAAAATGTATTGAGACTCTATTTGCCCCAAAATGATAAAGGTTATGGATAGCATTTTCTAAGACTGAAATTTAGATTTCAAAGCTCCACCTTACTTCCTGGTATAGTCGATCTTCAGCGTACAGTCACCCTATGTACTAATAACACTGTTAGACAAAGGAACGTAATGATGGGAACAGTGGCCCTAAAAAATCATTTCTCAGTGTCGCAGAGCTCTAGGAAGAGAATTGCATGTGATTAATCAGAACTCTTGCCTCAAGAGCAGACCTTCAAGCTGGGCAGACCTGCCTCTGAATTCAGATCCAGACACCAAATCTCGTTTTCTCCAAGTTATTGAATTTTTTCAATTTTATCACAATGCCTGAAATGAATCAATTAAATATCATTTCAGATTAATTTGCATACTCCCTAAGATGCAAATAGCTGTAGATGATTAAGAGGTTATTCATACCTCAGCACATTTTTTTTAACGTACTGAAATATAAGTGATTTGCAATATTAGTTTTACATATGTACCAGAGTGATTCCGTATTTTTACAGATTATACTCCATTGAAAGTTATAAGACAATGGCTATAATTTCCTGTGCTGTACAATACATCCTTGTTGCTTATCTGTTTTACATGTAGTATTTAGTACTCCTTAATCCCTTACTCCTTTTGTGCCCCTCCCGTCTTTGCTCTTCCAACTTGTAACCACTAGTTTATATCCATGAGTCAGTTTCTATTTTGCCTTGGGGCACACTAGCACATGCAGGTTTCTCACTAACAGTGCAGGCTTCCTCCATGCCCGTCTATTAGTCCCAGTGGTCCTCCAACCAGCCAGGGAGGCTTGAGCTCATCTCCCTCACCTAGGACCCCAGGACTGGGGCATTCAGTCTGTGGCTCTCACAGAGCACACCCCAAAGCAGGTCTGCCTTTGTATACTCTCTTTCCTCTGAGTTATCTCCCAAGGATATGGGTCCCTGATTGCTTTTTTTCTCTTCCTTCCCCATCATACATAGATCTTGATTACAGTCCTGGTTGTATCAGAGAACTTCTGCTTGTTTCCAATTAGTTTTCAGTGAGAATTATTCCATATGCAGATGTACTTTTGATGTGTTCATGGAGGGAGATGAGCTCTAGATCCTCTTACTCTACCATTTTGATCCTCTCCACCCCTAGCACAAATTATTTTGACCACTAGGCATTTCTTTGGATGATATCAACAAGTTTGGATGAAGGTGAGTGAAGAATTGTACATAACAGTTTCCACACATGAGATGAGAGGAAAGGAAAGCTTCACAACTTTAAAAAGTCTAGGGAAACATGAAATAACTAGCACCTGAAAAGCTGTGAGAAAGAGAAAAATTGTAGATAATTTTCCAGAATAGGGTGCCAACTCAACTTCTGTCTCTCTCAAAATGTTGCTTGGGATAATTTTACCAGTAATTCAGGAAGAATCTTTTTTTTTTTTTTTTTCCATCTTATTCCTTCCTTACTCTTCCTTACTCTTTAGCATTATGACTCTAGACTCTCATATAAATGTGACATAGCTTCTTGAAACTACTGAAATAACTTTCTAGACCAGAGATCAAGCCTCTCTTGCCCAGAGAGCCACATCAGCAAACTGGAACTTAGGTAAGTTTCATGTCCCTATAAATCCTCCTCTTGACCATAAATGCAGTATATCCAGTTAGTCAGCCAATCCCTAAATCCTAAATCAACTCTGGGCCTTCTCACCCCAAATGAGTATCTTGTATCAAGTATCAGGATTATGTGGCCTCCACTAATCAGATATATTTTGTCTGTCTTGGTTTTTCCCAATTTTTCCCCTTTTGGAGTTCTAGGGAACCATGAGTCAGTTTCTATTTTGCCTTGGGGCACACTAGCACATGCAGGTTTCTCACTAACAGTGCAGGCTTCCTCCATGCCCGTCTATTAGTCCCAGTGGTCCTCCAACCAGCCAGGGAGGCTTGAGCTCATCTCCCTCACCTAGGACCCCAGGACTGGGGCATTCAGTCTGTGGCTCTCACAGAGCACACCCCAAAGCAGGTCTGCCTTTGTATACTCTCTTTCCTCTGAGTTATCTCCCAAGGATATGGGTCCCTGATTGCTTTTTTTCTCTTCCTTCCCCATCATACATAGATCTTGATTACAGTCCTGGTTGTATCAGAGAACTTCTGCTTGTTTCCAATTAGTTTTCAGTGAGAATTATTCCATATGCAGATGTACTTTTGATGTGTTCATGGAGGGAGATGAGCTCTAGATCCTCTTACTCTACCATTTTGATCCTCTCCACCCCTAGCACAAATTATTTTGACCACTAGGCATTTCTTTGGATGATATCAACAAGTTTGGATGAAGGTGAGTGAAGAATTGTACATAACAGTTTCCACACATGAGATGAGAGGAAAGGAAAGCTTCACAACTTTAAAAAGTCTAGGGAAACATGAAATAACTAGCACCTGAAAAGCTGTGAGAAAGAGAAAAATTGTAGATAATTTTCCAGAATAGGGTGCCAACTCAACTTCTGTCTCTCTCAAAATGTTGCTTGGGATAATTTTACCAGTAATTCAGGAAGAATCTTTTTTTTTTTTTTTTCCATCTTATTCCTTCCTTACTCTTCCTTACTCTTTAGCATTATGACTCTAGACTCTCATATAAATGTGACATAGCTTCTTGAAACTACTGAAATAACTTTCTAGACCAGAGATCAAGCCTCTCTTGCCCAGAGAGCCACATCAGCAAACTGGAACTTAGGTAAGTTTCATGTCCCTATAAATCCTCCTCTTGACCATAAATGCAGTATATCCAGTTAGTCAGCCAATCCCTAAATCCTAAATCAACTCTGGGCCTTCTCACCCCAAATGAGTATCTTGTATCAAGTATCAGGATTATGTGGCCTCCACTAATCAGATATATTTTGTCTGTCTTGGTTCCTTATTCTTTATCCTATGAAAGCTTTTGCCTTGCACCCCATTTTGGAGTTCTACGAAAGGGTACTATCTACTTCATGAAATGTTAAAGTTCATTTGTATTACCTAAATTACCTTCTTTAATTATTTTTTCACAAGACCAAGACCTTTTCTTCTAATACTTTAACTATATATTTTATTAAGGGTTAAAAGTCTTTGTAAGAACCTGTCTCTCATTTATAATATTCCTTCTACAAGAAAGCACTAACTGAATTTCAAACAACTGGATTATAAATACACATTTGAAACACAATCCACTTTCAAATAAAATATTCTCTATATACCAAAATGATTAGCCTCTCATTCTATCTCTTGTCTGGCCCCTCTTCCCTGAGAACATCCTGATAATACATGGAAATAGAATTACCATACATTGTTATGGTTGGGGGTCATATAATAAACACGGATTGCCAGAGGAATGGAACAATTTATTTTTTTAAATTGGAAGACCCAAATGACTTCATTCCCGAAGGAACTTTTAGGGAACTATGAACAGATTTTGAAACCATATCCCATCTGAAGGAAAGAAAAACAACAACTGTGGAATGAATGAAGATATACTTTCGAGATTTCATAAGAAACAATAGAGTCAAATCAATCAGCGAGAACTCTCATTGTGAGGAGAATAGCTGAATTAAGGAAAATGGAACCAACCAGCCTGGGGAGATTTGCTTGCTCATCTTTAGCTCATAGAAGTTCTTGGCACTCTGCTTTCTTCTATAGTTTCAGCCACAACTTCAGTGTATAACTAAAGGTGTCACCATGTTGGGTATCTCTGCTCACCCAGTGGTACAGCACAGAAATTAGAGAAGTTGGTACGTGGTTTTGTAGTTGTAATTGAACCTAGTCAAAGCCATGAAGGTACGTTTTGTTCTGATTTATTACTTCCTGAAAGGTGTAATGCAGAATGCACCTCCCCTCCAACCCTTTTGGCTAGAAGGAAGCTTAAAAAAAAGACAAAGATAAAAACGTTTCATAAGTTTTTCAGTCTCTTGGAAAAATGTGTGTGTTTTGTCTAGCCTTGATTATTTATTTGGAACTTCATAGTTCATTTTAAAGCCTTGGTTAAAACAAGCTATATAAATACACAGGTTGGTAAAAGTGACCTCTCAATTTATACCCCCAATTCCTACTGAATGTCTCCTAGGCAGCTGGATGTGTTAGGAATGAACACAGTTGCCAACAACTTGAACAATAACCTGGCATAACATCATGTATCTGCTAGACTAGCTGAGATCCAAATGACACAAAGGAAACTAGGCTGAAGTATGGGACTTGCTATACAAAAATAAATTCTGCTGAAGAAAAACAAAAGGGAAACATTAAGACCTTCAGAACAGCCAGTTTTTCTTTGGGGACAGAGTCAAAATCTCAACTTATTAGTCAAAAGATTTTTTTTTCCTGACAGGAAGGAAACTGTCTGCTGTCCTGTTGGGTGAGGTGTAGAATGAACTTAGTGGAAAAAGCATGGGATCTCTTTGTCATGAATTACACTCCCCAACCTCCATCAAGTTAGGAAACTGCAAATGAGAGGAATTAACTTGTAAGTGAGAGGTCACCTCTTTATATAAAGAAATGATCTCTTATACTGAGGTCTCAGTTTGGAACGCTCATTCAAACAGAAAGCAAGGCCCACCCTGTGGGTATAGTTTTGTTTGACTGATTTAAATGCAGTCATAGAAGTATCATGTCATAACGTTCTCTCTAGACAAACAGGTTCTTTATGCCACTGTTTCAGTTGAGAGAGCCAAATAATACCTTTTTTATTGCAGTATTTTTAGACATTGGATACATCTGGAAAAATATTCAAGCAGATAATTAGATTGCATTAGCAATGTGTCTGTTGTGGTTTCCCTGATCCCAGAGAAGGCAGCCCTTTATGAAGCGCTTGGCCACAGTCTCCACAAAATCTACTGTGTAAATTGGCCCACACTAAAGCATGTGGAAAACATTTTTTGGCTGAAACTCGAAACCATTCATGTGGCTTTGAGACTGGGAAGCTCAGGCTGCCAACATCAATAGAACTTTGTACTACAAACCCAAATGGTCATTTAGACATGTGTACCTCTATGCTCACAAATGCACTGAGGTCAAATATTTTTTAATCTTGGGAATTTTTCCTCTTTATACAGCCTCATATTTCATGCAGGAAATGAGACTGAGTACAACAAACACAAATCATTGAGACTGACAGAGCATATTGGGTTCAAAACCCAAGCCTTGACTCTAATTGCTCTCCAAAGGCCCCTGGCTCAAGGTAACTGTTGATTTAGTTCAGCTGTTTTCAATCAGCACTGTAAGGTCTCGCTAAGACAAACTGGTGAGGCCGTGTTACATTTGTACCCGGGATCCCTCGGGTATAAGTATAACACAGTTAGCATTTTAAAAGATTGCATTTGTCTGTACGCTGCAGGCAGTAATTACAAGCAGGCAAATCTTTTGTGAAAGATGGTGTGACCTTCCTTCTGGTGAAAGAGTGATGATGGCTTCTAGCAGAGGAAAAATAATGTTTCCATTCAGAGTTCAGAGAGGAGGCCCACCTCTTTTCAAATGGTTGCCAAACCTGACAGCCAGTTTGTTGTTCTGTTGTGGTGAATATCAAAATAATTTATTGCTTGAGGGTGCCAATTTCTTGGTATTAACTCTTAAAGGATGTTTCAAAAGCATTGATCCTGGATTCACAGTGAGGTGGTTGCTAAACTGCATGGAAATGTTATTCATCAGGAGTCTTTAGTTCATCTATCCTTAATTTTCCTATGCAGCCTACGAGTAGTAGTAAAAAAGCTTAAAGATCCAAACATGGACTTTCCTTCTTGGAACAATGTTCCCAATATGTCAACGACTTTGAAGTTGTAGAGTGGACTTTATAAGGAATATATTGGACTATTCAGTTATGGAATTGAATTTGAATATGGGAATCAAGTGTAAATGTCTGGACTAAAAGCCTGAGATTAAGGATAGGCTTGGTTGCTAATAGTGCCCAGGAGAGCTTAATTCCATATGTAGTTAATAGCTTCCCAAAGCCCAATATCATGCTGGGAGCCCAAAGAATTTTTATTATTTCAATAAGTTTCTTGTTACAAATGCATACCTTAATTCTTTGTATGTGTGTGTGTGTGCATGCATGCACACAGACACACACACACCAAACAGCTTCTCCAGCACCTCACAGAGTGCAAGGTCCACAGTAGATGCTAAATATACATTCCTTGAGGGACTGACACTGATGGAACGGATGTAATAATGCACATATTTAATATATGGATGCCTTGCTCTGGGAAGACTAAGCATACGCTTCTATTTTGTAGGTCATAGAAATCGCCCATGGAATCCTGACTTTTGAAAAAGAAGTAATTTTGTCAATTAGACCTCTCTAAAAAATTTTTAAAAATTTTAAACATTTTAAAAATAAAGGGATGGGCAAGAACAAAAATTTAAAAAGAAGTTGTAAATTAAATATTGGCTCATTAAGTTAGATAAATTTAAGCAAAATTCAATTTACAGTCAGTTTTTCGGTACTATTCTTTGACAAGGGGTGTGTGTACACATAGGAGTATATGTGTTAATGCTTGTGATAAGGTATGCACATGTTTATCTAGGGAGATTTTTTTTTTGGAATTCAAATGATTCCTCCAAGTACTTCTGTGTATATGGGTATGTATATACATCCATATACATCTAGACATACATGCATATATGTGTATATGTGATGATGTGGATAGTTTTCAAAATAATTTATTGCCTGAGGGTGCCAATTTCTTGGTATTAACTCTTAAAGGATGTTTCAAAAGCATTGATCCTGGATTCACAGTGAGGTGGTTGCTAAACTGCATGGAAATGTTATTCATCAGGAGTCTTTAGTTCATCTATCCTTAATTTTCCTATGCAGCCTACGAGTAGTAGTAAAAAAGCTTAAAGATCCAAACATGGACTTTCCTTCTTGGAACAATGTTCCCAATATGTCAACGACTTTGAAGTTGTAGAGTGGACTTTATAAGGAATATATTGGACTATTCAGTTATGGAATTGAATTTGAATATGGGAATCAAGTGTAAATGTCTGGACTAAAAGCCTGAGATTAAGGATAGGCTTGGTTGCTAATAGTGCCCAGGAGAGCTTAATTCCATATGTAGTTAATAGCTTCCCAAAGCCCAATATCATGCTGGGAGCCCAAAGAATTTTTATTATTTCAATAAGTTTCTTGTTACAAATGCATACCTTAATTCTTTGTATGTGTGTGTGTGTGCATGCATGCACACACAGACACACACACACACCAAACAGCTTCTCCAGCACCTCACAGAGTGCAAGGTCCACAGTAGATGCTAAATATACATTCCTTGAGGGACTGACACTGATGGAACGGATGTAATAATGCACATATTTAATATATGGATGCCTTGCTCTGGGAAGACTAAGCATACGCTTCTATTTTGTAGGTCATAGAAATCGCCCATGGAATCCTGACTTTTGAAAAAGAAGTAATTTTGTCAATTAGACCTCTCTAAAAAATTTTTAAAAATTTTAAACATTTTAAAAATAAAGGGATGGGCAAGAACAAAAATTTAAAAAGAAGTTGTAAATTAAATATTGGCTCATTAAGTTAGATAAATTTAAGCAAAAATTCAATTTACAGTCAGTTTTTCGGTACTATTCTTTGACAAGGGGTGTGTGTACACATAGGAGTATATGTGTTAATGCTTGTGATAAGGTATGCACATGTTTATCTAGGGAGATTTTTTTTTTGGAATTCAAATGATTCCTCCAAGTACTTCTGTGTATATGGGTATGTATATACATCCATATACATCTAGACATACATGCATATATGTGTATATGTGATGATGTGGATAGTTTTCAACAATCCATCTGGACTTTCTATTTTCAGCACTCTATCATGGAAATTATATTTTCCAGAATTCTGTTACTCAGTGAGACAAGACTCCTTATATTTAACTATGCTTTCATTACAAGCAAGAAAATTTTAAGAAGTTATATTTAACTTTTTTTAACTATAAGGGTAATAAATATCAGTATAAACTATTCTTTCCAAAAACACTTATAGTAATTTCCTAATGTGTATATCCAGCAAGACTACCTCACATTGAAAAAAACTGGCACACTGAAATATACTTGAAGATGTAAGTATATTTCTTACATCTTTTGTAAGTAAGGAATAATAATACCCTTTCATGTATGAAGCCTTGAACATCCTCAGTGTTAGGTTCCAAAGTTATCTAACTAAAAGTCACATAAGTAACATGGCTCTAAAGGAAAGTTCCTGAAAGTGGCAGTTACTAGGTAAATTGCAGAAGCTATTATCATTTTCTCTAATGCATCCAAAATGTCTGAAGGTGATTGTAGAACTCTCACCTATACTGCTTTCAGGAGCAGCATCTATGGAAACCACATTAAGAACACTCTTTCAAGTGTGGACTCATGGGATCCCGTCATAGGAGAAAGAAAAAGGAGTGGAATTTTTGTAGTTTCTAAATATTGAGTTAATGCTCTGATAGTTATGGGTTGAAATTCAGATGTGAGTCTGTAATTTCTTTGAGGATCACTATGAATCTTTAATATTGGGCTGGCCAAAAAGTTTGTTCAAGGTTTCAAGTAAGGTGCTATGGGAAAACTTGAATGAACTATTTGGCCAACCCATCAAAATTCTTTAAGCTAGGATTAAGCAATACATGAACTGAGAATTTCCAGAGGTATAGCTGGGTTTAGTAAAGGCAGAGGAACCAGAGGTCAAATTGCCACCATTCATTGGATCATAGAGAAAGCAAGGGAATTTCAGTAAATATCTACTTCTGCTTCATTGACAATGTTAAATAAAGCCTTTGACTGTGTATCACAACAAACTGTGGACAAATTTTTAAGGAGATGGGGATAACAGAACACCTTACCTGCCTCCTGAGAAGCCTGTATACAGGCCAAGAAGCAACAGTTAAAACCAGATGTGGAACAACAGACTGGTACCAATTTGGAAAAGGATTACAACAAGGCTGTATATTGTCACCTTGCCTATTTAGCTTCTATGCAAAGTACGTCATGCAAAATGCTGGTCTGAGTGAATTCCAAACTGGAATCAAGATTGCTGGGAAAATATCAACAACCTCAGATATGCAGATAATATCACACTAATGGCAGAAAGTGAAGAGGAATTAAAGAGCCTCTCTCTTTTTTTTTTTTTTGGCCACTTCTATTGGTCTTTCATTTATCCATTTTCATCCATCTTTGTTCTTTGGCCCATGTGGGCCTCCCATCGCAGTGGCCTCTGTTGTCGCAGAGCGCTGGCTCTGGGCGCATGCAGAGCTCCAGCTTGGTAACTGGACACATTGGTCCAGCCGCTCTGCGGCACGTGGGATCTTCCCAGGCCAGGGATCAAACCGGTCCCGCTTGCACTGCAAGGTGGTGTCCTTACCCACTGGACTACCATGGAAGCCCTAGAGAGCCTCTTGATGAGGGTAAAAGAGAGTGAAAAAGCTAGCTTAGAACTCAACAATAAGAAAACTAAGATCATGGTATCTGGTCCCATCACTTTATGTCAAAGGGATAGGGGAAATGTGGAAACAGTGACATCACTGAGACATCATCATTTACCTGGGCTCTAAAATCACTGTGTACAGTGAATGTAACCATGAAATTAAAAGAAGTTTGCTCCTGGAAGGAAAGCTATGACAAGCCTACACAGCCAATTAAAAAGCAGAGATATCACTTTGCCAGCAAAGGTCTGTATAGTCAAAGCTATGGTTTATCCTGTAGTCATGTATGGATGAGAGGTGGACCATAAAGAAGGCTGAGCAAGGAAGAATGGATGCTTTTGAATTGTGGTGCTGGAGAAGACTCTTGAGAGTCCCTTGGGACTGCAAGGAGATCAAACTGGTCAATCCTAAAGGAAATCAACCCTGAATATTCATTGGAAGGACTGATGTTGATGCTCCAATACTATGGTTATCCAATGCAAAGAGCTGATTCAGCAGAAAAAGATCCTGATATGGGGAAAGATTGAAGGCAAAGGAGAAGAGAGTGGCAGAGGATGAGATGGTTAGGTAGCATCACCAACTCAAGGGACATGAGTCTGAGCAAACTCCAGGAGATAGTGAAGGACAGGGAAGCCAGGCATGCTGGAATCAAAGGGGTCACAAAAGTCAGATACAACTTAGCAACTGAATAACAACAACAAATAAAATAATATACAAAGGTTTTGGAACATGGACAGCACTTTATATACCACATATCTACATTCCTGTACACTAACAATGAAAAATCAGCAAGAGAGGTTAAGGAAACAACTCCATTCACCATTGCAACAACAAGAAAAAAATACCCAGGAATAAAACAACCAAAAAAGACCTGTATGGAGATAAATATAAGACACTGCTGAAAGAAATCAAAGATGAAACAAAAAGATATATACCATTTTCTTGGATTGAAAGAATCAATTGTGAAAATGACTGTACTACCCAAAGTAGTCTACAGATTCAGTGAAATCTCTATCAAACTACCAATAATATTTTTTGCAGAACTAGAACAAAAAAATCTCATAATTTGTATAGAAATACAAAAGGCCCTAAATAGCCAATGCAACCTTGAGAAAGGAAAACAGAGTTAGAGGATTCAACCTTCTTGACTTCAGATTATATTACAAAGCTACAGTCATCAAGACAGTAAGGTACAAGAACAGAAACAGAAATACAGATCAATGGAATAAGACGGAAAGCCCATAAATAAACCCACACACCAATGGGCGCCATATGTTTGAAAAAAAGAGGCAAGAATACACAATGGAGAAAAGACAGCTTCTTCAATAAGCTGTGCTAGAAAAATTGGACAGTTACATGCAAAAGAATGCAACTAGAACACTTTCTAACACCATACACAAAAATAAACTCAAAATGGATTAAAGACTTAAATATAAGGCTAGAAACTATAGATCACTTAGAAGAAAACATAGGAGTAAACTCTTTGACATACATCACAGAAAGATTCTCTTTGAAACATCTCCTAGAGTAACAGAAATAAAACAAAAGTAAGAAAATGGGACCTAATTAAACTTAAAAGCTTTTGCACAGTAAAGGAAGCAATAATTAAGATTAAAAGACATCTTAAATGGGAAAAAATAACTGCAAATTAAACAACTGACAAAGGATTAGTCTCCAGAATATATAAGCAACTTGTATAGCTCAATATCAGAAAACAAACAGTACAATCAAAAAGTGGGTAGAAGGTTTAAATAGACATTTCTCCAAGGAAAAAATACAGATGGCCAATAACACATGAAAAGATGCTCAATATCACTAATTATTAGAGAAATGAAAATCAAAATTACCTGAGCTGTCACCTCACACGTCAGAATAGGCAACATCAAAAAAATCCAGAGACAATAAATGCTGGAGAGGATGAGGTGAATTGGAAGTTTTCCTACTTTGCTGGTGGGAATGTAAACTGATACAGCCATAATAAAGAATAGTATGGAGTTTTTTTTTTTTTTTTAAGTATGGAATAATGATCCAGAACAATAGCAGAAAGCAAATAGGAATTAAAGAGCCTCTTGATGAAGGTGAAAGAGTAAAGTGAAAAAGCTGGCTAAAATTAAACATTCAAAAAATAAGATCATGGCCTCTGGTCCCAGCACTTTGCAAATAGATGGGGAAAAATGGAAACAGTGATAGACTATTTTCTTGGGCTCCAAAATCACTGTGGACAGTAACTGCAGCCATGAAATTAAAATAAGCTTGCTCTTTGTAAGAAAAGATAAACCTAGACAGCATATTAAAAAGCAGAGACATTATTTTGCCTACAAAGATCTGTATAGTGAAAGGTTATAGTAGTCATGTATATGGGTGAGAGAGCTGAACCATAAAGAAGGCTGAGCACTAGAGAATTGATGCTTGCAAACTGTGGCTCTCAAGAAGACTCTTAAGAGTTCCTTAAACTGCAAGGAAGGGCAATCCTAAAAAGAATCAATAGAAAGACACTTTCTAACACCATACACAAAAATAAACTCAAAATGGATTAAAGACTTAAATATAAGGCTAGAAACTATAGATCACTTAGAAGAAAACATAGGAGTAAACTCTTTGACATACATCACAGAAAGATTCTCTTTGAAACATCTCCTAGAGTAACAGAAATAAAACAAAAGTAAGAAAATGGGACCTAATTAAACTTAAAAGCTTTTGCACAGTAAAGGAAGCAATAATTAAGATTAAAAGACATCTTAAATGGGAAAAAATAACTGCAAATTAAACAACTGACAAAGGATTAGTCTCCAGAATATATAAGCAACTTGTATAGCTCAATATCAGAAAACAAACAGTACAATCAAAAAGTGGGTAGAAGGTTTAAATAGACATTTCTCCAAGGAAAAAATACAGATGGCCAATAACACATGAAAAGATGCTCAATATCACTAATTATTAGAGAAATGAAAATCAAAATTACCTGAGCTGTCACCTCACACGTCAGAATAGGCAACATCAAAAAAATCCAGAGACAATAAATGCTGGAGAGGATGAGGTGAATTGGAAGTTTTCCTACTTTGCTGGTGGGAATGTAAACTGATACAGCCATAATAAAGAATAGTATGGAGTTTTTTTTTTTTTTTAAGTATGGAATAATGATCCAGAACAATAGCAGAAAGCAAATAGGAATTAAAGAGCCTCTTGATGAAGGTGAAAGAGTAAAGTGAAAAAGCTGGCTAAAATTAAACATTCAAAAAATAAGATCATGGCCTCTGGTCCCAGCACTTTGCAAATAGATGGGGAAAAATGGAAACAGTGATAGACTATTTTCTTGGGCTCCAAAATCACTGTGGACAGTAACTGCAGCCATGAAATTAAAATAAGCTTGCTCTTTGTAAGAAAAGATAAACCTAGACAGCATATTAAAAAGCAGAGACATTATTTTGCCTACAAAGATCTGTATAGTGAAAGGTTATAGTAGTCATGTATATGGGTGAGAGAGCTGAACCATAAAGAAGGCTGAGCACTAGAGAATTGATGCTTGCAAACTGTGGCTCTCAAGAAGACTCTTAAGAGTTCCTTAAACTGCAAGGAGATCAATTTGGTCAATCCTAAAGGAAATCAACTCTGAATATTCTTTGGAAGGATTGATGCTGAAGCTCCTATACTCTGCTCACCTGATGCAAAGAGCCAGCTCATTGGAAAATACCCTGATGCTGGGAAAATTGAGGGCAGCAGGAGATGGTGACAGAGAAGGAGAAATTTGGTTGGCATCATTGATTCAATGGACATGAGTTTGAGCAAACTCTGGGAGTTCTGAAAGGCAGGGTAGCCTGACATGTTGCAGTCCATGAGGTCACAGAGTTTGAGCCGACTTAGTGACTGAACAACAATGTGACTCAGCAACCCCACTACTAGGCATACACCCTGAGAAAATCATAATTGAAAAACACGTGTACCCTCATGTTCATAGTAGCACTATTTTCAACAGTCAGGACATGGAAACAAACTAGGCGTCCATTGACAGGTGAATGGATAAAGAAGATATGGTACTTATATACAATGGTATATTACTCAGTCATAAAAAAGAACAAACGAAGCAGTTCTAGTGATGTAGATGAACCTAGAGCCTGTTACACAGAGTGAAGTAAGTCAGAAAAGCAAAAGCAGTATATTAATAAATAAATCTAGAAAGACAATATCAGGATGAACCTATTTGCAGGGAAGGAAAGGAAACTCAGATATAGAGAGTGCATTTTGCACAAAGTAGGAGAGGGAGAGAGAAGGGTGGAGAAAGCAGCATCACTGTATCTACACTATCCAGTTTAAGATGATAGCTGGTGAGAAGCTGCTGTGCAGCACAGGAAGCCCAGTCTGGTGCTCTGTGATGACGTGGAGGGTGGGATGTATATATAATTATGGCTGGAGGGGAGGGGGTCTAGTCAAGGAGGGAATGCACATATAATTATGGCTGATTTGCATTGTTATATGACAAACCAACACAACATTGTAAACATTTTTTAAAATTTAAAAGCAGGGAGTATCTTATAGTTGACACACTTAAGAGTTTTTCTTTCTTTTCTTTCCCTCAAAAGTGATGACACTGGTCATATGTCCTGAAATTGTCTAATTATATAGCACTAGCTCCATCCTTCCTTCTCCTCTCTCCCCTACTACTCCTGTGCCTTCATCCCTGATTTGTCATGAACAGCAGAGCGTGGTGGTCAAGAGCTCAGACTTTAGAAGAATTGATCTCTGTTGGATGCCCAACATCACCACTTACTAGCTCTTGATACTGGGCAATTTATTTAACCTTTTAAAGCTGCAGGTTCCTTATTGACAAAAAGATCCTTGTGATATGACACTCAAAATGTTATCAGAAGAATTTGAAGTGTTAGCACTATATGTGGCACCAAAAAGCATGTAATACAGGTTTGTTAGCAGTTTTTACCACCAGGCCTGGCTTGTAGGGACAACAGATGACAATGTTTGGCAGTGCATTTAGAATACTTGCTTGGCTTCTGGATCATTTCATAAGGATATTTGCCAGTGAGAGTACAAACTTCACTGCTCTGGCTCTCATTGAGTTGTATTTCTAATTCTATTCCTATTTATAATTACTTAGAGCCCCCACTTGCACACTGCCTACCAGTTCTTTTGGAGAGTTCCCATGGCTGCTTCCTTGATGTTTGAATTTCTCTAGGCCTTAATTCCCTAGGCTTGTGTTCTCTATTTCAGCTCTCATTTTCCTCTTGTGACAGGGCCACCCTTCTGCTGGGCATGGACATCCTGTAAGAATGTCTCTTCTTGCTACCACCATCTGTCTTTAGAGAGAAGATTGCACCCCTCCATTTGACTTCACTGTTCTACAAATTAAGCAGGCTTTTCCAGCTTTCAGACAAGACTAAGATTTTTAAATGATTTAATTAAATAGCAAGAATGATGAAAATATTCTGATTCATCCAAAGGTAACTAACTCCCTTTATAGCCTAGTACACATTAGTTCCTGTTCCCCTGCTGTACAGATCAGTTCACCCATTTCAAGGGAATACTTTTAAGTACCTAGGCTTTGGAATCTAAGACCATCCATGGCATAGTCCAGAGAAAGGAGGAGCAGCTTTCTTTCTCAAGCATGATTTATTCCAAGCCATGTTCCTGGCCCAGCGATCTAGTACCAGTTTACTGGCAGTTGGAATACCCATTCCCATGATATAAAACTCTCTCTGTGTGTGCCAGCTTAAGTGTTTTCTTGCGTTATAGCCCTAGCAAGACATTTAGAGACCAACGTAGTTCAACATTAATATGTTTTGGATTATTTGACCTTAAATATCACAGGAGCAACCTAAATTCTGACTGGAAAGAGCCCAGATGTTTAAACAGTCTCCCTCTCAAGCGGGGCATAAAAATCACAGAGCAGCATCTTCCTCTCATGCTCATAGGTGTCATCTGTGTCATCTACTCACCCAAGAAAAACACCAACTCCCCCAAAACTAGCACTACAAATTTATTACAGCTAAGAGATAGTTCTGACAATATCCACTCTATCCTGTCTCTTCCCTTCCCTTTCCCTCCTACATCTCACACCCTACCTAAAAAGAGCAAGATCATTTCATCGTCTTGACTCTAACTCAGCCACACCCAGCAATTTGCATCACTGCTAACATACACCTCATGGGGCCCATAAGAAATGCATTTGTCTGGACTTCTGCTTTATTTGCACACATGTCTCTACTGTGCTGGCACTCCTCATGCTATGGTTTGAGAACTGTGGTCATTTTCACAATCTATGTAGATCCACAAAACACTATGGGGTTGTTGACAGTCTACAAAACTACCTACTATTGCTTTGCTTTTCTTCTCTCCCCTCCCCTGTCCTTCTCTCCTGTCCTCTTCCCTGGTCTCCCTCCCTCCCTTCCTTTCTTATTATTTTGCTTCCTCAAGCCTTTGCCCTCTTAGTTTAGATGCTGTTTTAAGATTGAGAAACTATTATGAATATTTTTCCTGCCCTATAAGTATATAAGTAAATGATTTTTTGGTAATAGAGAGACTTCTTTCTCTATTTTCATAGTTGATACTTGTAATTTATTAAAAACATGGTTTTCCCATAATCAAGCACCATGACACTGAGAAAGAGACATGGAGCCTGGAGATCTGAGTCTTAGGAAGACTCAGATAAGAACAATGGGAATTTTCCAAGTCACTTAAACTTTGTTTTAATTTCCTCCATAAAATGGGTAGGAAATTCTTTGTTGTTCCAATATTCTCTGATTGATATCTCAAGTTCTGTTAGCCACAGAAAGGAAATTTCTTCCATCAAGTCTCTAACACTTGCTTTTCCCTAAGAGGTTCACTCCTTACAGTCTGAAAATCATAAAACAAAAGTTGAGGTTCTAGAAAGCAAATGCACTGCCCAAGTTAAGAGGAGATGTCAGGTAAGCCTTGCTTCCTCATCTGGGGACAGCCACCATAGCAGAGATCAGGAGGCTCTAGGATTCTGCAACCTGCAATGCCAAAGGTCAACAGATTGTTTTGTAATCACTACAATGTAAATTGGTAGAAGTATTAAAGATATTTTGCCTTGTTAATTTTAGGAAAGCCAACTGATATTTGTGTTGCTAGCAGGCTACCTTAGGAAACACGGGCAAATCAGAAATATCAGAAGACTCTCTTACCCTGCTTCTTGAACTCCTTGAACTCCACTTTCCTTTCCCATTTGCCACTGAAAGAAGTGGCTCTGAATGCTGAAAAACCCAGCCACTATTCTCCAGAAATTCTGATTTATTGGGGGCGCATTTCTAGCATTGTTTTTTTTAAAGTTCCCACAAGGATTCTAATTGCAGTTGAGATTGAGAATCACTGCTCTAAAACCTCCCTATTTTCTCCCTTTCTATCTATGTGAAGGCAGGGTTGTGATCCTCATTTCCTTAGGGACTGGAACATAGGAGACATATGAGTTTGCAAAAGGAATGAATGAATGAGGAAACAGAGGAGAAGGGGAATACATAGCAGAAATACAAGAAGGTGAGACAGTATGGGTGGGAAGGAGCAATAAATGACAATTTGTCTCTTCAACAGTCTAGGTCTCCTGCTACCCGTAAGTCTTTTCTATGACAGAGCACTTCAGCATTATCCTGCCACTACTTTTAAAAATGCTGTTTTTATTCTAGAATTCCTGTCTAAATAGGCCAGTGTAGTTTTGTAGACAGTGTCATGGGGAACAATATTTTTTTTTGTCTTCTGAAAGGCCGAAAGGGGAAGACAATGACCAAATGAGAGAACAAAAGGCTGCACCACTGGGTGGTTTTTGATTATTTTAGAATCACATATCCACACCCTAACTACAGTGTGAAGCCCTGTTTTTTGAAAAGACACATTTGATTGTGTCAGAAAGAATAGCTCAGCAGTAGGATTAGTGGTATATCTACACCAATTGTACATTTTAAATTGATAATCTTTCTCTAAGCATAATTTCTGTTATGTCAAATACACCCAAAGTAAACTTTCTTTTTTAAGCAAAATTATAGGGGCGCAAATGCACTGATAAGTTCAGTAGCCTTGCTTCCTCATCTGGGGACAGCCACCATAGCAGAGATAAGGAGGCTCTAGGATTCTGCAACCTGCAATGCCAAAGGTCAACAGATTGTTTTGTAATCACTACAATGTAAATTGGTAGAAGTATTAAAGATATTTTGCCTTGTTAATTTTAGGAAAGCCAACTGATATTTGTGTTGCTAGCAGGCTACCTTAGGAAACACGGGCAAATCAGAAATATCAGAAGACTCTCTTACCCTGCTTCTTGAACTCCTTGAACTCCACTTTCCTTTCCCATTTGCCACTGAAAGAAGTGGCTCTGAATGCTGAAAACCCAGCCACTATTCTCCAGAAATTCTGATTTATTGGGCGCATTTCTAGCATTGTTTTTTTTAAAGTTCCCACAAGGATTCTAATTGCAGTTGAGATTGAGAATCACTGCTCTAAAACCTCCCTATTTTCTCCCTTTCTATCTATGTGAAGGCAGGGTTGTGATCCTCATTTCCTTAGGGACTGGAACATAGGAGACATATGAGTTTGCAAAAGGAATGAATGAATGAGGAAACAGAGGAGAAGGGGAATACATAGCAGAAATACAAGAAGGTGAGACAGTATGGGTGGGAAGGAGCAATAAATGACAATTTGTCTCTTCAACAGTCTAGGTCTCCTGCTACCCGTAAGTCTTTTCTATGACAGAGCACTTCAGCATTATCCTGCCACTACTTTTAAAAATGCTGTTTTATTCTAGAATTCCTGTCTAAATAGGCCAGTGTAGTTTTGTAGACAGTGTCATGGGGAACAATATTTTTTTTTGTCTTCTGAAAGGCCGAAAGGGGAAGACAATGACCAAATGAGAGAACAAAAGGCTGCACCACTGGGTGGTTTTTGATTATTTTAGAATCACATATCCACACCCTAACTACAGTGTGAAGCCCTGTTTTTTGAAAAGACACATTTGATTGTGTCAGAAAGAATAGCTCAGCAGTAGGATTAGTGGTATATCTACACCAATTGTACATTTTAAATTGATAATCTTTCTCTAAGCATAATTTCTGTTATGTCAAATACACCCAAAGTAAAGACTTATTCATTTATGATGATTGATTGGCTAGATATGTTCTCATTAAACTGGACTGTATTTAGTACATGTGGGAAGGGAAGACCCAAGTGGTATGGGGTGCTTTTATCATGAAAGAACATATTTTAGAAGACCAGAGTTGTTGGTGGCTATGAAAATTTGATTCCAGAAGGGTTTCATTCAGGGAAAAATCATCTTAAAGATCAAGGAAATATTGAACATTCATGACAAGTAGCTTTCTGTCTCCTACTGTGCATGACAGGGACAGGATCAGAGTGTACTATGGTTGTGCCACATTTGAGCAAGGACCCGGAACTGTCTGCACCAGGATTCTGGAGGTGGTCATTAACTCAGGCTGGCCCCCTGTGGATGGACAAGCAGATCACGTGGATGGCAGCACAGACAGTTGGCTAAGAGTCTAGAGTTTGGGGTCAAACATTTCTGTGTTAGAATTTCTTTTACCTTTTGTTAGTTGAGCCTCTACTAAACAGGGGGCAGGGAAGGGGAGAGAGAGAGAAGATGGGTGTCCAGGGGCAAGGGGGAGGGAGAGAGAGAGTGAGAGAAAGGTTAAAAAGAGAGGAAGGCTGAAAAACAGACTCTGAGCTGAGCTGAACTGAGAATTGCTTCCTCCTTAATGGTAGGAGGCCTAACATTTCCAGAAGGAAATGTTCTTCATATCAGAGGCAAACACCTGTGATTATTATTCAATGACTGGTCATTACTGAGAACTATGTGGAAAGTAAGCTACAGTTCATAAGAACTATACATGAAGATATAGTTCCTAAGATGCTGTGTATCTAGTAACCACAGTATATATTTTAATAAGAATAATACTAGCAAAGCATAGATAGCAAGAGCAGATGCTCCCGACAGCAGCACCTTTCTGTAAATTATCTGAGTATGTAAGAATCACACAACAGCATAATCATAAGAATATTGCTTCATAAAAGCATAGCTCTTGAAGGTTTCACAGTGGATACATTTCATCTTTGTTCATAAAATATTTTCTCCTTCAACTTGTGGGCGACACTGCCAAGAATTTTACATTAGAAAGACATGGGTTCTAATCTCAAATCTTCCCTGGACAGAACTGATGTTGAAAAAGTTCCTTAAGATTTATGTTCTTCAACGTGGGCTTCTGTTTAAGAAAGTGGCCAGAAAAGTTAAGTGGTTTTAAACATGCCTCTCAAGTCCCATAGGTCTTTCTGATTTCTCATAGGATTTTTCACTCCCTGACGGTTAGAAGAATGTTTATTTTTCAAAGAAAATATCACAATTACAAGAATTTGGAAGGTTCATGGATGAACAATTTCATTAACAGACTGGCAGGTGATTGTTAACCTTGGCTAGACTTAATTATGAAGTTAGTAAGAGTTCATAATTATTGCAGAATTTGTGAAGCTGACAATCCTAAGTTTAAGCTTTGTACATGGTTCCATAACAGATGGCAAGTTAAGGTTGTGTCATAATCAAAAAACATTCACCTCTGAAGGAACTAACATAGTAGAGAATTACTGCCAACATAACCCAGAAACACGATAGCTGATTATTTAGGATACCAACTATTTCTGGTCAACATTTTAAACAGGACTATACATTTAAATGCAAAGATGTCAACTTCTATTAAATATTCAACTGCCATTTGTCATTAATCAAATCTTCATGCTCAAATAATCTGTATTATGTACCAATGTGTGTGGTATGGTATATGAGACACATTATACAGAGAAAAAAAAACACAAAAAACAAAACCTGCCACTGACATAGATGTTGATATATAGATAGATGGGAAAGCATAAAATTGTTCAAAGAAGAGAAATATGGCACCACTAGGCAGGAACCCAAGCTAATAAATGAGTAAAAAGTACAGTACAAGAGTTAAACAACTTCCTACCTGTAAAGTTTTCTTACACAACACATGTATGTTTTTAGGTTGTATATATGGCACATTTTACCACTTCTCTCTTAGGACGTTCTCTCTGTTACGAATTTTATACATAAGCTTTGGTGCTCAGATTTTTTTTATGGTGTTGGATGTGTTAGTAACTCTTCAGGAATAATGGTCAATATAAGTTCTCTTTGAAAAAATAACTACTAATTTTTGTCCTCTGCCTGTTAACTATCACATTCATGCATTTAGGTTTTCATGCATTCACTCACTCATTAATTCTTACATTTATTCAACAAGTAATCCCTGTTCTAATCACCAAAACTACATCTTAGAAAACACTTGCTCTCTGCCTTCTGGAAGCACAGTCTTGGTGGGGTGGGAGACACATTTTTGAAGAGGCAATAGCATAGAATTATGCCCTAACGGTGGTATGGACAGGGTGCTGTTAGATCGAAGAGGAAAGGCTACCTAAATGTCACCGACAGTCTCACCAAACAACTAAAATATGCTCAGTATTAGCCAAAATATACAGCCTCTCCTAGAAGGTTCAAAATAGAATCCACTAAGTGGAATAAAACCCAGAAGAGTTCTTATGGACAGTGCATTTGCTCTCAAAACTGCAGACATACTGCTTCAGCTTTTCCTCAGTCAACAGTAGGGATCTTATCAGTCCAACATAAGGTTGACAGTGTGCAACATGTTCAAGGGGCACCAGAAATCAGCTGCTATCAGAATCATCTGACAGGGGGCAGGAGCACTTTTCAAAAATGCACATCCATAGACTTCCATCTGGATATTCTGGTTTAGCAAGTCTGGGGTGAAGCTTAGGAATCCATATTTCTAACACGGGTTAGAGTAATTCCAATTATTTCCAGATTTGGGGAAACAACCCTAAACAAAAAAATCAGGATTTCTAACTAACTAACTAACTAACTATATATATATTTGTGTATGTCCCAGGTGATGGATGATAGGGATAAATAACTCAACTACTAACACAGAAGACATATGAGACGCAGGTTCAATCTCTAGATCAGAAAGATCCCCTGGAGGAGGGTATGGCAATCCACTCCAGTACTCTTGCCTGCAAAATCCCATGGGCAGATAAGCCTGAGGGCTACAGTTCATAGGGTCGCAAAGAGTTGAACATAACTGAGTGACTTAGCATGCACAAACACACATGAAGAAAAATCAAATAAGCAAGGGGAGAGAAAAGACTGGGGCAGGGTTATAATTTGAAGTAGTGTGGTCAAATTACATATATATATACACACACACACATAGATAGACAGATATATGCACACACATACATATATATAATAGATAAACAACAAGAACCTACTGTTAGCAAAGGGAATTATACTCAGTATTTTGTAATAATCTATAAGGGAAAAGACTCTGAAAAAGAATATATACGGGGACTTCCCTGGTGGTCCAGTGGTTAAGAATCCACCTTGTGGGCTTCCCTGGTGGTCCAGTGGGTAAGGACACCACCTTGCAGTGCAAGGGGCACCAGTTTGATCCCTGGCCTGGGAGGATCCCACGTGCTGCGGAGCGGCTGGACCCATGTGTCCAATTACTGAGCCAGAGCTCTGGAGCGCATGCACCCAGAGCCAGTGCTCTGCGACAACAGAGGCCACCATGATGGGAGGCCCACAGGGCCAAAAAAAAAAGATGGATGAAAATAGATAAATGAAAGACCAATAGAAGTGGCCTGCTCCCCCCAGCCCCCCTAAAAGAAAGGAATCCACATTGTGATGCAGGGGACACAGGTAAAATCCCTGGTTGGGGAACTAACATCCCATAGACCTTGGAGCAACTAAGGCCATGTGTCACAACAACAGAGCCAATGCACCACAATGAAAGATCCCACACGACACAAGCTGCGTGCTATAACTAACACAGCCAAACAAATAAATGAATACTTTTAAAAATTCAACAAGCTTTCCATTAAGTATACATATAGATAGATAGATAGATGGCTTCCTAGGAGGCACTAGTGATAAAGAACCGTCCTGCCAATGCAAGAGACATAAGAGATATTGAATCAATCCCTGGGTCGGGAAGATCTCCTAGAGAAGGACATGGCAACCTACTCCAGTATTCTTGCCTGAAGAATTATGGTCGATGGGGTCACAAAAGAATTTGCTACAACTAAAGTGACTTAGCAAGCAGCACATGTATGTGTATACACACACACACACACACACACATGAAAACTGAATCATGGTGCTATATACCTGAAACTAACACAATACTCTAAATCAATTATACTTCAATTAAAACATTTTTTAAAGGCCAATTGTTTACTATTTGAGAGAACATACAGTGACCCTATTCCAATTCTGGTTTGATCACTGAGATTCCTGAGCTGCCATGTAGACAGCACTTCAGATCAGACCAGCCACCAACTGACTATTTCTTAGAAGCCAAATCAATGCCACATGGAGCAGAATTGCCTAGCTCAGCCCTGTTCAGATTCCCAATAAAATCAGAAGATATAAGAAGATGGTTATTGTTTTAAACCACTAAGTTTTGGGGTAGTTTGTTTCAGTAATATAATCAGAAAAGAATAATACATACATATTCATGCATGTACATAGGTAAATACATAAATGTACACACAGTGATATACACCTAGTTTTTTTTTTTTTTTCTGAGAAGATTAATAAGGAACTGTTATAATAGCTTCTTCATGGGATAGATGCTTAAAGGAATGATCTTCCTCTTCATGAGATGGCTATCTTTACCCTGAATTTTTAAACTTTGCATTTCATAATTGCTGTTTGTGTGTGTGTGTTAGGAAAAAGGTGATGGTGAGATAAAAGACCATTCCTTCCTTATGTTTTTTTCTATATTTTAAAAATCTAATAAATTTCAGGAAAAATTAATTTGTGGCACTGAAAGAAAAAAGAAGAGTATATATACTTTCTAATCTTACCTCCTTAGTGCAATCCTGTCTCTCTGTACAACGATTTCTTTCTTTCTGATCCACCTGGTTTTGGTTTTAGGCATATTTTGGAGCATAAGCAATGTTCTAGCCTGGTTTTAATTCTATCATTTTCCCATGTTCCACTTCCTCCACTGTATTTTGAAATCATCACCCTTCACTGTTTCATTTTCAGTCACAATACTATATTCTTAGAGTCAAATCGAATCCACTTCAGATAAAATATCAAATTTGCTAACAAAGACTCCTTTCTCTCTTTTTAAGAAAGGAAGAATTGAACAACGACGTGTTCGCTTTGTCATGGGCATTTTTACTGATGATATCAGGTTGATATTTTCAGGCATTGCAGCACACAGCTATAAAGGCTTTTTTTGGATTCCTGTTCAAGCTAACCAAAGAAAGTAGTCCACAAATTACCTACCTGAATTGGAATGGAATCTATCTACCATTTTTAAAACATATTGCATTTTATTAGAAGTCTGGGGATTTACATTTGAAGAAGACCCTAAGTATGTAATAGGCAGGCATATTATAGCTTGTTTTCTTAGAATGAAACATCAAAAGAAATTGTCTCTGGAAATGCATATGTCTGTCACAGGTTCAATTCTATAACGTGCCAGATATTTATTAGGTTTGATAAGGAATCCATACTTGTGGAATGGACGATAAAGCAGGATTGATCAGAGAGAGAAAACAAGTTGATGTAGGCCCACAAAACCTTGTCCAACCACATGGGAAGTCCTGGAGGGTATATAAATAAAAGTGTCCTACAGTAGACTAAATGGCTAAGCATTCTATCCTCATTGTAACTAGGAATTATATTTGGGTCACTTTTCCAGTAAATCTGAAAAGATTTACTGTTGGGTGATGCAGTTTTCCATAGCTGGGGTAATTTGGACTGGGAGTTAGCTGTTGACTGTGGACAGCACTCTCAGAAACTGGCCAACAAGTCATTCCTTAAATGAGGATCTGATCAGTGCTTCTCCATGCCCACCACTGTGCAAAACCATATAGTACTTCTGTACCAGATTCACAAGGAATCACAGGGGTTTCTGACCTAGGAAATAGACCCACATTTTGAGACAGAGATTCTCTCTCTTTTTTTTAATCCTCTAATGGCCCACACAGGCAGAATTACTGTCATGGGTGTGATAGAGATAAGAAGGTAAATTAGAATGACAGGCATTTGTCTAACACATTACCATCTCTAAAGTGTTATTCACATACACCAGCCCTTTGACTCTAATGACAAATTTAATTTCTTTTTATAATCCATTTTCAGAAATGATAAACCTGAGGTTCAAAGAGCAAATGATTTGCTCAGTTTTATCACAGATAATTAGAGGAATAGCTATGATCTTCTGACTTGAAGTCCCACAATCACAGAGGGAATGTATCATTGCAGAAAACTGAATGATTTGGACTCAGACAACTCTGACTACACCCTAGCATTTCCATTTATTAGTTGTATAAGCTTGAGCAACTTTGCCTAAACTCCGTAAGGCTCAATTCTCCATACATAAAATAATAATGCCAGTACCAACAAACTTCCTACAATCATTTGATGTATTCATTTAAACCAAATATGCAAGAAATCTGGTCCAGTGCATGGCATATAACAGGCATTTAATCAACTAAAGTTCACTGTTACACTTGACATCACATTTCAATTGTGTTTATGAACTAATTGAGCACAGCCAGTACTACCACCAGAAATGGTCCACTCTCAAAGATCTAAACACAAGTCATCTAGACATATCTGGCAAACAAATTGAGTTTTAGTTTTAAATACAATAAATCACAAGGCTTAAAGTTTACATGATGCAATGATACCATTAATTTTTGGTCATATATATCTGCTTACAAAGTTTTGTCTTTCAGCTTTAAGAGTAAACCCAATTTGTATTACCTAACCCATTAAGGAAAAATATTGAATACTGTTATACTACCAATAATCTCATAGAAGAGTGATCAATAAATTGCAGAGCACTCTGAATAGGACTTTTGCTCTAATAAAGTGCATACAATACATTAGAGAACATACACAGTTCATGGAACTAAAGCCTTGATCTAGATTTAATAAATGTGGGCATTCTAAAGTAACCTTCTGTTTAAAAAAAAAAAAAAGTCATACAATCTTGTACAAGTTACATGCTCTTTCTTAGCCACAGTGTCCTTTTAAACAATAAATATCTTAGGATGGGTTAGAATTTATCTTATCACATCCAGATCCAAAATTCTAAGAGTCTGTAAATTCACTGAAAAAAAAAAAAAAGTACTTACAGTGCTCTTAAGTGAGTGAAAAAAGAAAGGAATAATACAGGACAACCATTGACTACTGGAACCCAGTAAGGCATGGACTCTTCTGAAACAAATCCTTCCATATAAAACTTCTGGTGCTTGTAATTATTTTTGGCACAGCTACTGAATGATTGTGTCTGAACTCAGCCTTGAACTGGCCCAAAAGTACTTTCCATCAAACTTGATCAATGCTTAAACTAAGAGAACTGAACCACGAGGATTGGTTCTGGAAAAGATCAAGCCTATAGCCCTAACTACCAAGTTATGAGAAATACCAAGGACATGTTAAATGGACACGAAGGGGATTCACCCAGTGAAACTCAAATGGTAAGAAAGTGTATGGAAATTTGCATGACGATTAAAAAGAAAAGTGGGAGAGAATAAGAAAGAGAGGTGGAGGTATAATAAAGGAACTTGTGGATAAAGAAGTATCTGACCTATCAACCAACTGCAATTGGAAACATTATTTCAATTCTTGTTTGAGCAAAGCTTAAAAAAATAACATGAGAACATCAGGGAAACTTGAACAATGAATATTTAGTGCTATTTTAAAATTATTGATAGTTTCTAAGTAGGTATAATGCTTTTGGGTTATATTTTGAAGAAGAATTCTTATCTTTAGATATAGATACTGAAGTATTTATTGATTAAATGATATGGTATCACAGATATACTTCAAAATAAACAGTGGTGGGAAGAATAGGTAAAAGTATAGGCAAAACAGATTTGGACATAGTGGATTATTACCTGAGTGATATTATACTGTAGTATTTGAAACTTACCACCGTGAAAGTTAAAACACACACAAAGATTCAGGTCAAGGGGAGAGAAAAAAACATCCTACCAACAGGACAAATGAAGCATCCATCCAGAATTCTCTTTTCTTGGAAACCTCTTGCTGACACAAGGAGCTAAATATGGATACTGTCTGTTAATAACAAAGTTCCCATGAAATAGGACAAAGACTATTTTAGAACTTTCTATGGAAAACACCCAGAGAGTGTTACTGGAAACCCACAACATCAAAGCAAAAGTTTCACGTTAAGTCCAGCACAACTTTCTGCCAAAAACTTTTCTACCCTACCAAAATTCTGGGAAGAAACCTATGTGAGTCTTCCCTTTCCTGTGTCAGTCCTGGGTCTTTGGGTAGAGCAAGGAAATTGAAAACCTTCTGGAGTATCTGTATCTAGGAAGGAAAATTTTTATATAGATAAAAAGCTGGGAGAGCTTTATTTTTAAAAAGGCTTTTGGTTTGATGAGGCAAGTCTATGTCACAGATGAAGCAAGCCACTGTCTGTGAGGAGACAGGGGGCAGGGAAAGGGGGAAAATCACAGCTAAAATTCTGTCATTTTAAAAAAATTCATGGCTATCTTTATACAAAGTCCTCAAATTGTGCCATGATGGCAGCAGAGACTGGTAATGCATGATTCTGACATATTTGTGTGCACCATACACACACACCCACACGACAAGCACAATGCAAGAGTGATAGCTGATAGACTGTGATGGTTCTTTCCAGTCCCAATTATGATTGATAGCATTCCATTACCTTTATGCTTATTTTAAAATTCCCTTGACACAGATTGATTAAAGGCATAGCCCTCTATGAACCTATGAAAAATTTATGGATTTTGAAAGAGCTTTAACATGTACCATTTGAGCACAAATCATTTCCTGGCTGTCACTGTTTTTCCCACAATCTTTCTTATGTTGGTAATATATGTTTAATAATCAAAAACTGATGCTAGGGATTAAAGCATCAAGATGTTACAGAATAAAGCAACAACAACAAAAAAAAGAAATTAGATTTGTATGATTTTAACTATTCTTTAATCTGCTCGTGGGCAACAAAAGTGATTTGTGTCAGCCGTTATTGCATTAAACTTTAATTTTCTTCCACCGGCACAGGATTATATAAAGGAGTATTGGATTGCACTCAGCATGGATTAGCCGAGCACTGTCTCTGCTGCCAAGGAGCAAATGGATTTCCTTCTTTCTTTGATTTATATTTTTATTGCTGTTTTTCCCCTCCTTCTAATTCCCATTACCCTTCTGTTTGCCAGAACTGAGATACCCTGTAGGAACAGCAGAGAGGCAGGCAGAATTATTGGCTTATTGCATATATTTATGTTCCAAGGCTTCTCAGTCATCTATGTCAGAGGAATAAAGTAGCCTCCAGCCATGGAGACTGCATGCCAATTTTAAACTATAAAATTAAAACTTTTCTTAAGGTAAAAAGTCACCTCTTACCTGCTTAAAATCAGCAAAACTAGCAGGGGTTTTCTTCCCTTCTGGTATCCTCACTGTCTCTCACAGCAGATGGAGAAAACTGCTATTTAGATAGATACAAGATAAAGACCTCAGGCCTCCCTTCTGTGCACAGAAGGGCATACACAGCCATTCAGAAGAGAGAGAAGGCTCTCTTTGGTCTTCATGTTTAGGGTCTTTGAGGTATACAGGACTGCTGAAATCCAAACTTGTTCCTTGAAACTAAAGCAAATAATCTCCCTCCATTCAGAGGAATAGAGGGTTAGCTCTCAGTGACCCGCATGGAACCCAGAGGAGACACTAGGGACAGGCCTCTAAAACCACAGCAGAACGAGTGGTTGATTCAGGTTGAAATAAGGCAAACCAAGCCCTCTTAAAAGGGCTTTCCACCTAAATCAGTGGTAAACAATTCTGCTAATGCGGGAGGTGCAGGAGACGTGGGTTTGTTCCCTGGGTTGGAAAGATCCCCTGGAGGAAAGCATGGCTACCATCTGAGTATTCTTTCCTGGAGAATCCCCATGGACAGAAGAACCTGGTGGGCTACAGTCCATGGGGTCACAAAGCATGGAACACAACTGGGAGACTGAGTGTATATACGCACAACACTTCTAACTGTGGTGAGGAAGTAAAAAGAACAGCTCCTTAGGCTTGCTCTGTAAAAAAGTCTGGATTTCTGAAGAAGAAAATAAATTTAACTGATTTCAGTGTTGGTTTTGGTTCTCACAGACTTGAGGATGATAAATTCCTGAGTCTCAGAACTGTGGCTATTAGGGGCACCTCCACAGCTGATGCCACTAAGCAATATTGCTTAGGAAGAATCCAGGCTTCTAAACTGGGGCCTGACTCTTCTGATTGTGAGCAACCACTGCATCAGGGACTTAAATTTATTCTCCAAAGGAACCCACAAGGAGTTGCCCAAGCCAAAGAAATATGTAAGAGATTAACAGAACCGTTTCAAAGAACAGAAAAAGGATTAAGAAAACCATTGGAAGGCCATTCAAACAAAAGAATGAGACCTAATTAATCAAGCAAAGAAGTATCCATAGAGGGCTTTCCTGGTGGTCCAGTGGGTAAGGACACCGCCTTGCAGTGCAAGGGGCACCGGGTTGATCCCTGGCCTGGGACGATCCCAAGTGCCGCGGAGCAGCTGGACTGATGTGTCCAATTGCCGAGACGGAGCTCTGGAGCGCATGCGCCCAGAGCCGGTGCTCTGAGACAACAGAAGCCACCACGAAGAGAGGCCCACATGGGCCAAAGAACAAAGATGGATGAAAATAGACAAATGAAAGACCAATAGAAGTGGCCCACCCCCCCCCCCCCCCCCTCTCCTCAACTTGCTCCCACAAAAGAAAAAAAAAAGAAGTATCCATAGAATCTGGAGATTAAAAATCACTGTTCATGAATTCAACCTTAAGTGTTTTTGGATACACAACCCATTCAAAACTTGGAAAACAAAAGTATGGTTAGATGTGAATCATATTCATTCAAATCTTTTAGTACATCTATTCATGGACTAAGTAAGGAAGGATTTGTTTCCAAATCCAAGAGTCACTTATTACTTGTCACTAATCCTATATTTGAATACATTTTCATACTAGTGTTTTCCTAAAAAGAACACATGAATATTCAGAAGTCTCACTCCTAAAACATATAATATCCAGATGAGATAGTCAATAATGCTACTAAGACATATCACAATCAGTTGGTTAAAGCCAATTTTTAATAGACCATTTTGATTTTCATTAATTAATAATGCTGCAATTTAATAATGCCTTAAATAGAGCCCATAGCACAATGAATTTATAGGAAATTCCATTCTATATTCAACAAACTGTTATGCTGAAGTATTTCTTGAAAAGATTAAATTTGAATTCATCATTCCTGTTTTTTCCAACGGACTTTTGGAAAATTCTTAGAATTTTCCATTTTTGCTGAGAATATTGACTTTAAAAGGAACTTTTTATATATAGGAATTTCTCTGGGACCCCTTAACATAGGGGTAAAAATGACCACACCACAGAAAAGGACATGCCACAGAAAAATATACTTGAGGTAGGATAATCATAGCCCAATGTCATTTGCAGTTAGGATTTCTTCTAATTAGGCTTGACAACTATTAAACCTTGTTTTGGACACTAATGGTTACTCATGAAAATGCCCTTAAGAGTGTATGAAAACTTGTAATTTCTTCAGAAAAACTGATCTAATGTGAAGAAAGGCAATTAAAACATATTAAAAGTAAATTAAGATGATTCTCTACTAAATAAATAATTCAATGAAATAATGTATCACATTGTGTTTCATCACAGAGCTCATTATGTCGGGGACAGTTTTTTTAAATTTAATAAATTCGGTAAAAATTTTTTGTGAGGAATTCTTAAATTAGCTTATGTATCAGACAGTAGTCTCCTTGGTGGCTCAGAAGGTCAAGAATCTGCCTGCAATGCAGGAGACCTGGGTTTGATCCCAGGGTTGGGAATATTCCCTGGAGTAGGAAATGGCAACCCACTCCAATATTCTTGCCTGGAGAATTCCACAGACAGAGGAGACTGGTGAGAGCTATTGACCATGGGGCTGCAAAGAGTCGGATGTGACTGAGTGACTAACACTTTTTTCATTTTCCATATAAAATACCATGGTTTATCTCTTATGTCTTGTTTTTTTTTTTTTTTTTAACTTTTTTTGTGTGTGGGGGGGGGGGGGTGGGGGGGCCGGTTCGGGGGGGGGGGGTCCGGGCGGGCCACTTCTATTGGTCTTTCATTTATCCATTCTCATCCATCTTTGCTCTCTGGCCTGTGTGGGCCCCCCACTGCGGTGGCCTCCATTGTTGCAGAGCACCAGCTCTGGGCGCATGCGCTCCAGAGCTCTGTCTCGGCAATTGGACACATTGGTCCAGCCGCTCCGTGGCACGTGGAATCTTCCCAGGCCAGGGATCGAACCGGTGCTCCTTGCACTACAAGGTGGTGTCCTTACCCACTGGACCACCAGGGAAGCCCATCTCTTATGTCTTAAGTACAAATTAGAAATGAAGTTTGCCTTTTTCCTATTTAGCAAGCTTTTCTTGATCTAATATCTAGTAGTGTCAGATCCCCTATTTTTCCTCAAAAAAATCTTTTAATAAGACTATCATGAGTTTTAGTCATTTTAAAACAGAAATGACAAAAATTCTTTTAAGTTCCATTATTTCTATACAACATTTACATTACTAGGTCTTGGCTATATTAACAAAATAACCTTTCTAGGAACTCCTGTAATTTTTTTTTTTTTTTTTACTGAGCATCAGTTAGCGTTGTATAAATCTATGTATACTAAAAGTGAAAGTGTTAGTTGATCAGTCATGTCTGACTCCTTGTGACCCCATAAGCTGTAGCCTGCCTGGCTTCTCTGTCCATGGAATTCTCCAAGCAAGAATACTGGAGTGGGTAGCCATTCCCTTCTCCAGGGATCCTCTTGATCCAGGGATTGAACTAGGGTCTCCCGCATTGCAGTTAGAAAAATTTTTGTGAGGAATTCTTAAATTAGCTTATGTATCAGACAGTAGTCTCCTTGGTGGCTCAGAAGGTCAAGAATCTGCCTGCAATGCAGGAGACCTGGGTTTGATCCCAGGGTTGGGAATATTCCCTGGAGTAGGAAATGGCAACCCACTCCAATATTCTTGCCTGGAGAATTCCACAGACAGAGGAGACTGGTGAGAGCTATTGACCATGGGGCTGCAAAGAGTCGGATGTGACTGAGTGACTAACACTTTTTTCATTTTCCATATAAAATACCATGGTTTATCTCTTATGTCTTGTTTTTTTTTTTTTTTTTAACTTTTTTGTGTGTCGGGGGGTGGGGGTCGAGGGGCCGGTTCAGGAGGGAGGGGTCCGGGCGGGCCACTTCTATTGGTCTTTCATTTATCCATTCTCATCCATCTTTGCTCTCTGGCCTGTGTGGGCCCCCCACTGCGGTGGCCTCCATTGTTGCAGAGCACCAGCTCTGGGCGCATGCGCTCCAGAGCTCTGTCTCGGCAATTGGACACATTGGTCCAGCCGCTCCGTGGCACGTGGAATCTTCCCAGGCCAGGGATCGAACCGGTGCCCCTTGCACTACAAGGTGGTGTCCTTACCCACTGGACCACCAGGGAAGCCCATCTCTTATGTCTTAAGTACAAATTAGAAATGAAGTTTGCCTTTTTCCTATTTAGCAAGCTTTTCTTGATCTAATATCTAGTAGTGTCAGATCCCCTATTTTTCCTCAAAAAAATCTTTTAATAAGACTATCATGAGTTTTAGTCATTTTAAAACAGAAATGACAAAAATTCTTTTAAGTTCCATTATTTCTATACAACATTTACATTACTAGGTCTTGGCTATATTAACAAAATAACCTTTCTAGGAACTCCTGTAATTTTTTTTTTTTTTTTTGACTGAGCATCAGTTAGCGTTGTATAAATCTATGTATACTAAAAGTGAAAGTGTTAGTTGATCAGTCATGTCTGACTCCTTGTGACCCCATAAGCTGTAGCCTGCCTGGCTTCTCTGTCCATGGAATTCTCCAAGCAAGAATACTGGAGTGGGTAGCCATTCCCTTCTCCAGGGGATCCTCTTGATCCAGGGATTGAACTAGGGTCTCCCGCATTGCAGTTAGATTCTTCATCATCTTAGCCACCAGGTATACTGAGGACATACTAGAAATTTATGCATAAGTTTATAGTCAATTAGCCAAATGTTTTGTTTCAATATATAGTTTTTTAAAAAAATTCTATGTGGAAAATAATTCTTGTATTTGTTAGGTTTCCATTGCAATAACACTGTGTAACATCTCCAAAACTCAGTTGAGTGTTCTTTTTCTGCTATCACCAAATACACGCTGTTTTTCCACAGTTCTATTACCAACTGGGTATCCAAAAATTCAGTTCAATTAGGACACAACTTCTGGAGCTATGGTAGACCTCACAGGTTACAAGTTATGTCCCACAAGACTCCCCTCTATTCAGATACCAGCCACAAAGTATCCTGGTTATCCCTTCTGTCCATAAGTCTAAAAATTTAGGGGTTCTAATAACCACCCTCTCCTTAGGCTTGTGAGGTGATTCATAGAAATCAGAAAAGTGCTTTAATTAAGATTATCAGTTTATTATAAAGAATACAATGGAAGAATAACCAAATGGAAAAGAGGCATAAGGCAAGGTATGGGGAAGTATGTCACCATCCCAGGACATCAGTGTTTTGAACAACTGGAAGTTCTCCAGATCTCCTTGTTTAATAGTCTTTGTGGAGGTTTTATTATGTCATCATGAAATTTGTAAACAGCCTGAAAATGGCAACCCATACTTTTTAGGGGAAACATCCAGTAAATCGGTTTGAGGCCATGTCTTAAAAGGCATTTTAAACTCAAAATATCACTTAATTTTCAACTGGTGAAGATTTGAGCTTCATTTTTCAACCTTTAAAATACTAGATTTTTTTGAGCATTCTATTATTACTTTTCAGTTATTATTTTCCTGAGTTCCTCTGCTAGTTGAGGCATCTTATCAAATACAAACTAGTAAGAAATCAGCTCATACTTTTGAAAATCTGCCTCAAATTTTCCATGACCAATGCCACAAGTTCATTAGGAGACAGATTTGCCAGATGCTTCCCCTAAAAAATATAGGTTGCCATTTTCAGGCTGTTTACAACAGTTTCTCATTCTAAACACAATGTCACACGTTTAAGTTGCTACTATGGCTGCATCCCATCTTTACTACCAATTTTTGCATACATGCTAAGTAGCTTCAGTTGTGTTCAACTCTGTGACCCAATGGACTGTAGCCTACCAGGCTCCTCTGTCTGTGTGATTATCCGGGCGAGAATACTGGAGTGAATTGCCATGCCCTCCTCCAGGGGATCTTCCTGACCCAGGGATCAAACCCCATGCCTCTTGTCTTCTGCATTGGTAGCAGGATCCTTTACCATTAGTGCCACCTGGGAAGCCCAAAATGTTGTTTTAATAATGCTCCTTAACGAACATTCCTAAAACTTAGTAGTTTGTGATAATAAACATTTGTTTCTTGCTGAATAATATGAAGCTAAGAGAGTCTGTTGTTATGGAAATACATAGATGTATGTTATATATACTTAGTTGCTTGGTAAATGTAGCATGTCATTGTATGCTTAATGACTTCTTTATTTTAGAATGGTTTTTAAAAAGCCAAAAGAAGTCTCAAAAACAATGGAAGAATAACCAAATGGAAAAGAGGCATAAGGCAAGGTATGGGGAAGTATGTCACCATCCCAGGACATCAGTGTTTTGAACAACTGGAAGTTCTCCAGATCTCCTTGTTTAATAGTCTTTGTGGAGGTTTTATTATGTCATCATGAAATTTGTAAACAGCCTGAAAATGGCAACCCATACTTTTTAGGGGAAACATCCAGTAAATCGGTTTGAGGCCATGTCTTAAAAGGCATTTTAAACTCAAAATATCACTTAATTTTCAACTGGTGAAGATTTGAGCTTCATTTTTCAACCTTTAAAATACTAGATTTTTTTGAGCATTCTATTATTACTTTTCAGTTATTATTTTCCTGAGTTCCTCTGCTAGTTGAGGCATCTTATCAAATACAAACTAGTAAGAAATCAGCTCATACTTTTGAAAATCTGCCTCAAATTTTCCATGACCAATGCCACAAGTTCATTAGGAGACAGATTTGCCAGATGCTTCCCCTAAAAAATATAGGTTGCCATTTTCAGGCTGTTTACAACAGTTTCTCATTCTAAACACAATGTCACACGTTTAAGTTGCTACTATGGCTGCATCCCATCTTTACTACCAATTTTTGCATACATGCTAAGTAGCTTCAGTTGTGTTCAACTCTGTGACCCAATGGACTGTAGCCTACCAGGCTCCTCTGTCTGTGTGATTATCCGGGCGAGAATACTGGAGTGAATTGCCATGCCCTCCTCCAGGGGATCTTCCTGACCCAGGGATCAAACCCCATGCCTCTTGTCTTCTGCATTGGTAGCAGGATCCTTTACCATTAGTGCCACCTGGGAAGCCCAAAATGTTGTTTTAATAATGCTCCTTAACGAACATTCCTAAAACTTAGTAGTTTGTGATAATAAACATTTGTTTCTTGCTGAATAATATGAAGCTAAGAGAGTCTGTTGTTATGGAAATACATAGATGTATGTTATATATACTTAGTTGCTTGGTAAATGTAGCATGTCATTGTATGCTTAATGACTTCTTTATTTTAGAATGGTTTTTTAAAAAGCCAAAAAGAAGAAAAGACATTTGATGTAACCCAGCAAGTTCACTCCTACATATTTACCCAAGGGAACTGAAAAAACATTTAGTTACAGATACTCATAAATTAGTGTCCATATTAGGTATATTTACCAAAGTCCCAAACTGGAAACAGCCCAAACGTCCACCAATTTGTGAATATGTAAAACAAACAGTTGCATATCCATACAATGGAAAATTATCAGCAATAAAAAGATACAATAGATATTGATCTCAAAAACCCGGTGATTGAAGTCAGATTCCAAAGACTACAAATGGTATGATTTTTATTCACATAAAACTCCAGAAAAGGCAAAAATATCATGAAAGCACCTCCTTGGTTGACAGAGGCTAAAATAATGGAAATTAATTGGAAAGGGGAATAAAAGAGCTTCATGGGATGAGAGAATTGTTCTCTATCTTGACTTCAGAGATGGTTACATGTCTATACTTTTGTCAGAATTCCTTGAAATTAAAATATTTAAAATTAGCAAATCTTAGAATATGCAAAGTCCACCTCAATAAAGTTGATTTTTAAAAGAAGGGTAAAAGTCTTTATGGTAGTAGACCTTATGGTTTTTTTTTTTTTTTTAATGCCCAACTCAAATCTTTTTTTAGATGGGGACTAACAACATGCATGCATCTAATGATCACCACAGACATTTCCTAGAACCAAAGGAAATCTTTTACCCTCTTTATCCAGGTGCTAAAGGAGAATATTAAGACAAATATGCCTTCTGTGCCAATGGAAGATTGAACTAAACAATATATTCAACCATATGTTCTCATCACAGCCTGACCATCTGCTGGCTGTGCACTTAAATATATCATCTAGTTCACTGATTCTTATTTGAAGGAAACCTATGAGGTAAAAAAAAAAAAGTTCAATAAAATAGTAAGTTAGCTAACAGCTATGTTGAAGAAATCTAAGACTATGTTGTTTTCTAAGAATACACTGTGCACCCTGGGGTAAATAAATTTATTCAAGATATCGAGGTAACAGAGTTTTGAGCATGTCATTGTATGCTTAATGACTTCTTTATTTTAGAATGGTTTTTTAAAAAGCCAAAAAGAAGAAAAGACATTTGATGTAACCCAGCAAGTTCACTCCTACATATTTACCCAAGGGAACTGAAAAAACATTTAGTTACAGATACTCATAAATTAGTGTCCATATTAGGTATATTTACCAAAGTCCCAAACTGGAAACAGCCCAAACGTCCACCAATTTGTGAATATGTAAAACAAACAGTTGCATATCCATACAATGGAAAATTATCAGCAATAAAAAGATACAATAGATATTGATCTCAAAAACCCGGTGATTGAAGTCAGATTCCAAAGACTACAAATGGTATGATTTTTATTCACATAAAACTCCAGAAAAGGCAAAAATATCATGAAAGCACCTCCTTGGTTGACAGAGGCTAAAATAATGGAAATTAATTGGAAAGGGGAATAAAAGAGCTTCATGGGATGAGAGAATTGTTCTCTATCTTGACTTCAGAGATGGTTACATGTCTATACTTTTGTCAGAATTCCTTGAAATTAAAATATTTAAAATTAGCAAATCTTAGAATATGCAAAGTCCACCTCAATAAAGTTGATTTTTAAAAGAAGGGTAAAAGTCTTTATGGTAGTAGACCTTATGGTTTTTTTTTTTTTTTTAATGCCCAACTCAAATCTTTTTAGATGGGGACTAACAACATGCATGCATCTAATGATCACCACAGACATTTCCTAGAACCAAAGGAAATCTTTTACCCTCTTTATCCAGGTGCTAAAGGAGAATATTAAGACAAATATGCCTTCTGTGCCAATGGAAGATTGAACTAAACAATATATTCAACCATATGTTCTCATCACAGCCTGACCATCTGCTGGCTGTGCACTTAAATATATCATCTAGTTCACTGATTCTTATTTGAAGGAAACCTATGAGGTAAAAAAAAAAAAGTTCAATAAAATAGTAAGTTAGCTAACAGCTATGTTGAAGAAATCTAAGACTATGTTGTTTTCTAAGAATACACTGTGCACCCTGGGGTAAATAAATTTATTCAAGATATCGAGGTAACAGAGTTTTGAGGGAAAAAATGTGTTTTTATCTGTAGAAATGAAATAGAACGGAAACTGCATCTGTCTTGACGTGCGACAATCAAAAAGGTGAATCTATTCTTTTGCTTTCTCTAGATTGTTCTTGAAAAAAAAAAAAAAGCTACAAATTAGAGCTACTGCTGTCTTTACATTGCCACTCTGATGTCTGTATTTCTGTCCTTCCGAGAATTTTTGTTGTTGAAGTAAGTAGTCTCTGTGTATGACTTTCTAACCTCCGTGTCAAATTCTATTCCTATACTTCCTTTGAATGGCCCATCATTTTTCCTGAGCATTTGGAGAATAATCTTGATTCTTAACATTCCTACTTCTCCACAGGTAGAATTAAATAGTTTAAAAACTTGCACACTCACATGTTCTTTTGCCAAACCACAGAAGGTGTGTTAGTGCCCACTGTTAAAACCCTAAAGTTCATACCTGCAGGTGTAGGTTAGTTCTTAACTAAAACTATCTACAAAGAGATGAATAATAATTCACTCTTCATTCATTCTAAAACCATTATCACTAGGATAAAGTCGCTGCTGTTTGCAAAGGTAAGTGCAAGTCTGCTCTTGGGGGATTTTCCTAATTTAACCTCTTGCATATTTCATCTTCTTAGCTCCTCAGACTCCCTTCTTTCCCCTGCCACTGGCACGTGGCGCCCTTCAGCCATTACTCTTTTCCCAGTCCAGCACTTAGTAGATTGTAGCCACTGTCAGAAAAGCAGCCTGCCACAGACTAAATCAGAAAGGATGGACCCTGCTCTTTGCCTCACATCAGACAGAGAATCCCCTGGGGTGACTTTAAGACAGTGTTCACCTGTCATTTCTAGCTCATCTGCAGAATTCACTTGGGGTGCTTTTCACATTGTCAGGTAGTCACATTTCTTTCCTTATGTCTTTTATTTATAAAACAAACAAACAAACAAAAAACACCCCACAGAAGACCAAACCAGCACTCTTTTAAAAGGAAAATTCAGTGAGGTACAGACAACAAATGAATAATCTGCTTGCACCATGCGGCTTTCAAGCAGGCTTAGAACAAAGCATTTTATAAGGCCAAGCTGGAATTATAGTACAACAGACTCAAAATCACATTTTAGGCCCTATGGTGAAAACAGCTGCGTGTTGCACTAACTTAAGGTACCTGAACCAGGAAGAAAGCATTTTCAGCATCTCCTTCCACATCCTTTGACTAGCTGTTAGGTACTTTGGCTTTTTGTCATTTAGGGAACCTCAGATTTGAACTGCTTGCTAGGCACAAGCTTTGAGGAGGCTATATCTTAGTCTAAGGGCTAAGATTTAAATTGTATTCCAGAAGTACACTCAAATCTGCCTACTGCAACAAAACATAATTCTTAAATCTTATGACTGCTGAACTTCCTAAATGCTTACTTTAGTCCTTGGAGTTCCTTCCAGGTGAGATAAGTGCGTTCTGCATGTAAATTTCATGATTAGAGATAGGCATTTAATAGAAGAGTTCAGTAGATGTATGATAGATAAAAACATAGGAGGAGAGGAGATTACCTTCTGATAACCTGGGCCTGTTGAAATGTTGCCAATCTTTTAGCAGGGAAAAGGTTGATAGGGAATATTTCCAAAATGCCAAGAGAATCAGACCTACTAGAATGCCTAATGGTAACAAGCATTGCCTGTCTGCTCCAAAGCTTCCCTCCCCAGCCATGTCCACTCAACGGAGGCCACCTAATTTGCTGTCTTATTTGTTGAGCTCTCCCATTCCATCCTTTCTGCATGCTTCTGCAAAATAAACCTTTACACACTTTTCATTAAAATGCTCTCATATTTGACTCCTGTAGGATATATGGTTTGCAAGTATTTCTCCCTTTGTACAAGCTGATTTTTCATTTTATTAACAGTTTCTTTTGGTATACAGAAGCTCTTTGTTTGATATATCTCGTTTACTTTATTGCCTGTGGTACTATTTTTGGTACCATAGTAAAAAAATAACGGTCAAGATCAATCAATGTCAAGGATCTTTCCCCCTATTTTCTTTTAAAAGTTTTACAGTTTCAGGTTTCACATTTAAGTTGTAATCCATTTCGAGTTAATTTTTGTGAGATAAGATAGGAGTCTGGTTTCGTTCTTCAGCATGTGGACATCCAATGTTTCCAAAATCATTAATTGAACAGATTATCCTTTTCTCATTGTGTATTATTGAAATTCTTGAAAAGATGATGGTTTAGATTTTTTACTCATTTCCCTCAAATTATCCAGAATAAGGTTTATGTATAACTAAAAGAAGTAAGCATGGAATGTACCAATAATAGAGGCCTAGGAAAAATAGGCAGCCCCAGGATGAAGACTTTTCTAGTAATCTATACTGAAAGAGTAAACATGGGAAGCTCAAGAGAGAGGAGACATATGCATTCTTATGGCTAATTCATGCTGCTGTATGACAAAAGCCAACACAACACTGTAAAGCAATTATCCTCCAATTAAAAATGAAAAAAAATTAAAAGAGAATACAGTCAAAAAGGAAATGAATCACCTTCTAAGAAACATTCATTGATTCACTCACTGACCAAAGACTTAATGAGCATGTGTAATGAGGTGCTTGGATGAAGCACAAGCTAAAATCAAGATTGTGGGGAGAAATATCAATAATCTCAGCGATGCAGGGGACACCACCCTATGGCAGAAAGTGAAGAGGAACTAAAGACCCTCCTGATGAAGATGAAAGAGGAGAGTGAAAAAGCTGACTTAAAACTCAACATTCAAAAAACTAACATCATGACATCTGGTCCCATCACTTCATGGCAAATAGATAGGAAAACAATGGAAACAGTGACAGACTATTTTCTTGGGCTACAAAATCACTTGTGGATGGTGACTGCAGCCATGAAATTAACAGATGCTTACTCCTTGGGAGAATAGCTATGACAAAGCTATACAGTGTATTAGAAAGTCGAGACATCACTTTGTTGACCAAAGTCTGTATTGTCAAACCTATGGTTTTTCCAATAGTCATGTATGGATGTGAAAGTCAGACCATAAAAAAGGTTGAGAGGCAAAGAATTGATGCTTTCAAACTGTGGTGCTCAAGAAGACTCTTGAGAGTCCCGTGGACTGGAAAAGACCCTGATGCTTGGAAAGACTGAAAGCGTAAGGAGAAAGAAACAACAAAGGATAAGATGGTTGGATAGCATCACTAATTTAATGGACAAGAGTTTGACCAATCTCCAAGAGATGGTGAGAGACAATGAAGTCTCTCATGCTGCAGTCCATGGGTCACAAAGAGTCAGAAATGACTGAGCAACTAAACAACCACCAATGAGGTGAATAACCCAATACCACACACACACACAAAATAGATAACATCTCATTTTAAAAGCAGTAACAATCCCTGGGATTTGACAATACATAAGACACTTTTCCTTTCCCCTTTCAATTTTACATGGATTCTCAGTCAGGAACAGAACTTCTGATTGCATCAGAAATACATTTGCAAAGCCTGGTGTCAATGATGCAGAAAGCTCTTTGCTCCAAGCAATTACTGACAAAAGTGGCAAGTATCTTACTAATTTTGCCTTTAACCCTGTCCAACATTGTCCAGAATGTGACACAGAAGCAGGTAAGACAGTTAAGGGCAGGTCACAGAGAACTGAGACGACTTTAGAAGTGAATTTAGGCCAGCCTGAGATGGGCACCAGGACCACACATTCTCTCATAACCCTGGTGTCAGGGCTTCTCCAGCTCCTTAACACGGAGGGTACTTAGTTAACATGAATCACATTGGGCATGATATGAAACTTAAGGTAAATATATACGTTTAGGTTTCTTGTCAGTAAAGTGTGCCTAGTTTCATACTGACTGTGGATATAATTCTCCAAGTGGCCTTTTGCTGCTCTCATAAATTTCCAAATTAAAAATCACATATATTGTTGGGCTTTCCTGGTGGTCCAACTGGTAAGGCGTCTGCCTCGCAGTGCAAGGGGCACCAGTTCGATCCCTGGCCCAGGAAGATCCCATATGCCGAGGAGCGACCAGATTGGTGTGCCCAATTATGAGCAAACACTCTGGAGGGCATGTACCCAGAACCAGTGCTCTGCAACGAGAGAGAGGCCATCGCAATGGGAGGCCACACAGGCCAAAGAATAAAGATGGATGAAAAAAAAATGATGACTTAGAGGCCAAAAATATCATTTAAGAAGAAAACGACACATAAATTGTTAAGGCGAAACACCTGCTTTGGGTAGACACTAATATTTTGACAACTACCATGAATGTTACAAGATATAAACAAAGGACTTAAACATTTAATACAGAGATTTGTTTCGATATACCATACAATCATTTGTTCTCACATGCAATGAATACCCAATAAACAAATGGTTGACTAGAATGTCAGGTCTGCTGTTTGACTGAATCTCACCATTGCAAATGAATACCTCTACACTGGGCAGTCTCATTTTAAAAGCAGTAACAATCCCTGGGATTTGACAATACATAAGACACTTTTCCTTTCCCCTTTCAATTTTACATGGATTCTCAGTCAGGAACAGAACTTCTGATTGCATCAGAAATACATTTGCAAAGCCTGGTGTCAATGATGCAGAAAGCTCTTTGCTCCAAGCAATTACTGACAAAAGTGGCAAGTATCTTACTAATTTTGCCTTTAACCCTGTCCAACATTGTCCAGAATGTGACACAGAAGCAGGTAAGACAGTTAAGGGCAGGTCACAGAGAACTGAGACGACTTTAGAAGTGAATTTAGGCCAGCCTGAGATGGGCACCAGGACCACACATTCTCTCATAACCCTGGTGTCAGGGCTTCTCCAGCTCCTTAACACGGAGGGTACTTAGTTAACATGAATCACATTGGGCATGATATGAAACTTAAGGTAAATATATACGTTTAGGTTTCTTGTCAGTAAAGTGTGCCTAGTTTCATACTGACTGTGGATATAATTCTCCAAGTGGCCTTTTGCTGCTCTCATAAATTTCCAAATTAAAAATCACATATATTGTTGGGCTTTCCTGGTGGTCCAACTGGTAAGGCGTCTGCCTCGCAGTGCAAGGGGCACCAGTTCGATCCCTGGCCCAGGAAGATCCCATATGCCGAGGAGCGACCAGATTGGTGTGCCCAATTATGAGCAAACACTCTGGAGGGCATGTACCCAGAACCAGTGCTCTGCAACGAGAGAGAGGCCATCGCAATGGGAGGCCACACAGGCCAAAGAATAAAGTTGGATGAAAAAAAAATGATGACTTAGAGGCCAAAAATATCATTTAAGAAGAAAACGACACATAAATTGTTAAGGCGAAACACCTGCTTTGGGTAGACACTAATATTTTGACAACTACCATGAATGTTACAAGATATAAACAAAGGACTTAAACATTTAATACAGAGATTTGTTTCGATATACCATACAATCATTTGTTCTCACATGCAATGAATACCCAATAAACAAATGGTTGACTAGAATGTCAGGTCTGCTGTTTGACTGAATCAACAAATTATTGAACTGGAATTTCCCATTGTATTTCCCCCAAGTAAACAAAGCTTCAGATAGGATTCGAAACTCCTTCTACACTGGAGCAGGGAACAGGATTGCAGCTAAGTCTTCAGCAAGCTTAATATTTTCTACTATTTACCCTGGAATTCAGTCAAACCCGTTCCACTGTCCCTGTGCAGGAAGCACTGTGATCACCAACATGATTAATATGCTCCTTCTGCTGTGGCAAGAGCTGCCGAAAGCCAGCTTTCAATGAGCTCTGTAAATGTCTTCTTTACGTCCTCTGAGCATATGCCTACAATTTAAGTAAACAAGGGTATTTGAGTGTGTGGATTATATTGACAAATATATTCCTCCTACTTTTGAACTAGTCACTCCTATGACAAGACCAAAGAGCCATCCTGCCTGTTTATCAGTCTCTGAGTTCATAATGCCTTTATACAAGCAATTATCAGGTGACACATTTACTTCGCTTTAACACCTGAACAATGATAGCAAATCATGCAGAGAAGGAATTTTTTCTTTATTGTTGATTTTCAAAAATTTTTTACAGAGTTTTGCTGTTCACAGACATGTATGTTCCCAGATCAGTCATACGCATATCCCTGGTATCCTCCCCCCCTCCCAGTCGCCGCCATCCTATCCCTCCAGGCCATTGCACCGTGCCCTTGCAGGATCTCCAATTCCTGCAGCTCAATGACAATAGCTATCTTTTTTTTTTTTTATGTATTTATTCTTTATTTATTTATTTATTTATTTTTGTACATGTATGTTCCCAGATCATTCATATGCATATCCCTTGACCCTCCCCCCACCCAGTTCCCCCCCTCCCATCCCTCCAGACCATCGCCCCAAGTGGTTGTAGGTACTCCTATTCCCCTAGCACAATGACAATAGCTATCTTTTCCACACATGACAGTATAGGTTTCCATGTTACTCCCTCCCACTGTTCGGTCTCCACAATGTCTTTATGTCTATTCTCTGTTTTTTCATGAGTTCACTGCGTGTGTTATCATGACCATCTTACTAGATCCCATATATATGAGTTAGTATACTATACTTGTCTTTCTCTTTTTGACTTATTTCACTTTTTATGATAGGTTCTAGAGCCAGCCACCTCATTAGGACTGAGTCTTCTGCATTTCTTTTAACAGCTGAGTAGTATTCCATTGTATATATGTACCAGAGCTTCTGGATCCATTCATTTGTCGATGGACACCTAGGTTGCTTCCATGTTCTGGCTATTGTATAGAGAGCTGCAATGAACATTGGGGTACAGGTGCCTCTTTCAGTTTTGATTTCATCAGGATATAGGCCTAATAGTGGGATTGCTGGGTCATAGGGTGCTTCTATTTTTAGTTTTTTAAGGAATCTCCATATTGTCTTCCATAGAGGTTGTATTAATTTACATTCCCACCAGCAATGCAAGAGGGTTCCCTTTTCTCCACACCCTCTCCAGCATTTGTTGTCTGTCGATTTGTTGATGATGGCCATTCTGACAGGTGTGAGGTGGTATCTCATTGTGGTTTTAATTTGCATTTCTCTGATAATAAGCGAGGTTGAGCATCGTTTCATGTATTTTTGGGCCATTTGTATGTCCTCTTTGGAGAGGCGTCTCTTTAGGTCTTTTTCCCATTTTTTGATTGGGTTGTTCGTTTTCCCTGTGCTGAGTTGTCTGAGTTGCTTGTAGATTTTGGAGATTAATTCTTTGTCTGTTGTTTCATTTGCTATGATTTTCTCCCACTCTGTGGGGTGTCTGTTGAACTTTTTTGTAATTTCTTTTGCTGTACAAAAGCTTTTAAGTTTCATAAGGTCCCATATGTTCATTTTTCTTTTCAGTTCTGCTATTTTAGTTGGTGGGTCAGAGAAGATCTTGCTTTGATTTACGTCCTTGAGGGTTTTGCCTATATTCTCCTCTAAGAGTTTGATGGTTTCTGGTCTTACATTGAGGTCTTTAATCCATTTTGAGTTGATCTTAGTGTATGGCGTCAGGGAATGTTCCAATTTCATTTTTTTGCATGTAGCTGTCCAATTTTCCCAGCACCACTTGTTAAAGAGGCTGTCTTTGTCCCATTTTATAGTTTCTCCTCCTTTATCAAAAATAAGGTACCCATAGGTGCGTGGGTTGATCTCTGGGTTCTCAATCTTGTTCCATTGATCTATAGTTCTGTTTTTGTGCCAGTACCATACTGTCTTGATAACTGTTGCTTTGTAGTAGAGTCTGAAGTTAGGGAGGCTGATCCCTCCAACTCCATTTTTCTTCCTCAGGATTGCTTTGGCTATTCGAGGTCTTCTGTGTTTCCATATGAACTGTGTTATTATTTGGTCCAGTTCTGTGAAAAATGTCAGTGGTAGTTGAATAGGTATTGCATTGAATCTGTAGATGATATTTGGAAGTATGGTCATTTTTACAATATTGATTCTTCCAATCCAGGAACATGGAATATCTCTCCATCTGTTTAAGTCTTCTTTAATGTCTCTCATGAGTGTCTTGTAATTTTCTGTGTACAATTCTTTTGTTTCTTTGGGTAGGTTTATTCCTAGATATTTGATTCTTTTGGTTGCAATGGTGAAGGGGATTGCCTCTTTGATTTCATTTTCTGATTTTTCATTGTTTGTGTATAGGAATGCCAGTGACTTCTGTGTGTTGACTTTATATCCTGCAACTTTGCTGAATTCATTGATTAGCTCTAGTAGCTTTGTAACCGTGTCTTTGGGATTTTCTATGTATAATATCATGTCATCTGCAAAAAGAGAGAGCTTGACTTCCTCCTTTCCAATCTGGATTCCTTTGATTTCTTTCTCTTCTCTTATTGCTGTTGCTAGGACTTCCAGGACTATGTTGAATAGCAGTGGTGAAAGTGGGCACCCCTGTCTTGTTCCTGATCTTAGAGGGAATGCTTTCAGTTTTTCACCATTGAGGATAAGGTTCACTGTGGGCTTCTCATATATGGATTTTACTATGTTGAGATAGGTTCCTTCTATGCCCACTTTTTGAAGAGTTTTTTTTATCATAAATGGATGTTGTACTTTGTTGAAGGCTTTTTCTGCATCTATTGAGATGATCATGTGATTTTTGTCACTCAATTTGTTGATATGGTGTATCACATTGTTTGATTTGTGGATGTTGAAGAATCCTTGCATGCCTGAGATGAACCAGAGTTGATCATGTTGTATGAAATTTTTGATGTGTCGTTGAATTCTGTTTGCTAGGATTTTGTTGAGGATCTTGGCATCTAAGTTCATCAGTGAAATTGGCCTATAGTTTTCCTTTTTTGTGTTGTCTTTGCCTGGTTTGGGTATCAGGGTGATGGTGGCCTCGTAGAATGTGTTTGGGAGTTTTCCTTCCTGTGCAATTTTTTGGAAGAGTTTTAGAAGGAGAGGCATTAGCTCTTTTTTAAATGTTTGGTAGAATTCGGCTGTGAAGCCATCTGGTCCTGGGCTTTTATTTTTGGGTAGATTTTTAATCACAAATTCGATTTCTGAGCTTGTGATTGGGTTGTTCAAAGTTTCTGTTTCTTCCTGGCTCAGTCTTGGGAGATTAATCCTGTCCAAGAAACTGTCCATTTCTTCCAAGTTGTCCAGTTTGTTGCCATAGAGTTGCTCATAATAGTCTCTTAGAATCCTTTGGATTTCTGCATTATCTGTTGTAATCTCTCCTTTTTCGTTTTTGATTTTATTGATCTGGTTCTTCTCTCTCTTTTTCTTAATGAGTCTGGCCAGTGGCTTGTCAATTTTGTTTACCTTTTCAAAGAACCAGCTTTTTGTTTTATTTATCTTTACTATTGTTTCTTTTGTTTCTTTCTCATTTATTTCTGCTCTGATCTTTATGATTTCTCTTCTTCTGCTGGCTTTGGGATGTTTTTGTTCTTCTTTCTCTTCTCTTATTGCTGTTGCTAGGACTTCCAGGACTATGTTGAATAGCAGTGGTGAAAGTGGGCACCCCTGTCTTGTTCCTGATCTTAGAGGGAATGCTTTCAGTTTTTCACCATTGAGGATAAGGTTCACTGTGGGCTTCTCATATATGGATTTTACTATGTTGAGATAGGTTCCTTCTATGCCCACTTTTTGAAGAGTTTTTTTTATCATAAATGGATGTTGTACTTTGTTGAAGGCTTTTTCTGCATCTATTGAGATGATCATGTGATTTTTGTCACTCAATTTGTTGATATGGTGTATCACATTGTTTGATTTGTGGATGTTGAAGAATCCTTGCATGCCTGAGATGAACCAGAGTTGATCATGTTGTATGAAATTTTTGATGTGTCGTTGAATTCTGTTTGCTAGGATTTTGTTGAGGATCTTGGCATCTAAGTTCATCAGTGAAATTGGCCTATAGTTTTCCTTTTTTGTGTTGTCTTTGCCTGGTTTGGGTATCAGGGTGATGGTGGCCTCGTAGAATGTGTTTGGGAGTTTTCCTTCCTGTGCAATTTTTTGGAAGAGTTTTAGAAGGAGAGGCATTAGCTCTTTTTTAAATGTTTGGTAGAATTCGGCTGTGAAGCCATCTGGTCCTGGGCTTTTATTTTTGGGTAGATTTTTAATCACAAATTCGATTTCTGAGCTTGTGATTGGGTTGTTCAAAGTTTCTGTTTCTTCCTGGCTCAGTCTTGGGAGATTAATCCTGTCCAAGAAACTGTCCATTTCTTCCAAGTTGTCCAGTTTGTTGCCATAGAGTTGCTCATAATAGTCTCTTAGAATCCTTTGGATTTCTGCATTATCTGTTGTAATCTCTCCTTTTTCGTTTTTGATTTTATTGATCTGGTTCTTCTCTCTCTTTTTCTTAATGAGTCTGGCCAGTGGCTTGTCAATTTTGTTTACCTTTTCAAAGAACCAGCTTTTTGTTTTATTTATCTTTACTATTGTTTCTTTTGTTTCTTTCTCATTTATTTCTGCTCTGATCTTTATGATTTCTCTTCTTCTGCTGGCTTTGGGATGTTTTTGTTCTTCTTTCTCCAACTGTTTTAAGCGGAGGGTTAGGTCATCTGTTTCATATTTTCCTAGTTTCTTGAGGTGGGATTGTATTGCTATAAATTTCCCTCTTAGAACTGCTTTTGCTGTATCCCATAGGTTTTGCACGGTCGTGTGTTCATTGTCATTTTCTTCTAGGAATTGTTTAATTTCTCCTTTGATTTCCTCAATGATCAGTTGGTTTTTTAGGTATGTATTGTTTAATCTCCATGTGTTTGTGTTTTTAGCGGTTTTTTTCCTGTAGTTGGTCTCTAGTCTCACTGCATTGTGGTCCGAGAAGATGGTTGATATAATTTCGGTTTTCTTGAACTGACTGAGGTTAGATTTGTGGCCCAAGATGTGGTCTATCCTGGAGAATGTTCCATGAGCACTTGAGAAGAAAGTGTATTCTTCTGCTTTTGGATGGAACGTCCTAAAGATATCGATGAGGTCCATCTTTTCCAGTGTGGCATTTAAGGCTTGTGTTTCTTTATTAATTTTCAGTTTGGATGATCTGTCCATTGGTGTGAGAGGAGTGTTGAAGTCTCCTACTATTATTGTGTTAGACAATAGCTATCTTTTTCACATATGATAGTATAGGTTTTCATGCTACTTCCTCTACACCTCCCACCCACTATTCATTCCCCACAATGTCCATATGTCTATTCTCTATGTCTGTTTTTCATCGGGTGTGTTATCATTAACATCCTACTAGATTCCATATATATGTGTTAGTATATTATATTTGTCTTCCTCTTTTTGACTAACCTCACTTTTTATGATAGGTTCTAGATCCAACCACCTTATTAGGACTGATTCTTCTGCATTTCTTTTTATAGCTGAGAAGTACTCCATTGTATATATGTACCAGAGCTTTTGTATCCATTCATTTGTCAATGGACATCTAGGTTGCTTCCATGCTCTAGCTATTGTATAGAGTGCTGCAATGAACATTGAGGTACAGGTGCTTCTTTCAGTTTTGATTTCATCAGGGTATAAGCCTAATAGTGGGATTGCTGTGTCATAGGGTGCTTCTATTTTTAGTTTTTAAAGAAATCTCCATCCTGTTCTCCAGGGTATAAGCCAGATTGTTCTTCTTTCTCCAACTGTTTTAAGCGGAGGGTTAGGTCATCTGTTTCATATTTTCCTAGTTTCTTGAGGTGGGATTGTATTGCTATAAATTTCCCTCTTAGAACTGCTTTTGCTGTATCCCATAGGTTTTGCACGGTCGTGTGTTCATTGTCATTTTCTTCTAGGAATTGTTTAATTTCTCCTTTGATTTCCTCAATGATCAGTTGGTTTTTTAGGTATGTATTGTTTAATCTCCATGTGTTTGTGTTTTTAGCGGTTTTTTCCTGTAGTTGGTCTCTAGTCTCACTGCATTGTGGTCCGAGAAGATGGTTGATATAATTTCGGTTTTCTTGAACTGACTGAGGTTAGATTTGTGGCCCAAGATGTGGTCTATCCTGGAGAATGTTCCATGAGCACTTGAGAAGAAAGTGTATTCTTCTGCTTTTGGATGGAACGTCCTAAAGATATCGATGAGGTCCATCTTTTCCAGTGTGGCATTTAAGGCTTGTGTTTCTTTATTAATTTTCAGTTTGGATGATCTGTCCATTGGTGTGAGAGGAGTGTTGAAGTCTCCTACTATTATTGTGTTAGACAATAGCTATCTTTTTCACATATGATAGTATAGGTTTTCATGCTACTTCCTCTACACCTCCCACCCACTATTCATTCCCCACAATGTCCATATGTCTATTCTCTATGTCTGTTTTTCATCGGGTGTGTTATCATTAACATCCTACTAGATTCCATATATATGTGTTAGTATATTATATTTGTCTTCCTCTTTTTGACTAACCTCACTTTTTATGATAGGTTCTAGATCCAACCACCTTATTAGGACTGATTCTTCTGCATTTCTTTTTATAGCTGAGAAGTACTCCATTGTATATATGTACCAGAGCTTTTGTATCCATTCATTTGTCAATGGACATCTAGGTTGCTTCCATGCTCTAGCTATTGTATAGAGTGCTGCAATGAACATTGAGGTACAGGTGCTTCTTTCAGTTTTGATTTCATCAGGGTATAAGCCTAATAGTGGGATTGCTGTGTCATAGGGTGCTTCTATTTTTAGTTTTTAAAGAAATCTCCATCCTGTTCTCCATAGTGGTTGCATCAATTTACATTCCCACCAGCAGTGCAAGAGTGTTCCCTTTGCTCGGCATCCTCTCCAGCATGTATTATTTGTCAATTTGTGGAGGATGGCCATTCTGACTGGCGTGAGGTGATATCTCATTGCAGTATTAATTTGCATTTCTCTAATAATAAGCGAGGTTGAGCATCATTTCATGTGCTTTTTGGCCATTTGTATGTCCTCTTTGGTGAAATGTCTCTTTAGGTCTTTTTCCCATTTTTTGATTGGGTTGTTCATTTTTCTGGTGCTGAGTTGTCTGAGTTGCTTGTAGATTCTGGAGATTAATTCTTTGTCTGTTATTTCATTTGCTATTATTTTCTCCCATTCTGAGGGCTGTCTGTTCACCCTTTTTGTAATTTCTTTTGCTGTACAAAAGCTTTAAAAAAATAAAGAAAAATCTGTTCTTTGCAATTGATTGTGAGTAAAAATACACAGAATGCTTCATAGCTTGCTGTCCATATCTATGCACAGAAGACAGAGAAAGTCCCTCCAGGTGGTCCACAAAGTGGTCCAGTTTTGAATGGCTGATCCTCAACAAGCCAGGGAAGTGAGTCTAGAATATTATATATGGGGCTCCCTTTTAGTTCACTGTCAAAAGAAAAAAAAAAGAAGAGAAAAGCAAACACGGAGCAAATTGTCCCTAGAAATCAATGCTTGGATAAGGCCTTTGGAAGTATGGAACAAGATAAAAAGCAAGACCAGCATTTGCTCTGATGAACAGCTTTGTGATCCATTCTGCAGAGTTCAGAATAAACTGCTGGGCCTTGTTCTTCAGACATTTTATGAGAGTAACAAAGTCCAAGCACACGACACATGTGAAAGCCAGGTACTGTTCTAAACTTTTAAAAAGTCCTCTGGGCACTGCAGTATAGACTCATGTTCTACCTAGTAAGTTCATAGCACTAGATCAACTGTATGCGGGGATTTAGGAAAAGAAATTCCATTTCATTTGCTTGTTATTTTTTCTACACATTGATTTATTGCTTAGTTTTAATCATATTTCAGTAAAAGAAACTATTGAGTCAAGTATTTTTCTTAGAACCTCTCCCATGCTGAGTATATATACATACATCTGTATGTACATATATATATATATGTGTGTGTGTGTGTATATATATATATATATACTATATATGTATATAGTATACATACATACATGTAGGTGTACACACACATACACACAAATTTCCAAATACACATTCTTTACACAGAAAGATTCACAATTCTTTATCTTTATATATGATTTCCTTTCAGCCAGGTTCATTGTAAAAAAATAAACCTGGCAAATGATGGTGACTAATTTTCACCTGTGATGAGTCTAATGTATTTATGCTTTAATGTAGCCATTTTTATTTTTTGAAACCAAATAAACTAAAATAAATGGTCCTGTTCTCTGATCATGATATTGGCTGCATAAACCAAAATTAAAGAGAGATACAGAAGAAAATACAGATGTAATACTATTGAAATATAAAAAGTGTCAAGTTAAATAATTGTTTAATATATTCAAAGAGTATGGGAACTGTATTTGTTTTGTTTGTTTACAGAGTGCTGAATCTTATGTTTTTTTTCCATGTTAAAAAAAATGGATTGATTTCTAGCCACCAAGTCCCTGGGCCAATTTAGTAGATTCTCCTACAAAATGGCCCCTTGGTGACTCTGATGATGAAAACTAATACTGAGAGATAAGAGAATAAAAATTTACCATATGTTAGACCATGTGTACAGGGGAGCTCACCTTGGATTGAACACTGTCAACATGCAGATTCTTCAGCTTAACTGTGTCATTTCACCTGTACCTTAAACCCTCAGTAATGCTTTCTGTCCTTTGTTTTCTTTTTATGAGAAGGGCCCTTCAAATATAAATGTTTGCTGAAACAAATTGCATACCCAAATTCAAATTATACTTGGTCCTCTAGTGCATTTTCTTTTTGCAATCAATTAAATGTTTCTGATGTTTAGAAAAGTCCTCTGGGCACTGCAGTATAGACTCATGTTCTACCTAGTAAGTTCATAGCACTAGATCAACTGTATGCGATTTAGGAAAAGAAATTCCATTTCATTTGCTTGTTATTTTTTCTACACATTGATTTATTGCTTAGTTTTAATCATATTTCAGTAAAAGAAACTATTGAGTCAAGTATTTTTCTTAGAACCTCTCCCATGCTGAGTATATATACATACATCTGTATGTACATATATATATATATGTGTGTGTGTGTGTATATATATATATATATACTATATATGTATATAGTATACATACATACATGTAGGTGTACACACACATACACACAAATTTCCAAATACACATTCTTTACACAGAAAGATTCACAATTCTTTATCTTTATATATGATTTCCTTTCAGCCAGGTTCATTGTAAAAAAATAAACCTGGCAAATGATGGTGACTAATTTTCACCTGTGATGAGTCTAATGTATTTATGCTTTAATGTAGCCATTTTTATTTTTTGAAACCAAATAAACTAAAATAAATGGTCCTGTTCTCTGATCATGATATTGGCTGCATAAACCAAAATTAAAGAGAGATACAGAAGAAAATACAGATGTAATACTATTGAAATATAAAAAGTGTCAAGTTAAATAATTGTTTAATATATTCAAAGAGTATGGGAACTGTATTTGTTTTGTTTGTTTACAGAGTGCTGAATCTTATGTTTTTTTTCCATGTTAAAAAAAATGGATTGATTTCTAGCCACCAAGTCCCTGGGCCAATTTAGTAGATTCTCCTACAAAATGGCCCCTTGGTGACTCTGATGATGAAAACTAATACTGAGAGATAAGAGAATAAAAATTTACCATATGTTAGACCATGTGTACAGGGGAGCTCACCTTGGATTGAACACTGTCAACATGCAGATTCTTCAGCTTAACTGTGTCATTTCACCTGTACCTTAAACCCTCAGTAATGCTTTCTGTCCTTTGTTTTCTTTTTATGAGAAGGGCCCTTCAAATATAAATGTTTGCTGAAACAAATTGCATACCCAAATTCAAATAATTCATCACTATTGAGGTTCAGTGTATTTTGATGATTCTCTAGTGCAATTTTCCATACTTTTAATTTGATTTTTACTTTGAACAAAGTGTGATCTGCATAATTAAAAGAGGCATCTGTTGACCTACCCATTCTTACCCCTGATTCTTAAATTTTCTAAATGTACATTTTCAGCATCTTCTCCTAAAATTTACCTCCATGATTCTCTGGAGGTAAATAATGTTCTCACTTCTTGAACTTTTTTTTTCTATTTTAGACAGTACCTTTCAGCTTCCTCTGAGAGATATTAGGATTTCAACTTCTTTCCATACCCACCCTAAGACACAACTACACACCACCTTTTTATGATAAATATGTCACAATTTTAAGCCATACAGCCATAGCACCTTTGTTGTTCGACTTGTTTGTTTTCCTTCTCCTCTAGTGCTAATCACTGTCCACCATTTTTTTTTCTTCTTGGTTTTCCAACTATCTATCATTAATGCATTCCAAGAGTGTAAGACATTTTCCAATAATCTAAGCAAGAATAGGGAACTGTTCTTCTGTAAAGGGTCACAGAATAAACAGTTTATACTTTGTGGGTCTCTGTTGCAACTTCTTAACTCTAATTTTGTAAATGAGTAGGCATGGGGATGGTCCAATGACCTGGGCCATAGTTTGGCAATTCCTGGTCTTACATCAGGTGATCAGTTCCCTTTGTTTTCTTAAAGATATTTCTCCTAAGTCATTTGTATCTTCTTGCTTTAATCTGGACAAGCTTCTTTCTACATCTGCTGTACACTCATCATCCTGACATTCCCTACTACCATTCTCCTTGGTCAAATTTTTTCCTTTTTGAATCCCATGTATTTCTGCCATCCTTTCAATAGCATGCCTAGAAAAAGGGCACTGAAGGTAAATTTTTTGATATCACATAGGTTCTTCAAATGACTTTATCTTATCTACATCTTTCATACATTTACTGTATATAGAATTCTAGATTAGAAATGATTTCCCTCTCAGAGTTTTGAATCATATCTTCATTTTTTGTGAACTTCTAATTATCATTGAGAAATATGATTATTTTGATTCTTAGTTTTTTCCATGTGACTTGTTTTTTTTTTTTTAAACATTTATTTATTTTTGAGGGGGTGGTGTTGGGGGGAGGGGCGGGTGGGCCGCTTCTATTGGTCTTTCATTTGTCTATTTTCATCCATCTTTGTTCTTTGGCCCGTGTGGGCCTTCCATCATGGTGGCCTCTGTTGTCGCAAAGCACCAGCTCTGGGCGCATGTGCTCCAGAGCTCTGACTTGGTAATTGGACACATTGGTCCAGCTGCTCCACTGCACGTGGGATCTTCCCAGTCCAGGGATTGAACCGGCGCCCCTTGCACTGCAAGGCGGTGTCCTTACCCACTGGACCACCAGGGAAGCCCCCATGTGACTTGTTTTATCTTTGCCCGTGGCCTTTCAAAATTTTCCTTCAATGCCAGAAATTCTATAAATTCTATAATGATGCATTTTGTTGCTTTTATTTTCACCAATATTTTAGAGACTCAATGAGTCTTTTCAATATAGAAATGTTTATGTACCATTTATGAAGAATTTTTGAACATTATTTTGGATAATTACATCCAATCAAGTTTTCCTTTCTGAAATTTCTGCCAGTCAAGGCTTTCATAATTCATCTTTTCACTCTTCCTTTCCCATTTCCGAGCATTTTGGCTCTATTTTGAAGACAATTTTTCAACTTTATCTTCTAATAAACACGAATGCTACAACAGACATGATCTGCCCATTCTTACTCCTAATTCTTATATTTTCTAAATGTACATTTTCAGCATCTTCTCCTAAAATTTATCTCCAAAACTGAACAGAGGTATTGATGAAAATATACAAACAAACACAAAAAAAATCATGACTAGAAGATGCAAAGGTTCTTTGATGGTGAAAGAAGTTAATGGGCAGATTTGATAAGAAGGCCAGTGGGTTCCAAGGAGGAGGAGGTGAAGGACAAAAGAAGGAGGACAAGTATTTTTCTAACCTGAAATGTTTGTTATGATAAGATCAACTCAAAACTAAGTTTATTGTTTTATGTTGATGCTGTGGGCCTAGAAAGGCCTTTACATCAGAATGTCTCACCTAGCCCAGAGACTAACCCTGGGTGAATCTCATGTTGTGGATGTGGGACTACAAGGCTTTTACAACCTTAAGGTATTGTTTTAACAACTTCCTGGAAAATACAAATTGTCATGCTTAAATTGGCAAAGCAGGGTACTCTTCTATCCCCCTTCCAGTTTCTATGCTGGAAGCTCTTCCCTATCCTTTCTTACTTTAATAAGCTTTTCACTGCACTAAGCTCTGAGTGACCATTGCTGAGTATTTTTTTATCTCAATGTGAATTCTTCTCTGTTGGAGATCAAGAATCTGACACCGTTCGCAGTGACCTACCGTCACCAATCACCTGTCAATGGCAAAGCATCTGGAAGCTTACAGAACCAGTTTAAACAAAGCAGGCATACAGTATGGGGTATGCTTCCTGGATCCTTCTTCCCAGGTTCTCTCAACAGGGCAGTACAACCTTAGATGACACTGATTTAACCAACAAAATTCCAACAAAAAGCACCCCTGGGGCTTCCCTGGTGGTCCAGTGGGTAAGGACACTGTCTTGCAGTGCAAGGGGTGCTGGTTCGATCCCTGGACTGGGAAGATCCCACATGCTGTGGAGCGACTGGAACGATGTATCCAACTACTGAGCTAGAGCTCTGGAGCGCATGTGCCCAGAGCCAGTGCTCTGCGACGAGAGAGGCCACTGTGATGGGAGGCCCACACAGGCCAAAGAACGAAGATAAATGAATGAAAGATCAATAGAAGTGGCAAAAAAAAAAAAAAAAGAACCATCACTGATATTATAGATTATACATGTATAGAAGAAAATTTTCTTAATTAAAATTTCCTTCTCTCGAGTGTTTTTTTTGTGTTTGTGTGTGTGGCTGTTTTAGCCTCTCTTTCACTTTAGATGCTTTCCATAAATGTCTGTGGCTCCTTTGTCATTATTCATATGTATGACTGAATCAGCACTCAAAAGCTGATTGGAGTAAGAGAGACAGTAGATTGATAATATTCATACAATTCACTTTCCAGTTGTGCAAATTTAGACTAAAATGTAAACTTTGGTGAGCTATATTTTTCTCACCGATAAACTGGAAACATTGAGTCTCTCTTGCATGGCAGTTTTGAATACCTGATGAGATCACATAAGCTAAAGACCTATCAAAAGGCAGACACTTGAAATCTGTAATGGGCCCTTAGAATCAGTAATTCCTTTTCCTGTTATTAGCATAAGAAAGGGAAATTATATCACTTATTATCAGTATAATGCACCCAAAAGATATTAGGTTTAAGGCTAAGATAAACTAAACAATTTTATTATTTCATTCATTCATTAAAAATATTTATTGAATGCTATCTCTGCCTCTTATTACTTGAGTGAGCTTAGATAATTTCTAACATTCCTCAACTTTCGTTTAGTCATCTATGAAATGAAGATAATAGTATCTACACAGTAACATGATTTTGAAATGGAATGAAACAAAACTCACAGCAAATTATCAGCAGTGACTACATTATCATGCTAAATGATTAGTTTAAGAAATGAATTAGTAGGTGGCCACTTAGCATGGATTTTTTTTTAAATTTGGTTTTCTTGAAGTAGGAACTAGAATAATAGTAACACAGTCATATACATACTTTTCTCTAAATTTGCTGGTATTAAAGACAAACTGTGCTCCTCTGTTCAATCCATTTGCCTAATGTTATGTGGTTACTAAAACTAAAGCTCTGCGAACTCTTCAAATTCACATCCTCTATGTTTCTGCTGCTGCTTAGTTGTTTCAGTCATGCCTGACTCTGTACAATCCTATGGACTGCAGCCCACCAGACTCCTTTGTCCACAGACTTCTCCAGCCAAGAGTACTGGAGTGGGTTGCCATTTCCTTCTCCAGGGGATCTTCCTGACCTAGGGATTGAACCCTGGTCTCCTGCATTGTAGGCAGATTGTTTCCCGTTTGAGCCACCAGGGAAGCCCCTATGATTCTAGGATGTTTAAAACAATCAATCCTTAGGCCATACCAGCCAAGGTAAGAAGCTGTAGGAAAATTATTTGCAAAAGCAGTATGTCAGGAGAATCTCATAGCTTGAATTTACTTGTGAAAGCTAGCTTATTAGCAAGGGTATTTCCCACTTTCCGCTGTTTCCCCATGATGTGATTTACCATTGAAAGAAATTTTGACTCGGAGGCATCTCTTTACTGACTCTAAGAATAAAGCTGAGAGATGGGCATTGAAATCTGTAAAGGGCCCTTAGAATCAGTAATTCCTTTTCCTGTTATTAGCATAAGAAAGGGAAATTATATCACTTATTATCAGTATAATGCACCCAAAAGATATTAGGTTTAAGGCTAAGATAAACTAAACAATTTTATTATTTCATTCATTCATTAAAAATATTTATTGAATGCTATCTCTGCCTCTTATTACTTGAGTGAGCTTAGATAATTTCTAACATTCCTCAACTTTCGTTTAGTCATCTATGAAATGAAGATAATAGTATCTACACAGTAACATGATTTTGAAATGGAATGAAACAAAACTCACAGCAAATTATCAGCAGTGACTACATTATCATGCTAAATGATTAGTTTAAGAAATGAATTAGTAGGTGGCCACTTAGCATGGATTTTTTTTTAAATTTGGTTTTCTTGAAGTAGGAACTAGAATAATAGTAACACAGTCATATACATACTTTTCTCTAAATTTGCTGGTATTAAAGACAAACTGTGCTCCTCTGTTCAATCCATTTGCCTAATGTTATGTGGTTACTAAAACTAAAGCTCTGCGAACTCTTCAAATTCACATCCTCTATGTTTCTGCTGCTGCTTAGTTGTTTCAGTCATGCCTGACTCTGTACAATCCTATGGACTGCAGCCCACCAGACTCCTTTGTCCACAGACTTCTCCAGCCAAGAGTACTGGAGTGGGTTGCCATTTCCTTCTCCAGGGGATCTTCCTGACCTAGGGATTGAACCCTGGTCTCCTGCATTGTAGGCAGATTGTTTCCCGTTTGAGCCACCAGGGAAGCCCCTATGATTCTAGGATGTTTAAAACAATCAATCCTTAGGCCATACCAGCCAAGGTAAGAAGCTGTAGGAAAATTATTTGCAAAAGCAGTATGTCAGGAGAATCTCATAGCTTGAATTTACTTGTGAAAGCTAGCTTATTAGCAAGGGTATTTCCCACTTTCCGCTGTTTCCCCATGATGTGATTTACCATTGAAGAAATTGACTCCGGAGGTCTCTGACCTATTTTAAAGCTGTCTTATCTCAGGAGGCATCTCTTTACTGACTCTAAGAATAAAGCTGAGAGATGGGCATTGAAGTTCTGCCATATGGTGCAACATATGTACAGTTGATATACATGCCTTGAATGGGTAGCAACATAAAGACACACTTTATATACAGTATATCACCACACATAAAGCTTTCAAAAAAAGTCCAGAATATGTGTGTGCATGCATATAATTATAGGAATACATATGCATAAATGTGCATACATATGCATATATAGATTCTCAGATATGTGAGTATACAACTAAGGACTGTTTTCATGCGACCATAAAGCATTGGGAGATGCCTGCCCTGACAACTCTACAAGCTTAATTTTGAATTAATTAATTAATCAGGTAAAAGATTTATTGACTATACACTATGTGTCACATTGTACACAATATTGAAAGCATCATTGGATTTGCAAAGGAAATGGTGTTTTGTAACAAATAGAATGTGTCACCTTCTGTAGAAGATTTTTAGGAAGAAATAGTTGAACAGTATTTCCCAAATTCTCAGTAAGAGTCTTCTTTGGCAATCGTTAGCTCCATGGTTAAGAATTGTTTATGAGGGGAAAAAATGTATCTCTTGTTTGTTTACACATTTTTCTGTAACTGTGAAAAAAATGAGAAAACTACTAATTTAGTCACAAATTCAAGTCATACCTTTCCAAGAACTCTCTGTGCTCAATTAAACATTAAAGAATTACAGGTTTTCCCTGCTTTCCAAAAGTAGAGCATTCCTTTGAATCCTTTCATAAGCTGAAATGGTATAGAATGAAGAATCAATTACCTTAGAACCCATTTTGCTAACAGATGCATAAAGTAAATCGAGATAAAGCACAGATGCTCACAGACACAGTTCAAAGCTGAGGTGGCTTGAGGCTGAGATGCTGAGTGTAGTTCCTGGAAAGAACCTCTGGATTTACACTGCCTCTGTAGTGACTAGCTGTAAAACAAAGGCTGAATGCTATTTTCACTTTTGCCTTTTTCATAAAAGTGAAAAATCCTCTTTGTATATCTTTTGGTTAGCAAAACAGGTATTAATAAAAGTCTTTGGTAAAAGCCAAGTGGCATAGGACTTCCCAGAGGCCATTGAAAACTCCGGAGGTCTCTGACCTATTTTAAAGCTGTCTTATCTCAGGAGGCATCTCTTTACTGACTCTAAGAATAAAGCTGAGAGATGGGCATTGAAGTTCTGCCATATGGTGCAACATATGTACAGTTGATATACATGCCTTGAATGGGTAGCAACATAAAGACACACTTTATATACAGTATATCACCACACATAAAGCTTTCAAAAAAAGTCCAGAATATGTGTGTGCATGCATATAATTATAGGAATACATATGCATAAATGTGCATACATATGCATATATAGATTCTCAGATATGTGAGTATACAACTAAGGACTGTTTTCATGCGACCATAAAGCATTGGGAGATGCCTGCCCTGACAACTCTACAAGCTTAATTTTGAATTAATTAATTAATCAGGTAAAAGATTTATTGACTATACACTATGTGTCACATTGTACACAATATTGAAAGCATCATTGGATTTGCAAAGGAAATGGTGTTTTGTAACAAATAGAATGTGTCACCTTCTGTAGAAGATTTTTAGGAAGAAATAGTTGAACAGTATTTCCCAAATTCTCAGTAAGAGTCTTCTTTGGCAATCGTTAGCTCCATGGTTAAGAATTGTTTATGAGGGGAAAAAATGTATCTCTTGTTTGTTTACACATTTTTCTGTAACTGTGAAAAAGATGAGAAAACTACTAATTTAGTCACAAATTCAAGTCATACCTTTCCAAGAACTCTCTGTGCTCAATTAAACATTAAAGAATTACAGGTTTTCCCTGCTTTCCAAAAGTAGAGCATTCCTTTGAATCCTTTCATAAGCTGAAATGGTATAGAATGAAGAATCAATTACCTTAGAACCCATTTTGCTAACAGATGCATAAAGTAAATCGAGATAAAGCACAGATGCTCACAGACACAGTTCAAAGCTGAGGTGGCTTGAGGCTGAGATGCTGAGTGTAGTTCCTGGAAAGAACCTCTGGATTTACACTGCCTCTGTAGTGACTAGCTGTAAAACAAAGGCTGAATGCTATTTTCACTTTTTGCCTTTTTTCATAAAAGTGAAAAATCCTCTTTGTATATCTTTTGGTTAGCAAAAACAGGTATTAATAAAAGTCTTTGGTAAAAGCCAAGTGGCATAGGACTTCCCATGTGGCGCTAGTGGTAAAGGACCTGCCTGCCAATGCAGGAGATAGAAGATAAGCAGGTTCAATCCCTGGGTCAGGAATATCCCCTGGAGAAGGGCATGGTAATTCACCCCAGCATTCTCACCTAGAGAATCCCATGGACAGAGGAGCCTGGCTGGTTACAGTCTACTGGGTCGCAAAGAGTCAGACATGACTCATAAGTGGCATAAAGTGAGCTTTCAGAAGGCAGCACACGTATATTACAATAGTTACTAAGAGATGATGAAAATGAAGAGGAAACATTGTTCTTAGGAAAAAAATGAAAGGATCTGTGGAGTGTCCTCAGCACCTTGAGAACAACCTGGTCTGTCTTGGAGATAACAAAAACTTGTACCCAACCACTTAGCTGTTTGTCTTCCTCTTACCTACTCTTTCCATCTACCAAGCACTTATGAACACCGATGCTCTATTTCACCAATTTCTTTCCTTCTGCCTTTTTTTTGTTTGATAATTCCCATTTTATTATATTAAATCTCCATTTTTGTGTATCACCTAAAAATACTAATATAAAGACACTCTATTATACAATCAAAAAATGCATAAAATCTTGTGAAATGGTGACAGAAGAAAGACATCAGTATGAGGCAGGAAATTCAGATGTTGAAAACAGGCCATTGAATCCAAACACCCTCAGAAGTCTGAATATTATTGTGATCATTATATCTGCTGAAAACACCTCCACTATTCATAAGCTGAAATGGTATAGAATGAAGAATCAATTACCTTAGAACCCATTTTGCTAACAGATGCATAAAGTAAATCGAGATAAAGCACAGATGCTCACAGACACAGTTCAAAGCTGAGGTGGCTTGAGGCTGAGATGCTGAGTGTAGTTCCTGGAAAGAACCTCTGGATTTACACTGCCTCTGTAGTGACTAGCTGTAAAACAAAGGCTGAATGCTATTTTCACTTTTTGCCTTTTTTCATAAAAGTGAAAAATCCTCTTTGTATATCTTTTGGTTAGCAAAAACAGGTATTAATAAAAGTCTTTGGTAAAAGCCAAGTGGCATAGGACTTCCCATGTGGCGCTAGTGGTAAAGGACCTGCCTGCCAATGCAGGAGATAGAAGATAAGCAGGTTCAATCCCTGGGTCAGGAATATCCCCTGGAGAAGGGCATGGTAATTCACCCCAGCATTCTCACCTAGAGAATCCCATGGACAGAGGAGCCTGGCTGGTTACAGTCTACTGGGTCGCAAAGAGTCAGACATGACTCATAAGTGGCATAAAGTGAGCTTTCAGAAGGCAGCACACGTATATTACAATAGTTACTAAGAGATGATGAAAATGAAGAGGAAACATTGTTCTTAGGAAAAATGAAAGGATCTGTGGAGTGTCCTCAGCACCTTGAGAACAACCTGGTCTGTCTTGGAGATAACAAAAACTTGTACCCAACCACTTAGCTGTTTGTCTTCCTCTTACCTACTCTTTCCATCTACCAAGCACTTATGAACACCGATGCTCTATTTCACCAATTTCTTTCCTTCTGCCTTTTTTTTGTTTGATAATTCCCATTTTATTATATTAAATCTCCATTTTTGTGTATCACCTAAAAATACTAATATAAAGACACTCTATTATACAATCAAAAAATGCATAAAATCTTGTGAAATGGTGACAGAAGAAAGACATCAGTATGAGGCAGGAAATTCAGATGTTGAAAACAGGCCATTGAATCCAAACACCCTCAGAAGTCTGAATATTATTGTGATCATTATATCTGCTGAAAACACCTCCACTATTCATAAGTCACTGTGGTGGGCCACCTATAAGACTCTCGAAGGTATATTCCTAAAGTTTTCCTTCATTAGATGTGCTCTTCCTCTTAAACGTATTGAGAAATGGACTTAAACAAAAGGCACGACATGATAAAACTAGAAGAGAGCTAAATTGTACCAATATTTTCTTTGGTCAGTCTCCCAAGGCAATAGTAATAAAATCAAAAATAAACAAATGGGACCTAATCAAACTTACAAGCTTTTGCACAGCAAAGGAAACCATAAAAAAAAAAAAAAAAAGGCAAGGCAACCTACAGAATGGAAACAATCATTGCAAATGATGTGACAGACAAGACCTTAATCTCTAAAATAAGTCAATAGCTCACACAACTCAATCATAACAAAATCAAAATCAATTGAAAAATGGGCCAAAGACCTTTAGAGACATTGGTCCAAAGAAATCACACAGATTACCAGCAGGCACATGGACTACAGTCTGCTGGTCTCCTCTGTCCATGGGACTGTCCAGGCAAGAATACTGGAGTGGGTTACCATTTCCTCCTCTAGAGGATCTTCCTGACTCAGGGGAAAAAACCCACATCTCTTCTGTCTCCTGCATTGCAGGTGGATTCTGTACTCATTGTGCCACCTGGAAAGTCCTAATTATCAGAGAAATGAAAATCAAAACTACAGCGGGATACCACCTCACACCAGAATAGCCATTATCAAAAAGTCTATAAATAACAAATGCTGAAGAGGGTGTGGAGAAAAAGGAGCCCTCCTACACTGTTGGTGAGAATGTAAGTTGCTGCAACTTACATTCTATGGAAAACAGTATGGAGGTATCTCAGAAAACTAAACCTACTCTTTCCATCTACCAAGCACTTATGAACACCGATGCTCTATTTCACCAATTTCTTTCCTTCTGCCTTTTTTTTGTTTGATAATTCCCATTTTATTATATTAAATCTCCATTTTTGTGTATCACCTAAAAATACTAATATAAAGACACTCTATTATACAATCAAAAAATGCATAAAATCTTGTGAAATGGTGACAGAAGAAAGACATCAGTATGAGGCAGGAAATTCAGATGTTGAAAACAGGCCATTGAATCCAAACACCCTCAGAAGTCTGAATATTATTGTGATCATTATATCTGCTGAAAACACCTCCACTATTCATAAGTCACTGTGGTGGGCCACCTATAAGACTCTCGAAGGTATATTCCTAAAGTTTTCCTTCATTAGATGTGCTCTTCCTCTTAAACGTATTGAGAAATGGACTTAAACAAAAGGCACGACATGATAAAACTAGAAGAGAGCTAAATTGTACCAATATTTTCTTTGGTCAGTCTCCCAAGGCAATAGTAATAAAATCAAAAATAAACAAATGGGACCTAATCAAACTTACAAGCTTTTGCACAGCAAAGGAAACCATAAAAAAAAAAAAAAAAGGCAAGGCAACCTACAGAATGGAAACAATCATTGCAAATGATGTGACAGACAAGACCTTAATCTCTAAAATAAGTCAATAGCTCACACAACTCAATCATAACAAAATCAAAATCAATTGAAAAATGGGCCAAAGACCTTTAGAGACATTGGTCCAAAGAAATCACACAGATTACCAGCAGGCACATGGACTACAGTCTGCTGGTCTCCTCTGTCCATGGGACTGTCCAGGCAAGAATACTGGAGTGGGTTACCATTTCCTCCTCTAGAGGATCTTCCTGACTCAGGGAATAAACCCACATCTCTTCTGTCTCCTGCATTGCAGGTGGATTCTGTACTCATTGTGCCACCTGGAAAGTCCTAATTATCAGAGAAATGAAAATCAAAACTACAGCGGGATACCACCTCACACCAGAATAGCCATTATCAAAAAGTCTATAAATAACAAATGCTGAAGAGGGTGTGGAGAAAAAGGAGCCCTCCTACACTGTTGGTGAGAATGTAAGTTGCTGCAACTTACATTCTATGGAAAACAGTATGGAGGTATCTCAGAAAACTAAAGTAGAATTACCATATGACCCAGCAATCCCATATTGGGGGTACAGCTGGACAAGCTATAATTCATTCAAAAAAATACATGCATTCCAATGTTCACAGCAGCACTGTTCACAACAGCCAAGACATGGACAACAACCTAAATGTTCACTGACAGATGAGCGGATAAAAAAGAGATATTGTACATATATATAACAGACTAATACTCAGTCCCAACAACGAAAAAGAATTGAACAATGCCATTTGCAGCAACACGGATGCAATCAGAAATGATCATACTAAGTGAAGCAAGTCAGCGTAAGAAAGACAAATACCATATGATATCACTTATATGTGGAATCTAAAGTATGGAACAAACAAACCTATCTATGAAAGAGAAATAGACTCACAGACAGAGAACAGACTTGCAGTTCCCAAGGGGAAGTAAGGGATGAATGGGGAGTTTGGGGTAGTAGATTAAAACTATTACATTTAGAATAGATAAACAGGTCATACTTTATTGCACAGGGAGTTATATCCCACCTCTTGGGATTAGAAAAATATTGCAAAAATGGAAAACAATATAAAAAAGAATGTGCATATGTGTATAACTGAGTGACTTTGTTGTTCAGTAGAAATAAGCACAATATCATAAATCAACTACACTTGAGTAAAAAAATAAAGGAAATGAGAACACATTTTTCTTAAAAACTAGTCAACTAGCAAGAGAAAAATGCATATTTCAAATAATAAGTAATTTTAATATAGCAATATATTTAATATAGCAAAATTTTTACATCAAAGAAAAACTTCCAAGCATACGTATTATATTTTAGAAGAGTAAAATCAAGCCTCTAGGGATTCCCCCGTGGTTCAGATGATAGAGTCTTCCTGAAATGTGGAAAATCCAGGTTCGATTCCTGGGTCTGAAAGATCCCCTGGAGAAAGAAATGGCTACCCACTCTGGTATCCTTGCTGAGAAAATCCAAGGTCAGAGGAGCCTGGTGGGCTACAGTCCAGAGGGTCGCAAGGAATTTGACACAATTGAGCAACTGACACAAAGTCAAGTCCAATTACTTTTCTTACGATCTTAAGTGCTGTTTTTGCTTCTTACTGACCACCACAAAATATTTATGATTAAATTGTTATTCTTTGTTACTTATGGTGAGTGCTGTTTCTGTCAGTGTGTTTCTTTAGAGCAAGTACTTAATATCCATGAATCTAATCAGTTTTCTTTCATCATTAGGCCATGCGAGTGGAATCTCAAAGCTCTCCAACAGCCTCTTATCATCGTTTCTTTAGTCAGAGTCATCAATGCCAAGAATTACACCAAAATTCATAGACAAACCACCAGGACCACTTCCGTGTTGTTCCTCTAGTCTAAGAACATAGTAGAACTTTCATGTAAACCAAATTATCTGCCAAAATGTTTTCCAAATCACTGAAACCAATGGCTTTGACTTTTTTGGGACTCAGTGTCAGTCAAAGGCAGGTATGTGGTTACAACTTCTCTCAAACAGCATTTGACATTCAGGCTGGACGACAATTGTTTAGCGATGAATGGGGAGTTTGGGGTAGTAGATTAAAACTATTACATTTAGAATAGATAAACAGGTCATACTTTATTGCACAGGGAGTTATATCCCACCTCTTGGGATTAGAAAAATATTGCAAAAATGGAAAACAATATAAAAAAGAATGTGCATATGTGTATAACTGAGTGACTTTGTTGTTCAGTAGAAATAAGCACAATATCATAAATCAACTACACTTGAGTAAAAAAATAAAGGAAATGAGAACACATTTTTCTTAAAAACTAGTCAACTAGCAAGAGAAAAATGCATATTTCAAATAATAAGTAATTTTAATATAGCAATATATTTAATATAGCAAAATTTTTACATCAAAGAAAAACTTCCAAGCATACGTATTATATTTTAGAAGAGTAAAATCAAGCCTCTAGGGCTTCCCCAGTGGTTCAGATGATAGAGTCTTCCTGAAATGTGGAAAATCCAGGTTCGATTCCTGGGTCTGAAAGATCCCCTGGAGAAAGAAATGGCTACCCACTCTGGTATCCTTGCTGAGAAAATCCAAGGTCAGAGGAGCCTGGTGGGCTACAGTCCAGAGGGTCGCAAGGAATTTGACACAATTGAGCAACTGACACAAAGTCAAGTCCAATTACTTTTCTTACGATCTTAAGTGCTGTTTTTGCTTCTTACTGACCACCACAAAATATTTATGATTAAATTGTTATTCTTTGTTACTTATGGTGAGTGCTGTTTCTGTCAGTGTGTTTCTTTAGAGCAAGTACTTAATATCCATGAATCTAATCAGTTTTCTTTCATCATTAGGCCATGCGAGTGGAATCTCAAAGCTCTCCAACAGCCTCTTATCATCGTTTCTTTAGTCAGAGTCATCAATGCCAAGAATTACACCAAAATTCATAGACAAACCACCAGGACCACTTCCGTGTTGTTCCTCTAGTCTAAGAACATAGTAGAACTTTCATGTAAACCAAATTATCTGCCAAAATGTTTTCCAAATCACTGAAACCAATGGCTTTGACTTTTTTGGGACTCAGTGTCAGTCAAAGGCAGGTATGTGGTTACAACTTCTCTCAAACAGCATTTGACATCTCTCCAGGCTGGACGACAATGTTTAGCGACACTAGCAGTAGCAGAATAGCAGCTTCATTTATGGAGAAACACTGTATACTTGACAATGTGTGGACACAATCTGATTTTTAGGGCAAACTTATACTAAATGAGAAATTATTATTATAACACTAATTAGTAAATGAAAAAGTTGAGATTTGAAACCAGATTTACATCATATGAATTCTATGCTCTTAGCCAAAAAGATATATTTCTTTTTTCCAGTTCTTCTCACTGACTCCTTCATTTCTGTGAAGATCCTAAACATTCTCCAAGAAAAATCAGTTCTAACTCTTGGATTTTTTTTTTATTATTCTTTCCTTTCTCCTCACTACAGGCAATTTGTTGCCTTGTTTTATTTATTTATTGCTGATTCTACCTTTAAATATTTGATATAGCTATCTCTCCTTATCTATCTTTATGGCCACCTCCTCGTTGAGATCCTCCTTTTCAATAGAGCCTTAACCCAGCTCTCATGTTGATCAGTTAAATCATCCCATCTCAGCATCCCTCAACCTCAGCAACACTGACTCATGGGGCCACAAAATTCTTTGTTATAGGAGGCATCATAGAACTTTTTGTAGCATCCTAGACTCGACCCACTAGATTCTACTCCCTCTTACCACCCAATTGTGACAGCCAAAAGTATCTCCAGACCTTGACAAATGTCCCTGGGTGGGGGGCAGGGGGAGGGTTAAATCACCTGTGGTTAAGAACCATGCATTCATCCTAATCATCAGTAATACCTTAGGACTCAAGCTTTGATAGTGCTCCTCCCTGGCTTAGCATGTTTCAGGAAAAATGTTCCAAATTTATCTTTCTTACTTCATCTCCTCTGAGTACACCCCTTGCTCTAGCAACATTATCCCAATCATTATGACTTAGATATTTTCTGTACACTTGCTCTTGTGTACCCTGTTTCTTCCACCTTAATGCATACTCTTTCTAGTTTCTCCTCCTAAAATTCCACTCAGTCTCCAAGGTCTATCTCAAAATCTGCCCTCTCCAGAGACTTCTGTGATATTCTCAACCAGAAATTATGGCCCCTTTTTATATGTCGCTTCCAGTAGGAGTTTGTCTCTTAGGACCCTAAAATGATAACAACACTTTTTGAATCGTAGCTACCTGTACCCCTCTTCTTCCCCACTATGCTGTTAGCTCCTCAGGAATGGCAGTCATGCCTCAGTTGTATTTTATAACCCTAACCATATATGATATCTATTAAGAGTACAATAAATATTTCTTTAATTAAATGTTACTTAAAAAGAACTAATGTCTACATTGAGAACATACATTCAATATCTGTAAACTTCCTTTGGCCTTTTCTGCACAGCAGAGATAAATGTAGTACTAACATGCCAAACCAGTCACAGGAGTTCCTAGATTCCAAATAAACTGGGGTGCAGGTTCCCAGATTCACTAGTTGAATCACCAAGCTGTGTAAGACAAGAACCGCTACTATCCCGGTGCTGAAGGGGATAAAGTGGTTGAGTCGTGCTGGAAGTGCTTGTAGGATGGATGGCAGGAAGCAGGTGGGATTCCTGAGCAAGCGAGCTCTAGTCTAGAAAGCTGTCTATAATGCAAGGAGGTGAGACGTGGCCTGCATCTGTGGAGGCTGATTGCTGTCCAAGACAGTGCTTTGATTCAGAATATGTTTCTGAAAGCCAAAGGTGTGGGCTAAGGGAAATTTCTCTGGTTTGACATAAATTCCATTTGTTAAAATCTCCTAAAAATCCACACCCTAAGATGATGAAACACATAAATCAGTCATTCCTGACATCTTCCAGGCCTGTAGTGTACATACTGTGAACACGTAGAGGGACAGAGGAACTTTGGAAACATCTTTAAGATCATTACACACTGGGGCAGTGACGACTTTAAGGGCTGGTATATTTATAGTCAGTACACAGGGTACATGCTACCAGTCAGATGGGGCTTATGCTGTAGAATAGCATAAAACTGACAACTGGTAAACATGTGAAACCAATGCCCTTTCAGAGTTTAAATAGAAAAGTGACATTTCACAATGTGCTGCACAAGTCCACCAGATTGGCTGTAAACCAACCCAAAACACATTCAGTACTTCATGAGCTTCATGAGCAGTAACACACATTTACTGTACTTCCCATCTAATCTCTACCCTGAATACAACTGTTGGTGCAACATGCCCTGCCCCAGCCCCACTGGGAACTGCGGTGCTTTGTGGCTCCAGCCTCTTCTCAGGACTGCATATTTGCAGTTGTTCTGATGAGACTTCACACGGACTACAGGTTTCAGTTCTTTTATGGTTGAGAACTGCCTTATTGGTGGTAAGGTGAAGGGGGGAAGCCGATCTAATTCAGGACTCTCGCACTTTAAATCATATTTTGAATGAAAGTAATGCACACCAATAACTGCATAACAGAATATTGTGTCTCTGAGCCAGGCTTTTAAGAAGACTGTTGCTTATCTTCATTCTTGTCATACACTTCTCCTGCCTCAGCCCCCTCTTCTTTTCCATCCCCCATGTTCATTTGTGACAGTTGCATATCCTTTGAAGCACATTTTCTTATCCACATTGTATGTTACTTGAGCTCTTTTATTTGGGATTTTTCACACTTCCTTCACGTCTTCTTTGCAGCTCCAGTCAATAAGCTCTAAGACCTAAATGCGCCTTTGCACTTCATGGCTATTCCCTTATCACATGCATTTTCTGCTGCCTCAAGGAAGACCTGTACAATTTTTGTTATTGAAATCTGAATTTTTTCCCTCCCAAGCAGATGGAGGATGTGTAAATGTGTCTAAAGACTTAGAATAGCATTAAATCTTTTTTTTCCCCCTTTCTACAGAGCCCTAGGAGTCAGACTATTTCTCAGGCACCCATCAAAACCAAGAAGGGAGAAAAGCAGCAATAATTCCACAACTCAGTGAAAATTGCAAGAGCTTGTTATCAAGCTTCCCTTGACACAGAGACTTTAGTTTGGATGAGGGAATTAGTCTCCTCATCTTTGGCAACACAGAATGCTTTCCAAGTCATCCATGGATGGAATTGCATGAATAGACTTCTGTTATACATTCTACTTTACAACGGACTTCCCAGGTGACTCAGTGGTAAAGAATCCACCTGCCAATGCAGGAGACGCAGAATACGTGCATTTTTAAAACCTAGGTCAGGAAGATACCTTGCAGGGGGAAATGGCAACCCATTCCAGTGTTCTTGCCTGGATAATTCCATGGACGGGGAGCCTGGTGGACTATAGTCCATAGAGTCACAAAGAGTTGGACACGACTGAATGAGCACACATACACATTACACAATATATTGACTGAAAGATGTGAAGTTTTTTTCTTGCCTGGATAATTCCATGGAAAAAAAGGGGAAAAACCTCTTCTCAGGACTGCATATTTGCAGTTGTTCTGATGAGACTTCACGGACTACAGGTTTCAGTTCTTTTATGGTTGAGAACTGCCTTATTGGTGGTAAGGTGAAGGGGGGAAGCCGATCTAATTCAGGACTCTCGCACTTTAAATCATATTTTGAATGAAAGTAATGCACACCAATAACTGCATAACAGAATATTGTGTCTCTGAGCCAGGCTTTTAAGAAGACTGTTGCTTATCTTCATTCTTGTCATACACTTCTCCTGCCTCAGCCCCCTCTTCTTTTCCATCCCCCATGTTCATTTGTGACAGTTGCATATCCTTTGAAGCACATTTTCTTATCCACATTGTATGTTACTTGAGCTCTTTTATTTGGGATTTTTCACACTTCCTTCACGTCTTCTTTGCAGCTCCAGTCAATAAGCTCTAAGACCTAAATGCGCCTTTGCACTTCATGGCTATTCCCTTATCACATGCATTTTCTGCTGCCTCAAGGAAGACCTGTACAATTTTTGTTATTGAAATCTGAATTTTTTCCCTCCCAAGCAGATGGAGGATGTGTAAATGTGTCTAAAGACTTAGAATAGCATTAAATCTTTTTTTTCCCCCTTTCTACAGAGCCCTAGGAGTCAGACTATTTCTCAGGCACCCATCAAAACCAAAAAGGGGAGAAAAGCAGCAATAATTCCACAACTCAGTGAAAATTGCAAGAGCTTGTTATCAAGCTTCCCTTGACACAGAGACTTTAGTTTGGATGAGGGAATTAGTCTCCTCATCTTTGGCAACACAGAATGCTTTCCAAGTCATCCATGGATGGAATTGCATGAATAGACTTCTGTTATACATTCTACTTTACAACGGACTTCCCAGGTGACTCAGTGGTAAAGAATCCACCTGCCAATGCAGGAGACGCAGAATACGTGCATTTTTAAAACCTAGGTCAGGAAGATACCTTGCAGGGGGAAATGGCAACCCATTCCAGTGTTCTTGCCTGGATAATTCCATGGACGGGGAGCCTGGTGGACTATAGTCCATAGAGTCACAAAGAGTTGGACACGACTGAATGAGCACACATACACATTACACAATATATTGACTGAAAGATGTGAAGCTTTTATTGTTGCTATTTGTCAAGGCCTCTTGCCAGGAGATGTGTGGGAAATATGCTGTACAGGGAGTCCCAACTTATCTACTGGCTACATCCATAAATCTACAAATTGATTTGGTGGATAGTAAAGACATTTCCCAGAAAAATAAAGCCATCTTGGGTGGGCTAGGTTCCCAGGATAGACCACTGACACAAATCAACCCTTAACAGGATACTCCAGTTTTACTTTGTATTCTTGTATATGTATGTATTTACTCCACCAACCCACTCTATGTTTTCACGACACACATATGCACAGACAGTTCAAACACATCTCTTGCTATTTTGTATTTCAAAGGCTTCAATCATCCTATTCTATTGATACAAACATCCCTCGCTTTTCATTCATGTAACTGTTATCAATCACCTCTAATTGAGTTTATAGATTCCATCACAGTCCACTCATCTATCAGTTTAGTTAGGTAGGCTATCTTGGTACCATCGTAATCCAGGTATATGTTATGCCATATTGAAAATGTTTCCACATTGGATTAAAATACTATTCTTAGACTTTTCTTTCTTTTATTAGACTTTGGTTCCTTGAGGGCTTGGTCATCACTGTGCCCAAGAAATAGTAGTCCTACTACTACTAAATTCAATAAATTTTCATAAATAGCAACTTAATTAGCAGTCAAATAGTCAGCAGTTACATAGTTCTATCTCTAGGTGTTCCCATCTAGCAAGTTATTTCCCTTTCTTCCTGCACAATTCAGACAGTGAGGCTGTAGTAGATATTCAAATTCAGTTCTAAAACAGTCTGAGCCATTATCACCAAAGAAGTCCTTGAGCTGTCTAGCTAGTTTTGGGAAACCCAGTGTCATGTGAGATACAGGCAGAGTAGTTTATATATTGGAATGCTTTCCAAGTACAGGGGCATGAATAGACTTCTGTTATACATTCTACTTTACAACGGACTTCCCAGGTGACTCAGTGGTAAAGAATCCACCTGCCAATGCAGGAGACGCAGAATACGTGCATTTTTAAAACCTAGGTCAGGAAGATACCTTGCAGGGGGAAATGGCAACCCATTCCAGTGTTCTTGCCTGGATAATTCCATGGACGGGGAGCCTGGTGGACTATAGTCCATAGAGTCACAAAGAGTTGGACACGACTGAATGAGCACACATACACATTACACAATATATTGACTGAAAGATGTGAAGCTTTTATTGTTGCTATTTGTCAAGGCCTCTTGCCAGGAGATGTGTGGAAATATGCTGTACAGGGAGTCCCAACTTATCTACTGGCTACATCCATAAATCTACAAATTGATTTGGTGGATAGTAAAGACATTTCCCAGAAAAATAAAGCCATCTTGGGTGGGCTAGGTTCCCAGGATAGACCACTGACACAAATCAACCCTTAACAGGATACTCCAGTTTTACTTTGTATTCTTGTATATGTATGTATTTACTCCACCAACCCACTCTATGTTTTCACGACACACATATGCACAGACAGTTCAAACACATCTCTTGCTATTTTGTATTTCAAAGGCTTCAATCATCCTATTCTATTGATACAAACATCCCTCGCTTTTTCATTCATGTAACTGTTATCAATCACCTCTAATTGAGTTTATAGATTCCATCACAGTCCACTCATCTATCAGTTTAGTTAGGTAGGCTATCTTGGTACCATCGTAATCCAGGTATATGTTATGCCATATTGAAAATGTTTCCACATTGGATTAAAATACTATTCTTAGACTTTTCTTTCTTTTATTAGACTTTGGTTCCTTGAGGGCTTGGTCATCACTGTGCCCAAGAAATAGTAGTCCTACTACTACTAAATTCAATAAATTTTCATAAATAGCAACTTAATTAGCAGTCAAATAGTCAGCAGTTACATAGTTCTATCTCTAGGTGTTCCCATCTAGCAAGTTATTTCCCTTTCTTCCTGCACAATTCAGACAGTGAGGCTGTAGTAGATATTCAAATTCAGTTCTAAAATAGTCTGAGCCATTATCACCAAAGAAGTCCTTGAGCTGTCTAGCTAGTTTTGGGAAACCCAGTGTCATGTGAGATACAGGCAGAGTAGTTTATATATTGGAAATCTATAGAGGGCAAAAGTATGTGTTCTAGGAGAAAAAGTGGTGATCTGAGATATTCTAAAGTGGACACAGGGCTCTCTACAGAGGCTACTCAAGGGACAGTTGGCATCATACACATGTTGACTCCTACAGGTAAGTCAGATCCCATAGTCGCACCACTCTACATGGAACAAGAATTCCACAGGCTCAGCCGTGGCTCAGGAAGATTTGCCAACATTCATTCACCCATTCAATGATTTTCTAGTCCAACAGATCAAATAAAGACTCTCCTTGTACCATCTACCACGTGGAGTTTTCTCTTGTCACAACAATCTCTTCTTTATCAGGTATTTCACAGCTCTTAGAGGTCAGTGTTTCCTCCAGGTTTCCATCAGACTTTTGCTGCCACTCCCTGAGAGCATTTAATTGCTCCTCCATTATGGCCCTGAAAGTGAGCATGCAATCACAGAATCTCAACACTGGACACAATCTTTGAGCACATCAAGTTCATCTCTCTATTATACACCTAAGGCAACCACATCCAAAAAGGCTAAACTTGTCCTTCTCAGGTGCTCACAATCAGAAGGAGAGCAGGGATGAGGAATCTATATATCTAATTTCAAGTTTACTCTTCTGGCTGGTACATTTAAAAAAGTCTGTCTTGTCATACTTAAACTCTGCCTTGTCATATTTATGCTGATACATGGTTTATCTTCTTTTTGAAGATCTGATACTTGGCTGATTTATCTTTGTATGATTTTGAATCAGATGGGAAAGAGATAGAACTTGAAAACTGAGTCACTTATATTGAACTTTAATTTTTCCATCAGCCCTATCAAGTATATGTTTATCGTAATCCAGGTATATGTTATGCCATATTGAAAATGTTTCCACATTGGATTAAAATACTATTCTTAGACTTTTCTTTCTTTTATTAGACTTTGGTTCCTTGAGGGCTTGGTCATCACTGTGCCCAAGAAATAGTAGTCCTACTACTACTAAATTCAATAAATTTTCATAAATAGCAACTTAATTAGCAGTCAAATAGTCAGCAGTTACATAGTTCTATCTCTAGGTGTTCCCATCTAGCAAGTTATTTCCCTTTCTTCCTGCACAATTCAGACAGTGAGGCTGTAGTAGATATTCAAATTCAGTTCTAAAATAGTCTGAGCCATTATCACCAAAGAAGTCCTTGAGCTGTCTAGCTAGTTTTGGGAAACCCAGTGTCATGTGAGATACAGGCAGAGTAGTTTATATATTGGAAATCTATAGAGGGCAAAAGTATGTGTTCTAGGAGAAAAAGTGGTGATCTGAGATATTCTAAAGTGGACACAGGGCTCTCTACAGAGGCTACTCAAGGGACAGTTGGCATCATACACATGTTGACTCCTACAGGTAAGTCAGATCCCATAGTCGCACCACTCTACATGGAACAAGAATTCCACAGGCTCAGCCGTGGCTCAGGAAGATTTGCCAACATTCATTCACCCATTCAATGATTTTCTAGTCCAACAGATCAAATAAAGACTCTCCTTGTACCATCTACCACGTGGAGTTTTCTCTTGTCACAACAATCTCTTCTTTATCAGGTATTTCACAGCTCTTAGAGGTCAGTGTTTCCTCCAGGTTTCCATCAGACTTTTGCTGCCACTCCCTGAGAGCATTTAATTGCTCCTCCATTATGGCCCTGAAAGTGAGCATGCAATCACAGAATCTCAACACTGGACACAATCTTTGAGCACATCAAGTTCATCTCTCTATTATACACCTAAGGCAACCACATCCAAAAAGGCTAAACTTGTCCTTCTCAGGTGCTCACAATCAGAAGGAGAGCAGGGATGAGGAATCTATATATCTAATTTCAAGTTTACTCTTCTGGCTGGTACATTTAAAAAAGTCTGTCTTGTCATACTTAAACTCTGCCTTGTCATATTTATGCTGATACATGGTTTATCTTCTTTTTGAAGATCTGATACTTGGCTGATTTATCTTTGTATGATTTTGAATCAGATGGGAAAGAGATAGAACTTGAAAACTGAGTCACTTATATTGAACTTTAGGTACTACTTCATGAACTTTCCTGTAAGTCATTTCCCTCAACCATGGTCTGTAGGTTCTCCTCATTTACATGAGAAGTTTGAGGAACAGAGGGATACTATATGTTCTTCACAATATTTACTGCCTGATTAGACTGAGGCCTTTTAAAACACAACACTGTTTGCTGTATGACTAGCTCCATTGTTTTCCAATTCTACTAGATATTAAATACTACTAGAGTATATAATGTGACTATCACACATATACACTTTGAGGTTATTGTGTGGGTAACAAATTCTTTAGAAATCTTATATCAAGAACATACTGAAAAGCCTAAGAAAATTAGAGTAACTGTTAAGTAAATATTACTTTGCTCTGGAAGAATAAATGTTGATAGAGGATTTAGAGCCTCCTTGACCATAATTCCAATACTTTGGTTAACTGATGCAAAGAGACGACTCATTGGAAAAGACCCTGATACTGAGAAAAATAAAATGTAGAAGGAGAAGGAGATAAAAGAGGATGAGATGGTTGGATGGCATCACTGACTCAATGGACATAAGTTTGAGCATGCTCTGGGAGATGGTCAAGGACAGGGAAGCCCGGTGTGCTGGAGTCCATGGTGTCGCAGAATTAGACATGATTGAGTGACTGAACTGAACTGAGCATAACTTAATGCTTTAGAGTTTTAATTCTTATAAAATTTTATCCACCAAATTTCACTTCTCCTCCCATTAAGCACACTGCCAAGCATTGGTCACTGTGAAAAACGACCAAGGAAACTCACAGCCATAAAGCTTTCCAGCAGTTTAAGAAGGCCAGAGGAGTCAAGTTCAAGGTTGGTTCATGGTTCAGCTGTGGGACAGTTCCAGAATGGCTCCTTTTGAATTCATGGTACCTTTCCTTATCAGCAAACTAGTAAAAGGAAGAGAGGGTTTTAGAAGGTGAAATGTATACCTGTAGTCACCTTAGTGATTATTAGAGGCAAACTGAAGGGCTTTTCATGATTGTCTCACTAGAAGAGGACTTCCCTAGAGCCACCACGCCGATGTGTGAAGCTTCTAAGAACTTCTCTCTCGATCCTTGTCTTGCAAAAAGAATACATGACCCTCATTGAAGCCAGTGGCATTTATCCATGACTCTCCCAGGATAAAATGTAACCTGTATGTACTAAGAGCCATGAAAATAATAAAGGAATGAATTTTGTTTTTCTATGCTCATTCCTGCATCCATGCCCCCCCTTACCCCAAGCTACTGAACCTGTAGGTTCTCCTCATTTACATGAGAAGTTTGAGGAACAGAGGGATACTATATGTTCTTCACAATATTTACTGCCTGATTAGACTGAGGCCTTTTAAAACACAACACTGTTTGCTGTATGACTAGCTCCATTGTTTTCCAATTCTACTAGATATTAAATACTACTAGAGTATATAATGTGACTATCACACATATACACTTTGAGGTTATTGTGTGGGTAACAAATTCTTTAGAAATCTTATATCAAGAACATACTGAAAAGCCTAAGAAAATTAGAGTAACTGTTAAGTAAATATTACTTTGCTCTGGAAGAATAAATGTTGATAGAGGATTTAGAGCCTCCTTGACCATAATTCCAATACTTTGGTTAACTGATGCAAAGAGACGACTCATTGGAAAAGACCCTGATACTGAGAAAAATAAAATGTAGAAGGAGAAGGAGATAAAAGAGGATGAGATGGTTGGATGGCATCACTGACTCAATGGACATAAGTTTGAGCATGCTCTGGGAGATGGTCAAGGACAGGGAAGCCCGGTGTGCTGGAGTCCATGGTGTCGCAGAATTAGACATGATTGAGTGACTGAACTGAACTGAGCATAACTTAATGCTTTAGAGTTTTAATTCTTATAAAATTTTATCCACCAAATTTCACTTCTCCTCCCATTAAGCACACTGCCAAGCATTGGTCACTGTGAAAAACGACCAAGGAAACTCACAGCCATAAAGCTTTCCAGCAGTTTAAGAAGGCCAGAGGAGTCAAGTTCAAGGTTGGTTCATGGTTCAGCTGTGGGACAGTTCCAGAATGGCTCCTTTTGAATTCATGGTACCTTTCCTTATCAGCAAACTAGTAAAAGGAAGAGAGGGTTTTAGAAGGTGAAATGTATACCTGTAGTCACCTTAGTGATTATTAGAGGCAAACTGAAGGGCTTTTCATGATTGTCTCACTAGAAGAGGACTTCCCTAGAGCCACCACGCCGATGTGTGAAGCTTCTAAGAACTTCTCTCTCGATCCTTGTCTTGCAAAAAGAATACATGACCCTCATTGAAGCCAGTGGCATTTATCCATGACTCTCCAAGGATAAAATGTAACCTGTATGTACTAAGAGCCATGAAAATAATAAAGGAATGAATTTTGTTTTTCTATGCTCATTCCTGCATCCATGTCCTTAACTTTCTCTCTTCCATGTGGATGCTTCCTCTCTAGAAGGCTGACCTGAACCAAGACATAAATGAATGAACAAGATATATTATGTGTTCCTGCCCAGGGAAAGAAAAAGACCAACTTACATAGGAGAGGAATAGGATGCTATTCACTAGGGGGAAAGGCTTCTGAGAATGGAACAGGTGGATTCAGCTTTATATCTTTTGTTTATTGCGTAGTGCTTGGATATTTCTTTCAGCCTTTTTCAGAAAAAGAGAAAGCAGTGTAGGTATTTTGAAGAGTAATAAACGTAATACAGGGAATTAAAAGCTTATCTAACCATTGGGTGGCTGGTAAGCTAAGGTCAGGTAGGCCTCTGCTGGCTTGAGGAGTCTGAAAGTACCAGAAATTAAGACAAGCTGCTACAAAATATCTCAGCTGCTTGTGGCACAAAAATGGATGATGCTCAAGAGAATGCTGGAGAAATCCCAGATCCCTCTTCCATCTGCCAGTGGTTGTGCACTTTCTGTCACAGAAAATAATGCTCTCTCTTTCTCCCTTACTGCTTTCCAAATCTCACAGAAATGCATCTCAATGGGAAAATCTAAACAGAAAAAGATAGCAGGTTTGTTAGGGACAGATAAGAAACAATATCTGACATACTGGCTGGGTAAAGGGATTCAAACAATGTTCACTAAATGAATGAATGAATAAATAAATGGTAGTATGCAGAGATGGATGGATGGACATCTTTTTCTTTGCTCATGGAACTAAGTCTCTAATTTTAGAATTTTAATATTATAAATTTTAATTTAATTAGATATTTTCTAACCTGTGGTGATAAGTTTGACTTATGTGCTATGGATTCTCTTCCAGAATCTCCAAACCTTGTTATGGAGACTATTGCCTCATTCCACCTACTAGTAAAGAATGTTCACGTAATAAAGCAGGGCACATGTATGTGTGTGTGTTTGTTCTCTCTCCCTTACATACTTCTCACACTCATACTTGTCCATTTATACTTTGCTCAGAGATTAGTCCTAATTTGGCAAGTTTAATAAGAAATGGTCATCTCACATAGACACAATTTTGCCTTTTTAGATGTAATTATCAACCATGGTTAATAAACCTCTATGGATAAATCGTTATTGGAAAAGATCTGGGTCTCAGTCGCTAGCTAGAGACCTGGATCTAAATACCAATTATCACAGTGGTTTTCTGAATGACAGAACATAAGTCTTTCACCTCTTAGACCCTCGGTTTGTTAATTTGGAAATTGAGCACCTTGAAATGTATCATCTTAGATGCTGCTTAAAGTTCAAGAGTTATGGTTTTATAATTTAATTGTTGCCTGTATAAGAAATGTGACTATTAGTCATAAGTGACACTGCAACCTTGCTTGATTGTTGTTTGCCTGATCTAATTCTTTCCTGGTCAGTCATTCTAACAGGTCAGGGTTTCGTGGTTGGATTATAACCTAAGGTAGCTAAAGCTTCCTTCAGCAATTTTCTTGGCCTCTAAGGATTTCTTGAAATAAAAATGTGTTGTGTTAAACTAAAGAGACCTTCTTGAGAGAGCACAAATTTTTATATTCACCCTTCCTGTCATCACTGGGCTAGGGGTGACATCAGATATTATCAGAATGGTATGAATATGATGTTTGGCCAGAGATCAACAGTATATGAATACTGCTTTGGCTCAGGGTTTCTCTTGTTGACAGGTTCCCTAAGGGAAATATACATACAAAGGAGCTAGGGTACAAATAAGCTAAATCAAAGTAATGATTCTTTATTTGGGGGACTTTAACCCCAGACTCCAGTGAGGTGGACCACGTGGAAAGTTCCTTTTTACATCACTTAAATAGGCCAAACAACCTTGAAGGGAAGCACTTCTGGAGGCTACACCTATTTCAACCCAACATATTAGTGTTACACCTTACCACTATGTTAAAAGGTCGATGCAACATTTACCTGCTAAAGCCTGAAAAGGTACAAAAAATGTCACCTTGCCCTAAATATAGCCTGAATAAAGGCAATGTATGTGGGTGTGGGGTTTTTTCTCTCTCCCTTACATACTTCTCACACTCATACTTGTCCATTTATACTTTGCTCAGAGATTAGTCCTAATTTGGCAAGTTTAATAAGAAATGGTCATCTCACATAGACACAATTTTGCCTTTTTAGATGTAATTATCAACCATGGTTAATAAACCTCTATGGATAAATCGTTATTGGAAAAGATCTGGGTCTCAGTCGCTAGCTAGAGACCTGGATCTAAATACCAATTATCACAGTGGTTTTCTGAATGACAGAACATAAGTCTTTCACCTCTTAGACCCTCGGTTTGTTAATTTGGAAATTGAGCACCTTGAAATGTATCATCTTAGATGCTGCTTAAAGTTCAAGAGTTATGGTTTTATAATTTAATTGTTGCCTGTATAAGAAATGTGACTATTAGTCATAAGTGACACTGCAACCTTGCTTGATTGTTGTTTGCCTGATCTAATTCTTTCCTGGTCAGTCATTCTAACAGGTCAGGGTTTCGTGGTTGGATTATAACCTAAGGTAGCTAAAGCTTCCTTCAGCAATTTTCTTGGCCTCTAAGGATTTCTTGAAATAAAAATGTGTTGTGTTAAACTAAAGAGACCTTCTTGAGAGAGCACAAATTTTTATATTCACCCTTCCTGTCATCACTGGGCTAGGGGTGACATCAGATATTATCAGAATGGTATGAATATGATGTTTGGCCAGAGATCAACAGTATATGAATACTGCTTTGGCTCAGGGTTTCTCTTGTTGACAGGTTCCCTAAGGGAAATATACATACAAAGGAGCTAGGGTACAAATAAGCTAAATCAAAGTAATGATTCTTTATTTGGGGGACTTTAACCCCAGACTCCAGTGAGGTGGACCACGTGGAAAGTTCCTTTTTACATCACTTAAATAGGCCAAACAACCTTGAAGGGAAGCACTTCTGGAGGCTACACCTATTTCAACCCAACATATTAGTGTTACACCTTACCACTATGTTAAAAGGTCGATGCAACATTTACCTGCTAAAGCCTGAAAAGGTACAGATAGAGAGAGAAGAGAGTCTGCTCCTAATGCCTGATATAAAGCCAACCTAGAATGTAAACAGGGCAGTAGTCCTAGTGCTGGGAATCATACAAGAGTGCAAGGAAGGAGAGAAAAAGATGGCGAAGACCACTCCCCACCCCACCACTGGCTTCTGGAAATGAAAGGAGAACCATTTTGTCTGCATGCAATGGGCCATTAGCGTCTTTGAGTTCCAGCCCTAGAATATTGTGGCCTAAGGCTGCCTACACACTTTTCAGGGCCCAGTGCAAAATGAAAATGTATGGCCCCAGCCAAAGGTGGGAAAGTTAACATCTCCTTTCCATAGAGGCATTCCTCCAACCCATGGCAGACAGGCAGCTCCCAAGGGGTTGAAGTTTCCACACAGGACCCAATGGGAACCTGAATTCCTGGGTTGGGATGGGTGGGGAGGATGGGAACAGCCAGAGAGTTACAGGGCAGAGAGCAGAAAACCCATCCCAGGGAGGCAGGAGGAGGCTTGAGGAGGGGCCGATATGAGCCAGGGTTTCAAACTCTGATTACATACTCCATTGTCTCACCAGGTTTCACTTACACAACACAAATTCATAAGATAAAATTATTAAGAATTGCAAGACAGCAATGGTAGATCATTAAAACTCAAGTGTAGGGTCCTTGGTGAGTGAAGGGTCCCATATAACTATACTGACGGTTTCCCTGGGAAGCTGATCTTGCCACAGCTCAAAGTTTCCCATCCAGGTTAATGCTCCTCCCTGCCAAGGGCTATAAAGTGTTTGGCAGGGGAGAAATAAATGAATGGTGAAAGGCCATAAATGAGATGGGCATCCAAGATCCAAACAGGGAAATTCCAGCAGTCTACCATTCTTATCCACTTCCCCAGTGTATGGTTCTGGGCAACTAATGATTTCCTGCAACAATTTGCTTTGATTCTCTTTGGCAAGTCCCATCTAAGGGAGATTCTGTGGTGCAGTAAAGGGAGTATGGGCTTTGGAACCATGGAGACTTGGATTCAAATTTGACCCTGGTTCAACTGAGTACAAATTAGTGTTACACCTTACCACTATGTTAAAAGGTCGATGCAACATTTACCTGCTAAAGCCTGAAAAGGTACAGATAGAGAGAGAAGAGAGTCTGCTCCTAATGCCTGATATAAAGCCAACCTAGAATGTAAACAGGGCAGTAGTCCTAGTGCTGGGAATCATACAAGAGTGCAAGGAAGGAGAGAAAAAGATGGCGAAGACCACTCCCCACCCCACCACTGGCTTCTGGAAATGAAAGGAGAACCATTTTGTCTGCATGCAATGGGCCATTAGCGTCTTTGAGTTCCAGCCCTAGAATATTGTGGCCTAAGGCTGCCTACACACTTTTCAGGGCCCAGTGCAAAATGAAAATGTATGGCCCCAGCCAAAGGTGGGAAAGTTAACATCTCCTTTCCATAGAGGCATTCCTCCAACCCATGGCAGACAGGCAGCTCCCAAGGGGTTGAAGTTTCCACACAGGACCCAATGGGAACCTGAATTCCTGGGTTGGGATGGGTGGGGAGGATGGGAACAGCCAGAGAGTTACAGGGCAGAGAGCAGAAAACCCATCCCAGGGAGGCAGGAGGAGGCTTGAGGAGGGGCCGATATGAGCCAGGGTTTCAAACTCTGATTACATACTCCATTGTCTCACCAGGTTTCACTTACACAACACAAATTCATAAGATAAAATTATTAAGAATTGCAAGACAGCAATGGTAGATCATTAAAACTCAAGTGTAGGGTCCTTGGTGAGTGAAGGGTCCCATATAACTATACTGACGGTTTCCCTGGGAAGCTGATCTTGCCACAGCTCAAAGTTTCCCATCCAGGTTAATGCTCCTCCCTGCCAAGGGCTATAAAGTGTTTGGCAGGGGAGAAATAAATGAATGGTGAAAGGCCATAAATGAGATGGGCATCCAAGATCCAAACAGGGAAATTCCAGCAGTCTACCATTCTTATCCACTTCCCCAGTGTATGGTTCTGGGCAACTAATGATTTCCTGCAACAATTTGCTTTGATTCTCTTTGGCAAGTCCCATCTAAGGGAGATTCTGTGGTGCAGTAAAGGGAGTATGGGCTTTGGAACCATGGAGACTTGGATTCAAATTTGACCCTGGTTCAACTGAGTACAAATTATTTGACCTGTTTGAACCTCAGCTTCTTCAAATGTCAAATGTAGATACTAAGATCTCCCATAGAGTGAATATAATAAAGTGCCCCCACAAAGTACGGTAGCCTAGTGTTTGCTTGGGATGGCAGAAACCTCCACCAGCAGGGATTCTGCATAATAACTTTCAGCATCATGTCCTGTAGCTGATAGCTTCTGTCATAAGCCTATACCCATCTAAAAATGGCTCTCCAGGCCTTTTAGCAGCTACATCATCAGCCATATTTAGCCATGTGTTTTTCTTGTCTGTGGCTTCTTTCTTGCCTGTGGCTTCTGGAGTCCCCTGGTACATCCTACTTCCCTGAAGAGCTCTAGGCAAATGGAAAAGTCAAGGTTGTTTTTTGTTATCAGTCCCTTGGTTCTTGCTGAACCTTGGAAAAGCATTGACAAGGTAGCAGTGCCCTTCAAGGAACTGGTTAGAGGGCCCCAGAGTAGCATCAAGAGAGAAGGAAAGGTCTGTCCCATGATGATACCACACATTTCCTTAGTCTGTGGGGTCAAGTTTGAGACAGGATCTGGGTCTCCTGAGTCTCACAGCTGAAGTGAATTTCCAGTTTCCATCGGGCCCTTTTTCCAGAGGATGGATGCCAATTGTGCCCTTCTGACTGTATCTGAACTTTGTATGTTAGGCAACTAGGGATTTGGCAAAAGTCCCAAGTCCCTCTTTGTACAAAGCTCCAAAGGACTCAGGAATACGTATGCAAATAGGACTCCCAGAACAATTTCTGTTATCCTGTTCTTTCCCAGGATAGATTTGCAAACTCAGTTTTAACAGTGCTTCTGGGCTACATTCCTGTGTGTGTGTGTGTGTGTGTGTGTGTGTGTAATTTTTCTGTTTATCTCATCTTTACAGTCAAATTTCAAACCCCTGGGGGACTGCTCTGGTAGTCAGCCTTTAGTGGGTGCCCTTGCCTTATGAGAGCTCAGTGAATGCTCGCTGATTGGGCTCGTACAAGTCAACCCTGTGAAGTGCTCCTGAGCTGAGTGACAGACTTGCTTCACAGTTGCACTCTGTTTAAATGAGGGTCTACCACTATGGATTTGCCACTGGGTATCTGAACCTGAATACACCAGAATATATCCAACTTTCATGTGCATAGGAATCATTTGAAGATCCCATTAAAATGCAGATTCAGACCCTGTAATTCTAGGGTGGAACCCAAGATTCTGCCTTTATGAATAGGCTCCCTAGTGCTGCCTGTGCTGTTCACCTCAAGACCACGATTAGAACGATGTCAACAGTGGAGAGGCCTTACTTCTTCTACCTCCTCAGTTCCCATGGTGCTTGCTGAGCTGCAAGGTCCTTTAAATGAAGTTTCTGGTCCCTTTCTCTCTTCACTTCTTAACTCAGGCTCTGTTTTCTTTGGCTCTCCAGACCTTACTCTGGAGCTGGAGACTCAGGGCCAAAAGTTGATATTTTCATGACAGTCCCGCCGGAGCTCCACCAGAGTTCAGAGCGAGGTTAAATTTGCTCTGACTAGGCTGCTGACAATCACTTTTGGGTGCCCAAACTCCCAGACTTAAAGATGGAAATATAATATCTCCCTGAGGAAGTGTTTTTATTGAGTCCATGAATAAGAGAGCACGCTTTTTTGTCGCGTCTAATTTCAGCTCTACTCCCTTCACATGGCATGCCTGTAAGGCAGCGGTGCTCATGGCTGGGTGATGGTGGAAACATGGCAGGAGTTAGGAAAAAAACCTGGAACTTGTGTCAAAGTAGAGAGCTGTTTAAAGCAGCATATATGGCTCACAGAACCTGTGCTTCTTTGAATATTACTAAGGACTTTAAAATTATGAGATCATCTAAGACAGAAACACAGTCCAGAGCCTCCCTTTTCGTCTTTTTCCACACCACTAAAAAGTACACTTATTTACTAAAGATAGTTGGCACAGAAATATCAGGAGCGTGTACATCTGCTTGGTTTTAAAGTTTCATTGCAAAGAAATGGCATAGATAGTAAGGCAGTTGATGCTATCTAACAAGGCGATATAATTGAAGAAATTTCCTTAGGATTTTTTTTAATAAAAGCCTGGAACATTATATTTTTTTTAGTCCCTGGAAAAGATTTTCTCCTGTATCTGGAGCAACAATGATGGTGCTGAAAAAACCTTGCTTTAAATGAGGGTCTACCACTATGGATTTGCCACTGGGTATCTGAACCTGAATACACCAGAATATATCCAACTTTCATGTGCATAGGAATCATTTGAAGATCCCATTAAAATGCAGATTCAGACCCTGTAATTCTAGGGTGGAACCCAAGATTCTGCCTTTATGAATAGGCTCCCTAGTGCTGCCTGTGCTGTTCACCTCAAGACCACGATTAGAACGATGTCAACAGTGGAGAGGCCTTACTTCTTCTACCTCCTCAGTTCCCATGGTGCTTGCTGAGCTGCAAGGTCCTTTAAATGAAGTTTCTGGTCCCTTTCTCTCTTCACTTCTTAACTCAGGCTCTGTTTTCTTTGGCTCTCCAGACCTTACTCTGGAGCTGGAGACTCAGGGCCAAAAGTTGATATTTTCATGACAGTCCCGCCGGAGCTCCACCAGAGTTCAGAGCGAGGTTAAATTTGCTCTGACTAGGCTGCTGACAATCACTTTTGGGTGCCCAAACTCCCAGACTTAAAGATGGAAATATAATATCTCCCTGAGGAAGTGTTTTTATTGAGTCCATGAATAAGAGAGCACGCTTTTTTGTCGCGTCTAATTTCAGCTCTACTCCCTTCACATGGCATGCCTGTAAGGCAGCGGTGCTCATGGCTGGGTGATGGTGGAAACATGGCAGGAGTTAGGAAAAAAACCTGGAACTTGTGTCAAAGTAGAGAGCTGTTTAAAGCAGCATATATGGCTCACAGAACCTGTGCTTCTTTGAATATTACTAAGGACTTTAAAATTATGAGATCATCTAAGACAGAAACACAGTCCAGAGCCTCCCTTTTTCGTCTTTTTCCACACCACTAAAAAGTACACTTATTTACTAAAGATAGTTGGCACAGAAATATCAGGAGCGTGTACATCTGCTTGGTTTTAAAGTTTCATTGCAAAGAAATGGCATAGATAGTAAGGCAGTTGATGCTATCTAACAAGGCGATATAATTGAAGAAATTTCCTTAGGATTTTTTTTAATAAAAGCCTGGAACATTATATTTTTTTTAGTCCCTGGAAAAGATTTTCTCCTGTATCTGGAGCAACAATTATGGTGCTGAATATTTTAATAGTGTCTGTGGAGATTTGGGGCTTCCTGGATGGTGCAGTGGTAAAGATTTACCTCCAAGGAGCCCCAAGAAAGAGCACCTTTTAATAAAAGTACAGCTGAAGCAGTTTGTAAAGATGCCATGATTCAATACTAGAGTCATTCTAAATGCTCTAAGTATATACACTTAGATATAAGAAATGATAGTGCTTTACTATTCCACCATTTAACTCAGGAATTTTAATCCTAATCCATGGTACAGTCAAATCTAAGTAGCATATAACAAAGAGATAAAGGAAAGTTAGATTTATTCACTGATATTTAGAAATATAACTTCCTATCACAAATACAATGTGATGTCTGATTTTTATATTCTCAAACACTTTTTTTAGCTCATTTACCAGCTGAATTTCACCAACATAACCACAGGAGAGAGCTTTCATTTCTGGGTGAAATGAATCTTTAAAAAAATAAATAAAGGGAAGACATACATTTTCACAGGAACACAATAGGTACTTGGGGGTTCATATGTCTTGCCTATTCATACCCTCAGTTTGAGCAGTGGTCTTTTGTTCCAGAATAATTACTAATCAATGTACACTTTACTGGAACAGAAAAATAATGCACTGACTGGACAACCACAAAAATAATTTTATGGTGTTTTTGCTACCTATGAGTTAATAAATGTGCTTTTGGCATTCCTGGATACCTAATGTGCTAAGTGAGCCAAAACAACAATTTGTCCTGTGTTTTTTGTTGTGTTTATTTTTTTTTTACTGTTTAAATAAATTATAAAAATCTATTACAGTACTCAAGGGTGAGTGTTTCTGTGGTTTAAGCTGCAGGAAATATTACTGTGCAGCAAAAAGTATAGCAAATGAGATGTCAGGAAACTGGGTTCCTCTCCTGATCTACCACATACAAGTAGGTGACCCTATGCCAGTCACCTTGCCTTTTTCAACTGCAATTTTCTTACCCACACTGGATCCCCACGTAAACACCTCTGAAGACACCCAGGCACCATCTTAGAAAGCACAGGAAGGGGAGCAGAAATCTGAAAGACTAAATTTACCCCAAAGAGACCGAAGAAAACAAATGATACAATTTCAACCAGAAGAGAAACTGAAATGCAGTAACTGTCAAGTTGAAATCCTCTAGCATCTCTGCTACCAGTTTGGGGGGTGGGGGGTAATTTACAAAGTAGAAACAATCAGTTATAGAAAATAAAGAAGGCAAATGTTCTTTGTACATCTGACTCACCTTTTTGACATTTTAAAACCTGTTATATCTTCTGCCACATCTCAAAGGTACCTAAAACTCAATATTCCCCAAACAGATGACATGGTGATGTCCCATCCACAAACCTGGGCCTTTTAGTTTTCTATACCAGTGGCACTACCATACATCCAAATCTAAAAGTCAAAATATATGAGTCACTTGGCCTCTTATATTAAACCCATTCACTGATGACATTTTTATTTACTATATATCGTTTGAATTTTTCAGTTTTTTCTCTCTAATACCACTATATTCTCATGTCTCTTTTCTATTCTCTAGCCAGAGATGGCACTGAAAATGCAAATACAATCAGATCACCAACTAGCACCATATAACCTCTTCCCATTTGTATTAGTGGGCTTCCCAGGTGGCACAGTGGTAAAGAATCCACCTGTCAATGAAGGAGACACAGGTTCAATCCCTGGGTTGGAAAGATTCCCTGGAGGAGGAAATGGCAACCCACTCTAGTATTTCTGCCTGAAAAATTCCATGGATAGAAGAGTCTGGCAGGCTACAGTCTATGGAGTCACAAAGAACCAGACATGACTGAGTGATAGAGCATATATATTTGTATTACAATAAAGTTTAAATCTGTAATGAGGTTTAGAAACCCTTTCAAGTTAATAAATGTGCTTTTGGCATTCCTGGATACCTAATGTGCTAAGTGAGCCAAAACAACAATTTGTCCTGTGTTTTTTGTTGTGTTTATTTTTTTTTTACTGTTTAAATAAATTATAAAAATCTATTACAGTACTCAAGGGTGAGTGTTTCTGTGGTTTAAGCTGCAGGAAATATTACTGTGCAGCAAAAAGTATAGCAAATGAGATGTCAGGAAACTGGGTTCCTCTCCTGATCTACCACATACAAGTAGGTGACCCTATGCCAGTCACCTTGCCTTTTTCAACTGCAATTTTCTTACCCACACTGGATCCCCACGTAAACACCTCTGAAGACACCCAGGCACCATCTTAGAAAGCACAGGAAGGGGAGCAGAAATCTGAAAGACTAAATTTACCCCAAAGAGACCGAAGAAAACAAATGATACAATTTCAACCAGAAGAGAAACTGAAATGCAGTAACTGTCAAGTTGAAATCCTCTAGCATCTCTGCTACCAGTTTGGGGGGTGGGGGGTAATTTACAAAGTAGAAACAATCAGTTATAGAAAATAAAGAAGGCAAATGTTCTTTGTACATCTGACTCACCTTTTTGACATTTTAAAACCTGTTATATCTTCTGCCACATCTCAAAGGTACCTAAAACTCAATATTCCCCAAACAGATGACATGGTGATGTCCCATCCACAAACCTGGGCCTTTTAGTTTTCTATACCAGTGGCACTACCATACATCCAAATCTAAAAGTCAAAATATATGAGTCACTTGGCCTCTTATATTAAACCCATTCACTGATGACATTTTTATTTACTATATATCGTTTGAATTTTTTCAGTTTTTTTTCTCTCTAATACCACTATATTCTCATGTCTCTTTTCTATTCTCTAGCCAGAGATGGCACTGAAAATGCAAATACAATCAGATCACCAACTAGCACCATATAACCTCTTCCCATTTGTATTAGTGGGCTTCCCAGGTGGCACAGTGGTAAAGAATCCACCTGTCAATGAAGGAGACACAGGTTCAATCCCTGGGTTGGAAAGATTCCCTGGAGGAGGAAATGGCAACCCACTCTAGTATTTCTGCCTGAAAAATTCCATGGATAGAAGAGTCTGGCAGGCTACAGTCTATGGAGTCACAAAGAACCAGACATGACTGAGTGATAGAGCATATATATTTGTATTACAATAAAGTTTAAATCTGTAATGAGGTTTAGAAAGCCTTTCAAGGTTTGTCTCCTGGCTGTTTTTCCACTACTACCTACTTTCTTTTTATACTCACACTTCCTTCAATTTCCTCTCTGGGTTCTGCTCCCTCACTCTAATTTTGTGCCCCATTGTAGAATTTTTTCCCATTGTAACCCTTCTCTCCTGGTTAATTCTTATCCTTCCTTGAGATTCCAGCTTCCTCAAAGATACCTCTGGATTCCCAGGCCAGCTTCAGAGGCCTACCCATATGCACTCATACTGTGAATATGTGAAACTTCTTTCCAAGCTCATGTTTTAATCTGTAATTGTACCTCCCCCACCCGCATGGGATTGGTGGGGCCAGATGTGACTTTGTATCCGGGGCTGGCATCCAATAAATAGAACATTAATAACTAGAACTATTCTCTTTCTTGTGGATGAACATTTCATGAGGTTGTCTCTTCAGACTTTATGTTATAAAATTGAATTTGGAAAAAATTCTAGCTAGATTTTTTTTCCCTCTTCAGTGTACTGATTAAGGTAAATAGGGACCACAGCAAGAAACAGGAAAATAATGAATAGACTACACTCTATTTCCATAAATTCTAGAGAATAACTTTAAAAATCTGTCTTTTCCTCTGTTAATAACTAGATGATAAAAGATACAAGATTGAAAGGAATTTATGTCTGTCTACAAAATTGTCAAAGAGGCTGAAATTACTGCAGAAGAGTTTCAAATCTAACTCCCCCAGTGAGCAAACGGTTCCCACCTTCTTGCAACTTCATTTTAATTGCTTCCCTCTACAGTGGCAGCAATTTTTTCTTGGATTACCCAGATCCTGTACTAAACACTGAAATAAATACTTATTCTAACTTTGATGAGTGACGTTCAGGCAATTATTTCCAGTTCTAAATACTAAGTTTTAGGTTGGCAAAGAAGAATTGCATGGTTGGGTAATTCGAGTACAACCAATAATGAGAACTTACATTCTGTTTTGACCAGAGCCTGATGTATATTTGTGCAAATGAGTTATAGCCCCAGATTTTGTTTTTAGGTCGGTATAGTCTCACAGGTATATAATGACTAGAGGCTTGAGTCCTGGTCTCATTCACAAAGGACCTAATTTCAAGTGATGGAAAGCAGTAACAGGATTATGCCAATCACAGATACACCTCATTTATTTTATTTCTATATGAATATATGTTCCATGCTTCAGCAGTGGATACCAAAATGCATTGACTCTCATACTTTTCATTGAGGCTAGCTGTTCCAGTGACAGGAGATAAGGAAGGAAACCATTCCAGGCCTTAGTAAGCAATTCTCCACTTCCAATGAACTATCTCCACTACAGAGCACATTCTCCAGGTGCTCTGGATTAAAATTATACAGAAAGCAGCAGAGATCGAACTCTCAGGCCAAACTTGCCCCAGGGCCCCCATGCTCCTGACTGAATGCTTCTGTGTAGAAATGTGTGTGCCCTGAATTCAGAGACATGCAAGCCCATGTACAAACCAACAGGATTCTCTCAAAAGGTCAGAACTAGTTTTCGTAAAATTAATTTCATAACTTCAAGTGCCACATGATGCGGCATTTCCAGGGAACACCAGTGGTAACAGCTGTAATGGACATTGACAGTCATTCCTTCAAAAGAAGCTCAGTTCTTTTGGATGGTATAGTCGAAATACCAAAGTGTCTTGCTGTAAGTCCCAAAAGTTTTGTAATTATGACTAAATTTCAGTCAGCTTGCTTAACAAAGCCATGGATGAAAGGTGACATGCAAAGACTGAGAATCACTTACTTGGACAGCTTCATAGAAGGAAGACTTCAAAGTTATGCTAATTAGAGGTATTAGTGACCCAAGATAAAAGCTTTCTAATGAGCTTGTTTTACAGACATAAAACACAATGATGTTGAATGGTCTTTACAGATCCCTGTATTTTTAAACACTGAAATAAAAAAAACTTATTCTAACTTTGATGAGTGACGTTCAGGCAATTATTTCCAGTTCTAAATACTAAGTTTTAGGTTGGCAAAGAAGAATTGCATGGTTGGGTAATTCGAGTACAACCAATAATGAGAACTTACATTCTGTTTTGACCAGAGCCTGATGTATATTTGTGCAAATGAGTTATAGCCCCAGATTTTGTTTTTAGGTCGGTATAGTCTCACAGGTATATAATGACTAGAGGCTTGAGTCCTGGTCTCATTCACAAAGGACCTAATTTCAAGTGATGGAAAGCAGTAACAGGATTATGCCAATCACAGATACACCTCATTTATTTTATTTCTATATGAATATATGTTCCATGCTTCAGCAGTGGATACCAAAATGCATTGACTCTCATACTTTTCATTGAGGCTAGCTGTTCCAGTGACAGGAGATAAGGAAGGAAACCATTCCAGGCCTTAGTAAGCAATTCTCCACTTCCAATGAACTATCTCCACTACAGAGCACATTCTCCAGGTGCTCTGGATTAAAATTATACAGAAAGCAGCAGAGATCGAACTCTCAGGCCAAACTTGCCCCAGGGCCCCCATGCTCCTGACTGAATGCTTCTGTGTAGAAATGTGTGTGCCCTGAATTCAGAGACATGCAAGCCCATGTACAAACCAACAGGATTCTCTCAAAAGGTCAGAACTAGTTTTCGTAAAATTAATTTCATAACTTCAAGTGCCACATGATGCGGCATTTCCAGGGAACACCAGTGGTAACAGCTGTAATGGACATTGACAGTCATTCCTTCAAAAGAAGCTCAGTTCTTTTGGATGGTATAGTCGAAATACCAAAGTGTCTTGCTGTAAGTCCCAAAAGTTTTGTAATTATGACTAAATTTCAGTCAGCTTGCTTAACAAAGCCATGGATGAAAGGTGACATGCAAAGACTGAGAATCACTTACTTGGACAGCTTCATAGAAGGAAGACTTCAAAGTTATGCTAATTAGAGGTATTAGTGACCCAAGATAAAAGCTTTCTAATGAGCTTGTTTTACAGACATAAAACACAATGATGTTGAATGAGTCCACATTCAGTCTGCCTGCTTGGAGATGCACACGTTTTTCTCTATACCAGCACCTCTTCTACACCTCTTTTATACTAAAGAGTTTGTCCAGACTACAAATAAAAGCTACTTTACCAGAAAAAAGTGAAAAATGAAACAGGGAAGAGCTCACCAAATGGAAGTATGCAACGTGAGAAGTGTCTCTCTGACTACAACTAAGAAATACTGGATGACAGCTAGAAAGGAAGCAAGAACTAGAGGCTAAACTGACATTGTTAAGGAAAACCTGTTTCCAGATGGTATCAAGAGAATTTTAAATATCATAAGGAAAAAAAAGAAATCCTGTCCTCCAATATGCATCTCAGACCACATGTTTAATTGGATGAAAATAGAAACTTGTGTCCTTTTTGAACAGTGATTCTGTTAAGCTTGGTCTAGATCTATGACACAGAATTGGGTGTTGGGAGAATCCAGGGACCTTACAGGGAATCTGGACAAGAGGTAAGCCTTATGGAATGTAGTTATATGATCATTCTGGATTTAATTCTCAACTCTTAACTTCTTTGAGGAATTTTGACACTATAAATTTCTAAGGGTGAAAAAATAGCCCTGTTGAAAAGGTAACATATGGGGAAAAATTTTATCATGCTTTCTTCAAATATGAAAGTGCTTCTTCAGCTGCAACATTCTGGACTCTTGAAATTTTAGTTGATTCTGGTAATGTCATGAAAAAGGAAACAGCAGCAGATTGAAGCAAGACATGTTTTAGCCTTATTTGAGGACTTAAAGATCAAGGTATTCAAAAAAGAAGTTTGAACCAATTTCAGAAATGCAAGAGGGAGGGGAACAAAGAAAATGAATTTAAAATGACCCAAAAGTTTTGTAATTATGACTAAATTTCAGTCAGCTTGCTTAACAAAGCCATGGATGAAAGGTGACATGCAAAGACTGAGAATCACTTACTTGGACAGCTTCATAGAAGGAAGACTTCAAAGTTATGCTAATTAGAGGTATTAGTGACCCAAGATAAAAGCTTTCTAATGAGCTTGTTTTACAGACATAAAACACAATGATGTTGAATGAGTCCACATTCAGTCTGCCTGCTTGGAGATGCACACGTTTTTCTCTATACCAGCACCTCTTCTACACCTCTTTTATACTAAAGAGTTTGTCCAGACTACAAATAAAAGCTACTTTACCAGAAAAAAGTGAAAAATGAAACAGGGAAGAGCTCACCAAATGGAAGTATGCAACGTGAGAAGTGTCTCTCTGACTACAACTAAGAAATACTGGATGACAGCTAGAAAGGAAGCAAGAACTAGAGGCTAAACTGGCATTGTTAAGGAAAACCTGTTTCCAGATGGTATCAAGAGAATTTTAAATATCATAAGGAAAAAAAAGAAATCCTGTCCTCCAATATGCATCTCAGACCACATGTTTAATTGGATGAAAATAGAAACTTGTGTCCTTTTTGAACAGTGATTCTGTTAAGCTTGGTCTAGATCTATGACACAGAATTGGGTGTTGGGAGAATCCAGGGACCTTACGGGGAATCTGGAAAAGAGGTAAGCCTTATGGAATGTAGTTATATGATCATTCTGGATTTAATTCTCAACTCTTAACTTCTTTGAGGAATTTTGACACTATAAATTTCTAAGGGTGAAAAAATAGCCCTGTTGAAAAGGTAACATATGGGGAAAAATTTTATCATGCTTTCTTCAAATATGAAAGTGCTTCTTCAGCTGCAACATTCTGGACTCTTGAAATTTTAGTTGATTCTGGTAATGTCATGAAAAAGGAAACAGCAGCAGATTGAAGCAAGACATGTTTTAGCCTTATTTGAGGACTTAAAGATCAAGGTATTCAAAAAAGAAGTTTGAACCAATTTCAGAAATGCAAGAGGGAGGGGAACAAAGAAAATGATTTTAAAATGCATTTAGGATCTATATGTCTACATACACGTTCTTATCTATACTTTTGTTTTTTTAAACTGGTAGTTTATGAAGTCTAAGCTGGTTCTGATCATTGCTTTGAGGTTATAAAGACAGTTTTAACTGTCTCACTCTGGGGAGGAGTTGGCATGGATAGGGAGGACTAGAAACAGGAACACAACAGGAAGTGTAAGTAAAGTGTATGAGAAGAATTAAGGTAGTTCACAATCTGCTTTGAGTTCAACCTACATCTTAAAGTTCATCTCAAAGATGAAAGATTTACTAAAGACACAAAATCTTTCACTGAAAGGTAAATGCACATGAAATTCATTTGTTACCTATGCTCTCCCATCTTTGTGTCTGGATATAGAGTAAAACATTCTGGGAAAAGGATGCAATCATTTAATCTCTCACATGATATCTTCTCTCAAGGAAGTTGCATTCTGGTATGCAAATAGACAGGAAAGAGACAAAATTCAGTACAGTATATGATAATGGTGGTGGTGATGATGACAAAATTAAAGTTGCATACAAGATACCTTGGAGCATAGGAAAGGAATCCTCTGTATCACCAGGGAAAACTTCAGAAAGTGGATGTCATTCAGAAAAAAAGGTAGATATTTTCCAGTCAACCAAGGTGAAGAGAGACAACCAATAAAAAACAGAAACTTTCTTATAAAGGTACAACTTTTATGCATAACAATATATTAACAGACCAATCACAAGTATTCAAATTGAAACCATGCTTTAAAAGCTTTCAACAAACAAAAGTTCAGGACTAGATGGTTTCACAGGTAATTTCTATAAACATTTAGAGAACAGTTAACACCTATCTTTCTCAAACTATTGCAAAAAATTGAAGAGGGAGGAATATTTCCAAGCTCATTCTATGAGGCTATCACTACCCTGATACCCAGACCAGACAAAGGTATCAGGAGAAAAAGAAAAAAAAAATTGCAGGTCAATATCACTGATGTACACAGACACAGAAATCCTCACCAAAATACTAGCAAACTGAATCCAACAATATACTAAAAGGATCATATACCATGATCAAGTGGAATTTATCTCTAGAATGTAAGGATTCCTCAATATACACAAGTCACCACATTAACAAACTGAAGTAAAAATCTGTATCTCTATAGATACAGAAAAGCTTTGGACAAAATTCAATACTCATTTATGATAAAAAAAAAAGCAAAGACCCCCCAGAAAGTGGGCATAAAGGGAGACTACACCAACATAATAAAAATCATTTCCGACAAACAGTATTCTCTAGAGTGAAAAGCTGAAAGCATTTTCTCTAAGATCAGGAATATGACAGGGATATATACTTTTGCCACTACTATTCAACATAGTTTTGGAAGGCATCCTAACCATGGCAATCAGAGAATAAAAAGAAACAAAATGAATTCAAACTGGAAAAGAAGTAAAACTGTTACTGTTTGTAGATAACAAGATATACAAGCTTTTAAATTAAAATTTTATTATCTGATAAAAAAAAAAATTTTGTTTGGAAATACAAAAACTTACAAGGAAGTTGCATTCTGGTATGCAAATAGACAGGAAAGAGACAAAATTCAGTACAGTATATGATAATGGTGGTGGTGATGATGACAAAATTAAAGTTGCATACAAGATACCTTGGAGCATAGGAAAGGAATCCTCTGTATCACCAGGGAAAACTTCAGAAAGTGGATGTCATTCAGAAAAAAAGGTAGATATTTTCCAGTCAACCAAGGTGAAGAGAGACAACCAATAAAAAACAGAAACTTTCTTATAAAGGTACAACTTTTATGCATAACAATATATTAACAGACCAATCACAAGTATTCAAATTGAAACCATGCTTTAAAAGCTTTCAACAAACAAAAGTTCAGGACTAGATGGTTTCACAGGTAATTTCTATAAACATTTAGAGAACAGTTAACACCTATCTTTCTCAAACTATTGCAAAAAATTGAAGAGGGAGGAATATTTCCAAGCTCATTCTATGAGGCTATCACTACCCTGATACCCAGACCAGACAAAGGTATCAGGAGAAAAAGAAAAAAAAAATTGCAGGTCAATATCACTGATGTACACAGACACAGAAATCCTCACCAAAATACTAGCAAACTGAATCCAACAATATACTAAAAGGATCATATACCATGATCAAGTGGAATTTATCTCTAGAATGTAAGGATTCCTCAATATACACAAGTCACCACATTAACAAACTGAAGTAAAAATCTGTATCTCTATAGATACAGAAAAGCTTTGGACAAAATTCAATACTCATTTATGATAAAAAAAAAAGCAAAGACCCCCCAGAAAGTGGGCATAAAGGGAGACTACACCAACATAATAAAAATCATTTCCGACAAACAGTATTCTCTAGAGTGAAAAGCTGAAAGCATTTTCTCTAAGATCAGGAATATGACAGGGATATATACTTTTGCCACTACTATTCAACATAGTTTTGGAAGGCATCCTAACCATGGCAATCAGAGAATAAAAAGAAACAAAATGAATTCAAACTGGAAAAGAAGTAAAACTGTTACTGTTTGTAGATAACAAGATATACAGCTTATTAATGAATCTGATAAAGTTGTAGGATACAAAATCTATACACAGAAATGTCTTGCATTCCTATACACTAATAACAAAAGATCAGAAAGAGAAATTAAGAAAACAATTCCATTTACAACCACATCAAAAAGAATACAATACCTAGGAACAAATCTACCTAAGGAGACAAAAGATCTGTATTCAGAAAACTAAAAGATACTGATGAGAGAAATCAAAGATGACACCAACAGATGGAGAGATATTATCATGTATTAGAAGAACCAATATTACCAAAATGACTACACTACCCAAAACAATCTAAAGATTCTATACAATCCCTATAAAATTACCAATGGGATTTTTCACAGAATTAGAATAAAATATTTTACAATTTGTATGGAAACACAAAAGATTTTGGATAGCCAAAGCAATCTTGCAAAAGAAAAACAGACTGGGAAGAATCAGGCTCCTTGACTTCAGGTTATACTACAAATCTACCATAATTAAAACAGTATGGTTCTGACACAAAAATACAAATATAGGTTAATGAAACAGAATAGAAAGTCCAGAGATAAACTCATGCACCTACAGTGAACTAGTCTATGACAAAAGATGCAAGAATATAAAATAAAGATAAAACAGTCTCTCTTCAATAAGTGGTGCTGGGAAAACAGAACAGCTATAGGTAAACAATGAAATTACACCACTCCATAATACCATACACAAAAATAAAGTCAAACTGGATTAAAGAACTAAGCGTAAGGCTGGATTACTATACAGAACTTTGTGGTAAACATAGAACACTGTCAGACATAAATCAAAGAAACATCTTTTTTGAGCTGTCTCCGAGAATAATGGAAACAGAAACAAACAAATGGGATGTAATTAAACTTAAAAGCTTTTAAACAGCAAAGGACACCATTTAAAAAAATGAAAAAGATAACCCACAGAATGGGAGAGAATATTTGCAAACAAAGCAACTGACAAGGCATTAATCTCCAAAATATATTAATAGTTTAATCAGCTCTATGTCAAAAAATCCAACAGCCCTATCAAAAAATGGACAGATCTAAATACGCATTTCTCCAAAGAAAATGTACACATAGCCAAAAGGCATATGAAACGGTGCTTGACGTGACTTTTGTAGATATGCAAATCTAAACTACAATGAGGCATCACTGCACACCGGTCATAATAGCCATTATCAAAAAGTCTACAAACAATAAATGCTAAAGAGGGAGTGGAGAAAAGGGATCACTCCTACAATAAGAATGTTAATTGGCACAACCACTATGGAGAACAGTATTGGAGGTTCCTTAAGAAAACTAAAAATAGAGCTGCCATATGATCCAGCAAGCCCACTCCTAGGCATATACCAGAAAGAAAGAATTGCTCAATTGTGTCCAACTTTGTGACCCATGGATGAGCCATGGAATTCTCCAGACAAGAATACTGAAGTGGGTAGCCTATCCCTTTTCAAGGAGATTTTCCTGACCCAGGAATCGAACCGGGGTCTCCTGCATTGCAGATGAATTCTTTACCAACCTAGAGAAGACCATAGTTTGGAAAGGTACATACATCCCAATGTTCACTGCAGTACTACTTACAACGCCAAGACATGAAAGTGATCTAAATGTCCACCAACAGAAGAATGGATAAAGAAGATGTAGGACATATACTCAGGTATAAAAAAAACACACGAAATGATTGCTATTTGCAGCAACATGGATGGGCATAGATTGTCATATATGGAGAGAAGACACAGAAGGACAAATATCTTAGGATACTGCTTATGTGTGAAATCTAAAAAACAATTATACAAACGTGTTTATTAGTACAAGATAAAAACAGATGAAACAGAGATGTAGAAAACTTACAGTTATAAGATTCTGTACTTTTTGTACAGCAGAAAGTAACATTACAAATTAACTATACTCCACAATTTTTTTTTAAATAATGAGGAGGGAAAGAAGTCATTTTAATAGATGTCAAGAACAATGTAGCTTTGTAAAAATCATCTTACTGGCAAGACCCTATAATTTGTTGTTATTGTATGAAGTTTTGAATATTGGACAAGAATAAGGAGGTGAAATTAAGACTTTCAGATATTCTTAGATGATATTTTCAGGTCAATGAGATTCCTAGGCCAAAGAATAGTATTCATGAAACTGTTAAGATGTACCACATCACTGTTCTGTGGTTCTCAGCCTTAAGTTATGTCATGGGGCTATAACTGCCCTGCTCATGACTTCTAAGAGTGGGAAGCAAAGTGACTTGAGGCTTACAAAAGAAAGCCACTCTACTCTGAGAGGAGGAAATCACAATAAGAATGTTAATTGGCACAACCACTATGGAGAACAGTATTGGAGGTTCCTTAAGAAAACTAAAAATAGAGCTGCCATATGATCCAGCAAGCCCACTCCTAGGCATATACCAGAAAGAAAGAATTGCTCAATTGTGTCCAACTTTGTGACCCATGGATGAGCCATGGAATTCTCCAGACAAGAATACTGAAGTGGGTAGCCTATCCCTTTTCAAGGAGATTTTCCTGACCCAGGAATCGAACCGGGGTCTCCTGCATTGCAGATGAATTCTTTACCAACCTAGAGAAGACCATAGTTTGGAAAGGTACATACATCCCAATGTTCACTGCAGTACTACTTACAACGCCAAGACATGAAAGTGATCTAAATGTCCACCAACAGAAGAATGGATAAAGAAGATGTAGGACATATACTCAGGTATAAAAACACACGAAATGATTGCTATTTGCAGCAACATGGATGGGCATAGATTGTCATATATGGAGAGAAGACACAGAAGGACAAATATCTTAGGATACTGCTTATGTGTGAAATCTAAAAAACAATTATACAAACGTGTTTATTAGTACAAGATAAAAACAGATGAAACAGAGATGTAGAAAACTTACAGTTATAAGATTCTGTACTTTTTGTACAGCAGAAAGTAACATTACAAATTAACTATACTCCACAATTTTTTTAAATAATGAGGAGGGAAAGAAGTCATTTTAATAGATGTCAAGAACAATGTAGCTTTGTAAAAATCATCTTACTGGCAAGACCCTATAATTTGTTGTTATTGTATGAAGTTTTGAATATTGGACAAGAATAAGGAGGTGAAATTAAGACTTTCAGATATTCTTAGATGATATTTTCAGGTCAATGAGATTCCTAGGCCAAAGAATAGTATTCATGAAACTGTTAAGATGTACCACATCACTGTTCTGTGGTTCTCAGCCTTAAGTTATGTCATGGGGCTATAACTGCCCTGCTCATGACTTCTAAGAGTGGGAAGCAAAGTGACTTGAGGATTACAAAAGAAAGCCACTCTACTCTGAGAGGAGGAAATCAAGTGTGACAGGTAGATATAAGTATTCTTAGAAACAGGCTCACATGATTTGTGTAGAAGTTATGAAGAGCTGTTAGTGAAGTCTAGTGTTTTTCAATCTCTTTGGATGAAGTCACTTCTAGGATGAGTGGAAGTCTTCCTACATCATATCTGAGTTAATTTGGGAACTGTGCATCTTCTTCCAGAGAGATACACGACTGCCTTTGTCTTTACAGTTTTAATGGCTCTTGAGCTTTGGAGTTGGGTCAAAAGTGGCAAAGTGAGAAAAAAAAATCAGTGTAGGGATCAAAAACCAATTTCAGACCTAGTTACGCCACCTACAAGTGGTCTTATGGGGCCACTGGATCACAACTGAATCTCAGAATCCTGATTTTTAAATTGGGACATTACTCACCACTCCTGTTAAACTGTTTCTGCTAAATGATGCTGTGTGGATCTAAAAACAATTCACACACACCAAGCTAATATTTTAATAGAGCCATATAAATATAAGCATCAGTACTAGTGAAGACCAAAGAGAGGTCTGTTAAGATGATATCTCTTAGTGAAAATAAGGTTATAAAGTTGATATTAATGATCTTTGAGGGCCTTGGTGAATGGTACAAGTAATGAGAAATTGGAAGGCTTGAATTTTCCTCTTAAAAATGGAAATTTTAGTAGGACATGGCTGTCAGGTTTTCCAACTTAATGAACCTGCTACTTCGATGTGGTAATAGAAGCTAATTGTATAGACTGGTGTTGAATTTTAATGATTCACAAAAGAAGTATTGTAAAGATGCTGTAGCTGAAAAGCTCATGTCTGAAGTCTTTCATCAGATTGAGTCCTGTTCCCCTTTTCCTTGCTGGCCTCGGAGACAATCATAACTATTCTCTCATGTTTACAGCCAGAATATCAGCCAGATACAAGATTTGGTAAGAAAGTTCATGTACATTGATCAGAAAGAAAAACCACACAAATTGAGACTCATTCAATTTACCAAATACAAATTAGAACATGTTATCTCCTTACAAACTCCCTCCCCTTGCTTTTCTTCTAGGTACATACACTCGGGATTGTTTCGGAACTTTTCATTTCCTTTCCTGGTCCTAGCATCCAAAAAGTTATCAAGATCTAGGTAATTTTGCTTGCAGATCCTTTTTGTATTCTTCTCCAAAAGGAGAAAGGGACCCAAAGGAATCAACACTATCTCTGCCGACCCAGACCTGATCTCAGACACAGATAGCATCTAGAAGGCCCAAATTCTTACTTCCACTGTGAACCTTTTCTGATTATTCTGGCCATCACTGCCCTGCAATGACCTTTTCAGCACACTCCCTCCTCTTCAACCTCATACAAATATACTCTTCTGTTTGTGTCAACCCTCTAGTTGACTCTTGTCTGGAAGAGCTTAGACCCTTCATCAACAGATAAATCCTGTCACTCTTGTCTATTGCATTTCCCCCAAGAGCTGTGGCAGGTTTGACTACAGAATTGGTTTTGTCCATAATTTTAGCTACTCGTTCTTTACTTCAAGGGTCTGAGAGGAAATCAGCTGGATGTTCTCCATTCTGACTTTATAGTGCTTGATCTTGCTTTAGTTTCCTTTCCTTCTCTTCTTTTTCTTCCCCAATCCCATCATCAAATAATATGCCTGGTTTTCTCTACATATGAATTTAGGCTGTGGTAAAGGTGGTAATATTGCAAATGACCTAACAGTATGTTCTAAGTGTTTTTCTAAAATTTAAAGGCCATGCGGTTACCAACTGCAAAAACAACTAAAACCAAATCTAAATTTCTATATCCAAATTCTATTACTGTAATCAGTGTAACTTGGTCCTTCTTCAAGTTCTTTCTGTCCTGGGGAATTACTTGGGAAAATCAGTATCTTTCCCCGGGCAGTTTTCCACATTGCTCCTTTGGATACTGTAAGCAGAGACTCTATGCTTCCAGACACTGCCCTGTAGCCACTAGCCACCTTAGCTGATGTACCAGTGTTACATCCACTGTGTGCCTGGGGTACTCCCTCTCAAGTTCTTCCTTCCCTGTTTCTGCTGTAGCACTAAGGTCCCACAGGCTAGAGGCCATTTTCCAAAGGAAGGTTTGAAAACTAAGTCTTGCTGCAATCAAAGACAAGCTGTTGGTTTGGGCCACAGTACAAAAACTGGTTGTCCTGCTTACCCACTATGATATTCACACTTATAAACTGTACAAAACCATTTTCATCTTATATTGGCATTATAAGAATTTAGTGACATACTGTATTTAAAAGCATTAACATGGTGTGTAGTGGTGGGAAATCGCTTCAATAATGTTCAACTCTGTGCAACCCTTTGGACTATAGCCTGCCAGGTTCCTCTGTCCATGGGATTCTCCAGGCAAGAATAAATGAGTAGGTTACCATTCCCTTCTCCAGAGGATCTTCCTGACCTGGGGATCGAAGCTGGGTGTTCTTACATTGCAGGCAGATTCTTTACCATCTGAGTCACCCGGGAAGCCCAACATGGAGTGTGGCCCTTGGCAATGTCTTAATAAGTAACATGAATCATTAGCACGGTCATCAAGGGAGACAGAGCAGTGTTTATGAGCACAGACTCTGGAGTTGGACACTCCAGGCTTGAATCTTGTCTCTGCAGTTCATTAGCTCTGTGACCTTGGAAAAGCTATTTAATCTGTCTCTTCCTCTTCCTCTACAAAAAACCAGGATGATGTTGATGATTGTGATAATTATGATAGCTATGATGATGGCGGTGATCTTTACGATGATAAAACTAATCTCATTAGCTTCTTAGGGAATTAAGAGAGCAAATAAACGTGAAATGCTTAAAAGAGTACCTTAACATATATATACCTAGTGTTAGATTCTATTGTGTTTATTGTTGTCTCAATAGATGTTAGAAGGCTCAGCTACTGTTCTCCCTAAGGATGCAAGCACATATTCTTCTCTGAATCAGATTTTCTCCATTTTGCATCACTCCACTTTGTCCCCCTAATCCTCTTCATGATATCCCCACCATTTCCACCACTAGAGAATAATTCACAAACCATCAAGTAGCTTGTACTTCCACTCGTAAGACATACAACACCCAAGAAATAGAGATGTTCTCTACTCACATCTGGAACCACCCAACATCAAACACTGATCACTTCTTGGGCACTGAAGTGGGAACTCACACAGATTTCACTGAGCATTTCTTGCTGCAATCAAAGACAAGCTGTTGGTTTGGGCCACAGTACAAAAACTGGTTGTCCTGCTTACCCACTATGATATTCACACTTATAAACTGTACAAAACCATTTTCATCTTATATTGGCATTATAAGAATTTAGTGACATACTGTATTTAAAAGCATTAACATGGTGTGTAGTGGTGGGAAATCGCTTCAATAATGTTCAACTCTGTGCAACCCTTTGGACTATAGCCTGCCAGGTTCCTCTGTCCATGGGATTCTCCAGGCAAGAATAAATGAGTAGGTTACCATTCCCTTCTCCAGAGGATCTTCCTGACCTGGGGATCGAAGCTGGGTGTTCTTACATTGCAGGCAGATTCTTTACCATCTGAGTCACCCGGGAAGCCCAACATGGAGTGTGGCCCTTGGCAATGTCTTAATAAGTAACATGAATCATTAGCACGGTCATCAAGGGAGACAGAGCAGTGTTTATGAGCACAGACTCTGGAGTTGGACACTCCAGGCTTGAATCTTGTCTCTGCAGTTCATTAGCTCTGTGACCTTGGAAAAGCTATTTAATCTGTCTCTTCCTCTTCCTCTACAAAAAACCAGGATGATGTTGATGATTGTGATAATTATGATAGCTATGATGATGGCGGTGATCTTTACGATGATAAAACTAATCTCATTAGCTTCTTAGGGAATTAAGAGAGCAAATAAACGTGAAATGCTTAAAAGAGTACCTTAACATATATATACCTAGTGTTAGATTCTATTGTGTTTATTGTTGTCTCAATAGATGTTAGAAGGCTCAGCTACTGTTCTCCCTAAGGATGCAAGCACATATTCTTCTCTGAATCAGATTTTCTCCATTTTGCATCACTCCACTTTGTCCCCCTAATCCTCTTCATGATATCCCCACCATTTCCACCACTAGAGAATAATTCACAAACCATCAAGTAGCTTGTACTTCCACTCGTAAGACATACAACACCCAAGAAATAGAGATGTTCTCTACTCACATCTGGAACCACCCAACATCAAACACTGATCACTTCTTGGGCACTGAAGTGGGAACTCACACAGATTTCACTGAGCATTTCTTGCTCCAATAGGGCTCAAAGATGAGGGGCTCTTTTATTCCATAAGTTGTTTCTGTTTTATCCTAACTGCATGACTAAAGCATCATCCATCCTCTACCCTCAAAATTCATCCATTTCTTTTCTAAAGACACAAGGAAGATAAAGAATGTGGCACAAACTCCTCATAAGTACACTGATGTTAAGCTTAGTACATTTCACCTTTCTAACAGATGGGGTAATAATTTCAAATAAATGCTTTGGCAGGTCACTGAAGTCTACAGTGGCCACAGTGCCCCCAGAATGGATTCTAATTGCATTGCTGGCTTTCTTTTCCCATAATTCTTGTTTAAAGCTTTGGTTTTGCACAGATGGAGCTTCTTTAACATGTAGTATAACATGTAGTATAGATTAAAAGCAAGAAAATTTCATCAATAGAGAATTAAACTTAAATATCTAAATGCTAAAGGCTAGAGATTCAACCTAATTAAAACAGCTGAATGTAGAGTCACAAACAGTGAGAGAATTATGGAAAAGTAAATATTTGCACACGCATTGTACACTTATTAGGGTTTACAGAGAAATGCTTCTTATCTGCACAGCTTTCCTTTGTAACGATATTGTTATGAGGCAATAAATGTGGTTATAGTTAATAACAGATGTTAAATAGCATAATTCATCCAGAAACCTCACTAATTACTGCAGAAGCACAAGACAAATGCACAGCATCATATGGGAGGTTTTTCTTATCTGTTAGTTTATAAACTGAGAGAAAAGGTCACTTGTAGAAACTGACATGCTTAGAGTAAAGCCTTCGATATTTAAATGAAAATTTTAAACACTTTAAAATTACAATGAGCTTTTACTTCTACAAGAGTTCATGCTTCAGTCACAGAAAACGAATTTGGCCTAAATGAGTTGGAGTTAACTTGGCCACTCTAGAGATAGTCATTTTCTAAATTAGTTGAAGGAGAATGCTGTATATTTTAACCATATTTTAAACATTACACATGCTGTCTTTAGGACGATGCTTACCATCACATATTTCATATTCCTTTCATCTAATTCCTCTCTCCTTACAAGGACATTGCAACAAGTAAGGGGGTGGAAGAATAGAGCATAATGTCACCTAAAGCAATTTTCTTTTACAAAATGATGTAGAGGGGTATTTCCATACAAATGCTTAAAATATTTTCTCATAAAATATTTGGGAAGGTTGAATAGAAAAATTAAAACCTAGAGGCATCTTTCGTTTTCCTCACTAAAGCTTAAAACCTGGACAGTCACTGTGACATACACTACCCTCTTAACATCGTTGACTTTCATTCTACCCTGTAATTAATGTTCAGTGGTTTTCTCCACTTCCATGTTGTTCTTGTTTTAAACTAAAATATAGTTGATTTATTAGTTTCAGGTGAATAACAATTCTTCAGTATTTTTACAGATTATACTCCATGAAATATTATTACAAAATAATGGCAATAGTTCCCTCTTTCATGGAATTAAGAGACACTTCCATGTTATCTTAATAGTGGTACCCTTTGAAATGTTTGCAAGTGATTTTCACTGTTTCACAAAGCTTCACATCTTGGATTTCATTTCTACTGGTCTTCAAGACCAAAGAGCTTGCTTTCCATCATGAGTAAAATAAAATCAGATTGCTTAACTTAAAACAGTAAACTTTTCCAAAGATTTTAGTTGGACAAACACAGGCCGTGCAATGAGAGAAAGAAAGTGTGAGGGTGGAGGATGTTGTTTGGGACAGCAACAAAGACAGAGAGAGAGAAACAGTGCTTTCAGTTTTCTATGGGATAGAAACAACTATACCAAATCTCAACTTCTTCACAATGTAAAACTGTCCCCTTTTTTTCTGTGGAAAGCCTGGTGGCCAAATGATCCTTTATTTTTGAGTCTCTTTCATTTTTGGATCTCTGAAAAATAACTTTCCCCAATAAAATAAAAACTTGAGGGCTTCCCTGATGGTCCAGTGTGTAAGGACACCACCTTGCAGTGCAAGGAGCGCCGGTTCAATCCCTGGCCTGGGAAGATCCCATGTGCCGTGGAGCAGCTGGACCGATGTGTTCAATTACCGAGCCAGAGCTCTGGAGCACATGTGCCCAGAGCCAGTGCTCTGCGACAACAGAGGCCACTGCGATGGGAGGCCCACACAGGCCAAGGAACAAAGATGGATGAAAATAGGTAAATGAAAGACCAACAGAAGTGACCCGCCCGCCCCTCTCCCTCCCCAACGCGCTCACCCCCGAAAAAAAAATTTTTTTAAATAAAAAAATAAAAACTTGACAATAACAATCAATGTGTACCCATCACTTTAATGGTTTCAGTCAAGGGAGAATTTTTTTCTTCCATATTATCTTTTGGAACAATTGGGGAAGAAATTCTGTTCAGGAAAGAGGCAAAAGGGTTTATTTTAGAGATAGAGAAAATGCACTAGACCAATGCTTCTCAAACTTCCCAGCACACATGTATCACCCAGAGATCTTTCTGAAGGACAGATTCTGACTCAAGAGGTCTGGAGTGGACCTGCCATCCTACACCTCTAACAAGGCCCCAGGTGATAACGAGGCTGCCTGTGGACCACACCGTGAGCAGTGAAGGCCCAGAGGACCACTGGCAGTCTGTCTCATCTAAATCTGGTCCCTTACACACTTCTTCTGGAATCATCAGTTGCAGAGTTCTGCAAAAGGAAACAAAGTAAAAGTTCATATTGAGGCTTAAATTAGAAAACTGGAAGGGTACTTAAGGGGAACCCTGACTTATTTCCCATCATGCAGTGTTCTGTCATATCACGTAGAAACCATTCCAGATGGCTGAAGAAGTATGTGTCTGTAACAAACTCCTTTGAAGACAGCTTGAACATTGCTTGGTAAGTTAATTCAGTTTTTAATAACTCTCTTATGTTTAGCATATACTCCCTTTGCTGTATCACCAGTTAAATCTTTATGTCCAGACCTCATTAAGGCAGAAAATTTCTCTAAATGATACCCTTTTATAAACGCAAAAACCATTCACTAATATATAATCTCATACTTCCCATTCTTTACACTAAACTACCTCATGGTTTAGACTTTACTCAATGGGACTTTTCCAACCCTTTAATCATTTGGGTAATCCTACTCAAGTGATGTCATTTCCTGCGAGAGTAATTTATTCTATCCTCAGTTCAAAAACCTCTATCTTCTTTTTTGTTTTCATTCTTTTGGTCCCTAATGGCCCACATCTTTTCGTGAATTTCTATATGTCTTTATGGATCATTATTATCCCTTACGATCTTTTGGTGAGTAATTGTCAAAATCTCTGTGTTGCTAAGCTATTCATTAGCAAACTGAGAGATAACAATTAAGAGACAAAATTATGATCAGTTGCACTTCTGATCTTTTGTACTTTGTTATTCAACTCTGCAATAACCTAATTGTTTTCTGAATAGTTCATAAATTATCCACATACAAGGCACATGAATTAAACTAAATTACAGCACCTTTTAAAAGAAAACAATGGTATCTTATATTTACCTTTATTAGAATATAGTTAATATACAATATACCACACATTTATAAATATACAACTTGATAAGTGTTTTTTACCATCTAATCCATTTACAAATGTATGCTTCAGTCCTGTTGAGTATATTCACATTGTTGTAAATATCTTTAACCTTTTTGGGGGGAGGCGGGGAGGGAGGGGGCAGGAGGGCCACTTCTATTGGTCTTTCATTTATCTATTTTCATCCATCTTTGTTCTTTGGCCCATGTGGGCCTCCCATTGCAGTGGCCTCTGTTGTTGCAGAGTACCGGCTCTGGGCGCATGCGCTCCAGAGCTCCAGTTCGTAATTGGACACATTGGTCCAACCGCTCTGCAGCACGTGGGATCTTCCAAGGCCAGGGATCGAACCGGCGTCCCTTGCACTGAAAGGCAGTGTCCTTACCCACTGGACCACCAGGGAAGCCCTATCTTTAACCTTTTATTTTTTTTATGGTAATTTTTTTTTTAAAATTTATTTATTTATTTTTGTACATTTATGTTCCCAGATCATTCAGATGCATATCCCTTGGCCCTCCCCCCACCCAGGTTCCCCCCCCCCATCCCTCCAGACCATTGCTCCAAGTGGTTGTAGGTACTCCTATTCCCCTAGAACCTTTTAACACTTATAAATTCTAGCTATGAGTAAGTATTCAACAAATGCATATCAACACGATTTGATACAAATACTTGTTTCTCCTCCCTAACTCTGTGACTTTAAGCAAGTTAAGATCTTGGAGCCAAGGTTTTCTTCCTTTTGAAACACAGATAATACCTAATTTACAGCTATTTATTAAAATTAAATTAGATAACCTATTATGTGCATGGCACACACAGGACATTTGATAAACCATTACTTTACTCCTAAGTAACAAAATATCAGTTAGACAATCACTTAGGATAGCTTTTTTTTTTTCATTGCCAACGCTCAAATCAATGAATCAAAATAGGACTTCCCTGGTGGTCCAGTGGTTGAGAATCTGCCTTCCAATCCAGGGGATGCAGGTTCAATTCCTGGTCAGGGAACTAAGATCCCACATACCACAAGCTGACTAAGTTTGCATGCCTCAACTAAGACCCTGTGCAGCCAAATAAATAAATATTAAAAAAAAAAAAGAATCAAAATACAGGAATGATCAAGTTGAGTGTCTGGACAAAGAAAAATCATTGGATTTGGTTTTTATTATATTGATACAACATTATACTGATAAACTCCTATCAGTTCCTTAGATTTAGGTTTTAAAAATTCATTCCCAGGATTAAACACTAAACTCAAAAACTATCTTTAACCTTTTGGGGAGGCGGGGAGGGAGGGGGCAGGAGGGCCACTTCTATTGGTCTTTCATTTATCTATTTTCATCCATCTTTGTTCTTTGGCCCATGTGGGCCTCCCATTGCAGTGGCCTCTGTTGTTGCAGAGTACCGGCTCTGGGCGCATGCGCTCCAGAGCTCCAGTTCGGTAATTGGACACATTGGTCCAACCGCTCTGCAGCACGTGGGATCTTCCAAGGCCAGGGATCGAACCGGCGTCCCTTGCACTGAAAGGCAGTGTCCTTACCCACTGGACCACCAGGGAAGCCCTATCTTTAACCTTTTATTTTTTTTATGGTAATTTTTTTTTTTAAATTTATTTATTTATTTTTGTACATTTATGTTCCCAGATCATTCAGATGCATATCCCTTGGCCCTCCCCCCACCCAGGTTCCCCCCCCCCATCCCTCCAGACCATTGCTCCAAGTGGTTGTAGGTACTCCTATTCCCCTAGAACCTTTTAACACTTATAAATTCTAGCTATGAGTAAGTATTCAACAAATGCATATCAACACGATTTGATACAAATACTTGTTTCTCCTCCCTAACTCTGTGACTTTAAGCAAGTTAAGATCTTGGAGCCAAGGTTTTCTTCCTTTTGAAACACAGATAATACCTAATTTACAGCTATTTATTAAAATTAAATTAGATAACCTATTATGTGCATGGCACACACAGGACATTTGATAAACCATTACTTTACTCCTAAGTAACAAAATATCAGTTAGACAATCACTTAGGATAGCTTTTTTTTTTTCATTGCCAACGCTCAAATCAATGAATCAAAATAGGACTTCCCTGGTGGTCCAGTGGTTGAGAATCTGCCTTCCAATCCAGGGGATGCAGGTTCAATTCCTGGTCAGGGAACTAAGATCCCACATACCACAAGCTGACTAAGTTTGCATGCCTCAACTAAGACCCTGTGCAGCCAAATAAATAAATATTAAAAAAAAAAAAGAATCAAAATACAGGAATGATCAAGTTGAGTGTCTGGACAAAGAAAAATCATTGGATTTGGTTTTTATTATATTGATACAACATTATACTGATAAACTCCTATCAGTTCCTTAGATTTAGGTTTTAAAAATTCATTCCCAGGATTAAACACTATAACAAAAAGGAGATAACCAAAGTTAGATGAAACTAGCATCTTTCTAGGTCATGAGAATCATACTGGTATAAAAGGTCATATGAGAAGGGCTTACTTTTAGAGAAAAGATAATGTAAATGAATTATACTGTATACTTGTCCCTTGAACAGTGTGAAGGTTAGGGGTGCTGACCCTCGGGACAGTCAAAAATCTGCCTATACAAGTATGGTAGTTGGCCCTCTATTTACATGGTTCCTCCACATCCCATGTTCTGCATTTAAGAATTAAGTCAACCAGGAATCATGGAGTACTGTAGTATTTACTATTGCAAATTTTGTTTAACGGTCAACTGTATTACATAAGAATTGTATTAATTTGGTGGAAACTACTATGTAGATAGTCAACACTGTGACCATTTACCTAAAGAGACTCTGTTCAAAATAATATTGTCGTGGCTGACTGACACTTAAGGGACAAGACTCCAGTGAAAGGTGGTAATGAGCAAACTTGACTTCTCAGTGCCCATAAAGATGTCTGTCTATGGGGGAATGTCTATATCTTGGCAGAGTACTGATTAGTGGGGCAAACTGAATGCCTTGGGCTATATAAAGCTTTAGTTTCTCATCTAAAGAATGAAAATCAAAAGTTGTGTATATATATATGCATATGTGTGTATGTATGTATGTATACACATATATATATACAAACAAAAACACCGTTCACAGAATGGGAGAAAATATTCACAAGTAAAACAACGAACAAGGGATTAATCTCCAAAATATATAAACAGCTTATGCAGCTGTATGTCAAAAAAAAAAAAATCAAAAAATGCACAGAAGATCTAAACAAACATTTCTCCAAAGATGACATACAGATGGTCAAAAAATACACATGAGAAGATGCTTAACATCACTATTAGAGAAATGCAAATCAAAACTACAATGAGGTATTATATCACACCAAAATGGCCATCATCAAATGTCTTCAAACAGTAAATGCTAAAGGAGGTGTGGAGAAAAGGGACCCTCTCCTACACTAGGAACGTAAATTGGTATAACCACTACAGAGAACAGTATGGAGGTTTCTTAAAAAGTTAAAAATAGAATTACCATATGACCCAGCAATCCCACTCCTGGGTATATATCTGGAGAAAATCCTAAAATATAGATGTACCCTAATGTCACCATAGCACTATTTATAACAGCCAAGACATCGAGGCAACCTAAATATAAATTTTTTTTTAAATAAAGTCACTTTAAAAAAAAAAATTTTTATTTATTTATTTTTGGCTGTGCTGGGTCTTTGTTGATGTGTGGGTTTAGCTGCTCTATGGTATGTGGGATCTTCCCGGATCAGGGATTGAACCTGTGTCTCCTGCATTGGCAGACAGGGTCTTATCCACTGAGCCACAAGGGAAGCCCCTAAATATAAATTGACAGAGAAATGGATAAAGAAGATGTGATGCATATATATAATGGAATACTACTTGGCCATGAAAAAGAATGATATAATGTCTTTTGTTGCTTCATTGATAGATCTAGATATTATCATACTAAGTGAAGTCAGACAGAGAAAGACAAACATCACATGATATCATTCATATGTGGAATCTAATTTTTAAAAATGATACAAATGAACATAATTACAAAACACAAATAGACTTACACATATTGAAAATAAACTTGTGGCTGTCAAACGGGAAACATGGAGGGGAAAGAGAAATCAGGTGCTTGGGATGAACATAAAAATACTTCTATATATAATAAAGATTACCAAGAAGGATTTCCTTTAGAGCACAAGGAACTCTCCTCAATGTTCTGTAATAAACCATATGAGAAAAGAATCTGAAAAAGAAGGAATATGTGTGTGTGTGTGCTGTGCAGGCGGGGGGTGGGTGTGTGTGTAACTGAATTACTTTGCTGTGCATCTGAAACTAAAACATTGTAAATTAATGATTATTTTATATTCCAATAAAAATTTTTAAGTTGCATATATACTTTATTAAAGTCTTATCACAGTGTTTGATACATTTTAGTTTTTCTTAGACACTCATCATTTATACAATAGATATGTAGCCTCCTTTGTAAAGAAAAAATCAGAAATCTTGCTCTCAATTTCAAGGTATGATACATCCAATTATATCTAAAATGTGAATAAATAGGATTTGTATTTGTGGCTTCAGACTGAATGAGGATTTATGGCATTCATTTTCATATAATAATGCTATTATTTCTAAATTTTAATAATAACAAGCCTAGATGATTACATGATTATCTCTTAGCAATTCTAGTTATAATTATATAAAAAGTAAAGGAATATAATTTTGTTAACCAGGTATAATTAGTATGGATAAAAAATGTATTATTAAAACTACTGAAACTTATGATTTAAGGCAAATTATGGTAAATTTTAAAGCAAATTTGGAATAGTTATGAACTTGTCATTAGTAGAATTGGTAAGTTCTTTTAATTAATAGTTTTAAGTTATACATACACATGGTGCATATCAAATTGTTGGTTCTATGCTAGGGAAACAACCCCCTTTCCCAAAAATATCCACTCTCCGGGATCACCTTAAATCTTCCAGCTTATTCTTTTGATATTTACCTTCATAGTTTTGATTAATTAATAGATCACACTACTCCAATTTTTTTTTTTCTATTTTTTGGCTTGAGTTACTGACCATACTTTTGAGGCAGCTTTATTTCTGCCCATATCCTTGACACATGTGTACACTTTCTCAGTCACTTTCATTCCAGTAAAGTCAAGTTAGAACATGGCTACGTCAATACCCAGCACTTACATTACTATGACTATGCAATTGCTATGCACAGATGAGCTACGTGTTATAATTACTTTTACATTTTTCACATCTAATTTCTATTGTTGTTGTCATTTGTTTATCTTTCCTGAAGATAGTAATGCTTTTTTTCCCCATCTTTTTAGGCTTCTAAACACTTATTACTAATACATCCAAACTCTCCTCTGGTTAAAAGAAATCTAATATTTTCAGCCTTGTTAGGTATTTGATCATTGTCATCTATAATACTTGAATAAACCTCTTAAACAGCCACTGACCAGCTCTAGGTTGCAATGGTCGCTGTCTTTGCTTTTTAAAATTTTTATTGGAAGATAATTACTTTATAATATTGTGATGGCTTTTGCCATACAGCAACATGAATTGACCATAGGCATATATGTGGTGTCTTCATCCCGAATCCCTCTTCCACCTGCCTCCGCACCCTATTCCTCCAGGTTGTCATAGAGCATCAATTTTGGGTGCCCTGCTTCATACATCAAACTCACACTGGTTATCTACTTTACATATGGAAATGTATATGTTTCAAAGGTATTCTCTCAAATCATCTCACCCTATCCTTCTCCCACTGAGTCCAAAAATCTGTTATTTATGTCAAGGTCTTCTTTGCTGCCCTGCATGTAGGATCATTGGTACTATCTTTCTAGATTCCATATATATGCATCAATATATGGTATTTGTCTAAAAAAAAAATTTTTTTGGATAAAAATGTATTATTAAAACTACTGAAACTTATGATTTAAGGCAAATAAAAAAATTTTCTTGTCATAGGAATTGGTAAGTTCTTTTAATTAATAGTTTTAAGTTATACATACACATGGTGCATATCAAATTGTTGGTTCTATGCTAGGGAAACAACCCCCTTTCCCAAAAATATCCACTCTCCGGGATCACCTTAAATCTTCCAGCTTATTCTTTTGATATTTACCTTCATAGTTTTGATTAATTAATAGATCACACTACTCCAATTTTTTTTTTTCTATTTTTTGGCTTGAGTTACTGACCATACTTTTGAGGCAGCTTTATTTCTGCCCATATCCTTGACACATGTGTACACTTTCTCAGTCACTTTCATTCCAGTAAAGTCAAGTTAGAACATGGCTACGTCAATACCCAGCACTTACATTACTATGACTATGCAATTGCTATGCACAGATGAGCTACGTGTTATAATTACTTTTACATTTTTCACATCTAATTTCTATTGTTGTTGTCATTTGTTTATCTTTCCTGAAGATAGTAATGCTTTTTTTCCCCATCTTTTTAGGCTTCTAAACACTTATTACTAATACATCCAAACTCTCCTCTGGTTAAAAGAAATCTAATATTTTCAGCCTTGTTAGGTATTTGATCATTGTCATCTATAATACTTGAATAAACCTCTTAAACAGCCACTGACCAGCTCTAGGTTGCAATGGTCGCTGTCTTTGCTTTTTAAAATTTTTATTGGAAGATAATTACTTTATAATATTGTGATGGCTTTTGCCATACAGCAACATGAATTGACCATAGGCATATATGTGGTGTCTTCATCCCGAATCCCTCTTCCACCTGCCTCCGCACCCTATTCCTCCAGGTTGTCATAGAGCATCAATTTTGGGTGCCCTGCTTCATACATCAAACTCACACTGGTTATCTACTTTACATATGGAAATGTATATGTTTCAAAGGTATTCTCTCAAATCATCTCACCCTATCCTTCTCCCACTGAGTCCAAAAATCTGTTATTTATGTCAAGGTCTTCTTTGCTGCCCTGCATGTAGGATCATTGGTACTATCTTTCTAGATTCCATATATATGCATCAATATATGGTATTTGTCTTTCTCTTTCTGACTTACTTCACTCTATATAATAGGCTCTAGTTTCATTCACCCCATTAGAGCTGACTCAAATGTGTTTCTTTTTATAGCTGAGTAATATTCCATTGTGTATATGTACCACAACTTCCTTATCCATTCATTTGCCAGTGGACAACTAGGGTGCTTCCATGTCCTAGCTATTCTCCAAAGAGGACGTACAGATGGCTAATAAACACATGAAAAGATGCTTAACATCACTCATTACTAGACAAATGCAAATCGAAAAAACCACAGTGAGGTATCATTGCACACAGGTCAGAATGGGCCATCATCAAAAAGTCAACAAACAATAAATGCTGGAGAGTGTACAGAGAAAAGTGAATTCCCTTACATTGTCGGTGGGAATTGCAAACTGATACAACCACTATGGATGACAATATGGAAATTCCATAAAAACTAGGAATAAAACTACCATATGACCCAGCAATCTCACTATTGGGCATACAGCCTGAGGAATCCCGAACTGAAAAAGACACATGCACCCCAACATTCACTGTACAGCTATCTTGTTTGGAGTTTATTTCATCTTTTTTTCAGGGGATTGTATTTGCTTCTCTTTGTGTTGGATTATTTGTCTTCTGGATTTCATGTTTGTTGTTTTTCATTTATTCACTTATTTTGTATAGCACATAATTCCATAATTTTTAGAAGGTGAGATTTTATCTCCCATGGAATGAATTTACTCTATTTCTACACTTAACTGGTAGCTTGACAGATACAGAATTCTAAATCAGAAGTCACTTTTCCTCAGAATTTTTAAAGTATTGCTCTATTATCTTATAATAGCACCTTCCTGCCTCCGCACCCTATTCCTCCAGGTTGTCATAGAGCATCAATTTTGGGTGCCCTGCTTCATACATCAAACTCACACTGGTTATCTACTTTACATATGGAAATGTATATGTTTCAAAGGTATTCTCTCAAATCATCTCACCCTATCCTTCTCCCACTGAGTCCAAAAATCTGTTATTTATGTCAAGGTCTTCTTTGCTGCCCTGCATGTAGGATCATTGGTACTATCTTTCTAGATTCCATATATATGCATCAATATATGGTATTTGTCTTTCTCTTTCTGACTTACTTCACTCTATATAATAGGCTCTAGTTTCATTCACCCCATTAGAGCTGACTCAAATGTGTTTCTTTTTATAGCTGAGTAATATTCCATTGTGTATATGTACCACAACTTCCTTATCCATTCATTTGCCAGTGGACAACTAGGGTGCTTCCATGTCCTAGCTATTCTCCAAAGAGGACGTACAGATGGCTAATAAACACATGAAAAGATGCTTAACATCACTCATTACTAGACAAATGCAAATCGAAAAAACCACAGTGAGGTATCATTGCACACAGGTCAGAATGGGCCATCATCAAAAAGTCAACAAACAATAAATGCTGGAGAGTGTACAGAGAAAAGTGAATTCCCTTACATTGTCGGTGGGAATTGCAAACTGATACAACCACTATGGATGACAATATGGAAATTCCATAAAAACTAGGAATAAAACTACCATATGACCCAGCAATCTCACTATTGGGCATACAGCCTGAGGAATCCCGAACTGAAAAAGACACATGCACCCCAACATTCACTGTACAGCTATCTTGTTTGGAGTTTATTTCATCTTTTTTTCAGGGGATTGTATTTGCTTCTCTTTGTGTTGGATTATTTGTCTTCTGGATTTCATGTTTGTTGTTTTTCATTTATTCACTTATTTTGTATAGCACATAATTCCATAATTTTTAGAAGGTGAGATTTTATCTCCCATGGAATGAATTTACTCTATTTCTACACTTAACTGGTAGCTTGACAGATACAGAATTCTAAATCAGAAGTCACTTTTCCTCAGAATTTTTAAAGTATTGCTCTATTATCTTATAATAGTTAGTGCTAGGTTGAGAGGTCTGAAGCCAGTCCAATTCTTGTTTGTTTTGTATCTATTTTCTTTTCTCTCTGGAATTCATTTGCCTCTTCTTTTTATCCACCATGTCATAAAATGCTACGGTGGTATGCTTTTGTACTATATTCATCTATTTTCAAGGTACTCTGTGAGACCATTCTTTTTGGAAAGTCACAACCTTCGGCTCTAGGAAGCTATCCTGAATCTTTTATACGTGTCATTGTCTTTACTCTCTCTTTTGGAATTTGTTTTCAGCTCTTCGAACTTGAAGATTAATAATTTTTTCCTTTCTCTCATTCTTTCATGCTGTAGTCTTCTTTTCCACTATTTTCTAGAAAATTCTTCACTTTGTCTTTCTAATCTTTTGAACTTTTACATTTCTGCTATTTTTAATTTCCAAGTATTTCCTGTCTCCTGCATTCTCCTTAAAGTATGTTCTCTTATTTTACTAGTTTTATTATCATCTGTCTATAGTAATATTAATATTAATAACTTTTAATTTCACTCTCCCTGCCCATTATGCCTTCTTTTCACTGCTTTCATCTACTTGCTTTGGTTTCTACCATTTATATTACTTTTTTATTTTTTCAAATGCCTGATGATCTTTTACAGTCTGTCCCTATTAAAGAGAAGCACACTAATAAGTTAATTGGTCTGTGTTCATGAGAAAAGCCTCCTTGACTTCACTGTAGAGAGGTATAGTTAAGTCAATTCATTGAACAAATCGTAAAGTCAGTAGATCTACTTAATCCTCTTACTTAGTACGAAACATTACCTCCAACTGTGTCTGGCATGTTCCAGTGCGGAGACCTTCTATTTTACTCCTCCAGAGAATAAGCCTCTAGTCTTTTGCTCATGTGAGAGAAAAGAGAGTCTTGGGGCTTACTTATCTTCAACATTCTTTCAGCTAATTTTTTTTTTTTTTTGGCTCTACTTTCACTTCCCAAATCCAGAGTTATTTGGAATCACAAATTTCTAAGAATACTAGAGATTGGGGTGTTTTTTGGTTTAAATCAGATGTTTTGCCCTCTTTGTTGACAGTTTAAGATTTCATTTTCTCAGATCTGCTACATTATACCACTTACCTATCTGAATTTCATCTTTAAATATTTGTTGCTATTGGCTCTTTTTCCTTTATCCTTGTGTGTTTATCCTTTTATAGATATATAACTTTACTGCTAATTTAGAGGAAAGTTAGGAATGAATGAAAGTGAGTGTACTCTACTCTACACTTTTAATCACGTCTCTATAACTATTTCACAACTATGCACTGAAATCAGATTTTGAAACCTCCCTTGTTACAGCTCTATAGTCAAAAAGGATTTATCTTTTGTCATCGTTATTGTTTGTTTTCTTATAGTTTAATATAACACCTTCTAGTGGTGTTCTCCCATGTAGGAAAAAAAAATCAGCAATAATGGCTGCCATAGTATGCAATAATTTCTCCATATTTTTAAAGCATATTGAATTGCCTCTCAGTAAATGGTTAAAAAATACTTTTTGGTTTTCTGATCTTGTATCTTCAATGTAGACTTTCTATTATAAAGCCTGTCACAGGAAAATCAACTGACCTTTCCCAGTCAGAGTGATAACGTTTGGTTCATTTTAACGGTGAGTACAACATCCTTTTCTTTTTGGAAAGAGAATCATCAATATTCCATCTTTTTAGAGAAGATCATGAGACTGATTCTTATTTAAGAAGAAACGTGCTTTGACAAATGCTTCTACTTTGTCTATTTGCTCTCTGAAGGCTTCCCTGGGTTGCTGCATTTCTGAGGAGTGAATGTGAGGAGATCTTATTTACTCTAGAAGTGTCCCTACTTATGAATTTTCAGTGGCATTAAGCCCTATTATAATTTGCTGAAAGGTTCACAGGTTAATGAAAATCAAAAAAAAAAAAACAAAAAACCTAGACTGAGTTTCTGCCTTGATTGTAATCCATGAAGAAACTTGAAGCCAGACGATTTCCAAGTTCATGCTACAGGTTTGTTTTTTGGTTTTGTTGTTTGTTTGTTTTATTTAGTACTGCTTGTTTTCCTCTCTACCCATATTCAACTTAGCTTTCTTTGTTTACCAACATCTCAAGTGTGGTTTCACATATCCGTCAAAATTTACAGTAAATTAGAAAGGTAATGTTTCCAAGAAGATTTAAAATTACTGGTAGTAAAATAGCGACCACAACCCAAATTGGACCCTCTGGAGAAGGCTGAGGTTTGCTTTTCCTGAAATGGTCAATTTTAAGTTTTTACTGCTAATTTAGAGGAAAGTTAGGAATGAATGAAAGTGAGTGTACTCTACTCTACACTTTTAATCACGTCTCTATAACTATTTCACAACTATGCACTGAAATCAGATTTTGAAACCTCCCTTGTTACAGCTCTATAGTCAAAAAGGATTTATCTTTTGTCATCGTTATTGTTTGTTTTCTTATAGTTTAATATAACACCTTCTAGTGGTGTTCTCCCATGTAGGAAAAAAATCAGCAATAATGGCTGCCATAGTATGCACTAATTTCTCCATATTTTTAAAGCATATTGAATTGCCTCTCAGTAAATGGTTAAAAAATACTTTTTGGTTTTCTGATCTTGTATCTTCAATGTAGACTTTCTATTATAAAGCCTGTCACAGGAAAATCAACTGACCTTTCCCAGTCAGAGTGATAACGTTTGGTTCATTTTAACGGTGAGTACAACATCCTTTTCTTTTTGGAAAGAGAATCATCAATATTCCATCTTTTAGAGAAGATCATGAGACTGATTCTTATTTAAGAAGAAACGTGCTTTGACAAATGCTTCTACTTTGTCTATTTGCTCTCTGAAGGCTTCCCTGGGTTGCTGCATTTCTGAGGAGTGAATGTGAGGAGATCTTATTTACTCTAGAAGTGTCCCTACTTATGAATTTTCAGTGGCATTAAGCCCTATTATAATTTGCTGAAAGGTTCACAGGTTAATGAAAATAAAAAAAAAAAAAAAAAAAAAACCTAGACTGAGTTTCTGCCTTGATTGTAATCCATGAAGAAACTTGAAGCCAGACGATTTCCAAGTTCATGCTACAGGTTTGTTTTTTGGTTTTGTTGTTTGTTTGTTTTATTTAGTACTGCTTGTTTTCCTCTCTACCCATATTCAACTTAGCTTTCTTTGTTTACCAACATCTCAAGTGTGGTTTCACATATCCGTCAAAATTTACAGTAAATTAGAAAGGTAATGTTTCCAAGAAGATTTAAAATTACTGGTAGTAAAATAGCGACCACAACCCAAATTGGACCCTCTGGAGAAGGCTGAGGTTTGCTTTTCCTGAAATGGTCAATTTTAGATTGCCATCAAGGCAGCTTCCTGAATGATGAGCAAGTTAAAGAGAATGAGTTTAACAACCTCATATGTTTCAAGTTCTGTAATTTGATCCTCCTGGTATAGATCCATCATGTTTTCTGCAAAGTTACTTTAATGTTTCTTCTAAGCACCATATAATACAAAACATTACAAAATACTGTAGTGGTTGTTTTGCTGCTGTTACCTACAATCAAACATTTGTTAAAATAAACCTATCTTTTGAAGGCAATTTGAGAAAATGTTTTACAAGATAATTTTAGAGGTTTAACTAACTTAGTGTTACAGATATAAAGGCCTCTCTCAAATCCTCTTCACGTTTTAAATACTAAACGATTCCTCCATTTTCAATATATAACCCAAAATAGGGTCACAGGCTTGCCTTCAGTTAAAAAGACATCAAGCTTTAAGTGGATGTCAATTATTTGTTAATTTATAGTGAGGCCAATAGAAGAAAGAAAACAAGGTTGGAGTTTAAGGGCTGCAGTCCAAATTTGCTTGTTAGCCAGGTGAGTGCCCTATTTGAATTAAAATATTAGTTTTGCCAGCTCAAGTCAATAGAGAGTCCCTTTGCCATAGTTCCATACAGTATATAAAGAACAAACCTCAAAGCAATTCAGTGGGCGCATATTTGGTAGTTAAAATGCTCTATCTTGCAAGGCACATTAAAAGAAAAATAAAATCCTCACTACATTCCGACATAGCTGCTTCCCAGCTGAATATGACCACAACAAGGGGAACAGAAACTAGTTGCAGGTGAAACTAAAGCCTTGACTGTTAGGTCAGCATGGACTCACTGAAATAATCTGCCTCCATGATCTGTGAAATTGAATTGACTCAATAAACTACAAGGCTAAGTACCAAATTAGTATGAAATACCTCTTGAAATGTAACTGTACTCAAACCCAAGCCAACTTTTCGAGTTAAATCAGTAAAAGAAACTAATCTTTAGCATCCTTTAAATAAAAACTTACAAAGTTTTAAAATTTAAAGTGGGAAAAAATATGTATCTTAAATTTTACCATACTCCCTTTCCATAAATACTATCATCCTTATAAAAAGATTTTTATGTATAAAATTATGCTTAAGATTATTTTCTAAACATTTGACATAAATTTTGTCTTACCGAAGATACAAAATATTGATCAAAATTTTCCCTATTCATTCTAAAGAAAAATAAATTCTAGACGTAAATTGTGGGGTAGAATTTTAGCTTAATTAGATGCATGTGTCCAGCTTTGTTCTCTGTCTAAATCCCAGGAGGATTTCCAGCTTTGGATTTACAGAATTATTACGTTTACAAATCAAAATGCAAGCTTAGGCTTGTTTTAACATTGGAATGGCATAAAATGGCTTGGCTGAGTAGACACAAAGGTTTACTCCAAATATTTTCAGACCACCAGCTTTTTCACGCATGCCCACTGCAAGAAAGGCAGGAATAGGACAGTGAAAGGGTACCCCCTAGACAGGTTCCCAGGACCTCAGAGCAACAGCATGGGAAAAAGGGGAAAGACGACTCCAAACTAGAAGCTGATCTCAGCATCTTATGCGACTTGTCTCTAGAAAAGTATGTGAACAACTTATTTTTTCTTCTGGCAGTAAATATAATCAGCTGAGGCTATCATAAAAAGAAAAACTCACTCAGAGCCTTCAGATTCATGAGAATGAGAAATACTCATGCACAAAGTTTGCCCTCAAATCTTCCAGCAATTTTATGACGTACAGCATTAACCTTCAAGGAACTCAAGGCAGAACACATAAGAATGCTGAAAAGGTCAGACCTTCACACCATAATTACTACCAAAAATTCATAATATACTTTCAGTGTTAAAATTTTCCAATTATTCACACATCTAACAGTGCTGAAGAGTGAAATGACTTTCTCTCTTTTTAATAAGAACTTAATTCACTTCAAGTAAATTTTTAGCTAATTGGGCAATGCTAACTGTGCTTATTAGCAAATACGCAGGATACACTCACTGTATTCTTTATCTGCCATGAATTCTAAGTACAATAAAGGATTTGGTCTGAGCACTATAAGACTTTACATTTCATTAGGACCTAAAAGTCTTTAACCTTAATAAATAAAAATTTAAAGTGGGAAAAATATGTATCTTAAATTTTACCATACTCCCTTTCCATAAATACTATCATCCTTATAAAAAGATTTTTATGTATAAAATTATGCTTAAGATTATTTTCTAAACATTTGACATAAATTTTGTCTTACCGAAGATACAAAATATTGATCAAAATTTTCCCTATTCATTCTAAAGAAAAATAAATTCTAGACGTAAATTGTGGGGTAGAATTTTAGCTTAATTAGATGCATGTGTTCAGCTTTGTTCTCTGTCTAAATCCCAGGAGGATTTCCAGCTTTGGATTTACAGAATTATTACGTTTACAAATCAAAATGCAAGCTTAGGCTTGTTTTAACATTGGAATGGCATAAAATGGCTTGGCTGAGTAGACACAAAGGTTTACTCCAAATATTTTCAGACCACCAGCTTTTTCACGCATGCCCACTGCAAGAAAGGCAGGAATAGGACAGTGAAAGGGTACCCCCTAGACAGGTTCCCAGGACCTCAGAGCAACAGCATGGGAAAAAGGGGAAAGACGACTCCAAACTAGAAGCTGATCTCAGCATCTTATGCGACTTGTCTCTAGAAAAGTATGTGAACAACTTATTTTTTCTTCTGGCAGTAAATATAATCAGCTGAGGCTATCATAAAAAGAAAAACTCACTCAGAGCCTTCAGATTCATGAGAATGAGAAATACTCATGCACAAAGTTTGCCCTCAAATCTTCCAGCAATTTTATGACGTACAGCATTAACCTTCAAGGAACTCAAGGCAGAACACATAAGAATGCTGAAAAGGTCAGACCTTCACACCATAATTACTACCAAAAATTCATAATATACTTTCAGTGTTAAAATTTTCCAATTATTCACACATCTAACAGTGCTGAAGAGTGAAATGACTTTCTCTCTTTTTAATAAGAACTTAATTCACTTCAAGTAAATTTTTAGCTAATTGGGCAATGCTAACTGTGCTTATTAGCAAATACGCAGGATACACTCACTGTATTCTTTATCTGCCATGAATTCTAAGTACAATGAGGCAAGAGTGGTTTTATTTGGTCTGAGCACTATAAGACTTTACATTTCATTAGGACCTAAAAACAGTCATCTAAGACAAAAATTTAGGAACACATCTGGATTTTCTATCCAGATATATGTTCATTCTGCACAGTTTGGATCCATGTGTCTTAAAGTGGTTTTGTTTTAATGAATGTGTCTCATTCTCATTTAGAAGACCTCTCATTTAATAAGACTCCTTGACACCAGTTTAAATTTTCTCCCTCTTCTTTGTCCAATACTCTTAGGAAACTAGACTTACTTCTACAGAGTGTTATAAAACGGTGCCTAGGTTTTCATATAAGATTGCATTTTCCACACACCCGGGCTACAAGCAATGGGGATGTGATTTGTATCATTAATATCAGCAGAATGGCAGGAAGTAAATCTGTTTGGTTCTTGAATCCTTATGGACCAGGGTATATTGTAAAACGTGAGCAGCTTAGACCAGGATTACATAGTTACCATGAACTGTGAGGCAATTTGGGCTTTTTCTGTTGTGAGAAGGGCAAGAAGTAGGAAAAAAAAAAAAAAGAAAAAGAAATATGAGTTTATTTTGCAATTTAAAGAACACCTAGACTTTACAAAAAAATGGAGCCTACTATTTCTCTCTGTATACAGTATTTGCCTTCCAAGAAATTATAATTAGATAAGATGACATCCATTATGCTTTATTCATGCAAGGCAAAACAAAACCACTATGATACATACATATCAGAAAGTACAAGGGGAGCCTGGGGCACGTGTAGAAAACTTCCATGTAGGGGCATTTAGACAGGCTTCCTAGAGGAAGTGAAATTTTGGCCTAAAAAGATTTTGAAAGGTCAAGAAGAGGTGGAAGAAATTCATTAGCTAAAACCCTGTAACTAAATATAAAAGCCACACTTGTCCAGAGGAGAGTTCCTCTGTTGTGGTATTCAAATTCCCTTGCTATGGTCACCAACTTGACCAGATTGATGAAATACTGCCTCTGTTGTCAGTTCAGAAAAACATTAGCATTCCTGTCTACAAAGGTAAGAAAGTAGAATTACAGTGCTTGCTATTTATAAAATATAAGAGCAATTCTTATCAGATTGGAGCTACAAGAAGAAGAATTTAATATTTGTAATGTTTATATAGAGATTTATCTCTCAGACGCTCCTCTCATATACATTATTTCCTGCTATCATATTTGCTAGGAATCTTCCTCATGTTCAATACTTTTTAGTACTGTAATAAATAATCCAATTCAATTTTAAAAATAATAATGTTTTCCTCCAAATTCTAATAATCCTGTGATACAATCTGTCCCCAGTTGTGGTTACATGCAGTAATTTCCCTTCCTTTTCAATTTCTTTGTCAAGTTCTTTTCTTTGTCCCATTAATTTTTTTATACGTAGTCTTTGGGTTCAAAGAGGTCACAAAAGGTTGGCTGGGTCCTTTAGAATTCATAGTTTCATGAAATCTTTTCAATTTATTTAATGTTCAAGATATGACTCTCCTGAAATATTACATAAAACAACTAATGGACATCATTGCTGACTGGGTCAGATTTTTCACTTGTACATTTAAACTCAACTGTAATAAATCTACTTTCCCTGGTGCTACCTGGGTAGTATGGGGGAGGCAATGCTGCATAATTATGTCTATTTAAACTATCTGCAACAGCAAACCTCTTTTCGCGAAGTAAATTTCCTCTCTAAGCAGATGGACCCTTCTTTTGAGATATTTAATTGCCACAAGTATTCGTATTTTTGAGGAAGATTTTAGCTGTGACCATATTTGGATTTTACTTCAGTCTTTTGCAAATCTAGGTAGAAAATACATGTACAATATGAGCTGTAGATATTTTATTATTAATGAATGTTTAAAATGACCTGTATATTTTGTATTAATTCATTAATGTTATTAATAATTAATCAATTATTAATCTTCCTCAACTTTCCCTTCCAGGTGTACCCCAGTTGCCTTAAAGAAAGCTGATCATATTTCATGTATGATCTTATGGGTTAAGTATTGGCTAGACCAAGCTTCCACTGTTGTCTCTCTTTTCTAACGAAGGCAGAAAATCAACATGTAATCTTAACATGAACAATAAACGGAGATATAGAATTTTGGGTGTGTGATGCAAAGACATGGTGAGGGTGAGTGGTCAAATTACTGCCATGGTCAAATTACTGACGATAGTGGCTGGCGATGGTGATGTTCACAAGAACAATGGTTGCAATGACCACATCTCACCAGGTCCATTTGTGGTGAGACCTCAGCTGAGGCTCTGGCTGGGCAGCCATCCTTGTCTCCTGTATAGTTTTACATTTTGGTTCTCTGACCTTTTTTTACTGATTCTGTGAATCCTAAGATATTATCTATACTCCCCTTTTAATTCTGCTATTTTACTTAAGATAGTCAAATACAATTTGGGTGACTTGTAACCAAGAACCCAGATGGATATGGGGAGTTTCATCGTGAAACCAAATTCACAAAAATGAGGAAAGATAACCCTTGTTGGGAGATTAGGCAGATTAAAAATCACCCCTGTTAGAGGAACAATAGAAAGTACAATGAACTTTAAATCATTTGATTTAAAATAAAATCACTGAAATGACGGCAGAATACATAATAGCTTTGTATCTGTGTTATTTTCCTTGTATTTATAATTATGCTGTCGTATGGAAAAGAAATTCTTTTTAGGATATACACAGAGAAGTACTTTTGAGTAAAAGTGCATCATGTCTATAACTTACTCTTTAAAGAAATTAGAAAAAACATAGATAAGAAGATAGATATAAAGTAAATGTAACAAAATGCTAACATTTAAGATTTGGGGTAATGAGTATTGGTATCTGAGGTTTCTTTGTGTTATTTTTATTACAACTTTTTAATACGTTTTGTATATTATCAAAATAAAACAAGTTTAAGACCCTTAAGATTGTGGCATTTTATTGGTTCATCTAATCTAACTGTCCTATTCTTTGACAATGTTGAGAAACCACCCCTGAGAAGTTGCTAAAGATAACAATGCTTGACAGTGGTAGAGGTTTCTCCAAGGATATGAGAACAAGACAGAGACAGCAGAGGGTCTCACTGATACTCCAGTTGAAGAGATCAAAGAGGAGCCCAGTACCTTACCTAAGTGAAGGATAAAAACACTTGGGTTAAGATAAGATGTATTATGAAGGGTTAGAGTCTTACATGCCAATACAACAAAAGCACTAATGACAGACTGGTAATAAGGTCATATGTACAAAGAAAGCTTTAAATACTATGACATCTTATATCTCATAAATGGACTTCATGTTCCAAATATATGAATCTGCCTTGACTCTTCGAATGTTACCTATTACCCAATTGTTGATTCCCTCACTCTGGGACTCCAATTACACATTCATTAGGACTTCACATATAATGCTTCATGTCCTTTAACCTTTTTTTCATATTTTTACTTCCTTGTCTCTATGTGCTCTGGCATATTTTTCTCCAAATCAAGCTCCCAATGCACAAATTTTCCCCTCATTGGTGTCTACCTTGCTGTTTAATCTTCGGATTGGGCTTTTAATTTCAACTGTTTTTATTTATAAAAAGTTCTAGTTTTTTTTTTTTTTTTTTCCATTTTCCTGGTCATCCTGATAGAGTTATATTACTTTCTCATTTTTATTTTATACTTATTTAAACATCTCATGCATAATTATATTTTATTCTATATCTGATCATTTCAGTATCTAACATTCTTAGGGATCTTTTCCCATTATGATTCTAATAACTACCCATAAGTGGCTTTCACTGTGTGTATTTCACAATCCACCTGCAGTGCAGGAGAGCCAGGTTTGATCCCTGAGTCGGGAAGATTCCTTAGAGAAGGGAACGGCAACCCACTACAGGATAATTGCCTGGAGAACTGACAGAGGAGCCTGGCAGGCTACAGTCCATTAAGGTGCAAAGAGTCAGACATCAACACTTCTTAAATAACTGGTTAATTTTAGACAGTGAGATTCCTGAGGATTTACTTGGGAGATGTTCTTTAAAGGATCCTTTTTGTTTTTCCTTCTTCCAGAATCCAAGAGTACTATTAATCTGAGATTTCTTTAGCACCATCCAAGGATTTGAGTTTAATGTTGGAGTAGGAAATCAGCATTTATGTTAACCTATGCTCCCTAAGGGGGTTTTTCCTTTGTTTGTAAATATATTTTGAGGGTTATTAGCCCTTGGCATTTTTTTGGGGGTGGGAGGGGTTGGACAATTGCTTTATAATACTGTGTTGGCTTCTGCCATACAGCAACATGAATCAGCCACAGGTGTACATATCTCCTCCCCCCTGAAGCCCCCTCTCATCTTCCACCCCACCCCTCTAGATTGTCACAGAGCACTGGGTTGAGCTCCTTGTGTCACAAAGCAAATTCCCACTTGCCATCTATTTTACATATGGTAATGCCTAATGTTTCCATGGGGCTCTCAGTTCATCCACTCTTCTCCCACTGTGTCCACAAGTCTGTTCCCTATGTCTGTATTTCCACTGCTTCCCTGCAAATAGGTTCATCAGTACCATCTTTCTAGATCCCATATGCATGCATTAATATACAATATTTGTCCTTCTCTTTGACTTACTTTATTCTGTATAATAAACTCTAGGTTCATCGACCTCATGAGGACTGATTCGAATGTATCTTCTAAGATTTCTATGGGCATTTAGCTCACTGTCTTTCCTTTGTAAATATATTTTGAGGGTGATTAGCCATTGGACTTCTTTGTTCAGTTCCTGTAAGCCTAAAATTCATTATGGCATCTTTAGGATCTGATATGTTAGAAGGGGCCTTCAGAATATGTACCACCAGGCATTCTGAGGGAGCCTTCCAAGGATACTTTTACTTTATACTTTAATGGCATTCTAATAACTACCCATAAGTGGCTTTCACTGTGTGTATTTCACAATCCACCTGCAGTGCAGGAGAGCCAGGTTTGATCCCTGAGTCGGGAAGATTCCTTAGAGAAGGGAACGGCAACCCACTACAGGATAATTGCCTGGAGAACTGACAGAGGAGCCTGGCAGGCTACAGTCCATTAAGGTGCAAAGAGTCAGACATCAACACTTCTTAAATAACTGGTTAATTTTAGACAGTGAGATTCCTGAGGATTTACTTGGGAGATGTTCTTTAAAGGATCCTTTTTGTTTTTCCTTCTTCCAGAATCCAAGAGTACTATTAATCTGAGATTTCTTTAGCACCATCCAAGGATTTGAGTTTAATGTTGGAGTAGGAAATCAGCATTTATGTTAACCTATGCTCCCTAAGGGGGTTTTTCCTTTGTTTGTAAATATATTTTGAGGGTTATTAGCCCTTGGCATTTTTTTGGGGGTGGGAGGGGTTGGACAATTGCTTTATAATACTGTGTTGGCTTCTGCCATACAGCAACATGAATCAGCCACAGGTGTACATATCTCCTCCCCCCTGAAGCCCCCTCTCATCTTCCACCCCACCCCTCTAGATTGTCACAGAGCACTGGGTTGAGCTCCTTGTGTCACAAAGCAAATTCCCACTTGCCATCTATTTTACATATGGTAATGCCTAATGTTTCCATGGGGCTCTCAGTTCATCCACTCTTCTCCCACTGTGTCCACAAGTCTGTTCCCTATGTCTGTATTTCCACTGCTTCCCTGCAAATAGGTTCATCAGTACCATCTTTCTAGATCCCATATGCATGCATTAATATACAATATTTGTCCTTCTCTTTGACTTACTTTATTCTGTATAATAAACTCTAGGTTCATCGACCTCATGAGGACTGATTCGAATGTATCTTCTAAGATTTCTATGGGCATTTAGCTCACTGTCTTTCCTTTGTAAATATATTTTGAGGGTGATTAGCCATTGGACTTCTTTGTTCAGTTCCTGTAAGCCTAAAATTCATTATGGCATCTTTAGGATCTGATATGTTAGAAGGGGCCTTCAGAATATGTACCACCAGGCATTCTGAGGGAGCCTTCCAAAAGGATACTTTTTACTTTATACTTTAATGTAAAGTATATTTCTTATTATCTGGGAGCTATTGTTAATAAGTTATATAAGTACATAATCATAGGCTGATGAAACTGAAAAGGAACTTAGAATGAAATTTTCCAATCCCCCTCATGATTTAGTCTCTTATATTCTGATATAACCTGTTGACCACAAATTTTCAGTGTACTGCTAAGATGAGCTAGCATTACCAAAAAATATTCATTGTGCAACAAAAATAAAGGATCAAATATTTAATGCTAAACTTTAAAAATAATTGAATTCTTAGTAATTTGGATATTTGTCTTAGAAAATAATTTCATATAAGCATCATTCATCTCCATGTCATTTGCTTAAAATTAGTTTTTACTTTAATGGCTTTATAAAGACTTAAAAATTCATCGTGAGCTTGGAACTCTCCAGCACACATTCCTAAGAAGTTGCTATTTTGATTGCAACTGAAATGAAATACAACTTTATTTTAAAAAGATGCATCTTTTAGGTGAATCGAACCTGTGGAAAAAATAATGGGAAAATATAAATGTTACAACTACCTTAAACTTACAATCAATGGTTTCCACTTAACTTAGAAAGTATAGCCCTTAGAATAAAATACATATAAAAAACAATATCCATAATTAATTTCCACTGATATGTCATTAAGGCATATTAACCAATGAGCACAGTATTTCATTAGTTAATGGGTGTTTGTATATACATATATTTTTGCATTTATTATACATTTAATTCAAAGGCAGCCCTTCATGTTTCATACAAAGTAGTTATGAACACAAAGATCATAAGGGGCACTCTTTGCCTTACTTAAAAGGATTTGTAGCAATCCCTACTTTATTAGCAATTACTTCAAAACCTTTTTGAAGGCCATCTGAGACTCGAGCACTAAAAAAAAAATGTGTTTTAACAGAAATATAAAAATCCCATTGTCTTTTCAAATATCTTGTTGGCACTTTACTTCAAGAAAGGAAGAGTCTGGGATGCGAAGTTAGCTATTAAGAGAAAAGTTAGCTATTCAGGGGAAAACCTTTTAACCAACAGGACTCTGGATATCACGTGACAAAGGAAAGATTTTGTCACAGAAGAAATTTACAACAGTAAAACTTCCTTGATCAATGTGCCAATTCATTTTAAGGACTGTCTGAAATTACAATAGGTATTTTCTTAGAACCTGAACTGGACTTCTATGGAAATAAATCTGATCAATAGGTAGAACTAGGAAACAGTCAACAGAAAAACCTAATTTTAAAATGATTATTTTTAATGGCAATATTCAATCCTAACAAAATGATGATTCAGACTCTGCTCGGTTCTGTGAGTATATGTTGTTACATGTATTCTAGAAAACGATTGTTATATGTTCTGAAAGCAGAGAAACTGTTCATGTTCTTTGATTCAATGAACTTACTTCCAAAAAATGGTATTGTTTCTAAGCTGTAAGATTAACTATGCTTTTAATTCATACCTTTGTATATTTTTCCAATTTTTATGTGATGACCACAAATAATAGTTTAATAAATTTTACATCTCTCCTTGAGCAGGCTGAGAGATATATTAGGTACAGAGCACCCATATCAATCTGACCATTTGCTTTCAATATACTGATAAGCTGTCATAGATGATTTCCAAAACAGTGTCATTAATGTTACTGATAAACTTGCTATTCTTAGCATTAGCACTTTGGGGGAAGAAATAGCATGGGCATAAGACAGAAGACTGGGCTGAATAACTTTCTGATAGGCTTCCTAATTTTAAAATAGTTCTTATCTTTATAAATATTTCTCCCCACATAAATTATAATGAAATTGCTGTGTAGGTAGATCAGCCCACTGAGGTTAGAGTAATCAGCATTTTCACATGGGAGGGATAAAAATGGATAATACCATCAGACTTATACCAATACTTCTGTCACACACTTCTGATAAGCAAAATATGTAATAATCATAGCATGACAAGTTTGTCAAGAATGATGGAAATAAAGAGCAGCACAAAATACATAAAAATATTCTGAAGTACAACATAAGTTACATGAAATATTAGGTAAGTGAATGTTTGGGTGATGTGTAAATAAAGCAAATATTATGTGAAAAACTGGTATTTGGGTAGCACCATTAATGGGTGCACAGTATGCCTACAGTTTTGTACATGTTTTACATGTTTCCTATGAGGTGCATATTATATCACTTGCATGTGTGTGTTTTGTAGTATTCATTTGTCTGTGTAGTCCCCGTGTATTTTGCACATACAGTATGATCACTAGACTGCATATGGCGACCACATTTGTGTGCTACATATATTTATGTGTTACATGTATTTGTGTGTTGTGTGCATTAAGTGTTCTCTGTGAGTTTTATTTGTAGGTTGTGTGTGTGTGCTATATTAGGTTATGCTGTGGTTCTGTTTGTGCTGCCTGTATGTGTCCTGGGGTGCTGGGTCCAATAGTTACTGAAGAGCCAAAAAGAAAAGATGCTGACACTCTGGCTACATATCAAACATTTAAGTTTCATGTACATCCATGGAGACTGCAAACAGCATTGATAATGAGACTGAGCGTGAAGGATGATACTCTTAAGTGCCCCGGGCATCTGTGTGATGTGTGGGAGTGCGTGCATGCGTGCACTCACACATATAAAATGCTCGGAGCCTGCAAGCATAGGGTGGGCCATTTTACAAGGATCATTAATCTCATGGGTTCCTCTGGGCTTCCTTTTCCATGGGTCTGGTTTTCTTAGCTGGCTAAAATTGTGGGAGGTGTGGACTCCTGCCAACACATTAATAATCTCTGCTCTGTTGTAGATGAGGGGATCAGGAGTAATCAATTCTCCCTGATTTTGTCTTCATATTGTAATGACAACTTACCACTGAATTGTAAAATGATAGCTTGAAAAATAATTTCATAACTGTTAACGTATTTTCCCCTATCATCTTGGAAGAAAAGATATTCTTCCCCAAAAGTCCCGGAAAGAAGATAGAACTATTAATTTTATCCAGAAAGAAGGAAACTGAGGCTTGGATTAAGAAGTGTGCCTTAACATTTCTAAGTGATAAAATGAGATTAGAAACCACATTTTATGATTTCCTAAGTGCTAGAAATACCATAAGGCACAACCATATAATTCTGGACACAGTTTCATTAACATTTTATAACATGTAACAATAAAGTATTTCCTTTAAATAACCTTAGAAAGATTTCAATCTCTTTGGTCATTAATGCTTCCTTCTCAGAAAAATATAAGACCTGGTAGGAAAATATACTGAACAGAATGCTCTGTGCACAATGATCTCATCTTGATTCAAACCCTAATAATTAGGGTTTCGACTACAATATATACATACACTCCACAACTGGGTTCCCTGCCTGAGTCTTGCTTTTTTCTACTGCAACATTCCCAACAGTGAATACTAAGAGTATCTTTGAAAAACACAAATAAGATTACCCTTCTTTCTATGTTAAAGTGCTTTCATTTCCCCCCTGACCTAAACAGGCATGTTTCAAGGAGTCTACAGATCACCAGTCTTTTATAGTCTCATTTTTCCTGTGTGCCACTTCCCATACTACACCTCAGCTATACTAAATCCATTCAGTATTCAAACTCACCAAAGCCTTTCATGCCTTTTAATGTGTATGTAACTTCCTCTTCCCAAAGACCAATCCCTTCTGTGTATCTGAAAATGTTCTTACTATACTCCTAAATTAATGATATTCTCTCTCTCCTTCTTTCGCTCCCTTGCCTCTCCCTATGCTGTATATGTTTGTCATGCTACCCAGTGCAATATACTTGTCTGCTTACATGAATTAATATACTTTTACTAGTCTAAGAGCTTTCTGAGGGCAGGAACTGAATCAGATGCAAGAAGCACAGATTTGATCTCTGTGTCTGGAAGATACCCTGGAGAAGGAAATGGCAACCTACTCTAGTATCCTTGCCTAGAAAATCCCTAGGACAGAGGAACTTGGTGGGATGCAGTCCATGGGGTCACAAAGAGTCAGACATGACTGAGCATGTACCTAGCACAAGGCATGGCATATAGTAAGTGGTTAATAACAGACCAATGTTGTTGACTTTAAGGGGTTGATAAAATATGACCCATAGACTACTTATTGTCAAAAATAACATTTTGGAACACAGTCCTGCCGGTTCATTTATGTAATGTTTACCACTTTTGTGCTGTACTGTAAAAACTCAGTAGCATAAACAGAGATGGTATGACTTTCAAAGCCAAACGTATTTACTATCTGACCTTATATAGAAAAAGTTTGCTAACACCTGGCTTAGATCATCTCTAAGGACATTAGGGCTCAAGGGTAAAGAATCTGCCTGTCAGTGCAGGAGATGTGGGTTTGATCCCTGGGTGGGGAAGAGTCACAAAATATTCAGACATGACCTAGCAACTAAACGACAAAAGACATTAGGGTGTTGCCTTGATTATGTAGCTTTTAACATTATGAGTTTTTTAAAATCCCATAAAAAGTAAGAAACATATTTAGAACTTGCTGCATTTTACTCACTAAAGTATCAGAAATTTTATATTAATGATGTTTAATTTTTTTTTTTTTGCTGGTGTTTAAATGTGTCGTGTTAATGGTGTGTAATTTCAACCACATAGAACTAAACTACTAGATTAATTTAAATACCCATTTAATAATGAAAACTACAGAATATATTTTTTATTCAGAAATATTTAAGAAATAATGGATATTGGAGTTCAAGATATATATTGGTATCTTTGAAAGTCTTTAAACACATATTTGGATAAAGAATCAATCAAATATCTGCACAAATTCCAGTCACATCAGAGAGAATATATTCTTGTAGTTTAAAGTTAGCTTACTAAACAAAGAATTTAATTTTTAATATGGAGACCAAACTTTTTTTCTGCAAAATGACTGGTACTTTTGTAAAGTGAAGTTCTCTTCTTCTTTTATAGTAAGAATAATATTTTATACTTTGATATATTTCTAATTTGCTTTGAATCACAGTCTTGGTTTTATTATTATCAAGTTAATGTATCCCTCAATTATAGCCTTACTCAGGACACATTAGCCTTGCTAGCCTTCAACAGGCTAACCTATGCTGAATGATACACTGTTAACCATATCTGTGTATTATATCCACAAATGGAAGGGTGGGATTTAGACATGACTGAGCATGTACCTAGCACAAGGCATGGCATATAGTAAGTGGTTAATAACAGACCAATGTTGTTGACTTTAAGGGGTTGATAAAATATGACCCATAGACTACTTATTGTCAAAAATAACATTTTGGAACAGAGTCCTGCCGGTTGATTTATGTAATGTTTACCACTTTTGTGCTGTACTGTAAAACTCAGTAGCATAAACAGAGATGGTATGACTTTCAAAGCCAAACGTATTTACTATCTGACCTTATATAGAAAAAGTTTGCTAACACCTGGCTTAGATCATCTCTAAGGACATTAGGGCTCAAGGGTAAAGAATCTGCCTGTCAGTGCAGGAGATGTGGGTTTGATCCCTGGGTGGGGAAGAGTCACAAAATATTCAGACATGACCTAGCAACTAAACGACAAAAGACATTAGGGTGTTGCCTTGATTATGTAGCTTTTAACATTATGAGTTTTTTAAAATCCCATAAAAAGTAAGAAACATATTTAGAACTTGCTGCATTTTACTCACTAAAGTATCAGAAATTTTATATTAATGATGTTTAATTTTTTTTTTTTTGCTGGTGTTTAAATGTGTCGTGTTAATGGTGTGTAATTTCAACCACATAGAACTAAACTACTAGATTAATTTAAATACCCATTTAATAATGAAAACTACAGAATATATTTTTTATTCAGAAATATTTAAGAAATAATGGATATTGGAGTTCAAGATATATATTGGTATCTTTGAAAGTCTTTAAACACATATTTGGATAAAGAATCAATCAAATATCTGCACAAATTCCAGTCACATCAGAGAGAATATATTCTTGTAGTTTAAAGTTAGCTTACTAAACAAAGAATTTAATTTTTAATATGGAGACCAAACTTTTTTTCTGCAAAATGACTGGTACTTTTGTAAAGTGAAGTTCTCTTCTTCTTTTATAGTAAGAATAATATTTTATACTTTGATATATTTCTAATTTGCTTTGAATCACAGTCTTGGTTTTATTATTATCAAGTTAATGTATCCCTCAATTATAGCCTTACTCAGGACACATTAGCCTTGCTAGCCTTCAACAGGCTAACCTATGCTGAATGATACACTGTTAACCATATCTGTGTATTATATCCACAAATGGAAGGGTGGGATTTAGAAGGATAAAGAGGATAGTCCATTATTTTCCTTGGTTGTGTAATAACATAGCTTTTACCATTTTATTAAACCCTGCCACTGTTTCCTAAAATTCATAACCCTCGCCTCTTGTGTCAGCAACCTTAAAGATGCTGAATGATATTTACAGAATTAAAATGAATTTAACATAAATTATCTTTGAGAGTTTTTTAACAGGTCTTCATATCCCTTAACCTAATTGAAGGTGTGCTAGGGCATCATAAAACCAAGGATACAAATCACTTAAGAGTTGAACCTGTAACATATGCCATTCACTCTAATTGTCACTAATTTAATATATTTTTTAATAAAGAATATATTCTGTCATTAAGCCCATATATGTACTTTCTTGACATTTCATCTGTTATACAGACAGTATAATGCTAATAATTAAAGTTATTAAAAACTATAACAACCTAAGAAGAAACAAAATTCAAACCCGGAAGCATTTCAAGCATTAATTGTTCCAGTTGCCAGACAATATTAGGGTCATTTCAACTCCATTTGCGCCCTTGCCCCTTTAACATTGTTATGTATTTTAATTCTGCTGTAGACTTAGACCCACACTGACATTAGCGCTATTCTGTTAAGGTGACAGTAATATATACTCATACACATATTTTCACTTTCTCTTACTCTTATTAATTCTGTTTCAACTTCAGATTTTCTTTTTGAAGATTTTCCTTGGTATTTCAATTAATGTGTATCTGATGGAAATGAATCCTTTCAGTTTTGTGTGTCTGTAAATGTCTACGTTGCCATCATTTTAATGGATATTTCCAGTGAGTATAACATTTTAGCTTGCAGGATATTTTTCCCTAGCCTATTAAAGATAGCCATCACACTATTTTTTAGCTTACATTGTTTTCTATTGACAAGTCAGCCAACAGTTTTATTGTTGCTTCTTTGAAGGTAATGTGCCCTTTTCCCCTCTGGCTACCATTGATATCTACTCTTTCCCTTTGGGCTTCAACAATTTTCAGTAAAATGTGGTGGGTGTAATTAAATTAGTTATATTTATTTTGGTCTGGATTCATAGTATTTCTTAAATATATGGAGGATGTCTTCCATCAGTTTAGGAAAATTCTTGGTCAGCTGTTTCCCTCATATATTGTTGCTCAGTTGCTAAGTCATGTCCAACTCTTTGCAACTCCATGGACTGCAGCACACCAGGCTTCTCTGTCCTTCACCATCTCCCAGAGTTTGTTCAAACTCCTGTCCATTGAGTTGGTGATGCCATCCAAACACCTCATCCTCTATTACCCTTTATCCTCCTGCCCTCAGTTTTTCCCAGAATCAAGGTCTTTTCTAATGAGTTGGCTTTTTGCAAGCATTAAATATTATATATCTTATATATTTCTTCTGCCTATTCTCCTCCTCCTCTTCTGGGACTCTAAGGATATCTATGTTAAACAAATCGTGTCTCATATGTCTAATTTTTTTCTGTAGTTTTCATTCATTTCATCTGTTATACAGACAGTATAATGCTAATAATTAAAGTTATTAAAAACTATAACAACCTAAGAAGAAACAAAATTCAAACCCGGAAGCATTTCAAGCATTAATTGTTCCAGTTGCCAGACAATATTAGGGTCATTTCAACTCCATTTGCGCCCTTGCCCCTTTAACATTGTTATGTATTTTAATTCTGCTGTAGACTTAGACCCACACTGACATTAGCGCTATTCTGTTAAGGTGACAGTAATATATACTCATACACATATTTTCACTTTCTCTTACTCTTATTAATTCTGTTTCAACTTCAGATTTTCTTTTTGAAGATTTTCCTTGGTATTTCAATTAATGTGTATCTGATGGAAATGAATCCTTTCAGTTTTGTGTGTCTGTAAATGTCTACGTTGCCATCATTTTAATGGATATTTCCAGTGAGTATAACATTTTAGCTTGCAGGATATTTTTTCCCTAGCCTATTAAAGATAGCCATCACACTATTTTTTAGCTTACATTGTTTTCTATTGACAAGTCAGCCAACAGTTTTATTGTTGCTTCTTTGAAGGTAATGTGCCCTTTTCCCCTCTGGCTACCATTGATATCTACTCTTTCCCTTTGGGCTTCAACAATTTTCAGTAAAATGTGGTGGGTGTAATTAAATTAGTTATATTTATTTTGGTCTGGATTCATAGTATTTCTTAAATATATGGAGGATGTCTTCCATCAGTTTAGGAAAATTCTTGGTCAGCTGTTTCCCTCATATATTGTTGCTCAGTTGCTAAGTCATGTCCAACTCTTTGCAACTCCATGGACTGCAGCACACCAGGCTTCTCTGTCCTTCACCATCTCCCAGAGTTTGTTCAAACTCCTGTCCATTGAGTTGGTGATGCCATCCAAACACCTCATCCTCTATTACCCTTTATCCTCCTGCCCTCAGTTTTTCCCAGAATCAAGGTCTTTTCTAATGAGTTGGCTTTTTGCAAGCATTAAATATTATATATCTTATATATTTCTTCTGCCTATTCTCCTCCTCCTCTTCTGGGACTCTAAGGATATCTATGTTAAACAAATCGTGTCTCATATGTCTAATTTTTTTCTGTAGTTTTCATTCTTTTTCCTCTCCATGCTTCAGTCTGGGTGTTTTCTAATGAACTATTAAATAACTAATGCTTTCTTTCTCTAATTCTTCCAATCTGTTATTAAAGTCATTATTTGTTCCTAAATTTTATTACTGCATTCTTCAGTTCTATAGTTTTCATTTGGCTTTTAAGTTCAATTTCTTGGGTGCATTTTCCATTTTGTCATTTATTTCTTCCAGAATTTTAATAATACATTATTTAAACATGTGTGTTTGATAACACTGATAAATGGCTCACTTGTCTTTTCCTTGAATTCCTTTTTCGTATGTCTGGTAATTTTATTGAATGCTAAACATTTTGTATTAATTGTGGAGGTTCTAGACAATTTTGTATTACTTCAGAGAGCTTTGACTCTACCCTCTGAATAATCACCATAATCTAGTCAGGAGTCCAGGCTTGGTTGCAGTTACTATAAAACTTGGTCTACCTCTGGTTCACACTCATTCTTAGGATATAGTTCTCTAGGGGTTCAATGAGGGCTGAAGGAGGATGAAGTTAAATTTTTATTTTCTCAGGACCATGAAACTGCTAAATATTCCACTCTGGTTTTCAGTAGTTTTGTACTTCATTTCTTAAGCTCTTTCCCTAAGTTACTTAAGGATTCAGAATCATGAGGTTATCTAACACTTCTTTATACTATGTTTATCACTAAGATCTCCATTCCTCAGCTATGAATGATGTTGGCAGTCGTCAACATTCCTCTGTGATCATAATTCCTATTGTCCATACCTTCCTTCCCCATTCTGGAAACATCATTCCTTCCATTTATCCATTTACACTTAGAAGTAATAAAGGCCTCCACTGTTGCTAGTCTCAGGATGCTTCACCCTCTGTTCTTGGCCCCCTTAATCATGCCCACACCCCTTAAATACTATTTTCCAAATATTTCTAATGAGTTGGCTTTTGCAAGCATTAAATATTATATATCTTATATATTTCTTCTGCCTATTCTCCTCCTCCTCTTCTGGGACTCTAAGGATATCTATGTTAAACAAATCGTGTCTCATATGTCTAATTTTTTTCTGTAGTTTTCATTCTTTTTCCTCTCCATGCTTCAGTCTGGGTGTTTTCTAATGAACTATTAAATAACTAATGCTTTCTTTCTCTAATTCTTCCAATCTGTTATTAAAGTCATTATTTGTTCCTAAATTTTATTACTGCATTCTTCAGTTCTATAGTTTTCATTTGGCTTTTAAGTTCAATTTCTTGGGTGCATTTTCCATTTTGTCATTTATTTCTTCCAGAATTTTAATAATACATTATTTAAACATGTGTGTTTGATAACACTGATAAATGGCTCACTTGTCTTTTCCCTTGAATTCCTTTTTCGTATGTCTGGTAATTTTATTGAATGCTAAACATTTTGTATTAATTGTGGAGGTTCTAGACAATTTTGTATTACTTCAGAGAGCTTTGACTCTACCCTCTGAATAATCACCATAATCTAGTCAGGAGTCCAGGCTTGGTTGCAGTTACTATAAAACTTGGTCTACCTCTGGTTCACACTCATTCTTAGGATATAGTTCTCTAGGGGTTCAATGAGGGCTGAAGGAGGATGAAGTTAAATTTTTATTTTCTCAGGACCATGAAACTGCTAAATATTCCACTCTGGTTTTCAGTAGTTTTGTACTTCATTTCTTAAGCTCTTTCCCTAAGTTACTTAAGGATTCAGAATCATGAGGTTATCTAACACTTCTTTATACTATGTTTATCACTAAGATCTCCATTCCTCAGCTATGAATGATGTTGGCAGTCGTCAACATTCCTCTGTGATCATAATTCCTATTGTCCATACCTTCCTTCCCCATTCTGGAAACATCATTCCTTCCATTTATCCATTTACACTTAGAAGTAATAAAGGCCTCCACTGTTGCTAGTCTCAGGATGCTTCACCCTCTGTTCTTGGCCCCCTTAATCATGCCCACACCCCTTAAATACTATTTTCATTAAAATATCTTCAGCTAAATTCATGGAGAATGTTAGCCTTTGTCTTCCAGTTTCTGACAAGTAAAATATATAACTCTTCAAACGGTAAGAACTGTTGCTCTGGGGCTTCCCCTGGTGGTCCAGTGGCTAAGGACATCGCCTTGCAGTGCAAGGGGCGCCGGTTCGAGCCCTGGCCTGGGAAGATCCCACGTGCCGTGGAGCGGCTGGACTGATGTGTCCAATCACCGAGCCGGAACTCTGGAGCGCATGCGCCCAGAGCCGGTGCTCTGCAACAACAGACGCCACCGCGATGGGAGGCCCACGGGAGCCGAGGAACAAAGACGAATGAAAATGGAGAAATGAAAGACCAATAGAAGTGGCCCGCCCACTCCCCTCCCTCCCCAACCCAACCCCCGCCCAAAGTAAATAAATAAATAAATCTTTAAAAAAAAAAAAAAAAAGAACTGTTGCTCTGAAGTATTAGTTTTTTTTTTTTTTTAAATCAATATTCATATATGAAATTTGTGCATTAATTGGATGCTTTAGGATATGTTGAAGATTTTTGTCATCAATAGCTCTGGTCATTAGAATTTACCAGTAAAAGGGCTGCTTATATGAAATGAATAAAACAGACATTTTATACAAATCATTCTTTGCTTGAGCTAGTCCACAGAGTATAAGCACTGGCTTGAATAAGAATCTAATTCCTCTCTGCTTCATCTTCTTTTGATAAATACATGAAACTGTTTAGAAAGCCCTTACCAGCATCTCCTTGACCATTAGACATTTACATATCATAAAGAGAAAGAACAATATGTTGAATATACTTTTTCAAAGACAATGCCTGCAACCCCTCAAAAAACGTATTCAAAACATGTTGCATAAATGTTACATTCCAATCTCCCCAGATAGAAATCTTGGTGTCAATCAAAAAATCCTGCAAATTTATTACCTACTGATGAAGTTACTTCCCCATTTGAAAACTTTTATACTACCCGAGAGAGAAATTTCAGTTTTCTCTCTATCACACCAGATTGCTTTTTAAATTAAGACATATGCTGGGGCTTCCCCTGGTGGTCCAGCGGGTAAGGACATCGCCTTGCAGCGCAAGGGACACCAGTTTGATCCCAGGCCTGGGAAGATCCCACGTGCCGCGGAGCGGCTGGACCAGTGTGTCCAATTACCGAACCGGAGCTCTGGAGTGCGTGCGCCCAGAGCCGGCGCTCTTGGACGACAGAGGCCACCGTGATGGGAGGCCCACAGGAGCCAAAGAACAAAGACAGATGAATGGAGAAATGAAAGACCAATAGAAGTGGCCCGCCCATCCCCCACCCTCCCCACCTCACCCCCAAAAGATAAATAAAAATAAAAATTAAAAAAAAAAGGCATATGCTGTATTTGATATGAACTTGCAATCTAGAATACTAGACAATAATAACTAATAAAATCAGAATATGATTAAGATTTACATTATTAGGTATAGACTAAACCAAGTAACGAGCCCAGGGAAGGTCAACTGAGTACGAAATGGGACTTGAATACTCATAAATGTGAGTGAGAGTAATCTCCACCTTGTTGGGAAACAGCATGAATATATATTTTGACCAAGGCCATTTATAAATTTCAGTGGCAAAGCTGGAGTTAAAAATGAACTATCACAATCTAGCCATTCGACAATTCCTTTGAGCTGTACTTCCTCTCATTTGATCTAATACTTCATAGTACATTTCTGCTAGAGAAATGAACTCTTACACATAGACTGTCTCAGGTTAGTTCTTTGCTATTAAATCTTTGGGGAAGCTGGTTTTGCTTCCTCTCATTTGATCTAATCTTCTGTACTTTTGACCCAATCTCCTTGACCATTAGACATTTACATATCATAAAGAGAAAGAACAATATGTTGAATATACTTTTTCAAAGACAATGCCTGCAACCCCTCAAAAAACGTATTCAAAACATGTTGCATAAATGTTACATTCCAATCTCCCCAGATAGAAATCTTGGTGTCAATCAAAAAATCCTGCAAATTTATTACCTACTGATGAAGTTACTTCCCCATTTGAAAACTTTTATACTACCGAGAGAGAAATTTCAGTTTTCTCTCTATCACACCAGATTGCTTTTTAAATTAAGACATATGCTGGGGCTTCCCCTGGTGGTCCAGCGGGTAAGGACATCGCCTTGCAGCGCAAGGGACACCAGTTTGATCCCAGGCCTGGGAAGATCCCACGTGCCGCGGAGCGGCTGGACCAGTGTGTCCAATTACCGAACCGGAGCTCTGGAGTGCGTGCGCCCAGAGCCGGCGCTCTTGGACGACAGAGGCCACCGTGATGGGAGGCCCACAGGAGCCAAAGAACAAAGACAGATGAATGGAGAAATGAAAGACCAATAGAAGTGGCCCGCCCATCCCCCACCCTCCCCACCTCACCCCCAAAAGATAAATAAAAATAAAAATTAAAAAAAAAAGGCATATGCTGTATTTGATATGAACTTGCAATCTAGAATACTAGACAATAATAACTAATAAAATCAGAATATGATTAAGATTTACATTATTAGGTATAGACTAAACCAAGTAACGAGCCCAGGGAAGGTCAACTGAGTACGAAATGGGACTTGAATACTCATAAATGTGAGTGAGAGTAATCTCCACCTTGTTGGGAAACAGCATGAATATATATTTTGACCAAGGCCATTTATAAATTTCAGTGGCAAAGCTGGAGTTAAAAATGAACTATCACAATCTAGCCATTCGACAATTCCTTTGAGCTGTACTTCCTCTCATTTGATCTAATACTTCATAGTACATTTCTGCTAGAGAAATGAACTCTTACACATAGACTGTCTCAGGTTAGTTCTTTGCTATTAAATCTTTGGAAGGAGAGTAAGCATAAAAGGGTTTCTAGCATTGGCAGTGCCAAGATCTTAAGCTCCATTGTTTTTGAGTCTGACTCTTCTGATACAAGTCTGTCTCTTTCATCAAAGAGTTATTGGTGGAAAGGAAGAGAAAGTGTGATGAGATAAGAGAAATGAATTTCACAGTGTCCAAATCATCCATTTGGGCTTGAAGGTAAAAGTACTGTGCAAGAGGATTCTTTCCTGGTATCACAAGTAGAGAAACTCTGAAAAGTCCTCTAGGGTTCAGAGCCTGTAAACAGGACCAGCAGCCTCCACTCGCCACCTTTTAGAAATTACAAAAACTGCAGAGAACTATTTAATTCTGGACATGGGGCCTGAATATCAGAGGGCCCAGAAATACCTGAGCATGGTGGCATTAAGAGCCTCTAGAGGAGACGTGGATCCCTGTCTATGACAGATTGGTATCTTGGTACCAGAGCTAATCAGAACAAACCAAAAAGGAAACCACAAGTGAGTCCAATGTCTTCTCTTCTTTCCAAAGGAAAAGCTCAGGATGAGGTGGGAACAGGAGATGACAAGCTTCCATGTCCCTCACCATGCTATAATTACAGAGAGGCAGAATAGTGGTCTAAATGCCAACTCCACCACTGTGGGCTGTATTACCATACTAAATTACTTAGCCAATCTACACCTGATTTTCTCATTTAAAATGGAAATAACAATATCAACAATGATAAAAAATAGTATCAGCAAGCCATTTAACACAGTTATTCCACACAGTAGAGACACACTTCTAATTGTGTGTTAGACACTTGCTCTTTTATCCATCTGCCGTTTCTATTGCTCCTTTTCCCATGGAAATGGATTCAATGAGACAAGAATGTTTCTCTTCAATACTCCCAACAGAGGAGGAAGCGAGAAATAGAAAAAGCCTTTCCTGCACCACCCGCAATGACCTGTTGAACTATCAGTGTCTAGAATTCACTCAGAGAAGGTTTTTATGCTGCTTTTGTAATAGGTTAAGTGATGATAATAATGACACCACATCATTGTCTCAAATGGGAAATGGGCACAGAATTTGGAAGCAGTGAGTTAAACAAGGCAGCTCTGTTGTGGGCTCACGAATTTCCATTTACAGTCCTGCCCTCAAGCACCCACTTGACCCTTTGGCATTCCTTGGGGGACATGGAAATGCCAGCCAGCAGCCTGAGGTCATTATTCCTGACACAGATTTCATTCAATTTCCAATAATCTTAGTGAAGTTTCCAGCTTCCCTCGCCCTGAACCTCCATCACACGTCCATCAACACCACAACATGCATCTGGGTATATGCCATAGTGAAGAGACTGCAAATAGGTCATATTTAAATTTTTCTTTCCATACTGACAAATGACATGGGACTCCTATGGGTGTACATTTGACACCCTCATGAATACAAAATGAATTTATTGTGATTAGTGCTTTCACCTAGAATATGACATTAATTCACAGTGATTGATGGGCTACTTAAAATAATGTAGTAACCTTTTCCTAAGGTGGCTAGGTGACCCCACATCCACTTCATTAGTAATATTCCTTGAACTGTATTCATGTAAATGGAAAAACATATCATAAGGCTACTTTATTCCTTACAGTCAAACACAATTCTCAATGTAACTACATCTTATACACACCAAAATACAATTTTATTTCATTCTGGAGTATTTGACAGTGTTTTATTTCCACTCTTGGAAAATAAATGCACTTGAAACTGAACAAAAAGGTCATGAATTATCATTAAAAAACATATAGTGATCAAATTTAAATCATATTAACAAAAGCTATTTATATACCTTGGGCTGTCAAAATCTATTGCTTAGTTCCATCTTGAATAAATCTATGGTGAGTCTTGCTCAGAAGATTAGATAGATGTTATTATTCATGCATCTATTATATATTTAAGAAAAAAAAAAAAACCTCAGGTCACTGAATATGGATTCTTAATTATTTCTCTGAACTAAAACATACGAATAAAAGGAATCCCTTCCCCCATGCTCATGGTGTTGACTGGTGTTTAGAAACTGCTGAATATGTAAGGGTAAGAGTTTAAATGGTTTTTTTTTCTGTTTAATATACACAGAAAATTAACTGAGAAGCCACATATGACTGGGTTCTCATTCCTTCTCTACTTTTTCTTTTCTTTCAATGTGGTACTTCTCACAGCCTAGCTATTCACCTACTTAGGATGTGACAAACATGCATCCCACTTATGAGTATGATTTTGATCTAATGAACAAAGTCAAGTTTATATGAGAAGTAAAATAAACAATCCATAACACACTGGAATAAGAATAATAGGATGCACAAGACATCAACAAGGACAAAACAGCTGTCTTTCTGAATTGTATTCTGACTATAAATAGAGTTCTATCCCAAATAATACACTCTCCACTTACTACTTGAGATGTGAACTTAGGTGTGCTAACTCAGCTGAAGGAGATAACTTACAGAAGTTTACAAAAGCAAAATATGCCAGCTAGCATGCCCAACTGGGACACGTGGAACATGTGTGTTTTGGGACAAAACACATTGTTTTGGGTGAAGCTGTGTGGACTAAGAGTTGGAAACTTAGCCACTCCATTCACACTATGCTGTTGAAGGATGTGACCTTGAAAAGTCATTTAAGGGAGTTGTGCCTGAGTTTCTTTTCATTTACGTTTAAACTACCATTCATTTCATTCCTCAGTTATGTTGAGAAACAAATAAAATATTGTATATGAAAATATTTTTTAAAATGCAAAAGCATAAAACAAAATCAACATTATAAAATGCTATTTAACCTCTTGTTATTGTGTAACATAGGAATCTAACATACCAGAAGCAACAGTGACAGCCATAAATATTTGCAACCAATCAAGCAAATACTGAGAGTGTCTATGCATACGGAAAGGGATACAAGTACAAAACTGGCCATAACTAGAAGAACAGGGAAGACATAAATAACTATAACGTATATGAGATAAGTAGTGCTAATTAGTTATGATGAGTAAAATACACATAATTGCCTGTAACAGCTCAAAGAAGAATCATAAAGCCTTGTGGAAGAAAGTTTACTAAAGGCAGGCCTTAAAAAATGTAGGATTTAGACTTGAAGAACTGGGAGGCAAGTCTTCTAAGCAGAGAAACAATACAAGATGTAGGCACCCAAACTGGGATTCCCCCGACATAGGGAAACTGCAAGGTGGTCCATTAAGCTCTTGTTCAGAGTAAGTGAGGAAAATTTGGGGGAAATATTCACTAGTAATACTTAGCAAGTGCTCTATGCCAACTGCTGTTCAACACGCTAGGGGAAAAGCAATGACCAAAACAGAGCAAATCATTACCCTGAGGCAGGAGTAGTAGGGACAGGGGCTGGCATTCTAGTGGATATAAATTTATGCCACAAAATGTCTCAAGCCCATAATTAATTTCCACAACAGCCTTCTTGATGATTATTCTTCCTCTAGACTATCCAAAGTAAACACACATACACACACACATATTCATTTAAATTCTAAATTTTGGAGTGTCACCACTAATGTTGCCCAAGATGCAGAACTCTGATTTTGAGAAAGCAAGGTGTTTATGAAAATTTGATGGGGGAAAAAATAAAGAAATTGGTTTTAAAAAGGGTCAAGAGAAGGAATTTTCCCCATGGTTTTCAACACTATGCATATCAGAATCGTCTGGGGAGCTTTAAAATGTATTCTGTGTCTGGACACCAACTCCAGAACAATTAAACCAGACTCTCTGGAGGTTAGATCCAGACATCATTATTTATTTTTAAAGTTCCTCAGGTAATTCAAATATGCAGGCAGATGAGAAACCATTGAAGGAATCAATACTCTAAAGGACGGTTTCACCTTTTTTTTTCTTGCTTTACTTTACAGTTAGGTAAGTGGATAGGTTATTTGCATAACTCCCTAGATCTTTCATTATAATCTAGGCAGCAAGTTACAGAATTTGGTGAGGGAAAAGGTATTAGATATTGAGGACAGGAGAAAGAAAGCCTGAGAAAGTCAAAATGACAGTCACAGGAGAATTATTTGGAGGCAGCACTAAAGTTAAGTGGGGAGAAGTTGAGATGCAAATCTGATTTCCTAGATTTAAGTCTTGGCTTCACAGATGACTCTGTGATTTTCTCATCTATTTGAACTTTATTTTCCATATGTAAAACTGAATAATATAACAAAACCTCTTCCTCTCACCTTTCAGGGCTCCGTTGAGAGTCACGATAGAAAGCATTAGTGACAGTGTACTGTAAACTAAAAAAAAACCCTAACACGAATTTGAGGGATCATGTCCTGACAGCTGAAGCAACATTAGCAAAAATATTTAGTCCTGTGAACAATGTCATTATTAAGCATTTACACATGGCATATGAAACCAACCCTATTAGATGTACACTTACCAATTAAAGTCACTTTCTTTTTATGCAAGATAGTTATATTATACATTTTACTAGTCAAGATTCCTCTACAGAAGCCATCCTAATGATGGCAAGAAACAAAAACTATCACATCATCCATTAACAATTCAGATCAGATTATGCTAATATAGTTTGAAACCAAATAAGGTGGAGGAGGAAAGGAAACATGGAGACGAAAGAAAGCCTTAACAATTCATGAAGAAAGCAGTAAATCTCCCTGACAGAAGATAAACTTCTTGGGCACCAAGGCAATGAAAATGGTGCTGATCTATGTGTCCACAGATGTGGCTCTAGGGTGTAATCTGTCCAGCTGCTCAATATCAGGACAGCCACATGGGCACCACCTCAGGGAAGATGAATAGGAAATCTCTTAGTCAGAGAGATAAACACAACTGCTCCTGCTAGTTCTTACTTGGAAAACCTGCTGATTGTCACTGCTGAACAGCAGAAGTGCTACTGAGATATTCTGAGGCAGAGAGAGTAAAAGAGCCAGTGACAAACACAAGGGCTGACTGGGGTGTAGACAGGTATAAAATTCTGCTTGTATCAGTTCACCTAAATTGGATAAGGCCGTCCCACTAAATTTCACTGTGGAGCAAGTTTACAAGGTAAAGGACAATTGGGAACCTTGTATCATACGATAAGTAAAACATTGTTATGTAATATATACATATATATATATATATATAAGCTACCATTCAAGGTCATGGAAGATCAGAGATATGAAAGTATGAGAGAGAAGAAACTGGGTTGGTATCTCAGCTAGTGGATCAATACCACGCTCCATCTGAACCAATGGAAATCTTTGTATAAAAGGCCAGTTCCTATACTAGCAGACAGACGGGAGAAGGGAAATCAAACCATCTTAAGAGGAGAATGTGGAAGAAACCTTATTTTTAAAAACAAACACTCTGGCTTTTTCAGAGTTTTCAGTCAATCAATATGCTAAATTCAAGAAATAACCTCAACATTTTAGAGCAAACCCATGCCTCTGTTTTAACTATTAAAGCCAACATGTTGTCATTCATTATGTGCATATTTGGTCAGCAGTTACAACATGCAGGCACAATCCCAGGTTCCATGAGGAAGAAACAGGAGAATCAGACACAAAACCAACCTTCAAAGAGCTTACAATGTACTGAGAGATGATACCACCTAAAAAGCAGCAATATACATGGCTCAGATAGTAAAGAAATTACCTGCAATGCAGGAGACTCAGGTTCAATCCTCAGGTCAGAAAGATCTCCTGGAGAAGGAACTGGCTACCTACCCGAGTATTCTTGCCTGGAGACTTCCATGGACAGAGGAGCCTGGTGGGTTATCGTCCATGGGGTCACAGAGTTGGACATGACTGAGTTGACTAACACTTTCACACTAGAAAATACATGCCCTAAAATAGAAAGGACCATATAAAGCAAAGAGAGGGAGATTCCATCTAAAAAATTTCATCAAGGAGGCTAAAGTTGATTTTCTTTTATGGTGTTAAAATTCATTCTTATTAAAATCTCCTTGTATCTCTTTCAGTGGAATAAATAAACCTTGGATTCATTCTCAAGAAATTTGTTCTGCCTTTTTCAATAGAAGCCCAAGCTTTAAAGATTTAGAGACTAAAGATCTAGAATGATGTCCAGCCTCTGAGAACAGTTCCAGATCAGTTCTGACCTTGTTTATACTTGAGGTTGATTACCAAGTGTTCACACACGGGCTATCCATTTTAATACTGTAATAGATACACTTTGCATACCTTAATGATATGCAAAAATGCTGTGTGTAGATGATTTTGTGTTTTTTGTAGCTTTCCTCAAGCTATTTCATACCAGGAGCTACTTTGAGGCCTCCTCCAGTAAGATCAGAGATATGAAAGTATGAGAGAGAAGAAACTGGGTTGGTATCTCAGCTAGTGGATCAATACCACGCTCCATCTGAACCAATGGAAATCTTTGTATAAAAGGCCAGTTCCTATACTAGCAGACAGACGGGAGAAGGGAAATCAAACCATCTTAAGAGGAGAATGTGGAAGAAACCTTATTTTTAAAAACAAACACTCTGGCTTTTTCAGAGTTTTCAGTCAATCAATATGCTAAATTCAAGAAATAACCTCAACATTTTAGAGCAAACCCATGCCTCTGTTTTAACTATTAAAGCCAACATGTTGTCATTCATTATGTGCATATTTGGTCAGCAGTTACAACATGCAGGCACAATCCCAGGTTCCATGAGGAAGAAACAGGAGAATCAGACACAAAACCAACCTTCAAAGAGCTTACAATGTACTGAGAGATGATACCACCTAAAAAGCAGCAATATACATGGCTCAGATAGTAAAGAAATTACCTGCAATGCAGGAGACTCAGGTTCAATCCTCAGGTCAGAAAGATCTCCTGGAGAAGGAACTGGCTACCTACCCGAGTATTCTTGCCTGGAGACTTCCATGGACAGAGGAGCCTGGTGGGTTATCGTCCATGGGGTCACAGAGTTGGACATGACTGAGTTGACTAACACTTTCACACTAGAAAATACATGCCCTAAAATAGAAAGGACCATATAAAGCAAAGAGAGGGAGATTCCATCTAAAAAATTTCATCAAGGAGGCTAAAGTTGATTTTCTTTTATGGTGTTAAAATTCATTCTTATTAAAATCTCCTTGTATCTCTTTCAGTGGAATAAATAAACCTTGGATTCATTCTCAAGAAATTTGTTCTGCCTTTTTCAATAGAAGCCCAAGCTTTAAAGATTTAGAGACTAAAGATCTAGAATGATGTCCAGCCTCTGAGAACAGTTCCAGATCAGTTCTGACCTTGTTTATACTTGAGGTTGATTACCAAGTGTTCACACACGGGCTATCCATTTTAATACTGTAATAGATACACTTTGCATACCTTAATGATATGCAAAAATGCTGTGTGTAGATGATTTTGTGTTTTTTGTAGCTTTCCTCAAGCTATTTCATACCAGGAGCTACTTTGAGGCCTCCTCAGATCTAAAGTACAGGATCAGATCAGCCCCGGGCAGCATGGATGCTAAGTGGGCTCCCCAAGACCAGGTTCAAAATTGGACCAGGTCCTGGGGAGCCAGAGTCCCCTCAAAGATAAAATTCTTTTCTTGCCTTATTAGTATTGAGACAGTATCCTTGGTCAAGCTTATGCTTTTCCATTTTCTACTAAAAAAAAAAATGTATGTGTTGAAATAGTAACACTGTCCTCAGAGCACACAATATTCGGATATACTACTGGTTCTAATCAAAATGGCCAAAGCCATTGAATTTGAAAGCATAATCTTAGCTTTTATCTAACAATGTTGGCAACCATTTACCAAGCGATTTTTTAGTTCTATAAAGTAGGTATTGATAGTACCCAAAGCAGGCAATAATAATCTTCACTGAAACAGAATGAATGGTAAGAAAGGAAACTAAACTTTGTTTGACATAATTGCAGTTTAAACATGCTTTATTACATCCCTGGTGTGACTTGCATAAGGCATAAGAAACTAGTTGATTTTAGTGAACAAACAACCAAGTACCTAAAACCAGCTATTTACATTGTGTGGAGTTAATCATTGCTTGCCTGAATTTTTCATATTCTAACCGGCTGTTTTGGAATTTTGTAGACACAGTTTGAATAATTCCATCTATATTCCATCAGTCCTAAATTAACATGACAAGTATTTGCATTTAGTAACATTTTCTAAAGTTGATAATTTGGAAACAGATGCTTCACTCCAGCTTCCTAATATAGACATTTTCCAAGTAGATTGTTCTGAGAACAGCAGCTTGCTCGTTTCCAAAGGGCGCTGAAGAGACTACAGAGCTAAACTGGCCAGCTCCTTTTCATTTCCAGGACCCACTTTTTAATATATCCCTTAAGTGAAACATAAATTTGTTTTAAATGGTTTACCTCCATATAGGTGCCTATCAAGAGTAATGGAAATGTCTGTTCTACAGTCATCAAAAATTTCCTGATAGTAGTACTTTTATTTAATTAAAAAGAGAGAGAGAAAATCAAATCATGTCACAGGTAGGTGGAAGGACACCACAGGCAGGACTGTGTTTTCCAATGGCATCCCAGAAGATAATGAGTCCATGTCTATGGAAATGGATTCATTAATATTTCATCGAGGCAGCTTCAGAGCAATTCAAGAACTAGCTACCAGGAATTCAATCAGTAAATTCAATGAATTGTTGAGCTTAAAATACCAGGGAGGGGAGAGGAGGCAAAAGTGTATGTGTGCATATTTACACATACTGATGTGACACATATGTGCACATGAATATTGACACACATGTGAAAACACAGCACATATGAGACTGTCATTTCTAGGCTTAAACTCAGTGTCACCAGCTTTTATTCTCCACTTAAAAATTTTCAAATAAAACAAAAATTATCTATTTAATATCATTCTCCTGACTCAGTATCTGATTGGAAAGCAAGTTAAAAATGGTGAGCTGTAACTTATTCACTGGTAATCACATTTATCAATAGCGCCCCTTCAATCGATTGATGGCACATCAAGATGGCTCCCAAGGACCCACGCTGAGACTCAGAAAGAAAGGGGATCAAATATCTCACGGAGGAAGGGTTGCTGGTTTGGGGCAGAGAAGCCAATTTACTGCACTAAGAAGGGCCAGTTAGGGAAATAGATTCAAATTATCATGTCGGCTAAGTAATTGGTCTTCGGGTGTCCCTAAACACCAACCTACAAATAATTTTATTTTCATTTTGGATCAATGTCTTCTAGCCCTGTCTTTTTAACTACCATACAGCATTTTATACACATATTTCCAAGTATTTGCATTAGTTTTCTGATAATTTGAAACAGATGCTTCACTCCAGCTTCCTAATATAGACATTTTCCAAGTAGATTGTTCTGAGAACAGCAGCTTGCTCGTTTCAAAGGCGCTGAAGAGACTACAGAGCTAAACTGGCCAGCTCCTTTTCATTTCCAGGACCCACTTTTTAATATATCCCTTAAGTGAAACATAAATTTGTTTTAAATGGTTTACCTCCATATAGGTGCCTATCAAGAGTAATGGAAATGTCTGTTCTACAGTCATCAAAAATTTCCTGATAGTAGTACTTTTATTTAATTAAAAAGAGAGAGAGAAAATCAAATCATGTCACAGGTAGGTGGAAGGACACCACAGGCAGGACTGTGTTTTCCAATGGCATCCCAGAAGATAATGAGTCCATGTCTATGGAAATGGATTCATTAATATTTCATCGAGGCAGCTTCAGAGCAATTCAAGAACTAGCTACCAGGAATTCAATCAGTAAATTCAATGAATTGTTGAGCTTAAAATACCAGGGAGGGGAGAGGAGGCAAAAGTGTATGTGTGCATATTTACACATACTGATGTGACACATATGTGCACATGAATATTGACACACATGTGAAAACACAGCACATATGAGACTGTCATTTCTAGGCTTAAACTCAGTGTCACCAGCTTTTATTCTCCACTTAAAAATTTTCAAATAAAACAAAAATTATCTATTTAATATCATTCTCCTGACTCAGTATCTGATTGGAAAGCAAGTTAAAAATGGTGAGCTGTAACTTATTCACTGGTAATCACATTTATCAATAGCGCCCCTTCAATCGATTGATGGCACATCAAGATGGCTCCCAAGGACCCACGCTGAGACTCAGAAAGAAAGGGGATCAAATATCTCACGGAGGAAGGGTTGCTGGTTTGGGGCAGAGAAGCCAATTTACTGCACTAAGAAGGGCCAGTTAGGGAAATAGATTCAAATTATCATGTCGGCTAAGTAATTGGTCTTCGGGTGTCCCTAAACACCAACCTACAAATAATTTTATTTTCATTTTGGATCAATGTCTTCTAGCCCTTGTCTAACTAACCTGTATTGATGTCTTTTTAATTAAGCCATGCGTGATATGCTCGCTCGGCAGTGGGGCATACTGAGTGTGCATGCTAGGAATTCCAGATAAGGTAATTATGCTATTTGTCACTGTCATGATTAATGTGTGACAGCTGTTATGACAGCTGTGCCACTGTTTTGTCACAATACTCTGTTCATCCATAACAAAATTAGCTGTCACACTCAAAGGTACACACTTGCTGCTATTTCTTTCTGAAGTCAACAATGAGAAAATCGAGAGGGAATATTACAGGAGCTCCGTGACAAACAAGAAAAACGACATCTTCATTTTTTTTTCTTTAAATGATGATATAACCTGCCTGCATTGAAAATGCAGATAGCTCACCTCTAGCAAACAAGCTGTCAGAAGGAGCCAATCCGCCACTAATCTAGCTAACAAGGTCTCAGTATGTGAGGGGTTTGCTTCATCATTTGAATCTGCCTTGTCAGGCAAGTCTTTTAGATGTTACCCAAATTAGCATTGGCTGGAACTGTTACTGCCTGTCAAGGTGGGAAACTGCAAATGTGGAGTTATAATAGGAAGTGGGAGACTGACTCACCCTTTCCTTTGGGCGTCAGTCAAGTGGAGCAAAATAGGTGCTCTGCCTCCGTCTCCCTCAAGACTGTGGTTCCTCCCTCCCTGCCAAGCCCTGCACCCTAAACTGGGAGAGCTGCTTTCAGGAGCTGTCTCCAAACAGAGATGTAAATTGTCAGCTGAAGGCAGTTATTAATGTTAACCAATATTGCTTCTTACAGAGCCCTAAGAGTGGACTATAAAACCATAGAAGACACTGATATGAAGAGACAGATGGCTACAATAATAGCGTCATTATTCTATAGCTTTGGGTGAAGTGGATACTGCATATGTTCCATAAATTTAAAAGAAAAAAAGCCCACGAGGAAGGGTTGCTGGTTTGGGGCAGAGAAGCCAATTTACTGCACTAAGAAGGGCCAGTTAGGGAAATAGATTCAAATTATCATGTCGGCTAAGTAATTGGTCTTCGGGTGTCCCTAAACACCAACCTACAAATAATTTTATTTTCATTTTGGATCAATGTCTTCTAGCCCTTGTCTAACTAACCTGTATTGATGTCTTTTTAATTAAGCCATGCGTGATATGCTCGCTCGGCAGTGGGGCATACTGAGTGTGCATGCTAGGAATTCCAGATAAGGTAATTATGCTATTTGTCACTGTCATGATTAATGTGTGACAGCTGTTATGACAGCTGTGCCACTGTTTTGTCACAATACTCTGTTCATCCATAACAAAATTAGCTGTCACACTCAAAGGTACACACTTGCTGCTATTTCTTTCTGAAGTCAACAATGAGAAAATCGAGAGGGAATATTACAGGAGCTCCGTGACAAACAAGAAAAACGACATCTTCATTTTTATATCTTTAAATGATGATATATCCTGCCTGCATTGAAAATGCAGATAGCTCACCTCTAGCAAACAAGCTGTCAGAAGGAGCCAATCCGCCACTAATCTAGCTAACAAGGTCTCAGTATGTGAGGGGTTTGCTTCATCATTTGAATCTGCCTTGTCAGGCAAGTCTTTTAGATGTTACCCAAATTAGCATTGGCTAGAACTGTTACTGCCTGTCAAGGTGGGAAACTGCAAATGTGGAGTTATAATAGGAAGTGGGAGACTGACTCACCCTTTCCTTTGGGCGTCAGTCAAGTGGAGCAAAATAGGTGCTCTGCCTCCGTCTCCCTCAAGACTGTGGTTCCTCCCTCCCTGCCAAGCCCTGCACCCTAAACTGGGAGAGCTGCTTTCAGGAGCTGTCTCCAAACAGAGATGTAAATTGTCAGCTGAAGGCAGTTATTAATGTTAACCAATATTGCTTCTTACAGAGCCCTAAGAGTGGACTATAAAACCATAGAAGACACTGATATGAAGAGACAGATGGCTACAATAATAGCGTCATTATTCTATAGCTTTGGGTGAAGTGGATACTGCATATGTTCCATAAATTTAAAAGAAAAAAGCCCACGAAGATGTCTATTCATAACAAAAAAGAAACATTGTGACATCAGAGACACCAAGTGCAAGAGGAAAAAAAATGTCCTGTCAGATATGCATAACGAAGTGAACACAGTATTTTCTCTTAGAAATTAAAGGGAGAACAGCTGTAGCTATTACTGTTTTGCAACAAACGATTGGTTCGATCTACTGACAATATATTTAAATTTGTCAATAACTTAACTGGCAAATTTAATATGCACTTTTAACAATGATACTGTTTAAATCAGGCCCATCTGCACTGTCTCTCTTAGACCTCTTCTCCAAAAACAGCCCTGGAACAGAACACTGAATTATTTCTAATAATTATGATGATAACAAAGGAACTGTTACCACCTGCTGCTGACTCATGGCAGTCATCAGTCAATGAAGAATTTAATTAGCGTATTTATCAACAAGGACCAAAACTCCTTTTGATTTGACCCTGATTTCTTCACATGGGGAAAGCAAATTCTTTGAAATCCAAACAAAAGATGGTAGGAATTTCAACAGCAAAAGTCTCCTCCTGGCACATGGGTCCCAGAAAGATTCTGGTGTTCATGGATTAATCAAGAATTGACTTCTTGGGAATTTCCTGGTAATCCAGTGACTAACACTCCATGCCCCTAATGCAGGGAGCCCAGGTTTAATCATTGGTCGGGAAGCTACATCTGACACACTGCAATTAAGCATTCATGTGCTGCAACTGAGAGTTCGCAGGGTGGAGATGAAGATCACACCTGTGGCAGCTACAAAAGCTACCACAGGCCACAGCTGGGGATCCCTCATGCCGCAACAGACACAGCATAGTCAAATAAACAGATATTAAGTGCTCTGCCTCCGTCTCCCTCAAGACTGTGGTTCCTCCTCCCTGCCAAGCCCTGCACCCTAAACTGGGAGAGCTGCTTTCAGGAGCTGTCTCCAAACAGAGATGTAAATTGTCAGCTGAAGGCAGTTATTAATGTTAACCAATATTGCTTCTTACAGAGCCCTAAGAGTGGACTATAAAACCATAGAAGACACTGATATGAAGAGACAGATGGCTACAATAATAGCGTCATTATTCTATAGCTTTGGGTGAAGTGGATACTGCATATGTTCCATAAATTTAAAAGAAAAAAGCCCACGAAGATGTCTATTCATAACAAAAAAGAAACATTGTGACATCAGAGACACCAAGTGCAAGAGGAAAAAAAATGTCCTGTCAGATATGCATAACGAAGTGAACACAGTATTTTCTCTTAGAAATTAAAGGGAGAACAGCTGTAGCTATTACTGTTTTGCAACAAACGATTGGTTCGATCTACTGACAATATATTTAAATTTGTCAATAACTTAACTGGCAAATTTAATATGCACTTTTAACAATGATACTGTTTAAATCAGGCCCATCTGCACTGTCTCTCTTAGACCTCTTCTCCAAAAACAGCCCTGGAACAGAACACTGAATTATTTCTAATAATTATGATGATAACAAAGGAACTGTTACCACCTGCTGCTGACTCATGGCAGTCATCAGTCAATGAAGAATTTAATTAGCGTATTTATCAACAAGGACCAAAACTCCTTTTGATTTGACCCTGATTTCTTCACATGGGGAAAGCAAATTCTTTGAAATCCAAACAAAAGATGGTAGGAATTTCAACAGCAAAAGTCTCCTCCTGGCACATGGGTCCCAGAAAGATTCTGGTGTTCATGGATTAATCAAGAATTGACTTCTTGGGAATTTCCTGGTAATCCAGTGACTAACACTCCATGCCCCTAATGCAGGGAGCCCAGGTTTAATCATTGGTCGGGAAGCTACATCTGACACACTGCAATTAAGCATTCATGTGCTGCAACTGAGAGTTCGCAGGGTGGAGATGAAGATCACACCTGTGGCAGCTACAAAAGCTACCACAGGCCACAGCTGGGGATCCCTCATGCCGCAACAGACACAGCATAGTCAAATAAACAGATATTAAGAAAACAAAACAAAACTGATTTCTCCACAGATATATGAGGGTTCCTCCTCTTTGGTTTCAAATAAACTGGTGACAAACTTATAGATTAGGAGACTCTTGAACTCACTCCTTTCTACAAGCACATCAAAATCAAAATTAACTGCTGAACCACCATTGATTTAAAAAAGGCTGGAATCTGCTAAAAAAGATATTTTACATCCAATGACATAAAGAAGAAACCATGAGACATAGGAGGTCATGATATAGCCAAAGCCCATAGCATCCAGGTAGGCAATCCACAAACTGGAGAGTAATTCTATCCCAGTTTCCCCACAGCAGTGAGAGCTCTGAGCCTAGACGCTCCCCAGCCTAGGGGTCCAGCAGCAGGAGGAGGACGCCCAGAGCATTTACCTTTGAAGGTTAGTAGGGCTTGAATGCAGGAGCACCACAGGACTGGAGAGGACAGAGATGCCATTCCTAGAAGGTGCACATAAGGTCCCATGCGCACTGGGTCCCAGGGAAAAGCAGTTGCCTCCATAGAAGCCTGGGGCAGAAGGAGGTCTGTCTTGAAATGTCTTCTGGAGTGGTGGGGAGGCAACTGTAGCTCACTCTGGGGTCATAAAAGCTGGTGGCAGACACAGCAGGGGCCCATCTGAACTCTAGATGGAGGCAGAGGCAGATACTCTGTGCCCCTAGTATGGAGACCTGGCCCCACTCAGCAGCCTGTAAGCTTCAGTGCTGGGATGCCTTAGGCCTACCACCAGCAGACAGGCTGCCTAAAACTACGTAAAACCACGTCAATCTCTAGACACGCCCCTTGACGCAGTCTTGCCCACCAGCGGACCAAGATCTGGCTCCACCCACCAAAGGGCAGACAATAGCACCTCCCACTAAGAAATCTACACAAACCTCTAGATCAGCCTCCCAAAAAAGACACCGGATTTCGGTAATCCAGTGACTAACACTCCATGCCCCTAATGCAGGGAGCCCAGGTTTAATCATTGGTCGGGAAGCTACATCTGACACACTGCAATTAAGCATTCATGTGCTGCAACTGAGAGTTCGCAGGGTGGAGATGAAGATCACACCTGTGGCAGCTAAAAAAGCTACCACAGGCCACAGCTGGGGATCCCTCATGCCGCAACAGACACAGCATAGTCAAATAAACAGATATTAAGAAAACAAAACAAAACTGATTTCTCCACAGATATATGAGGGTTCCTCCTCTTTGGTTTCAAATAAACTGGTGACAAACTTATAGATTAGGAGACTCTTGAACTCACTCCTTTCTACAAGCACATCAAAATCAAAATTAACTGCTGAACCACCATTGATTTAAAAAAGGCTGGAATCTGCTAAAAAAGATATTTTACATCCAATGACATAAAGAAGAAACCATGAGACATAGGAGGTCATGATATAGCCAAAGCCCATAGCATCCAGGTAGGCAATCCACAAACTGGAGAGTAATTCTATCCCAGTTTCCCCACAGCAGTGAGAGCTCTGAGCCTAGACGCTCCCCAGCCTAGGGGTCCAGCAGCAGGAGGAGGACGCCCAGAGCATTTACCTTTGAAGGTTAGTAGGGCTTGAATGCAGGAGCACCACAGGACTGGAGAGGACAGAGATGCCATTCCTAGAAGGTGCACATAAGGTCCCATGCGCACTGGGTCCCAGGGAAAAGCAGTTGCCTCCATAGAAGCCTGGGGCAGAAGGAGGTCTGTCTTGAAATGTCTTCTGGAGTGGTGGGGAGGCAACTGTAGCTCACTCTGGGGTCATAAAAGCTGGTGGCAGACACAGCAGGGGCCCATCTGAACTCTAGATGGAGGCAGAGGCAGATACTCTGTGCCCCTAGTATGGAGACCTGGCCCCACTCAGCAGCCTGTAAGCTTCAGTGCTGGGATGCCTTAGGCCTACCACCAGCAGACAGGCTGCCTAAAAACTACGTAAAAACCACGGCAATCTCTAGACACGCCCCTTGACGCAGTCTTGCCCACCAGCGGACCAAGATCTGGCTCCACCCACCAAAGGGCAGACAATAGCACCTCCCACTAAGAAATCTACACAAACCTCTAGATCAGCCTCACACACCAGAAGGCAGACACCAGGAGGAAGGAGCTACCATCCTGCAGCCTGTGGAACTGACATAGGTCAGAACTGCCCTGGGACCAGCTAGCCGATCCCTGGTCCTTGGGTGATGAGAGGGCAGTGTACTGCTGGGACACACAGGACATCCCCTACACAAGGCCACTTCTCCAATATCAAGAAACCTCACTAAGTGTATACAAGAACTCAGGAAAAGAATAGATGCACAGGGGGAGAAGTTACAAGAAGCTTCTATCAAAGAGTTAGAAAAGTCTGGTAGGGCGGGGGGCAGTGTGCTTAAATAGATTTCACATTAGAATAACTAGGCTTTATTCAGCTGCTCTGGGTGGTTTTCTCTGTCGCAGGTGTGTGAGCCTTTGGTGATTCCTCTCCCTTTCACTTTCTTCCACAGAGGAGACAAGAACATCAGTTGCCTTACATTATTATTACCACGCACAGAGCACTTCAGCTACTCAAGCACACAGGGCTTTGGGTGAAGGAAGCGATGGCCCTTTCCATGTGATAAATGCTCATGCATGAATGAATATTCATGCATTTACAGACAGCATCTTTGTCAACTCCGTTTCTATGCATCCTGAGAACTCCCTGCTGAAAATTACCCATCTCAAGACCAACCTCTAATGCTCTGTCTCTCATGAAGAATTTGCTGAAATTTCATCCCATATATTCCTGCTCTTCCTTTTCCTGGGACTCCCATAGCCCTTACTGCTTGTTTCAGTCGCTAATTGTATTTGAATTGGGAAATGATCATTTCAATGCCTTTTTTTGGTCCCTTTTTACTCATGGGCTCCAAAGAAAGCAGGAAAAATTCCTAAATCTTAATTCCTCACAGAATCTAGGATACTATTTAACACAGACTAGGCCCTTTGGTTTATATTTATGAAGTAAATCACAATTATTGCATAACTGAATGCTGAAGAGAGCATTTTATCTATATTCAAGTGATACTAAAGAATTTAGGAGCTATTTAATGTGTGTAACTTTTACAAGTGAACATGAAATATTTAAACAGACAAAAGCTCCCAAGTGATACCAATCAGATCACCTTTAACATCAACCCATACACCCAGGAGGGATGTCAGATTAATGGAACACTTGAAATGACAGGAAGGAGCTACCATCCTGCAGCCTGTGGAACTGCTGGGACGGACACTAGCCGATCCCTGGTCCTTGGGTGATGAGAGGGCAGTGTACTGCTGGGACACACAGGACATCCCCTACACAAGGCCACTTCTCCAATATCAAGAAACCTCACTAAGTGTATACAAGAACTCAGGAAAAGAATAGATGCACAGGGGGAGAAGTTACAAGAAGCTTCTATCAAAGAGTTAGAAAAGTCTGGTAGGGCGGGGGGCAGTGTGCTTAAATAGATTTCACATTAGAATAACTAGGCTTTATTCAGCTGCTCTGGGTGGTTTTCTCTGTCGCAGGTGTGTGAGCCTTTGGTGATTCCTCTCCCTTTCACTTTCTTCCACAGAGGAGACAAGAACATCAGTTGCCTTACATTATTATTACCACGCACAGAGCACTTCAGCTACTCAAGCACACAGGGCTTTGGGTGAAGGAAGCGATGGCCCTTTCCATGTGATAAATGCTCATGCATGAATGAATATTCATGCATTTACAGACAGCATCTTTGTCAACTCCGTTTCTATGCATCCTGAGAACTCCCTGCTGAAAATTACCCATCTCAAGACCAACCTCTAATGCTCTGTCTCTCATGAAGAATTTGCTGAAATTTCATCCCATATATTCCTGCTCTTCCTTTTCCTGGGACTCCCATAGCCCTTACTGCTTGTTTCAGTCGCTAATTGTATTTGAATTGGGAAATGATCATTTCAATGCCTTTTTTTGGTCCCTTTTTACTCATGGGCTCCAAAGAAAGCAGGAAAAATTCCTAAATCTTAATTCCTCACAGAATCTAGGATACTATTTAACACAGACTAGGCCCTTTGGTTTATATTTATGAAGTAAATCACAATTATTGCATAACTGAATGCTGAAGAGAGCATTTTATCTATATTCAAGTGATACTAAAGAATTTAGGAGCTATTTAATGTGTGTAACTTTTTACAAGTGAACATGAAATATTTAAACAGACAAAAGCTCCCAAGTGATACCAATCAGATCACCTTTAACATCAACCCATACACCCAGGAGGGATGTCAGATTAATGGAACACTTGAAATGACCATCACAAAAGATCCCTAATTAAGAGGTATTCTGAATATAGAGATAACTTCTTTCCTAAAGCCAGGGAAGGCTAGAAAATACCTCTTTATATAGCAGAAAAGGCATCCATATATTCCTAGGTAATAACAAACAGGACACAACATTTGCGCGAGTTCTGTGTGAGGCAACTTTTGCAGAAAGCATTTACACTGGAGGATAATTGCACCTGCAGTGTTCCATAGGTCTGTGAAATTAGCAATTAAGCACACAAGTGGCTAGAACAATAGAAACAGAGGAGATGGGTTGTGGAACAATGGCAAACTAAAACTTAGAACTCGGCAAATAGATAAATTCTAGCACCAGGAACCTAAAACACCAGGATTAAATGGTGGGCAAGGGTGGTTGCCGAGCAAGATGTAGGAAGGTCCACAGATGATGTATAATTAGTGCAGACAGCAAGAAGAGGAGGGATTCACTGGAGGCTCAGACAGTAAAGAATCTGCCTGAATCACAGGAGCGACCTGTGTGCTAAGTCACTTTAGTTGTGTCTGACTCTTTGAGATCCTATGCACTGGAGCCTGTCCATGGGATTCTCCAGGCAAGAATACAGAAGTGGGTTGCTGTGCCCTACTCCAGGGGATCTGAACATTTTATCTCATAGTGAAGGCTGGGTTTTCTTCTTGAAAGTCACTCTTTTAATACGTAACATGCTAACCTTTTCTAACAATTTCAATAAAGTCTCTTTGTTCTAGGGACTTTGTTTCCACATGATATTGAGAGGGTTCCCTTCTTACCCTCAGAGCAATGTTTGGTCCACCACCCAGCCCAGCGGTTCTCAGACTTTCCCACATTACTGGAATAATCTGTGGAGCTATAAGAAATACTGATTTGTAAATCACAATTATTGCATAACTGAATGCTGAAGAGAGCATTTTATCTATATTCAAGTGATACTAAAGAATTTAGGAGCTATTTAATGTGTGTAACTTTTTACAAGTGAACATGAAATATTTAAACAGACAAAAGCTCCCAAGTGATACCAATCAGATCACCTTTAACATCAACCCATACACCCAGGAGGGATGTCAGATTAATGGAACACTTGAAATGACCATCACAAAAGATCCCTAATTAAGAGGTATTCTGAATATAGAGATAACTTCTTTCCTAAAGCCAGGGAAGGCTAGAAAATACCTCTTTATATAGCAGAAAAGGCATCCATATATTCCTAGGTAATAACAAACAGGACACAACATTTGCGCGAGTTCTGTGTGAGGCAACTTTTGCAGAAAGCATTTACACTGGAGGATAATTGCACCTGCAGTGTTCCATAGGTCTGTGAAATTAGCAATTAAGCACACAAGTGGCTAGAACAATAGAAACAGAGGAGATGGGTTGTGGAACAATGGCAAACTAAAACTTAGAACTCGGCAAATAGATAAATTCTAGCACCAGGAACCTAAAACACCAGGATTAAATGGTGGGCAAGGGTGGTTGCCGAGCAAGATGTAGGAAGGTCCACAGATGATGTATAATTAGTGCAGACAGCAAGAAGAGGAGGGATTCACTGGAGGCTCAGACAGTAAAGAATCTGCCTGAATCACAGGAGCGACCTGTGTGCTAAGTCACTTTAGTTGTGTCTGACTCTTTGAGATCCTATGCACTGGAGCCTGTCCATGGGATTCTCCAGGCAAGAATACAGAAGTGGGTTGCTGTGCCCTACTCCAGGGGATCTGAACATTTTATCTCATAGTGAAGGCTGGGTTTTCTTCTTGAAAGTCACTCTTTTAATACGTAACATGCTAACCTTTTCTAACAATTTCAATAAAGTCTCTTTGTTCTAGGGACTTTGTTTCCACATGATATTGAGAGGGTTCCCTTCTTACCCTCAGAGCAATGTTTGGTCCACCACCCAGCCCAGCGGTTCTCAGACTTTCCCACATTACTGGAATAATCTGTGGAGCTATAAGAAATACTGATTTGTAAATCCCATCATGCAGATACTCTGATTTGATTGGTCAGCAATCGAGATTGGACACTGGGATTTCTAGAAGCTCCAAAGGGAATTCTAATTTACAGTCAAGGTTGAAAGCTATTCCTAAAGCTGAGTGGTTTTTTACCACTCCTGTGCATACAAACCATCTGAAGGTTTTGCTGAAATGCAGATTTTGTGAAGTTGGAGGGGTGGAGTCTAAAATTCTGCATTTCCAACAAGCTTCTTTGCAATGTTGATACTCCTGATCTACAGATAGCAGTTAAATAGCAGATATCTGGATGATTTTCATTCCACAAATAAATGTGTATTTGGTTGCCCTCATTTGGGATTTATGGCAATGCTTAAATGTAAAAATTTATCTTTATGGTCATAGACATTTTTTTCAAGTTATACCCCAACTAAACCTGAATGCTCGTGGTTAGGGGCACAATTACAGTAATAAGGACAGGAAATTGCAGAGGAGTGGGGGTGGGGGGGAATGCCTTAAAAATAAAGGTTTGTAGACGTGCACTTAGACTCATGTTCCCCTCACCAGAAATGGTTTGTTTTCATAATGAGTTTCTTTATTTTTTGAGTTCAGGAAACACAGACTCTTTCCCCACACATATGCAGGACACTATGACACATTTATCATTATTTTGTTTGATTCCAAGCACGTTCATGTTTTCAGTTCTATTGTATTATAGAGCAGAAAATTAACCTGATGGTATATCAGTATAGGTTTGGGGGACAATCCCATCAATTCCTAGTTTTGATTTAAGATATTCTTCCTTTGATCACTAGATTTCTCTAAAATATTTGCAGTCTATCTGCTTTAAATATAAAGCTGGCAATGCAACTAACCTTTCAAAACTGCCCATTGATAAATGTTAGCCATGGCCTGCTGAAACTTCAGACCTAAGAGAATTTCAGAGATGAAATTTTAGTGGACATAAATTTTATAATTTTTTTTTCCTTTTTGCATAAGGAGGATGAAAAGGCATAAAGGGAAATAATGCTCATCTGGTCACCACTTCACAGAAAAATGAAAAGAAATGTCTTTCATATTTTCATACCACCCCTATACTAGCATTACCTTTCCTCTAGACACCTACAGGCCAAATCTGGGTTCTGTGCCTGCTTTTGAATAGCCCACAAGCTAAGAATGGGTTTTGCTTTCTTAAGTGGTGGGGGGAAATAATCAAAAGAAAAATACTATTTCATGAAAAAAAATGTGTTAAAAATTTTTGGGACATAGACATGCTCATTTGCTTTTGTGCTACAGGAAGCTCCAAAGGGAATTCTAATTTACAGTCAAGGTTGAAAGCTATTCCTAAAGCTGAGTGGTTTTTTACCACTCCTGTGCATACAAACCATCTGAAGGTTTTGCTGAAATGCAGATTTTGTGAAGTTGGAGGGGTGGAGTCTAAAATTCTGCATTTCCAACAAGCTTCTTTGCAATGTTGATACTCCTGATCTACAGATAGCAGTTAAATAGCAGATATCTGGATGATTTTCATTCCACAAATAAATGTGTATTTGGTTGCCCTCATTTGGGATTTATGGCAATGCTTAAATGTAAAAATTTATCTTTATGGTCATAGACATTTTTTTCAAGTTATACCCCAACTAAACCTGAATGCTCGTGGTTAGGGGCACAATTACAGTAATAAGGACAGGAAATTGCAGAGGAGTGGGGGTGGGGGGGAATGCCTTAAAAATAAAGGTTTGTAGACGTGCACTTAGACTCATGTTCCCCTCACCAGAAATGGTTTGTTTTCATAATGAGTTTCTTTATTTTTTGAGTTCAGGAAACACAGACTCTTTCCCCACACATATGCAGGACACTATGACACATTTATCATTATTTTGTTTGATTCCAAGCACGTTCATGTTTTCAGTTCTATTGTATTATAGAGCAGAAAATTAACCTGATGGTATATCAGTATAGGTTTGGGGGACAATCCCATCAATTCCTAGTTTTGATTTAAGATATTCTTCCTTTGATCACTAGATTTCTCTAAAATATTTGCAGTCTATCTGCTTTAAATATAAAGCTGGCAATGCAACTAACCTTTCAAAACTGCCCATTGATAAATGTTAGCCATGGCCTGCTGAAACTTCAGACCTAAGAGAATTTCAGAGATGAAATTTTAGTGGACATAAATTTTATAATTTTTTTTTCCTTTTTGCATAAGGAGGATGAAAAGGCATAAAGGGAAATAATGCTCATCTGGTCACCACTTCACAGAAAAATGAAAAGAAATGTCTTTCATATTTTCATACCACCCCTATACTAGCATTACCTTTCCTCTAGACACCTACAGGCCAAATCTGGGTTCTGTGCCTGCTTTTGAATAGCCCACAAGCTAAGAATGGGTTTTGCTTTCTTAAGTGGTGGGGGGAAATAATCAAAAGAAAAATACTATTTCATGATGTGAAAATTATATAAAATTTAAATGTGTCTATAAATAAAATTTTATTGGGACATAGACATGCTCATTTGCTTTTGTGCTGTTTTGTACTATGACAGCAGAGTTGGACATTTGAGACAGAGGCCATGTGGCTCACCAAATCTAAAATATAACTTTCTCTGGCTCTTCACAGAAAACATTTGTTGACTTCTGCTCTAGAGATACACTCACTTTTCTTCATTCCAAATTGAAATTGAGGGCTTCCCCTGGTAGTCCAGTGGATAAGGACACCGCCTTGCAGTGCAAGGGGCGCCGGTTCGAGCCCTGGCCTGGGAAGATCCCACGTGCCGCGGAGCGGCTGGACTGATGTGTCCAATCACCGAGCCGGAGCTCTGGAGCGCTCTGCAACAACAGACGCCACCGCAATGGGAGGCCCACGGGAGCCAAAGAACAAAGACGAATGAAAACAGAGAAATGAAAGACCAATAGAAGTGGCCCGCCCGCTCCCCTCCCTCCCCAACCCGATCCCTACCCGAAATAAATAAATAAATAAATCTTAAAAAAAATAAATAAATAAATTGAAATTGAAGATGTGCTCTTGAGACTGTTTACCTCAGATTTGGGACTTAAACCCAAAACCCACTTTGGGAGTTGAACCCACGTGGCTAGGGCTCGAACTCAGTCAAAATCCTACTTGGGACTTAAACTAATGTGACTGGGACTCAAACCCAGCCAAACCCCACCATACCTGGTTTCAGGACCTAATAGAGCTCAAGTACTTGATGTCTCTTTGCAGAAAAGATTTCAGTGAGAGACAAAGTGATAGGTAAGAAATAAGATTTATTCAGATTCAGAGAAAAGCACACTCCACAGAGTGTGGGCCATTGAAGCAGGGTGAATCCAGGGGAAAATGTGGAAAATGAGGCCTGCTGAGCTCACAGAAAAATGAAAAGAAATGTCTTTCATATTTTCATACCACCCCTATACTAGCATTACCTTTCCTCTAGACACCTACAGGCCAAATCTGGGTTCTGTGCCTGCTTTTGAATAGCCCACAAGCTAAGAATGGGTTTTGCTTTCTTAAGTGGTGGGGGGAAATAATCAAAAGAAAAATACTATTTCATGATGTGAAAATTATATAAAATTTAAATGTGTCTATAAATAAAATTTTATTGGGACATAGACATGCTCATTTGCTTTTGTGCTGTTTTGTACTATGACAGCAGAGTTGGACATTTGAGACAGAGGCCATGTGGCTCACCAAATCTAAAATATAACTTTCTCTGGCTCTTCACAGAAAACATTTGTTGACTTCTGCTCTAGAGATACACTCACTTTTCTTCATTCCAAATTGAAATTGAGGGCTTCCCCTGGTAGTCCAGTGGATAAGGACACCGCCTTGCAGTGCAAGGGGCGCCGGTTCGAGCCCTGGCCTGGGAAGATCCCACGTGCCGCGGAGCGGCTGGACTGATGTGTCCAATCACCGAGCCGGAGCTCTGGAGCGCTCTGCAACAACAGACGCCACCGCAATGGGAGGCCCACGGGAGCCAAAGAACAAAGACGAATGAAAACAGAGAAATGAAAGACCAATAGAAGTGGCCCGCCCGCTCCCCTCCCTCCCCAACCCGATCCCTACCCGAAATAAATAAATAAATAAATCTTAAAAAAAATAAATAAATAAATTGAAATTGAAGATGTGCTCTTGAGACTGTTTACCTCAGATTTGGGACTTAAACCCAAAACCCACTTTGGGAGTTGAACCCACGTGGCTAGGGCTCGAACTCAGTCAAAATCCTACTTGGGACTTAAACTAATGTGACTGGGACTCAAACCCAGCCAAACCCCACCATACCTGGTTTCAGGACCTAATAGAGCTCAAGTACTTGATGTCTCTTTGCAGAAAAGATTTCAGTGAGAGACAAAGTGATAGGTAAGAAATAAGATTTATTCAGATTCAGAGAAAAGCACACTCCACAGAGTGTGGGCCATTGAAGCAGGGTGAATCCAGGGGAAAATGTGGAAAATGAGGCCTGCTGAGCTTTTATAGGCTGGGTAATTTCATATGCAAATGAGTGGGAGGATTATTCCAACTATTTTGGGGAATGGGCAGAAATGCCATGGTGCTTCTGGGTGTGTCATTTAGCTTGCTCACTGAGGATCAAGGTCTGATCTGCCATCTTGGACCCATCTGATTCTAATTGGTTTATGTTGTATCCTTGGGTTATGTCATTCTTTCAAAACACTGTGCCCTGCCCTTTTCCCTCCTGTTACACTTTGTTTTGCACATTGTATCGGCTTTTCAAATGTTGATGATTTATCCTTGCATGCCCATGTATGTGTGCATGTGTGTGAAAGTAAACACATGCACACACTCACTGTTATTTTATTCTGCCTTCTCACCTCTGCTTTGACAGCCAGAAAGTCTGAGAAGCATCTGCTTCAGAACCAACTCTATTTGCTTTTCCTGGACACAAAGATGGACTTCTTTAAGAAGAGAACCAAAGCTTAAAATCAAAGAGAATCACCTTTTCCTATTTCATGCTGCCTACTCTGGCCAGCTCCTAGAAGCCGGAGGTCTCTAACATATGCTACAACTTTTCTCCAGGGCTTCTGTGTGGAAAGCATTACAAAAGGGAACAGAACATTCTATTGCTCCAATTTTCTATCAAGAAGAGACAGAGACCTTTCTATCAAATGTTTTCTCTTCTATTTTCTGACAGAAAATGTTAAAATCTCTGAGCACATATTAGAGAGAATTGGAATAAAGGGTCAAGTCCACAGGAAGGATTTTCTTGATCTTAAAAAAAAAAAATTAAGCAAAAGCAGTCAGATTATTAGCCTTGATAAAGAACAAGCAATTTCTATTTTTCTTTTCTCTAGAAAATGGCAGTTTAAAAAGAATACCCTCTGGACATGCATGAAGGAAAAGGAGTGAGAAAAAAAGAAAGGGAAGAAATACCTCAAGCTTTCATGTTACTTGTAAGTCTGTAGAGAAAAAGATTTCAGTGAGAAAATGAGGTCTTCAGAGAAAAGCACACTCCACAGAGTGTGGGCCATTGAAGCAGGGTGAATCCAGGGGAAAATGTGGAAAATGAGGCCTGCTGAGCTTTTATAGGCTGGGTAATTTCATATGCAAATGAGTGGGAGGATTATTCCAACTATTTTGGGGAATGGGCAGAAATGCCATGGTGCTTCTGGGTGTGTCATTTAGCTTGCTCACTGAGGATCAAGGTCTGATCTGCCATCTTGGACCCATCTGATTCTAATTGGTTTATGTTGTATCCTTGGGTTATGTCATTCTTTCAAAACACTGTGCCCTGCCCTTTTCCCTCCTGTTACACTTTGTTTTGCACATTGTATCGGCTTTTCAAATGTTGATGATTTATCCTTGCATGCCCATGTATGTGTGCATGTGTGTGAAAGTAAACACATGCACACACTCACTGTTATTTTATTCTGCCTTCTCACCTCTGCTTTGACAGCCAGAAAGTCTGAGAAGCATCTGCTTCAGAACCAACTCTATTTGCTTTTCCTGGACACAAAGATGGACTTCTTTAAGAAGAGAACCAAAGCTTAAAATCAAAGAGAATCACCTTTTCCTATTTCATGCTGCCTACTCTGGCCAGCTCCTAGAAGCCGGAGGTCTCTAACATATGCTACAACTTTTCTCCAGGGCTTCTGTGTGGAAAGCATTACAAAAGGGAACAGAACATTCTATTGCTCCAATTTTCTATCAAGAAGAGACAGAGACCTTTCTATCAAATGTTTTCTCTTCTATTTTCTGACAGAAAATGTTAAAATCTCTGAGCACATATTAGAGAGAATTGGAATAAAGGGTCAAGTCCACAGGAAGGATTTTCTTGATCTTAAAAAAAAAAAATTAAGCAAAAGCAGTCAGATTATTAGCCTTGATAAAGAACAAGCAATTTCTATTTTTCTTTTCTCTAGAAAATGGCAGTTTAAAAAGAATACCCTCTGGACATGCATGAAGGAAAAGGAGTGAGAAAAAAAGAAAGGGAAGAAATACCTCAAGCTTTCATGTTACTTGTAAGTCTGTAGATGAAGCTATACAGATAACGTATATGTTAAAGGCTCTGAGTTTCAGAAGGGACATTCATTTCTTTTGCAAAGATATTCTGGAACTGTGACTGAATGACAGGTGAGAAAGACATAAAGATGCCAAGATTCTTGCACCTTCAACAGCAGCATGGAGAGGTGATAGAAGGAAAGTGTGTAAACCTAAACTCTAATCCTCAGTTATAAGTTCTGTTGGAGTGGACATGGCCCCTCAAGGTTCTGAGTCTTAGTTCTCGATATTTTAGCAGAAGGATTATAGTGCTTCTGCAACTTGCCTCCAGGATCTATACTGAGACTTAAATGTGATAATACATGTTAATTGTATTTTCTTGATTGTAGAGATCTAATCCCTTTTAAGATACTGTTTTTATCACCACTTGTCTTGTGTCCTGAACTTTATCTCATTGCTCAATTAATGTTTCTTTTCAGTGCTCACAAAAACAGAACTTTTAAAGTCACTCTCTATTTTGTAGGAGAAATTTTATTTCCTGGTGTCTACAAGAAATATAAATAAATAAAAAATGTTCAGAGTCACGATTCTCTTGGGCCCTTCTTTCAAGACAATGTAGCTGGGGCCTGACTGGATGGATTACTCCATAGGCCACTATGTTGGGCCACCATATTTCCAGAACACAATAGAGACTATCTTCTGGAAATAAAACAGATCCCATTCTATAGTTCTGTAAACTCTCCAATTTAAAAGTGGCACTTATAGTCTCATTTTGGCACAGTTCTCAAATTAATGGATATTGGAGGGCAATCAAGTAAAAGTAGTCATTCAAATACTTACAAAATATGAACCAAACACTTACTCTGTGTCAGGCCCTCCTTGTTTCTGTGGACTCGCTGGGGAGAGTTGTGGCCTCATATCTAATGGATGTGGACCTTCTAATACTATCCCTGACCCTCTTCTGGATCAAAGGTGCCCTGGAGGGCTCCCTGGTGGTCCAGTGGGTAAGGAGACTGCCTTGCATATGCAAGGGGCTCCGGTTTGATCCCTGGTCTGGGAAGATCCCACATGCCGCAGAGTGGCTGGACTGATGCGTCCAACTACCGAGCCAGAGCTCTGGAGTGCATGTGCCCAGAGCCAGTGCTCTGCAATGAGAAAGGCCACTGCGATGGGAGGCCCACACAGGCCAAAGAACAACGATGGATGAAAATAAATAAATGAAAATCAATAGAATTGGCAAAAAAAAAAAAAAAAAAAAAAGGTGCCCTGGAAAAGATGGGACCCAAGCACAGACTGCACTCTTTGTTCTCAGAGGCCCCGCTCCCTGTTATGCCCCACCCTTGGCAAAAATTCCTACTGTCCCATAAATACAAGAAGACAAGGAGGCTACTTTCATCATGTCTCAACAATAATGTCTATGTTCTGAACAATGTATTTTAAATTGTAATTACATACTTGTAACACCTAGAAAATGTGTTCCTACTACTGCTATACTAGTAGTACTACAATAATACTAGATTCTGTCAGAAATACATCACACAAAAGACCTTAATGTTCAATAATAGAGAAATGATAAAATAAGATATACTATGTTCTCTCAGCCTACCACTGAGCAGGCATTAAAGTCTGTAATAACATGAAAAATGTTTGAATGACAGTAACTTGCTTCACCAGCCTGGACGTATAAACACAACTAAGTGCTTTTTATTATTCTAATTAATCACTTACAAACCCACATGTCTATATTGGCAGGCATCTTTTTACCCTGTGTCACCTGCAATCACAAAGATTCAGCCAGAGGATTCCCTCCACTCTTCTCAGTGAGAGGGAAAACTACTAGCAGAACAGCACTGTTGGCACTGCCGCATGGGGACGCTGGACCTGAATGAAGTTTCCATGGCAGAAGTGAGATCTGTGTACCTTTAGATCCCAAGGGCAACCCCACTGTTGCCTAGTCATGACTCTCGTACCAGGCTGGCCAGGCCTAAGGACAAACAAAGGCTTAGTACAAGGCCTGCCAAGGCCAGACCTATCTTTGATCCTTATTGAAGCCCAAACTTACTTTCTCTCATCATGGATTCCCATCTGTCACCACTGTGGTTCTTTCCTGTCAGGGACCCTCAGCCAAGGTTACTGTGGTTTCCTCCAGATCTGTCTAATGTCCAGTCTTACAGAGAAGGGGCTGGAGTCTTAAGTCTCTTCACTCTCATAAGGCTTAACTCTAAAATTTTTAAATAAGTAGTTTACTTAACGATCAATTCTTTCTGAACTAGCTCATACAATAAACAATAGAGTGCTCCTTATTTTTATGGCTATGCATGTTTTTTATTTTTTATTCACAAGGACAAAAAACTATATAGTTTGAATTTGCCTGTAGCTGAGTAGTTTGGTAAACTCATGCTTGGCACAAGCATTAGTCAAACAGCACGTGAATTGTTTGTATAATGGAAAAATAAATTTTCTTAACATTCTTCATCAAAATGTCTCATGCAGTTTGCTACTTAAAGGTCAGGATTTGGGGACACAACTTAAAAATCTATTACCCTACTTGCTACCAGACACACAAACCATGGCTAGATCATCAGGCAGCTGCTGAAATGGAAAAAATATAAGGCTGGTGAAAAGTTGAAAGTAAAATTGAGTAACAGAAGATAGGCCATTTCTGTTACTCTATTTCTCTTTTTAGTATTAATGAGTATATTTTTACCTCACAGAATTTCAGAGGACAAATCTATATCAAGTGGTGAAAATTCTAAGAATAAAACAAAACCCCACTGAGAAAAGTGCTACTGATACAACGTAGACTCTACAAACCCACATGTCTATATTGGCAGGCATCTTTTTACCCTGTGTCACCTGCAATCACAAAGATTCAGCCAGAGGATTCCCTCCACTCTTCTCAGTGAGAGGGAAAACTACTAGCAGAACAGCACTGTTGGCACTGCCGCATGGGGACGCTGGACCTGAATGAAGTTTCCATGGCAGAAGTGAGATCTGTGTACCTTTAGATCCCAAGGGCAACCCCACTGTTGCCTAGTCATGACTCTCGTACCAGGCTGGCCAGGCCTAAGGACAAACAAAGGCTTAGTACAAGGCCTGCCAAGGCCAGACCTATCTTTGATCCTTATTGAAGCCCAAACTTACTTTCTCTCATCATGGATTCCCATCTGTCACCACTGTGGTTCTTTCCTGTCAGGGACCCTCAGCCAAGGTTACTGTGGTTTCCTCCAGATCTGTCTAATGTCCAGTCTTACAGAGAAGGGGCTGGAGTCTTAAGTCTCTTCACTCTCATAAGGCTTAACTCTAAAATTTTTAAATAAGTAGTTTACTTAACGATCAATTCTTTCTGAACTAGCTCATACAATAAACAATAGAGTGCTCCTTATTTTTATGGCTATGCATGTTTTTTATTTTTTATTCACAAGGACAAAAAACTATATAGTTTGAATTTGCCTGTAGCTGAGTAGTTTGGTAAACTCATGCTTGGCACAAGCATTAGTCAAACAGCACGTGAATTGTTTGTATAATGGAAAAATAAATTTTCTTAACATTCTTCATCAAAATGTCTCATGCAGTTTGCTACTTAAAGGTCAGGATTTGGGGACACAACTTAAAAATCTATTACCCTACTTGCTACCAGACACACAAACCATGGCTAGATCATCAGGCAGCTGCTGAAATGGAAAAAATATAAGGCTGGTGAAAAGTTGAAAGTAAAATTGAGTAACAGAAGATAGGCCATTTCTGTTACTCTATTTCTCTTTTTAGTATTAATGAGTATATTTTTACCTCACAGAATTTCAGAGGACAAATCTATATCAAGTGGTGAAAATTCTAAGAATAAAACAAAACCCCACTGAGAAAAGTGCTACTGATACAACGTAGACTCTACAAAAACCTTTTATGTACATTATCCTATATTATCAATGTGGGATATATAATATGAGCAACACATGACAAGCTGATAATTTTTAAAAATGTATTCACCTTGTTTATCAACAGCAACTTGGGTCTTCTGCCTCTAATTTCAGAACTTTTTCCCACTTAAGAAAGAAAAAAACACAGAGCATGAAAACCTACATGCCTATTAGAAATTCTAAATAAAGTATGTTATCTCAATGAAATTCTTAACGGCAATGTCTTCAGTTCAATAACCATTTGTTATACTCCTAAAAAGTCTTGAAACTTGTCTTGATTCAGGTTCCTGAAGGAGCATATCTTGGGAAAATGATTCAAATGCAAGTAGTTTATTTAGGGGGTGATCCCAGGAAACAGTAGTAGGGAAGTAGAGTAGTAAGGCAAAAAAGAAGTCAGGGAAGGAGAAACGGAAGGAAAAGAAGAGAGGAGAAAAGTGAGAGAGAGGAGAAAGTCAGTAAAGGATGTGTTATCAAATCAGTTACCACTGTGGGCAACTAGAGCTTAATCTCCCTGGGAACCTTTAGGAGACAATGTAGAACACACTCCAGAGTGATCTCAATGGAAGGATTAAAAAGTCAATTATTTACCCAACATCCTTTCTGTCATTGGCTTGGGACTTCTTCCAGAAGCATTATGTTTATAGATAAAGCTTTGACTTCATGTAAACCAATCTGTGACTAGAAAAAACACCTCTGGCTAGTGTTCTGCCATAACAATCTTCAGCATGCATAGTGAATGACAGAAGATTCTGGAAGATAGGGCCAGAGCATTGAAATCATGTGCTACAACATCCAGTTTTTGGCAAATTTATCTGGGTGAGCACATAGATAACATTCCTATCTAAACATTCTGCATATAAATTTATGACTAGGCTTTTATTACTATTCCCATTTTTCAGATGGTAAAACTTAGGCACATAGAGGTTAAATGACCCATCTTGATATATTACCTATACTATGGCCAAGGTTGGTCAGTCCACATGAAGAAGAGGTTTTGGGAGAACTTGTCATTAGGGCACTGAGAGAAGGTCTGGTGTCTTTCCTCATTAACTCTCACTGACTCTGAAGAAAGTAGTCTCTGGTGTCTGTTACTAAAGGTCAGTCAAGATACACATTCAGAGCTGGGAAAAGAAGACCTGCAGGCAAGTCATTTCCCTATCATCTGCCTCCCACTTGCTGTCCCCACACAAGCCTCTAGATTTCTTAAAATTCTTATTCAGAATTCAGATAGTCCAGCAGTCATTTTGAGAAATCATAATTTTCACTAACAGTTTCAATTCTTTGAACCTCTAATCCATCTCTCCGTGATGCTACAGTAGCCTAGGGGTAGAATCAGTTTGACCAGAAACTGAGAGCAAAGAGGCAATTTAGCTCTATTTCAACTGACTGTATAACTGTCATGGACCCAGCATTAGGCAGGTGGTAAATTAGTTATTTGGAAAGGTTCTTTCATTCTTTCAGGCCACTGAGGCATTAAAACCTCTATAAGCATGTACCAGGCAACGTTGTAAATTCCTATGAAACTCCATTTTAGCACAATTTTAAGAAAATCACTTACTCTAGGTAACCTAATTATAAGAGTAGTAAGGCATACAGGCCTCTTTAAGACGATGAACTTGAGTATCTATCTGAGTTCAGTAAACAAAATTTGGAATTGAATATAATAGGTTTAGACACTAAGCACTCTCTGCCAATTCTTTCCAATTAAACAGAGAATAGAAACAGATGAGGAATCAATCAAAATAAAATGAAACACCTTTCATCACCTTGGGTGGGATTTTGAGAATGGGCTCATTTCTTTGTTGTCTTATCTTGTGGCATTATCAGATTCTTCCTGAGACAAACTAGAAAAGCAGAATGGGCTCATATTTCTTTATCAGGATAGCAGTGAAGAGGGGTCTTAATTACATTTAATTCCAAGAACATTATTGATATGATTATGTTCCCACCTCTTTTAAGCAGTAACACAATTATGTGAGTGCACTAAGTCGCTTCAGTAGTGTCCGACTCTATTGACTGTAGCCCACCAGGCTCCTCTGCCCATGAGATTTTTCCAGGCAAGAATACTTGAATGGGCTGCAGTGTTGTTGGTTGTTGTTGTTGATCTTCCCAACCCAGAAATCGAACCTATGTCTCTTATACAGTAGCACCACTGGGGAAGCCCTAACATAGTTTACTTACACACATACACAAACTGGAAGATAACAAGAATCCACATTTTTAATTTAGTCAAGATACACATTCAGAGCTGGGAAAAGAAGACCTGCAGGCAAGTCATTTCCCTATCATCTGCCTCCCACTTGCTGTCCCCACACAAGCCTCTAGATTTCTTAAAATTCTTATTCAGAATTCAGATAGTCCAGCAGTCATTTTGAGAAATCATAATTTTCACTAACAGTTTCAATTCTTTGAACCTCTAATCCATCTCTCCGTGATGCTACAGTAGCCTAGGGGTAGAATCAGTTTGACCAGAAACTGAGAGCAAAGAGGCAATTTAGCTCTATTTCAACTGACTGTATAACTGTCATGGACCCAGCATTAGGCAGGTGGTAAATTAGTTATTTGGAAAGGTTCTTTCATTCTTTCAGGCCACTGAGGCATTAAAACCTCTATAAGCATGTACCAGGCAACGTTGTAAATTCCTATGAAACTCCATTTTAGCACAATTTTAAGAAAATCACTTACTCTAGGTAACCTAATTATAAGAGTAGTAAGGCATACAGGCCTCTTTAAGACGATGAACTTGAGTATCTATCTGAGTTCAGTAAACAAAATTTGGAATTGAATATAATAGGTTTAGACACTAAGCACTCTCTGCCAATTCTTTCCAATTAAACAGAGAATAGAAACAGATGAGGAATCAATCAAAATAAAATGAAACACCTTTCATCACCTTGGGTGGGATTTTGAGAATGGGCTCATTTCTTTGTTGTCTTATCTTGTGGCATTATCAGATTCTTCCTGAGACAAACTAGAAAAGCAGAATGGGCTCATATTTCTTTATCAGGATAGCAGTGAAGAGGGGTCTTAATTACATTTAATTCCAAGAACATTATTGATATGATTATGTTCCCACCTCTTTTAAGCAGTAACACAATTATGTGAGTGCACTAAGTCGCTTCAGTAGTGTCCGACTCTATTGACTGTAGCCCACCAGGCTCCTCTGCCCATGAGATTTTTCCAGGCAAGAATACTTGAATGGGCTGCAGTGTTGTTGGTTGTTGTTGTTGATCTTCCCAACCCAGAAATCGAACCTATGTCTCTTATACAGTAGCACCACTGGGGAAGCCCTAACATAAGTTTACTTACACACATACACAAACTGGAAGATAACACCAGATTTTTTTTTCACTAACACCACATTTTTGAATTTAGTAAATCTCTTTCTATTGTAAATTTCTTAGAAATCCTTAAAACTATTTTCACAATTCCCACATGGGTGGATAGAGAATCAACACAATGGCAAGATTAAAGGCTTCATGCATTTCTTCTTCATCATTTTTAGATATTTTCAGAGCAGTATGTCTCCCCATGCTTAGCACAGGGAAAGTTTTCAATGTAAACTTCTTTTTTAGTCTTAGTAGAATACAGCAGAAAAGTATAGAACTCTTGGTATTCCAATTTCAATTCAACTACTACAATTTTCCAGCTATTGTGACTTAACATCCCTGATAATAACACCTACCTCTTAAAATTACCATGAGGATTAAATGGTGTGCTATATAGTTGGTTCTTATAGCTTGTAAGAAATGAATGTGTGCATCTTTTAAAAATTCTGCATGCAGTGACATCATGTTGGTAGCATGAAATCAGTCATGGTGAGAATATTTGCCATAAACTAAATGCCAGGGGTTTCCAACCCCCCAGAGGCCTGGTTTACTAGCTTATTATGGAAAATTATGTAACATACAGACTGTTTAACAGAGTATCCAAATGCTTTCCTCTTTCTTTTCCTGTTCGGAAGAATTTGCAAAGATAACTTTATTGCTATCCAGAACACTCTAGTAACAATCTCACTTTATACTCAGTCATTTGTTAAGAATTTGCCCTGCTGTCGCTTCTGACAGTATACAAAACTCTTTGTTAGAATGACCTTGATTAGAATTTAAATAACAAGTGTAACTCTGCTCTACTCTTTGGATCTCTGACACTTTGCTTAAGCAGAGGTAGTAAATGCTGCATTTGAGTGTTTTAATTGCCTGGGTTCTACTAAGGAGCTGGAACTTTCTGTTTAGCCTCAAGTGGTATTCTGCTCTTCCAAAAAAGTTTTATCTTTTAATCAAGAGATTCACTCAAGAGATCACGGTGTCCTACTGCAGCAGTTGGAAAAACTGATGTATTCCCAATAGGCCTATAAAATGTTACTGAAATTGTTTGACAGTGCAATTCAACGACTCACACTAGACACAAATGAAATCTGTGATACAGAAATTACCATAGATTCAGTGGAGTGGAACCAAATGCTAACCCAGAAGGTGGGCTAGACTACAATATGGAAGATCCTGTGATACAGACTGACTTCTAAATTACAGTGGGTAGGAAATGGCAAGATTAAAGGCTTCATGCATTTCTTCTTCATCATTTTTAGATATTTTCAGAGCAGTATGTCTCCCCATGCTTAGCACAGGGAAAGTTTTCAATGTAAACTTCTTTTTTAGTCTTAGTAGAATACAGCAGAAAAGTATAGAACTCTTGGTATTCCAATTTCAATTCAACTACTACAATTTTCCAGCTATTGTGACTTAACATCCCTGATAATAACACCTACCTCTTAAAATTACCATGAGGATTAAATGGTGTGCTATATAGTTGGTTCTTATAGCTTGTAAGAAATGAATGTGTGCATCTTTTAAAAATTCTGCATGCAGTGACATCATGTTGGTAGCATGAAATCAGTCATGGTGAGAATATTTGCCATAAACTAAATGCCAGGGGTTTCCAACCCCCCAGAGGCCTGGTTTACTAGCTTATTATGGAAAATTATGTAACATACAGACTGTTTAACAGAGTATCCAAATGCTTTCCTCTTTCTTTTCCTGTTCGGAAGAATTTGCAAAGATAACTTTATTGCTATCCAGAACACTCTAGTAACAATCTCACTTTATACTCAGTCATTTGTTAAGAATTTGCCCTGCTGTCGCTTCTGACAGTATACAAAACTCTTTGTTAGAATGACCTTGATTAGAATTTAAATAACAAGTGTAACTCTGCTCTACTCTTTGGATCTCTGACACTTTGCTTAAGCAGAGGTAGTAAATGCTGCATTTGAGTGTTTTAATTGCCTGGGTTCTACTAAGGAGCTGGAACTTTCTGTTTAGCCTCAAGTGGTATTCTGCTCTTCCAAAAAAGTTTTATCTTTTAATCAAGAGATTCACTCAAGAGATCACGGTGTCCTACTGCAGCAGTTGGAAAAACTGATGTATTCCCAATAGGCCTATAAAATGTTACTGAAATTGTTTGACAGTGCAATTCAACGACTCACACTAGACACAAATGAAATCTGTGATACAGAAATTACCATAGATTCAGTGGAGTGGAACCAAATGCTAACCCAGAAGGTGCTGTAATTGGAAGCCTGTGGAAAGCTGACTTTCTAATAATGTACAGGGGGTGTGGTAGGAATAGTGGGTACAAAGGTGTCTGAGATTCTCTTTCTCCTGGTGATTAAGGGGAGAGTGCTCCATGAAATTCTATGGGACATCTGTCTTCCTCCTGACATGTGATATCATGAATGGCAGCTAGAATTCTACTATGTATATTCATATGACTGATTGCTCTTATCATCTCCAGAAAGTACTAATGCTATCACACAGAGGAAAGGCCATTTCAGAGATAGTTTGGAGACATTCTTTGGGTTTTTTTTTTTTTTCCAGAAAACATATATATTTTATTTTGGCTGCCCTGGGTCCTAGTTGCAGCTCGTAGGACCTTAGTTGAACTATGCAAACTTCTTATCTGCAGCATGTAGAATCTACCTCCCCAGTCGCAGACTCCCTGCCTTGGGAGCCCAGAGTTTACCCACTGGATTACCAGGGAAGTCCCTAGAGTCATTCTGGTAAGCAGTAATATAGCAGCCCATATTGAGAAGAATGACAAAGTTGTCAAAAGACTGTGCCCCATGCTTTAACTCTGCCATTTGCATATGATTTCTGTAAAACTCAATCATTTCTTCTTTATGGAAGCATACATACAGGATCAATATGCAGGCCAAATATGGAAAATATGTCCTATAAGTAAAACACTGTACTAAGTATAGAAGTTTACTTCCTCTTGGATATTCTTGGTCATATCCTATCAAAAGTAAAAGTTTTTGACACAAAATATATAATTGGTATTAATAGCTAGCCAAACCATATATCTCAGAAATCATTTTGGATTATTTTGGGGGGGGGGGGGGGGGGTTGGGGAGGCAGGGGGGAGGGCAGGCCACTTCTATTGGTCTTTCATTTATCTCTTTTCATACATCTTTGTTCTTTGGCCCGTGTGGGCCTCCCATCACGGTGGCCTCTGTTGTCGGAGAGCACCGGCTCTGGGTGCACATGCCCAGAGCTCTGGCTCGGTAATTGGACACATTGTTCCAGCCGCTCTGCGGCATGTGGGATCTTCCCAGGCCAGGGATTGAACCCGCACCCCTTGCACTGCAAGGCAGTGTACTTACCCACTGGACCACCAGGGAAGCCCTCATTTTGGATTATTAAACCATGGAGAAAAGAAGGTGACATTCTTACTAATAGCTGGGCCCAGTGGATGTTATTACAAGTTTCAACATATACTAGTTATGCGAACGTAGGCAATTTATTTACTTCTCTAAATGATAGTTTCCTCTTCTTTCAAATGAAGATTATGATTTGTTGTTGTTTAGTCAGTAAGTTGTGTCTGACTCTTTTGCCACCCCCAAGTTACTGCAACCTACCAGGCTCCCTGTCCAGGGGATTCTCCAGGCAAGAATACTGGAGTGGGGTGCCATTTCCTTCTTCAGCGAATCTTCCAAACCTTCATCTTTTGCATAAGCAGGTGAGTTCTTTACCACTGAGCCACCTGGGAAGTATTACGATACAACTTAGCTTATTACATTGTTGTGTTAAATGAGAGAATATATCTAATTGATTGGGACCAGGGCTAGTTCTGGATAAATGTTACAATCTTTTTATTGTTGCTGTTGCTATTATTATTTGTATTTTGAAATTATCTAGGCAGAAAAATATTTCTAACACTGAGAATACGATTCCTTGGAGGAAATTGAAAGAATCTGACAAGGAGGCATAGATTCTTAAACTTCAGAATTCAAATAAATGGTGCGTGGCAGTAGCTAGCTTTGGATTATAAAGTAAAGCAAATCAGTCTCATTTTTCTCTGGGCTCATTCTCTTAAACCTTCTTCCATTTAAGCAATGAGAAATGCCAGTAGGAAGTCAGCTTTATCTATGTCTGAGTTCTTCTCCTGGAAGGGAAGAAGTCCTAGAAGATGAGATTCTTTACTTCCCTGGAACTTAGTCTCATGGACTTTAAAATGGACAGGTGGAAAGATGCTCTCCAATATTAAAGGTTAAGGATGGATATGGTTTAACTGACTATAGACACAGAGCATAGAAAAGGGGGAGAGCATATTTTAAGCCCCAAGCGAAAGTTTTACCAGGGAAGAAAGGGGCAGCTCTTAATATTAAGTCCAGGAAGGAAGACAGGAAACTAGAAACAGAGAAGAAATCAAAGGTAAAGTGAGCTTGTATGCCACTGTAGGCAAGCAGGATAGGAGAAGTTTAGAAAATAAAGCCTGCAGCCATAACAGCAGAAGGAGAGTTGTTTTTTTTTTGTTTTTTTTTTTTTTTTGATTTTTTTTAGCTTTTATTTTACTTTTAACTTTTATAGAGTTTTGTTGTTTACAGATATGTATGTTCCCAGATTAGTCATATGTATATGCCCCCCTTCCCAACCCTCCAACCATCACACAGTACCCCTGAAGGATCACCTTTTCTTACAGAGCAATGATTATAGCTATTTTCTTCACTTATGATAGTACAGGCCTTCATGTTACTTCCTTTATGCCTCCCACCCTCTGTTCCTTCCCCACAATGTCCATATGTCCACTGTCCATGTCTGTCTTTCCGTCGCTTCACTGCATGTGCCATCATCACCATCCTACTCGATTCCATATATATGTATTAATATATTGTATTTGTCCTTCTCTTTCTGACTGACTTCACTTTTGATGATACGTTCTAGATTCAGCCACCTCATTAGAGCTGATTTTTCTGCATTTCTCTTTACAGCTGTGTAGTATTCCATTGTATACATGTACCAGAGCTTTTGTATCCATTCATCTGTTGAAGGGCATCTAGGTTGCTTCCATGATCTAGCTATTGTATAGAGAGCTGCAATGAACATTGGGGTACCAGTGTTTCTTTCAGATTTAATTTCATCAGGATATAAGCCTAATAGTGGGGTTGCTGGGTCATATGGTGCTTCTATTTTTAGTTTTTTTTTAAGGAATCTCCATGCTGTCTTCCATAGAGGCTGTATCACTTGACATTCCCACCAGCAATGCAAGAGTGTTCCCTTTTCTCCGCACCCTCTCCAGCATTTATTGTCTGTTGATTTGTGGATGATGGCCATTCTGATGGGTGTGAGGTGATATCTCATTGTAATTTTGATTTGCATTTCTCTAATTATGAGTGAGGTTGAGCATCATTTCATGTGTTTTGTGGCCATCTGTATGTTCTCTTTGGAGAGGTGTCTGTTTAGGTTCTTTTCCCATTTTTTGATTGGGTTGTCATTTTTTTGGTGCTGAGTTGTCTGAGTTGCTTCTAGACTTTGGAGATTAATTCTTTGTCTGTTGTTTCATTTGCTGTGATTCTCTCCCATTCTGTGGGCTGTCTGTACAGCTCTTTTGTGATTTCTTTTGCTGTACCAAAGCATTTAAGTTTCACTAGGTCCCACGTGTTCATTTTTCTTTTTAGTTCTGCTATTCTAGTAGGTGGGTCAGAGAAGATCTTGCTTTGATTGATGTCCTTGAGGGTTTTGCCTATATTCTCCTCTAAGAGTTTGATGGTTTCTGGTCTTACATTGAGGTCTTTAATCCATTTTGAGTTGATCTTTGTGTATGGTGTCAGGGAATGTTCCAACTTCATCTTTTTGCATGTGGCAGTCTAATTTTCCCAGCACCATTTGTTGAAGAGGCTGTCTTTGTCCCATTTTATAGTTTTGCCTCCTTTGTCAAAAATAAGGTACCCATAGGTGCATGGATTTATCTCTGGTTTCTCAATCTTGTTCCATTGATTGATATTTCTGTTTTTATGCCAGTACCATACTGTCTTGATGACTGTTGCTTTGTAGTAGAGTCTGAAGTTAGGGAGGCTGATCCCTCCAGCTCCATTCTTCTTCCTCAGGATTGCTTTGGCTATTCGGGGTCTTTTGTGTTTCCATATGAACTGTGTTATTTTTTGGTCTAATTCTGTGAAGAATGTCATTGATAGTTTGACAGGGATCACATTGAATCTATAGATGACATTTGGTAGTATGGTCATTTTCACAATATTGATTCTTCCAATCCAGGAACATGGAATATCTCTCCACCTGCTTATGTCTTCTTTAATTTCTCTCATTAGTGTCTTGTAATTTTCAATGTACAGTTATTTTCTTTCTTTGGGTAGGTTTATTCCTAGATATTTGTTTCTTTTGGTTACAGTGGTGAATGGGATTGCATCCTTGACTTCTCTTTCTGATTTTTCATTGTATATAGGAATGCCAGTGATTTCTGTGTATTGATTTTGTATCCTGCGACTTTGCTGAATTTGCTGATTAACTCTAGTAGTTTTGTAATAGTGTCTTTGGGATTTTCTATGTATAATATCATGTGGTCTGCGAATAGAGAGAGTTTGACTTCTTCCTTTCCAATCTGGATTCCTTTTCTTTCTTTCTCTTCTCTTATTGCTGTTGCTAGAACTTCCAGGACTATGTTGAATAATAGTGGAAAGTGATTCTCTCCCATTCTGTGGGCTGTCTGTACAGCTCTTTTGTGATTTCTTTTGCTGTACCAAAGCATTTAAGTTTCACTAGGTCCCACGTGTTCATTTTTCTTTTTAGTTCTGCTATTCTAGTAGGTGGGTCAGAGAAGATCTTGCTTTGATTGATGTCCTTGAGGGTTTTGCCTATATTCTCCTCTAAGAGTTTGATGGTTTCTGGTCTTACATTGAGGTCTTTAATCCATTTTGAGTTGATCTTTGTGTATGGTGTCAGGGAATGTTCCAACTTCATCTTTTTGCATGTGGCAGTCTAATTTTCCCAGCACCATTTGTTGAAGAGGCTGTCTTTGTCCCATTTTATAGTTTTGCCTCCTTTGTCAAAAATAAGGTACCCATAGGTGCATGGATTTATCTCTGGTTTCTCAATCTTGTTCCATTGATTGATATTTCTGTTTTTATGCCAGTACCATACTGTCTTGATGACTGTTGCTTTGTAGTAGAGTCTGAAGTTAGGGAGGCTGATCCCTCCAGCTCCATTCTTCTTCCTCAGGATTGCTTTGGCTATTCGGGGTCTTTTGTGTTTCCATATGAACTGTGTTATTTTTTGGTCTAATTCTGTGAAGAATGTCATTGATAGTTTGACAGGGATCACATTGAATCTATAGATGACATTTGGTAGTATGGTCATTTTCACAATATTGATTCTTCCAATCCAGGAACATGGAATATCTCTCCACCTGCTTATGTCTTCTTTAATTTCTCTCATTAGTGTCTTGTAATTTTCAATGTACAGTTATTTTCTTTCTTTGGGTAGGTTTATTCCTAGATATTTGTTTCTTTTGGTTACAGTGGTGAATGGGATTGCATCCTTGACTTCTCTTTCTGATTTTTCATTGTATATAGGAATGCCAGTGATTTCTGTGTATTGATTTTGTATCCTGCGACTTTGCTGAATTTGCTGATTAACTCTAGTAGTTTTGTAATAGTGTCTTTGGGATTTTCTATGTATAATATCATGTGGTCTGCGAATAGAGAGAGTTTGACTTCTTCCTTTCCAATCTGGATTCCTTTTCTTTCTTTCTCTTCTCTTATTGCTGTTGCTAGAACTTCCAGGACTATGTTGAATAATAGTGGGGAAAGTGGACACTCTTGTCTTATTCCTGATCTTAGAGGAAATGCTTTCAGTTTTTCACCATTGAGGATAATGTTCACTGTGGGCTTCTCATACATGGCTTTCACTACGTTGAGATAGGTTCCTTCTGTGCCCATTTTTTGAAGAGTTTTTATCATAAATGGATGCTGTCCTTTGTCGAAGGCTCTTTTTCTGCATCTATTGAGATGATCATGTGATTTTTGTCTCTTAATTTGTTGATATGGTGTATCACATTGATTGATTTGCAGATATTGAAGAATCCTTGCATGCCTGGGATGAACCCGACTTGATCATGATATATGAGATTTTCGATGTGTTGTTGAACTCTATTTGCTAGTATTTTGTTGAGGATTTTGGCATCTAGATTCATCAGTTAAACTGGCATATAATTTTCTTTTTTGGTGTTGTCTTTGCCTGGTTTTGGTATCAGGGTGATGGTGGCCTCATAGAATGTGTTTGGAAGTGTTCCTTCTTGTGCAATTTTTTGGAAGAGTTTTAGAAGGACAGGCATTAGCTCTTCTTTAAATGTCTGGTAGAATTCACTTGTGAAGCCATCTGGCCCTGGGCTTTTATTTTTGGGTAGATTTTTAATCCCAAATTCGATTTCTGAACTTGTGATTGGGTTGTTCATAGGTTCTGTTTCTTCCTGGTTGAGTCTTGAGAGATTAATCTTCTCTAAGAAACTGTCCATTTCTTCCAGGTTGTCCAGTTTGTTACCATAGAGTTGTTCATAATAGTCTCTTATAATCCTTTGGATTTCTGCATTATCTGTTGTAATCTCTCAGAAGGAGCATTTTTAAGGATAGCTTTGCTGCTTGGTGAGGAAACTGTTAGAAACGATTTACTATCTTGTTTTGAAGATGGTGACAAGAAATATCAGAAAATTCCTGCGACTTTGCTGAATTTGCTGATTAACTCTAGTAGTTTTGTAATAGTGTCTTTGGGATTTTCTATGTATAATATCATGTGGTCTGCGAATAGAGAGAGTTTGACTTCTTCCTTTCCAATCTGGATTCCTTTTCTTTCTTTCTCTTCTCTTATTGCTGTTGCTAGAACTTCCAGGACTATGTTGAATAATAGTGGGGAAAGTGGACACTCTTGTCTTATTCCTGATCTTAGAGGAAATGCTTTCAGTTTTTCACCATTGAGGATAATGTTCACTGTGGGCTTCTCATACATGGCTTTCACTACGTTGAGATAGGTTCCTTCTGTGCCCATTTTTTGAAGAGTTTTTATCATAAATGGATGCTGTCCTTTGTCGAAGGCTCTTTTTCTGCATCTATTGAGATGATCATGTGATTTTTGTCTCTTAATTTGTTGATATGGTGTATCACATTGATTGATTTGCAGATATTGAAGAATCCTTGCATGCCTGGGATGAACCCGACTTGATCATGATATATGAGATTTTCGATGTGTTGTTGAACTCTATTTGCTAGTATTTTGTTGAGGATTTTGGCATCTAGATTCATCAGTTAAACTGGCATATAATTTTCTTTTTTGGTGTTGTCTTTGCCTGGTTTTGGTATCAGGGTGATGGTGGCCTCATAGAATGTGTTTGGAAGTGTTCCTTCTTGTGCAATTTTTTGGAAGAGTTTTAGAAGGACAGGCATTAGCTCTTCTTTAAATGTCTGGTAGAATTCACTTGTGAAGCCATCTGGCCCTGGGCTTTTATTTTTGGGTAGATTTTTAATCCCAAATTCGATTTCTGAACTTGTGATTGGGTTGTTCATAGGTTCTGTTTCTTCCTGGTTGAGTCTTGAGAGATTAATCTTCTCTAAGAAACTGTCCATTTCTTCCAGGTTGTCCAGTTTGTTACCATAGAGTTGTTCATAATAGTCTCTTATAATCCTTTGGATTTCTGCATTATCTGTTGTAATCTCTCAGAAGGAGCATTTTTAAGGATAGCTTTGCTGCTTGGTGAGGAAACTGTTAGAAACGATTTACTATCTTGTTTTGAAGATGGTGACAAGAAATATCAGAAAATTCCTAGCTTAAAGCTTTTTTTCTTCTACCAAGGCTATCTCTTAAGAAAATAAAATATGCTTTTACATGTAGGTGCAATCATTAGCCAGTTTCAGAAAGTTCAAGTATTTTATTAATATGGAATCCAAGCCTCTCTGTGTCGAAGATTCTTCCAGGTTAAGCCATTTTAAAGGTATATAAGTCAACGAGGACTCTAGGATAGCAATTGTAAGTGAACACAGAGTAGAAAAGTGGTTGTCAGGGTCGAGATGGGGGTGAAGGAAAGGGATAGAGTTGGTAAAAGGGTATAAACTTTCACCTACGAGATGAATAAGGTCTGAGGATCTAATGTATGGTAACTGTAACTGATAACACTATAAATGAAATTTGCTAAAGCATTAAAACAAATGTTTTCACCAAAAATACACATACATGTTGGAGATAATAGATATGCTAATTAACTAGATGGGAGGAATATCTTTTCACAATGTATACATATTATCAGATACCAAAAAAATGTGACCACAACTTTCAATGTGTGAAAAAGCATCCCATAGTCTAAAAGAATCAGTGTGCTTTATAGTACATGTACAAACTAGATTGGCTTGCTTTTTAATCTTAAAAAAATACCCTCAAAAACTGTGAACAAAACAAAATTTCAACCTACTTCCTAATATCAATCCTGAGTCTTCCTTCAGAATCAAAATCAAAAGTCAAAAACATCATTATCAGAATAAAAATAAGCAAGTCTTTCCAACACATAGAGAAAGAAGGAAACATTTGCAGTGTGTCTGGAATAATCTTGTCTCATTCAGAGTAAAGCACAGTGTTCATTAATGAAATATGTCAAGAGCAAGCTGCATTTGGAAGAGAGCACTCTGTGACTGGGGCTAAAATCTGTGATACAATCATTTTGGTCAAAGATTTCCTGGATTTACTCAGGCTCTCCATAATAAGACTATAGCTTTTGGGGAGGGCATTTAAATGTTTTCATTCATGATCTTTCACGAAAGGAAGCGTGCTTTAAAAAGCAGGGTCGCAAGCATTATTAACAATTACATACCCTTTTAAAATTCACCTCCCTGGTGGCTCATCATGTACAGATGCAGGAGACCCAGGAGGCAATGGTTCAATCCCTGGGTTGTTGGGAAGATCCCTTGGAGAAGGAAATGGCAACCCATTCCAATCGTCTTGCCTGGGAAATCTCATGGACAGAGAAGCCTAGTGGGCTACAGTCCACAGGGAGTTCAAGTATTTTATTAATATGGAATCCAAGCCTCTCTGTGTCGAAGATTCTTCCAGGTTAAGCCATTTTAAAGGTATATAAGTCAACGAGGACTCTAGGATAGCAATTGTAAGTGAACACAGAGTAGAAAAGTGGTTGTCAGGGTCGAGATGGGGGTGAAGGAAAGGGATAGAGTTGGTAAAAGGGTATAAACTTTCACCTACGAGATGAATAAGGTCTGAGGATCTAATGTATGGTAACTGTAACTGATAACACTATAAATGAAATTTGCTAAAGCATTAAAACAAATGTTTTCACCAAAAATACACATACATGTTGGAGATAATAGATATGCTAATTAACTAGATGGGAGGAATATCTTTTCACAATGTATACATATTATCAGATACCAAAAAAATGTGACCACAACTTTCAATGTGTGAAAAAGCATCCCATAGTCTAAAAGAATCAGTGTGCTTTATAGTACATGTACAAACTAGATTGGCTTGCTTTTTAATCTTAAAAAAATACCCTCAAAAACTGTGAACAAAACAAAATTTCAACCTACTTCCTAATATCAATCCTGAGTCTTCCTTCAGAATCAAAATCAAAAGTCAAAAACATCATTATCAGAATAAAAATAAGCAAGTCTTTCCAACACATAGAGAAAGAAGGAAACATTTGCAGTGTGTCTGGAATAATCTTGTCTCATTCAGAGTAAAGCACAGTGTTCATTAATGAAATATGTCAAGAGCAAGCTGCATTTGGAAGAGAGCACTCTGTGACTGGGGCTAAAATCTGTGATACAATCATTTTGGTCAAAGATTTCCTGGATTTACTCAGGCTCTCCATAATAAGACTATAGCTTTTGGGGAGGGCATTTAAATGTTTTCATTCATGATCTTTCACGAAAGGAAGCGTGCTTTAAAAAGCAGGGGTCGCAAGCATTATTAACAATTACATACCCTTTTAAAATTCACCTCCCTGGTGGCTCATCATGTACAGATGCAGGAGACCCAGGAGGCAATGGTTCAATCCCTGGGTTGTTGGGAAGATCCCTTGGAGAAGGAAATGGCAACCCATTCCAATCGTCTTGCCTGGGAAATCTCATGGACAGAGAAGCCTAGTGGGCTACAGTCCACAGGGAGGGTGGGGGGTGGGTGGTGGTGGCAGAGTCAGACATGACTTATCAACTAAACAACAACAATAAGTCATTAAAAAAATAAGTATACGTCTTATTCTTTTTAAGGTTTTTTTCTTAGGTAGACCATTTTTTAAAGTCTTTACTGAATCTGTTAAAATATAGCTTCTGTTTCAGGTTTAGGTTTTTTTGGTCACCAGGCATGTGGAATTGTAGCTCCCTAACCAGGGGTAGAACTTACACCTCCTGCATTGGAAGGTCAACTATTAATCAGTGAACTGTCAGGGAAGTCTGTACATCTTATTCTTATTTAAACAAAATTCAATCCATATATTAGTGAAACGACAATTAGTTTGCCAATTATAAGTACTTGGTATGTGAACAGTTGATGAAGTTTGCTCTATAGATTCCTTTTTACTATCATTTTGCTGAATTCTAGTTACAAGGAGACAAGACAACCAAGAAAATGGAATATTTGAGCTATGAAAGGAATATTAGAGCTAATATTTCCATCTTTCTATTTCATGAAACTAAGCTTAAGAGAAGTGAGCAAAGGCCTAAGGCCAAGGAACTATTAAAAGGAGAGCAAAGTAGGGGCAGATCACAGCTAAATGATAAGCACTATCACACACTGGTATAATGACTGATTCTGTGAACACTTACTATGGCCATGTTATGTTTTCTAGTCATAATGCAGTTAGACAATTAATTGGAATTAGATAATTAATTAATTAAACTAGAAATTAAGTGCAGAAGGTATAAATGAAAATTTACAAAAATATATAGGAAAGCCCACAGAATTCAGTGAAAGTCTGTATTAGGAGAAAAAGGCTAAAAACCTATTATTTAAATCACCTCCCTAAAAAGCGATCAAAAGAACAGCAAATTAAATACTCCCCAAAAGTAAAAGACAATGATAAGAAGAAATGAAGGAAGGAAGAAAGGAATGAAAAAGAAAATAAAAATACAATAGAAGGGCTTCCCTGGTGGTCCAGTGGGTAAGGACACCGCCTTGCAGTGCAGGGGGTGCCAATTCAGTCCCTGGCCTGGGAAGATCCCACATGCCATGGAGCGGCTGGACCGATGTGTCCAATTACTGAGCCGGAGCTCTGGAGCGCATGTGCCCAGAGCCAGTGCTCTGTGACGAGAGAGGCCACTGCAATGGGAGGCCCACATGGGCCGAAGAACAAAGATGGATGAAAAAATAGATAAATGAAAGACCAACAGAAGTAGCCTGCCCGCCCCTCTCCCTCCCAAACTCATCCCTCCTCAAAAAAACAAAACAAAACAAAACAAAAACTTAGAAAAAAACCAAACAATAGAAAAGATCAGGAAACCAAAAGTTTGATTCTTTAAAATGAACAATAAAACTTATAAACACAAAGAGTGAAGATAAGAAAGAAAAAAGTAGAAAAGAACCAGTAGTAGAAAAGAAAAATTGGGCAGCATTACAGGCCATGTAGAATCAAAAAAGAAATAATAATGTGGGGATTCCATGAAAAACTTTACACCAATAAATTAGAAACTTTAGATGAAACTTTGTCAACTCTTACAACTGACAAAAAGAAAACATGAATAATTCCATATTTATGAAAAATTGAATCTGTAACAAAAATTCATCCTAATACTTATAAGTAAATAACACCTATTTTATATAAATTCTTTAAGAGATAAGGAAGAAGAAACATTTTCCAGTCCAGAATAAAGTGGATTATCAAAATCTGACAAGAAAAGGTAAGATTATAAAACTGCTGTCCTGGGCTTCCCCTGGTGGCCCAGTGGGTAAGGACACCGCCTTGCAGTGCAAGGGGCACCGGTTCAAGCCCTGGCCTGGGAAGATCCCACGTGCCACGGAGCGGCTGGACTGATGGGTCCAATTACCGAGCCGGAGCTCTGGAGCGCATGCACCCACAGCCGGTGCTCTGTGACAACAGAGGCTGCCGCGATGGGAGGCCCACAGGAGCCAAAGAACAACGATGGATGAAGATAGAGAAACGAAAGACCAATAGAAGTGGCCCGCCTGCTCCCCTCCCTCCCCAACCCGACCCCTGCCCAAAATAAATTAAAAAAAAAAAAAAAAAAAAAAAAAACGGCTGTCCAACCTATCTCTGGAGCATTGATACAAATTCTAATTAAAATATTAACAAATTAAGTCCCATTATACAAAACAGATCGTATATTACAATGAATTGAAGGTTATTTAATATATATAAAAAGACGGATCAATTTTCTTTAAGTTTCTTCTAAAGGCTGTGAACAGGCACTTTACAAATAATGGTAACAAATAAACATAAAAGGTCTTGACAGAGTCATCAGAGATTTATAAATTAAAACTAGAGTGAGCTATGACAGAATCCCTAGAGCAACAAAGAGTAAAAGCACTGATATTTAACATGAAAAGCTGGTGAGGACATGGAGCAACTGGAATTCTTACATTGCTGGTAGGAACATAAATTATTACAAAAACTTTAGAAAATGTTTCAGCTATACCTATCAAAGCAAAACAAACTCACGTTCTTATGATTCAACAATTCCACTTCTGGGTATATAAACAAAGAAATTCATATATAGATTCACCAAAAGGACATACAACAATGTTCATAGCAACATTATTTATAGAAACCACAAACTGGAAACAATCCAAATATTCATCTAGCAGTAGAATAGGTAAGGAAATTGTAGTATTTCATGCAAAAGACTATAATTACTCAAAATATTGTTGAATATTACAAACATTAGGTGGAACAAAGATTGCATACTGAGTAATGCAATCTATATAAAATTCAAAAACAGTTCAAACTGATAAAACTCACAGAATTCACTGTGATGAAAAATATACCCAAAAATAAAAGCCCAGGGCCAGATGGCTTTACAGGTGAATTCTACCAGACATTTAAAGAGAAGCTAATGCCTATCCTTCTAAAACTCTTCCAAAAAAATTGCACAAGAAGGAACACTTCCAAACACATTCTACAAGGCTGCCATCACCCTGATACCAAAACCAGGCAAAGACAACACAAAAAAGGAAAATTATAGGCCAACATTGTTGATGAATTCAGACACAAAGATCCTCAACAAAATCCTAGCAAACAGAATTCAATACCATATCGAAAATCTCATACATCATGATCAAGTCGGGATCATCCCAGGCATGCAAGTACTCCTCAATATCCACAAATCAATGTGATACACCATATCAACAAATTAAGAGACAAAAATCACATGATCATCTCAATAGATGCAGAAAAAGCCTTCAACAAAGTACGACACCCATTTATGATAAAAACTCTTCAAAAAATGGGCATAGAAGGAACCTATCTCAACATAGTGAAAGCCATATATGAGAAGCCCACAGCGAACATTATCCTCAATGGTGAAAAACTGAAAGCGTTCCCTCTAAGATCAGGAATAAGACAGGGCTGTCTACTTTCACCACTATTATTCAACATAGTCCTGGAAGTTCTAGCAACAGCAATAAGAGAAGAGAAAGAAAGAAAAGGAATCCAGATTGGAAAGGAAGAAGTAAAACTCTATTCGTAGACAACATAATATACATAGAAAATCCCAAAGACACTATTACAAAACTACTAGATCAATGAATTCAGCAAAGCTGCAGGATACAAAATCAATACACGGAAATCACTGGCATTCCTATATACAATGAAAAATCAGAAAGAGAAATCAAGGATGCATTCCCATTCACCACTGTAACCAAAAGAATAAAATATCTAGGAATAAACTTACCTAAAGAATCAAAAGAACTGTACAGAAAATTATAAAACACTCATGAAAGAAATCAAAGATGACATAAACAGGTGGAGAGATATTCCATGTTCCTGGGTCGGAAGAATCAATATTGTGAAAATGACCTTGCTACCAAATATCATCTTCAGATTCAATGTGATCCCTATCAAATTACCAATGATATTCTTCACAGAATTAGACCAAAAAATAACACAGTTCATATGGAAACACAAAAGATCATGGATAGCCAAGGCAATTCTGAGAAAGAATGGAGCTGGAGGGATCAGCCTCCCTAACTTCAGACAAATATAGTATGTTAACACATATATATGGAATCTAGTAAGATCGCACTGATAAACACACACACAGAGCATCAATGGAAAAACAGTCATAGAGAACAGGCTTATGGACACTGGGGAAGGGGAAGAGTGGGTGAGAGATATGGAAAGAGTAACATGGAGCCCTATATTGTCATATGTAAAAGAGATAACTATTGTCAATGCTCTGTGGTTTAAGGGATCTTACATGGGGGCTATGTGATAGCCTGGAGGGGTGGGATATGGGGGATGGGATATACATATGACTAATCGGGAATTATACACATCTGTAAAAAACAAAACTCTGTAAAAGCAAAAAAGAAAAATAAAAAATGAAATAAAATAAAAAATAATACAAAAAAAAAAGTTACAGAATTCACAAGAGTGGATACTTTGGAGTAGATGAAAGGAATAAGAGAGAAGGTTTCCCAGATGTTGTAGTGTTTTATAATGTGATCTAGGCAGTAGTTACGCAAATGTGTACATTTTGTCAGAATTCATCAGGCTACACACTTCAGATTTATGTGCTCCTCTCTATATATATCTTATATCTCACTTTTTATGAACTTTAAAAAGGAAGGAAGAGAAAAACAAAATTTGGAGACTAGGAAACAGTTGGCTGAGTAATAAGTCTCTGGACAGTGGTAGTCAAGGTATAGTTTACCAAAAATGGAAATAATACTTACACACTCTAGTTTGCTTCTTACATTCAACTTCCAAATGTTGACTGTTGAGTATTTGCCCTCCAGGCAGGAGATAGCACAAGTCTCTTCAGGAGAAACTATTTACCAATGAGAAAAAAGAAAAAGATACTGAAATCAGGAGTTCTCTGACATCAACTGAGCCAGATCACCCCCCACAGTGATAGTACAGTCAATTTACCCCACTCACATGCTCAGAGCTTCCAATTAGCTTTCCTTCCCTATTCCTAAAAAAAAAACGATCCCTATCAAATTACCAATGATATTCTTCACAGAATTAGACCAAAAAATAACACAGTTCATATGGAAACACAAAAGATCATGGATAGCCAAGGCAATTCTGAGAAAGAATGGAGCTGGAGGGATCAGCCTCCCTAACTTCAGACAAATATAGTATGTTAACACATATATATGGAATCTAGTAAGATCGCACTGATAAACACACACACAGAGCATCAATGGAAAAACAGTCATAGAGAACAGGCTTATGGACACTGGGGAAGGGGAAGAGTGGGTGAGAGATATGGAAAGAGTAACATGGAGCCCTATATTGTCATATGTAAAAGAGATAACTATTGTCAATGCTCTGTGGTTTAAGGGATCTTACATGGGGGCTATGTGATAGCCTGGAGGGGTGGGATATGGGGGATGGGATATACATATGACTAATCGGGAATTATACACATCTGTAAAAAACAAAACTCTGTAAAAGCAAAAAAGAAAAATAAAAAATGAAATAAAATAAAAAATAATACAAAAAAAAAAGTTACAGAATTCACAAGAGTGGATACTTTGGAGTAGATGAAAGGAATAAGAGAAGGTTTCCCAGATGTTGTAGTGTTTTATAATGTGATCTAGGCAGTAGTTACGCAAATGTGTACATTTTGTCAGAATTCATCAGGCTACACACTTCAGATTTATGTGCTCCTCTCTATATATATCTTATATCTCACTTTTTATGAACTTTAAAAAGGAAGGAAGAGAAAAACAAAATTTGGAGACTAGGAAACAGTTGGCTGAGTAATAAGTCTCTGGACAGTGGTAGTCAAGGTATAGTTTACCAAAAATGGAAATAATACTTACACACTCTAGTTTGCTTCTTACATTCAACTTCCAAATGTTGACTGTTGAGTATTTGCCCTCCAGGCAGGAGATAGCACAAGTCTCTTCAGGAGAAACTATTTACCAATGAGAAAAAAGAAAAAGATACTGAAATCAGGAGTTCTCTGACATCAACTGAGCCAGATCACCCCCCACAGTGATAGTACAGTCAATTTACCCCACTCACATGCTCAGAGCTTCCAATTAGCTTTCCTTCCCTATTCCTAAGCGTGAAAAGACAGCCAGGAACAGCAAAACTTCTAGGAAAATAAACAACATGGAGGAAACCAAAAACTATGCAAAAGAAGTTTCAAAAGTTATCTTTAATATCCTTGGAGTAGTAAGACAGGATAGTACAACCTTGAAACAAGAGTAGGGGATCCAATACAGATCAGTGGCAAAGAGAATCACCGAGATGGTGGCCTGTGGGAATCTGAAAGTAACAGCTGTACCCCAGGTATGCAGGCCAACCCGTGCAGACTAAAGCAGGTCAGAATGCTCCAAGAGAGACCATTGCAGAAGAGGAAAATGTTAGGACAACAGATGCGTATGATAGTATTGAGAGGCGATGTAGGCCACTGGCAGTGTTCAGCACTGGCCTCTTTTAAATACACAGAAAAATCAGCAACAGAAAAAAGGGAAGTGATTATATCCAGTAGGGAAAAAAAAACAGGTTGCATAGGTAAGAAAAATGATCACTGTTTACTATATGATTCAAGTCCAAATTACATAATAAATAATCATGTAAATACTAAATTTGCCAACCTAAGCTCTAATTTTTCCATACTGGCACCATTGATACAATAAATATTAGAGGACAGAGGGGCATAGCAGGAAACCAAATTCTTACTTTCCCTATGGGGATATCAACAAATAATGCCTAAAACATAAATAACAAAAGGAATAAAGCAAAAGAGAGAAAGTGATTGCCTCTAAGTAGAAGTAGCTGACTTTTTGAACTAAGTATATGCATACTTGATAAAAAAGAAAGAAAATTGTCTTTAAACAGAGAATGAGTAGGAGTTATGTGAAATGTTAAGAGGGAAGTGCATTACCAACAAGGGCTGTCATGGGGTAAAGTCTGTGAAATAGACAGCCATAGCATAGTACAGACAGTGGCTTCAAGTAGAAGCATGTTCATGAAACAGCAAGACTGACTGAATAGGAGGGCTCTAGATGTCTAGGTGTCTTCTTCTATGCGACCTCCAACAGGGAGATTTTGAAAAGTGAAGAATTGCCAAGGGTATTGATTACCTGGGACACTAATGGTGCATGGGGTTTCCCTAGTACACCTTGAGCCAAACTGGACTATTCAATATGGTAAGATACCTCTAGTGTTTTGAATGAAGACAAAGGGTTACAGAACTATTTATTGGAAGAGTTACAGAGAATCTGGAAGAATCGTGCTCACTGCAAGCACCTCCAGAACCAAGCAAGCCAGAGTGAGCCCCCAGACAGATGAATATGAATGTGGCAAAACTATTCTTGCTAAGGCCTAGCCACTTGGGCTGGTAGAGATGCATAAGAAGAAAAAGGAGCTCCCCTAGAGCCTGAGAAATCCTGTGCTTTTTTTGCTGGTCACTTGGAGGTAGTAGGCTTCCCTGGATCCCAAGGGGACTGAATTAAGACAAAAGCTGTTGAAATTAAGATAAAATAGAAGAGGTGTTTGTTCATTTCTTCTGGGTATTAAATAATCCATATGTAAGGGGAAAAGTCATTGAGAAGAGGAAATTAGGACAACAGATGCGTATGATAGTATTGAGAGGCGATGTAGGCCACTGGCAGTGTTCAGCACTGGCCTCTTTTAAATACACAGAAAAATCAGCAACAGAAAAAAGGGAAGTGATTATATCCAGTAGGGAAAAACAGGTTGCATAGGTAAGAAAAATGATCACTGTTTACTATATGATTCAAGTCCAAATTACATAATAAATAATCATGTAAATACTAAATTTGCCAACCTAAGCTCTAATTTTTCCATACTGGCACCATTGATACAATAAATATTAGAGGACAGAGGGGCATAGCAGGAAACCAAATTCTTACTTTCCCTATGGGGATATCAACAAATAATGCCTAAAACATAAATAACAAAAGGAATAAAGCAAAAGAGAGAAAGTGATTGCCTCTAAGTAGAAGTAGCTGACTTTTTGAACTAAGTATATGCATACTTGATAAAAAAGAAAGAAAATTGTCTTTAAACAGAGAATGAGTAGGAGTTATGTGAAATGTTAAGAGGGAAGTGCATTACCAACAAGGGCTGTCATGGGGTAAAGTCTGTGAAATAGACAGCCATAGCATAGTACAGACAGTGGCTTCAAGTAGAAGCATGTTCATGAAACAGCAAGACTGACTGAATAGGAGGGCTCTAGATGTCTAGGTGTCTTCTTCTATGCGACCTCCAACAGGGAGATTTTGAAAAGTGAAGAATTGCCAAGGGTATTGATTACCTGGGACACTAATGGTGCATGGGGTTTCCCTAGTACACCTTGAGCCAAACTGGACTATTCAATATGGTAAGATACCTCTAGTGTTTTGAATGAAGACAAAGGGTTACAGAACTATTTATTGGAAGAGTTACAGAGAATCTGGAAGAATCGTGCTCACTGCAAGCACCTCCAGAACCAAGCAAGCCAGAGTGAGCCCCCAGACAGATGAATATGAATGTGGCAAAACTATTCTTGCTAAGGCCTAGCCACTTGGGCTGGTAGAGATGCATAAGAAGAAAAAGGAGCTCCCCTAGAGCCTGAGAAATCCTGTGCTTTTTTTGCTGGTCACTTGGAGGTAGTAGGCTTCCCTGGATCCCAAGGGGACTGAATTAAGACAAAAGCTGTTGAAATTAAGATAAAATAGAAGAGGTGTTTGTTCATTTCTTCTGGGTATTAAATAATCCATATTGTAAAAGGGGGAAAAAAGTCATTAAAGTAAAAGGGAAAAAAATCTGCCTTTTAAAGGGGAAAACTGAAAACAAGTAATCAAAAATTAAAGGAGGAAAATTAAAGCAGTAAGCATGAGAAAGAGCAGAACGTTACAACCAAGAAATTTTTAAAATGTTTTGTAAGCACTGTGTATATTTAAGAGGACAACATCAAGGAAAAATTGTGTGCACTTATAATAATAACAGGGTGAATTAGAGACAATGGAAAAGGAAATAACAGAGACACTAAACAATTACTTGCAGCTGTCTTTACAAATAGACAAGACTACAGAATTCTCCCATTTGAGGATCAGATTTCTTCCACTGAAAGCATGAGAATTCGGAAGTGGGTAGATAATAGTGGTACTGCTGATAGAGTATCTTTCATCTGATAAATCCAAAGAAGAAGCATCAGAGGGAAATAGGAAAGAAAGAGCCAAGGTTTTTAGGAGAGTCATTTTAAAATTTATGTTATTATCATAAAAAGCAAGAGGCTAAGATAGTGACTACAATACCTACATGGAATTATCCTCTGCTTTGAGAAAGGCAACAACCAAACAGGCAATTTAATTCTGGTGAAAGAAGAACATTTAAGAAAGATGTAATCAGAAAGGAAATAACATATGTACTGTGCCTTTTTGATATATAAAATGAGCTATTATATTAGAATCTACTCCTAAGTTTCTATCTGAAAATAGTAAAAAGATAGGTGTGACTGCAACTAAGTAAAGATAAAGATGGTTACCCTTGGCCTTAAACCCACAGTTCTGAAGCTCCAGTCTGACTTATCTAAAATTCCTCTGATTTAATAATCTCTAAGGGATAATTTTACCCAAATTTGAATGCTCAAAGTAAAATTAAGCCATTTGGGGAAGTTTTGTTGAAGGTTTAATATGTTCTTCTAGGCCTCATTATCAACTTCAATCTCTAAATTTTTTTCTTAAAACAACAACAATAAAAAATACAAGCCAAACAAGTCTCCAGCCTGCTTTTTATCAATGAAGATACATGTAGCAAGCACTCATCTCTTCGAGGGTTTGTTTCTAGTCCTTACATGGATTCATTTTTTGTTGTTGTTTTAATCAGATTTCACTTTTTAAAACCTTTTCCCGCCATCAGCGAATGGGAGTAAGATTGGCTCACTACCAAAATTTTTTTTTTTAATTTTATTTATTTATTTTTGGCTATTCAAGGTTTTCACTGCTGCCACAGGCTCTTCTCTAGTTGCAAGGAGAGGGGGCTATTCTTATAGTTGAGGTGGTGACTTTTCTTGTTGTGGAACTTGGGCTCTAGGGCATGGGCTTCAGTTGTTGCAGCACATGGGCTCAACAGTTGCAGCTCCAAGGCTCTAGAGCACAGGCTCAATAGTTGGGATTCACGGGCTTAGTTGCTCCCCAGCATGTGGGATCCTCCCGGATCAGGGATTGAACCCATGTTCTCTTGCATTGGCAGGCGAATTCTTTACCACTGAGCTACCAGGGAAGCCCCTACTCATAAACTTTATGGGGACAGTGGTACAAATTACATTGACTACTATTGTCGAGCTTGTGAACAAAGTTTTTTTATTTATTTTTAAAGAATTTGTATTACTTTCAATCTTTTACTTTAAGTTTTAGAACAGGAAATGCCTTTAAGGCAACAACCAAACAGGCAATTTAATTCTGGTGAAAGAAGAACATTTAAGAAAGATGTAATCAGAAAGGAAATAACATATGTACTGTGCCTTTTTGATATATAAAATGAGCTATTATATTAGAATCTACTCCTAAGTTTCTATCTGAAAATAGTAAAAAGATAGGTGTGACTGCAACTAAGTAAAGATAAAGATGGTTACCCTTGGCCTTAAACCCACAGTTCTGAAGCTCCAGTCTGACTTATCTAAAATTCCTCTGATTTAATAATCTCTAAGGGATAATTTTACCCAAATTTGAATGCTCAAAGTAAAATTAAGCCATTTGGGGAAGTTTTGTTGAAGGTTTAATATGTTCTTCTAGGCCTCATTATCAACTTCAATCTCTAAATTTTTTTCTTAAAACAACAACAATAAAAAATACAAGCCAAACAAGTCTCCAGCCTGCTTTTTATCAATGAAGATACATGTAGCAAGCACTCATCTCTTCGAGGGTTTGTTTCTAGTCCTTACATGGATTCATTTTTTGTTGTTGTTTTAATCAGATTTCACTTTTTAAAACCTTTTCCCGCCATCAGCGAATGGGAGTAAGATTGGCTCACTACCAAAATTTTTTTTTTTAATTTTATTTATTTATTTTTGGCTATTCAAGGTTTTCACTGCTGCCACAGGCTCTTCTCTAGTTGCAAGGAGAGGGGGCTATTCTTATAGTTGAGGTGGTGACTTTTCTTGTTGTGGAACTTGGGCTCTAGGGCATGGGCTTCAGTTGTTGCAGCACATGGGCTCAACAGTTGCAGCTCCAAGGCTCTAGAGCACAGGCTCAATAGTTGGGATTCACGGGCTTAGTTGCTCCCCAGCATGTGGGATCCTCCCGGATCAGGGATTGAACCCATGTTCTCTTGCATTGGCAGGCGAATTCTTTACCACTGAGCTACCAGGGAAGCCCCTACTCATAAACTTTATGGGGACAGTGGTACAAATTACATTGACTACTATTGTCCAGTTTGTGAACAAAGTTATTTATTTTTAAAGAATTTGTATTACTTTCAATCTTTTACTTTAAGTTTTAGAACTAAGCAAACTGACAAACTACTCTGTTAATAACTAAGGCTTGAAATGTACAAAAATAACCAGTTTTACTATTTTTTCCTTTTAATGTCAAGTGTTAAAGCACTTGAATCACTGAAATCTCTCCCTTCTTTCTCTCTTTCACTTACACATACACACACAAGCACATAATTTTCCAATTCAATAATTAAGCCTAAACATTTGAACAGACAATTGTTAGGCTAAAAGTTTTAATTTTGTGATAAATAAAAAGCATAGCTTATTCTATTAAAATGCTTATTTCATTCCTGGAAAACCCAATCTAGGAAAAGGATGATAAGAACTATTATGAATAGGAGTATACTAACTGAGTAGAGAATTCAGATATAGAACCAAATACATGTGGGAAATCAATTTAAATGTGGCATTTTTTCATCAGTGGAGAAAAGCAAAATTACCTATAAATGAGGTTGAAACAACTGGAAAGCTGCTTGGGAAAATAAAAGTTGAATCCCCCTTTTATTATTTATGCCAAAATAATTTTCAGCTATACTAAAAATTTAAATGTGAAGAAATGAATTCTTAAACATTATCAGCAAAAGCACAAATAAAATGCATATGATATTAGAATAGAGAAGGTCTTCCTAATAGGACACATGACTAAAAAAGAAAAAGAATAATAAATTTAGCAGTATAAAATTCTGTATTTCTATGTGACAAAAACAAAAATAAATAGCAAAATAAAGAACATTTTATAATATGTAAACTACAAAAATATTTTCTGCAACTTACACAATGTTCAATTCAGTCCCTCAGTTGTGTCCAACTCTTTGAGATTCCTTGAACTGCAGCACACCGGGCTTCCCTGTCCTGAACCATCTCTTAGGATTGGCTCAAACTCATGTCCATTGATGCTATCCAACTGTCTTATCCTCTATAATCTCCTTCTTCTCCTGCCTTCTATTTCCCCCAGCATCAGGTCAATAAGTCATCTTCCGCATCAGGTGGAAAGTTACATTGACTACTATTGTCCAGTTTGTGAACAAAGTTATTTATTTTTAAAGAATTTGTATTACTTTCAATCTTTTACTTTAAGTTTTAGAACTAAGCAAACTGACAAACTACTCTGTTAATAACTAAGGCTTGAAATGTACAAAAATAACCAGTTTTACTATTTTTTCCTTTTAATGTCAAGTGTTAAAGCACTTGAATCACTGAAATCTCTCCCTTCTTTCTCTCTTTCACTTACACATACACACACAAGCACATAATTTTCCAATTCAATAATTAAGCCTAAACATTTGAACAGACAATTGTTAGGCTAAAAGTTTTAATTTTGTGATAAATAAAAAGCATAGCTTATTCTATTAAAATGCTTATTTCATTCCTGGAAAACCCAATCTAGGAAAAGGATGATAAGAACTATTATGAATAGGAGTATACTAACTGAGTAGAGAATTCAGATATAGAACCAAATACATGTGGGAAATCAATTTAAATGTGGCATTTTTTCATCAGTGGAGAAAAGCAAAATTACCTATAAATGAGGTTGAAACAACTGGAAAGCTGCTTGGGAAAATAAAAGTTGAATCCCCCTTTTATTATTTATGCCAAAATAATTTTCAGCTATACTAAAAATTTAAATGTGAAGAAATGAATTCTTAAACATTATCAGCAAAAGCACAAATAAAATGCATATGATATTAGAATAGAGAAGGTCTTCCTAATAGGACACATGACTAAAAAAGAAAAAGAATAATAAATTTAGCAGTATAAAATTCTGTATTTCTATGTGACAAAAACAAAAATAAATAGCAAAATAAAGAACATTTTATAATATGTAAACTACAAAAATATTTTCTGCAACTTACACAATGTTCAATTCAGTCCCTCAGTTGTGTCCAACTCTTTGAGATTCCTTGAACTGCAGCACACCGGGCTTCCCTGTCCTGAACCATCTCTTAGGATTGGCTCAAACTCATGTCCATTGATGCTATCCAACTGTCTTATCCTCTATAATCTCCTTCTTCTCCTGCCTTCTATTTCCCCCAGCATCAGGATCTTTTCCAATAAGTCATCTCTCCGCATCAGGTGGAGAAAGTATTGGAGCTTCAGCTTCAGCATCAGTCCTTTGAATGAATATTCAGGGCTGATTTCCTTTAGGAAATCACAATATTACCCATAAAGATAATTTTCTTAGTTTATGAAGAGCTTATATGAATCAATTTTTTTTCCATGCAGGAAAAGTTTTATTAAAGAGAAAAGGAATAGAGAAAGCTTCCAGGTAAAGGAAATGGAAGGGGGATAGAAGAGTACCCCCAAGAATCAATAACTTTTCTAAAAAAGAATAATTCAAAAGAAAAATGATGATGAGCAGAGAGAAGAAAACAGATGCAAATGAACTATGATTTGATGAAAAGAGGCTAAACTGTCAGTCTCTCCTCAACCTTGGAAACCACTAATCTTTTTATTGTCTCAGTTTGTCTTTTCCTGAATATCATATAATTGGAATTATACAGCATGGAGCTTTTCATTTTACTTCTTTCCCTTAGTAATATACATTGAAGCTTCCTCCATGTCTTTTCACAACTTGGAAGATCATTTCTTTTTAGTGCTGAATGATATTGCATTTTCTGGATGGACCACAATTTATTTATCCATTTACCTACTGATGGACATCTTGATTGTTTCCAAGTGTTGACAATTATGAATAAAGCTGTTCTAAACCTCTGCCTACAGGTTTTTGTGTGGACATACAAGTTTTCAACACATCTGGGTACAAACCAAGAAATGTGAAGGAAACCTCATGTGCAGTAGTTCATGGGGTCACAAAGACTTGAACATGACTTAGTGACTGAACAACCACAAAAATGGTAGAGTATGTATAGTTTTTGGACTTCCTCAGTGATTCAGCAGTAAAGAATCTGCCTACAGTGCAGGAGACTTGGGGTCAGTCCCTGGGATGGAATCATTCCCTGAGGCAGGGCATGGCAACCCACTCCAGTTTTATTGCCTGGAGAATTTCATAGACAGAGCAGCCTGGCAGGCCACAGTCCATAGAGTCGCAAAGAGTCAGGCATGACTGAAGCGACTTAGCAGGCACACATGCATGCATGTTTGATTTTGTCCAAAACTACCAAACTATCTTTCAAAGTGGATACGCCATTTTGCATTTCCACCAGCAATGAATGAGTTTCTGTTGCTCCAAATTTTTTTAAGATTTGGTATTGTCAGTATTCTGGATTTTGGTCATTCTAATTGGCATATAGTGGGATTTTTACCTTTTATATCTTATCATCACTCTGTTTATTCAATTTATATGCACAGTACATCATGGAAAATGCTGGATGAATCACAAGATAAAATCAAGATTGCTGGGAGACACATCAACATCCTCAGATAGGCAGATAGCAGAAAGAGAAGAGGAACTAAAGAGCCTTTTGATGAAAGCAAAAGAGGAGACTGAAAAAGCTGGTTTAAAACTCAGCATTGTTGAAAGAGACATCTGTACCCCAATGTACACTGCAGCACTCTATACAATAGCTACAACTGGGAGCAACCTAGATGTCCAATGATGAATGAATGGATAAATAAGCTATGGTATGGGCCTCCCTGGTGGTCCAGTGGGTAAGGACACTTCTTTACATTGGAAAAGATCATTTACTTCTTTCCCTTAGTAATATACATTGAAGTTTTGAATGAATTTTTTTGCATTTTTTTTGGATGGACCACAATTTATTTATCCATTTACCTACTGATGGACATCTTGATTGTTTCCAAGTGTTGACAATTATGAATAAAGCTGTTCTAAACCTCTGCCTACAGGTTTTTGTGTGGACATACAAGTTTTCAACACATCTGGGTACAAACCAAGAAATGTGAAGGAAACCTCATGTGCAGTAGTTCATGGGGTCACAAAGACTTGAACATGACTTAGTGACTGAACAACCACAAAAATGGTAGAGTATGTATAGTTTTTGGACTTCCTCAGTGATTCAGCAGTAAAGAATCTGCCTACAGTGCAGGAGACTTGGGGTCAGTCCCTGGGATGGAATCATTCCCTGAGGCAGGGCATGGCAACCCACTCCAGTTTTATTGCCTGGAGAATTTCATAGACAGAGCAGCCTGGCAGGCCACAGTCCATAGAGTCGCAAAGAGTCAGGCATGACTGAAGCGACTTAGCAGGCACACATGCATGCATGTTTGATTTTGTCCAAAACTACCAAACTATCTTTCAAAGTGGATACGCCATTTTGCATTTCCACCAGCAATGAATGAGTTTCTGTTGCTCCAAATTTTTTTAAGATTTGGTATTGTCAGTATTCTGGATTTTGGTCATTCTAATTGGCATATAGTGGGATTTTTACCTTTTATATCTTATCATCACTCTGTTTATTCAATTTATATGCACAGTACATCATGGAAAATGCTGGATGAATCACAAGATAAAATCAAGATTGCTGGGAGACACATCAACATCCTCAGATAGGCAGATAGCAGAAAGAGAAGAGGAACTAAAGAGCCTTTTGATGAAAGCAAAAGAGGAGACTGAAAAAGCTGGTTTAAAACTCAGCATTGTTGAAAGAGACATCTGTACCCCAATGTACACTGCAGCACTCTATACAATAGCTACAACTGGGAGCAACCTAGATGTCCAATGATGAATGAATGGATAAATAAGCTATGGTATGGGCCTCCCTGGTGGTCCAGTGGGTAAGGACACTTCTTTGCAGTGCAAGGTGCCCGGGTTTGATCCCTGGCCTGGGAAGATCCCACATGCTGCGGAGCAGCAGGACTGATGCATCCAACTATGGAGCTGGAGATCTGGGGCGCATGCTCCCAGAGCCAGTGCTCTGCGACAACAGAGACCACTGTGATGGGAGGCCCATATGGGCCAAAGAACAAAGATGGATGAAAATAGATAAATGAAAAGACCAATAGAAGTGGCCCGCCCACCCCCTCCCTCCCCAACCCGCACCCCTCCCAAAAAAGAAGCTATGGTATGTATATACAATGGAATATTTCTCAGCCATAACAAGAAATGCTGAAGAATCAGTCCTAATGATGTGGATGAATCTAGAACCTATTATACAAAGTGAAGTAAGTAAAAAAGAAAAGGACGAACACAATATACTAACACACATATATATGGAACCTAGTAAGATGGTATAGATAAATGAACACACAGAGCAGCGATGGAGAAACAGACATACAGAACAGACCTATGGACACTGAGGGGAGGGAAAATCAGGCGAGAGGTAGGAAAGAGCAACAAGGAAACCTACACTGTCATATGTAATATAGATAACCACTGTGATTAAGCTGTAAGACTAAAGGAACCTACATGGGGACTAAGAATCAATCTTGGGGAAGGAAGGGGAAAAGGAGGGAAGGCTCAGGTGGGAGGGTCAGAGAGATACCTATGACTATTTGGGGATTATGTATACCTTTTATATCTTATCATCACTCTGTTTATTCAATTTATATGCACAGTACATCATGGAAAATGCTGGATGAATCACAAGATAAAATCAAGATTGCTGGGAGACACATCAACATCCTCAGATAGGCAGATAGCAGAAAGAGAAGAGGAACTAAAGAGCCTTTTGATGAAAGCAAAAGAGGAGACTGAAAAAGCTGGTTTAAAACTCAGCATTGTTGAAAGAGACATCTGTACCCCAATGTACACTGCAGCACTCTATACAATAGCTACAACTGGGAGCAACCTAGATGTCCAATGATGAATGAATGGATAAATAAGCTATGGTATGGGCCTCCCTGGTGGTCCAGTGGGTAAGGACACTTCTTTGCAGTGCAAGGGGTGCCGGTTCGATCCCTGGCCTGGGAAGATCCCACATGCTGCGGAGCAGCAGGACTGATGCATCCAACTATGGAGCTGGAGATCTGGGGCGCATGCTCCCAGAGCCAGTGCTCTGCGACAACAGAGACCACTGTGATGGGAGGCCCATATGGGCCAAAGAACAAAGATGGATGAAAATAGATAAATGAAAGACCAATAGAAGTGGCCCGCCTGCCCCCCTCCCTCCCCAACCCGCACCCCTCCCAAAAAAGAAGCTATGGTATGTATATACAATGGAATATTTCTCAGCCATAACAAGAAATGCTGAAGAATCAGTCCTAATGATGTGGATGAATCTAGAACCTATTATACAAAGTGAAGTAAGTAAAAAAGAAAAGGACGAACACAATATACTAACACACATATATATGGAACCTAGTAAGATGGTATAGATAAATGAACACACAGAGCAGCGATGGAGAAACAGACATACAGAACAGACCTATGGACACTGAGGGGAGGGAAAATCAGGCGAGAGGTAGGAAAGAGCAACAAGGAAACCTACACTGTCATATGTAATATAGATAACCACTGTGATTAAGCTGTAAGACTAAAGGAACCTACATGGGGACTAAGAATCAATCTTGGGGGGGGAAGGAAGGGGGAAAAGGGAGGGAAGGCTCAGGTGGGAGGGGTCAGAGAGATACCTATGACTATTTGGGGATTATGTATACCTGTAAACAAGAAAAATCTGTAAAAACATATAACAATACCTTCGCTGTACACCTGAAGCTAATGCAACAGTGTAAACCAAATATACCACAATAAAAAAAAAAGTGCCAATAAAACCCCACCAAACCTCAACAGTGCAAAAACTAAGATCATGCTATCTGGTTCCATCATTTCATAGCAAGTGGAAGGGGAAAAATGGAAACTGACAAATTTTATTTTCTTGGGCTCCAAAATCACTGTGGACAGTGACTGCAGCCATGAAATTAAAAGACATTTGCTCCCTGGAAGAAAAGCTATGACAAAGCTAGAAAGCATATTAAAAAGCAGAGACCTCACTTTGCTGACAAAGGTCTGTATAGTCAAACCTACGTTTTTTTCCCAAGTAGTCATGTATCAGTGTGAGAGTTTGACCACAAAGAAGGCTGAACACCAAAGAATTGATGCTTTTGAACTGTGGTGTTGGAGAAGACGCTTGAGAATTCTTTGGACTGCAAAGGAGATCAAATCAGTCAATCCTAAAGGGAATCAACCCTGAATATTCACTGGAGGAAATGATGTTGAAACTGAAATTCTAATACTTTGGCTACCTGACACAGAGAGCAACTGATTGGAAAAGACCCAGATGCTGGGAAAGATTGATGGCAAAAGAGAAGGGGTGGCAGAAAATAAGATGGTTAGATAGCATCACTGATTCAATGGATATGAATTTGAGCAAACTCAGAGATAGTGAAGGATAAGGAAGCCTGGCATGCTGTAGTCCATGAGGTTTCAAAGAGGTGGACATGACTTAGTGACTGAACAACAAACTTATTTGAATCTTCCAGTCATGAAAATTTTTTGAATGCTAACAAGCATTATCAGGAATGGAATGATGAGCCATTTTTGTGAAAAGGATAAGCTTGAATTGATCATTCCATCTTTGTAGAAACTTTGGAGAAAGGGGTGGAAAGAACTAGAAAAGCCTTCCCTCTTACCAAACAACTGGTACCACTCTATGATAATCATAACAGAGAAGGAAATGAACATTTCTGGACACTATTTCCTGCACAATATCTTTCCTACTGGTATTATATTGGGATGGCCAAAAAGGTCATTTCAGTTTTTCCATAATATTTTATTATTATAAATATACTTTTCCTGTAATATTTTATTTTAAAAAATATATAATAAATATTTTATTATATAAATATTATGGAAACACTTGAATGATCTTTTTGGCCAACTCAACAGTACAACAGTTAAATGAATTTAGGGAATCAGATTCATTCTGACTACTAGTACATTAAAAATTCTGAGAAGTCCTACAGTATTGAAAACTATTTCCCTTGACACAGTTTCCCATAATTATTTGATAATAGAGTACTTATACTTAACTTCTATTAACATTAGACATAAAACACTTGGGGAAATATGGATCTATCTCCTTTTACATACATTATCTTATTTGATCCTAATATCAATTCTAGGAAAAATATTTATTCTCTTCATTTTAAAAATTAGAAAATTGAGAATTCAAGTATTTTTTTAACTTTGACCAATACTATTCTATCCCTATGTGGAGTCCTACCTGAGTCTTCCCCATTACAAAGTTCTGACCAGCTACTTTGTAGACGTATATAAATCCACTCAGATTGGAATTTACTCCATACTAGATTCCCTTAATTCACTTTAGTATTTTTAGAGTAAGGATATTCTATATGCATAGAATGACACTAGTGCAAGAACCCAAGATTTGAGACTCCTTAAATCCATAATTTGCGAACTATAAAATGACTGCATGGGCTCAGCTGTAACAGAAAACAATATTGTGATTCTCTCTGGTTCAAATTAACCATCTGGCAAATTGTCCAGATTTTCTGACCTTGATAAACTTTTGAGGGGTTGGTCATACTAAGAAATTCAAATGAGCCATGTAATTCAGGTAGTCCCTGAATCATTATAATAAGCTATCCCAACTCCAATGTGCTCTCAAGCCCAGAAAAGAGGCATTTGATACTTTTGTAGCAGAACATAAAGCAAAAAAAAAAAAAAAAAAAAAAGGCTGAAAGGGAAGAAAATCCTACCATTACTCTGAATGTTCCTGCTTTCTGTGGGTTTTGGTCAGACAAAGCTCCAATTATTTCTTTCTGCATTAATTCCTTTTCCAGTAAAGTGCTTAAAGAATATACTTCCAGTTAAAGCTTTTAGGGTGGACCATTGCTCAAGTCATTTTCTTCATTTATTGAAGAAAGCATCTGAAAATATACTATGAGTAGCAATTCAGATATGGCTCTTGGGGAAAAGCATGATGACTTAATATGTCTCCCTACCAACCCACCTAACTTCTGTGATTGAATTAATACAGAGGATAATGGGGGAGAAGGGATAGAAATGTGAGTTGTAACCGCAATTTGAGCTGTTGTACAGTTACATCATGGCATCAGTTTTTGCACTCAAGCTGGTAAATGACTACACCCAGAGATATGTGAACCCTTTCTGATGAGATACAAATCAATCCAAACAGTCATCCAATTCTTCCTTGCAATAAATTTAAACCATATCTTTCCCATCCTTTTAGCCTTTGGTTCTCATTTCATTTCTAGCTCACTGTGGTCTCAGCTCAATTTTTAAGGGATCTGATCCAATTGCCTGGCTCAGAAACTTGAAAAAAAATTTTAAAAGGGTCCAAATTATAAAATCCTAAGATCTGGTTGAGTGGGGTTTGCCACAGAATAAAAGAGTGCATCTTTCACCTAACTGGATCATATAAGAAGTTTAGAGAATAGATTTATCAGTTAGCTATTAAAGCATACCAAAACATCCCTGAATTTAATAGCCTAAAACATCATGTACTCTTGTTGCCCACAAAAATCTGGGAGTGCTAGGCTAGCCCTTTGGCCCTCTTCTCAGTGTGGTTCTTCTTTTCTTAACTAGGATCACTCATACACCTGTGATCAGCTATGTGGTAGACAGGCACTCTGCTGATCTTGGTTGGGCTCCATACTAAGAAATTCAAATGAGCCATGTAATTCAGGTAGTCCCTGAATCATTATAATAAGCTATCCCAACTCCAATGTGCTCTCAAGCCCAGAAAAGAGGCATTTGATACTTTTGTAGCAGAACATAAAGCAAAAAAAAAAAAAAAAAGGCTGAAAGGGAAGAAAATCCTACCATTACTCTGAATGTTCCTGCTTTCTGTGGGTTTTGGTCAGACAAAGCTCCAATTATTTCTTTCTGCATTAATTCCTTTTCCAGTAAAGTGCTTAAAGAATATACTTCCAGTTAAAGCTTTTAGGGTGGACCATTGCTCAAGTCATTTTCTTCATTTATTGAAGAAAGCATCTGAAAATATACTATGAGTAGCAATTCAGATATGGCTCTTGGGGAAAAGCATGATGACTTAATATGTCTCCCTACCAACCCACCTAACTTCTGTGATTGAATTAATACAGAGGATAATGGGGGAGAAGGGATAGAAATGTGAGTTGTAACCGCAATTTGAGCTGTTGTACAGTTACATCATGGCATCAGTTTTTGCACTCAAGCTGGTAAATGACTACACCCAGAGATATGTGAACCCTTTCTGATGAGATACAAATCAATCCAAACAGTCATCCAATTCTTCCTTGCAATAAATTTAAACCATATCTTTCCCATCCTTTTAGCCTTTGGTTCTCATTTCATTTCTAGCTCACTGTGGTCTCAGCTCAATTTTTAAGGGATCTGATCCAATTGCCTGGCTCAGAAACTTGAAAAAAAATTTAAATGGGTCCAAATTATGAAATCCTAAGATCTGGTTGAGTGGGGTTTGCCACAGAATAAAAGAGTGCATCTTTCACCTAACTGGATCATATAAGAAGTTTAGAGAATAGATTTATCAGTTAGCTATTAAAGCATACCAAAACATCCCTGAATTTAATAGCCTAAAACATCATGTACTCTTGTTGCCCACAAAAATCTGGGAGTGCTAGGCTAGCCCTTTGGCCCTCTTCTCAGTGTGGTTCTTCTTTTCTTAACTAGGATCACTCATACACCTGTGATCAGCTATGTGGTAGACAGGCACTCTGCTGATCTTGGTTGGGCTCCATTCCACGTATAGGAGTTGGCTGGCTGTTAGCCAGTATAAAATGGTCTCAGCAGGAATATCTCATCTTTGCTCCATGTGGCCTCTTATTCTCCTGCAAGCCAGTGCAGGCAAAGGCAAGGTTCAAAAGAAAACAGAAGCAAGCAGAAGCAAACTTATCTTGAAGTTCAGGCTTAGAATTGGCACACCATACTTTAATCCTAATTTTCCCACCAAAGAAAGTCATAAGTACAACCCAGATTCAAAAAACTGTTGGATAACACAAACATTAAAGGGTATTGATACAGAGAGGTATGAAAATTGGGGCTGATTTTGCAACAAATTTATAGTAGCTTTTTTATAGTCATATTTTATATCTTTCTTTTTCCAGCTGACTATTGAGGCATTTTGGGCACAGAGGCATCCCAATGTCTGGAGCAAAGGTGGAGGATCACTCTGCCTATATTCACCATCAGTAGAGTGCAAGACTTTTCTTCACATTCTGTAAGCTACATAAAGCCAGGTTGGATCTCTGACTCTATCTCTGTCTCTCTTTTCCTCTCCATCTTCCTCACTCTCTCTCCTCCTTGCCCTACTGTATTTCTGTATTTCCAGCACATTAAACAATGCCCAGCTCAGATGCTTACTAAATATTTGTGAATGAATAAATGATTGAGGGAAAGGAAGCATTATGTAAGAGTCCCCATTAACAGAGTCAGATGGAGAAAGTGAACCAAATTTAGCAAGAGACCGAGGAAAAGAGTAATAAAGTGATACAAAGCAGATAAGAGAAATCTACCTTAGAAAAGAAGTTCAGAACTGAGGTAAAGTGACACTGCATTTGTAATGGTGTTTTGAGGTTCCCGCTGCTGCTGGCTTAGCCATGCTGGGAATACTTAAACAGACCACAGCTCAGTAGACAGGAAGGAATGAATCTGCTGCAGACATCAAGCGGAGCAGGAAAAACAGGAGATTATGCAGCTCACTGTCCTGGAAAGCAGTTGATTCCAGGTGACTGAGGATGAAGGGATAGGGTGACCCTCACCGGGGTGGATGTGGGGGTTGGTTTTACTGGCTGGCCTGGCAGGCCTAGGAAGACCCCCAATAATATAAGAATCTGTCAGTAAATGTCAGGGTCCCTGTCACCAAGTAGGGTTTAAGGGACAGATTTGAGGCAAACAACTGCAGACAACTGGGAGGTGAGAAAATCTGAAATGACAAGAGATAAGCCTTGGGACTCTGAACACAATATAAAGAGAAGTTGATAGCATCCACCAAAGGAAGCCAAGAAGAAACGAATGGTTAGTGCATCAGGGATTCCCCAGCTCCTCGAGGCCACGCACATATTTGACTCCCTTGTCCTTTAGCAAGCAGAGAGGTGTTTTATCCCGTCAGTAAAATCTGCATTGCTGGGATGACAGGTCATAAGTACAACCCAGATTCAAAAAACTGTTGGATAACACAAACATTAAAGGGTATTGATACAGAGAGGTATGAAAATTGGGGCTGATTTTGCAACAAATTTATAGTAGCTTTTTTATAGTCATATTTTATATCTTTCTTTTTCCAGCTGACTATTGAGGCATTTTGGGCACAGAGGCATCCCAATGTCTGGAGCAAAGGTGGAGGATCACTCTGCCTATATTCACCATCAGTAGAGTGCAAGACTTTTCTTCACATTCTGTAAGCTACATAAAGCCAGGTTGGATCTCTGACTCTATCTCTGTCTCTCTTTTCCTCTCCATCTTCCTCACTCTCTCTCCTCCTTGCCCTACTGTATTTCTGTATTTCCAGCACATTAAACAATGCCCAGCTCAGATGCTTACTAAATATTTGTGAATGAATAAATGATTGCGGGAAAGGAAGCATTATGTAAGAGTCCCCATTAACAGAGTCAGATGGAGAAAGTGAACCAAATTTAGCAAGAGACCGAGGAAAAGAGTAATAAAGTGATACAAAGCAGATAAGAGAAATCTACCTTAGAAAAGAAGTTCAGAACTGAGGTAAAGTGACACTGCATTTGTAATGGTGTTTTGAGGTTCCCGCTGCTGCTGGCTTAGCCATGCTGGGAATACTTAAACAGACCACAGCTCAGTAGACAGGAAGGAATGAATCTGCTGCAGACATCAAGCGGAGCAGGAAAAACAGGAGATTATGCAGCTCACTGTCCTGGAAAGCAGTTGATTCCAGGTGACTGAGGATGAAGGGATAGGGTGACCCTCACCGGGGTGGATGTGGGGGTTGGTTTTACTGGCTGGCCTGGCAGGCCTAGGAAGACCCCCAATAATATAAGAATCTGTCAGTAAATGTCAGGGTCCCTGTCACCAAGTAGGGTTTAAGGGACAGATTTGAGGCAAACAACTGCAGACAACTGGGAGGTGAGAAAATCTGAAATGACAAGAGATAAGCCTTGGGACTCTGAACACAATATAAAGAGAAGTTGATAGCATCCACCAAAGGAAGCCAAGAAGAAACGAATGGTTAGTGCATCAGGGATTCCCCAGCTCCTCGAGGCCACGCACATATTTGACTCCCTTGTCCTTTAGCAAGCAGAGAGGTGTTTTATCCCGTCAGTAAAATCTGCATTGCTGGGATGACAGGACTCACTTTCTGCAGGGTGCATAACAACTTTCCGACACGTTGTCAGAATGTGTCAGGTCGAGTTACTGTGATTCTGTTTCATAAGGATGTGACACGTGGTGCCACTGCTGGCAATTCAGACGTTTCCTGTCAATGCCTGCCACTCAGGAATGGAGGTGTAATCAAATCCAAGTCGCAATGAGGCTTTCTGCAGGAGAGTCGCTTCCAAGTTTTACTTTTAATACCTGAGGTTTTGTATTACTGATATTAAATAAAAACTCTTTGCAATGAATTTTAAATGAGATAAAAGCTCTCACCAGAGATTTGTTAAAAGCAGATGAACAGCTGTTCTCTCTTCCCCCCGTTTTAGTAGAAGGGCTTTAAATTATATATTAACCAAAAAGGTAAACAGAATAAAATGGGCAATTAAATATTAATGGAAGATGTAGTGGAATTGTCCTGTGCTGCACTTAAAACAGCCTGAATGATTGAGCTGTGAATTGCTCTCCCCGAGGTATTGAAATATTCATCAGCACTATTTAATAAATGTTCATATTCGTAGGCACTCATGTTTACACTACAGCACTTGCAAGAGAGTGCTTACTAAAGAAAACATGCTAATGGAAGGTGAACTTTCCTGTATAGTGAGTCACCTTAAATTATACAGAGTGTGCCGCTGAGGAGACAAAGACTGCTAGAGTCGAAACTGAGGATGAAGGGATAGGGTGACCCTCACCGGGGTGGATGTGGGGGTTGGTTTTACTGGCTGGCCTGGCAGGCCTAGGAAGACCCCCAATAATATAAGAATCTGTCAGTAAATGTCAGGGTCCCTGTCACCAAGTAGGGTTTAAGGGACAGATTTGAGGCAAACAACTGCAGACAACTGGGAGGTGAGAAAATCTGAAATGACAAGAGATAAGCCTTGGGACTCTGAACACAATATAAAGAGAAGTTGATAGCATCCACCAAAGGAAGCCAAGAAGAAACGAATGGTTAGTGCATCAGGGATTCCCCAGCTCCTCGAGGCCACGCACATATTTGACTCCCTTGTCCTTTAGCAAGCAGAGAGGTGTTTTATCCCGTCAGTAAAATCTGCATTGCTGGGATGACAGGACTCACTTTCTGCAGGGTGCATAACAACTTTCCGACACGTTGTCAGAATGTGTCAGGTCGAGTTACTGTGATTCTGTTTCATAAGGATGTGACACGTGGTGCCACTGCTGGCAATTCAGACGTTTCCTGTCAATGCCTGCCACTCAGGAATGGAGGTGTAATCAAATCCAAGTCGCAATGAGGCTTTCTGCAGGAGAGTCGCTTCCAAGTTTTACTTTTAATACCTGAGGTTTTGTATTACTGATATTAAATAAAAACTCTTTGCAATGAATTTTAAATGAGATAAAAGCTCTCACCAGAGATTTGTTAAAAGCAGATGAACAGCTGTTCTCTCTTCCCCCCTTTTTAGTAGAAGGGCTTTAAATTATATATTAACCAAAAAGGTAAACAGAATAAAATGGGCAATTAAATATTAATGGAAGATGTAGTGGAATTGTCCTGTGCTGCACTTAAAACAGCCTGAATGATTGAGCTGTGAATTGCTCTCCCCGAGGTATTGAAATATTCATCAGCACTATTTAATAAATGTTCATATTCGTAGGCACTCATGTTTACACTACAGCACTTGCAAGAGAGTGCTTACTAAAGAAAACATGCTAATGGAAGGTGAACTTTCCTGTATAGTGAGTCACCTTAAATTATACAGAGTGTGCCGCTGAGGAGACAGGGAAATCTCTCCTCTGACAAATGAGACGCGTGCATAAAAGAGAAGCGTCTTTTGTCAAGAGAAAGGCTGGGGATGGCGTAGAGGCGATGTGGCACCAAGACTATTTTGAGGTTTTTAAAAATTTATCTGGTTTGCATTTTAAAAACGCTTAACCTTTCCTGCCTGAAGCAGAGCTTCATTTCTATGCGATTACTGTAAACAGCCTACCTTATGGGAAGGGATGCAAGAGACAGCAAAAAGAGACTGCGGTGAAAAACCTTTAAACAACCAAGGTAAAACCATTTCAGGTGACAGCAGAGAAGACACAAAGACACACACAGCAATTATGGTTCGAGGCAGACACTGCCTCTTACCGCTTCCTCTCTGTGACATTTATTTAGTTTTTCTTTCCCAGGAATTGCAGATACTGTATCACCTCAAGTGGGGAGTCTGATTGTTCTCATAAGTTAAACAGAATCAAGGCCAATCAATATCTTGGAATGGGCTGATCTCCAGGGAGGATATTAAGATTTACTAGGGCAGTGGAGGAAAGGGGCTGTAACTGTAGCTGCTGGATCTCTGATGAGTGGGATGCCTAAAAGGAACATGCCCAGTGACTTAGATACCTGTTTACTGAAAAACATATTGTCACCCAAATTCAGCAGCAGCATGCATTTGTGCTGGATCATGGTCAATTGGAGGCTTCCTTTGTGACAGCTCTTCATCATTCTGTATGATTAACCAGAAAATACTTAAATAAATAATATTTATTCAGTGAGAAAACAGTATCCATGGTTCCAAGAGTAACAAATACAGCCATACAGAATACTATAGGTTGATCTCAATATTTCAATCCCCTGTTACAGTTTTACACTTCCATACCTATGTCATGGTTTCCCAATAAAATGGAGCCTTGGTCATATAACTTGCATTGGCTAATGAGTTGGACACGGCATGAAAAAAGCTCAAAATGTTCATTCACAACAGGCTTGTTCTTTTGTGCTTTGACTTTCTGCTAAGAGAAGCCAGTAATCCCAGGAGGATGGGATGGGGCTAATGGAAGGTGAACTTTCCTGTATAGTGAGGCACCGTAAATTATACAGAGTGTGCCGCTGAGGAGACAGGGAAATCTCTCCTCTGACAAATGAGACGCGTGCATAAAAGAGAAGCGTCTTTTGTCAAGAGAAAGGCTGGGGATGGCGTAGAGGCGATGTGGCACCAAGACTATTTTGAGGTTTTTAAAAATTTATCTGGTTTGCATTTTAAAAACGCTTAACCTTTCCTGCCTGAAGCAGAGCTTCATTTCTATGCGATTACTGTAAACAGCCTACCTTATGGGAAGGGATGCAAGAGACAGCAAAAAGAGACTGCGGTGAAAAACCTTTAAACAACCAAGGTAAAACCATTTCAGGTGACAGCAGAGAAGACACAAAGACACACACAGCAATTATGGTTCGAGGCAGACACTGCCTCTTACCGCTTCCTCTCTGTGACATTTATTTAGTTTTTCTTTCCCAGGAATTGCAGATACTGTATCACCTCAAGTGGGGAGTCTGATTGTTCTCATAAGTTAAACAGAATCAAGGCCAATCAATATCTTGGAATGGGCTGATCTCCAGGGAGGATATTAAGATTTACTAGGGCAGTGGAGGAAAGGGGCTGTAACTGTAGCTGCTGGATCTCTGATGAGTGGGATGCCTAAAAGGAACATGCCCAGTGACTTAGATACCTGTTTACTGAAAAACATATTGTCACCCAAATTCAGCAGCAGCATGCATTTGTGCTGGATCATGGTCAATTGGAGGCTTCCTTTGTGACAGCTCTTCATCATTCTGTATGATTAACCAGAAAATACTTAAATAAATAATATTTATTCAGTGAGAAAACAGTATCCATGGTTCCAAGAGTAACAAATACAGCCATACAGAATACTATAGGTTGATCTCAATATTTCAATCCCCTGTTACAGTTTTACACTTCCATACCTATGTCATGGTTTCCCAATAAAATGGAGCCTTGGTCATATAACTTGCATTGGCTAATGAGTTGGACACGGCATGAAAAAAAAGCTCAAAATGTTCATTCACAACAGGCTTGTTCTTTTGTGCTTTGACTTTCTGCTAAGAGAAGAAACTGCTTCCAGTTAATCCCAGGAGGATGAAGGACACTGGGGCACCAACCCCAGCTGTGGTCATCTAAATCAGGTGAACTTTAACTGATTTGCAGATGCATGAACAAGAAGCCCACTGTTTTGAGTTTGTTATACCGTAGTACTATGGCACTGTCAAGGTCAGAGAGGATCATTCCAAGATAAAATCCTCCTTAAATATATTTTAAAACCTAGAATTCAGCTTCAATGTTTTAAAAATTTATATAAAAGCAAAATTAAATTCAAAGTGGATTATTTCTGTTGAGAAACTTCTAAGAAGTCTAGCTTTCCTACTATGAGACCATTATTCAACTGATGCCAAATACACTCCAGCTATCAAAGAAGAATATCATGAATGTAAACCTATATAGTAATAGTAAACAGTACAGTCACATGTAAGAATTTAACCTCTGAACTTGACCTAATGCATACAAAACCACCAATCAACGCAGAAGAATGATTCTTCTAATCAACTTTTATTTGCTGATTTCCTCCTGAAATGTTTGCAGAACACTTGCACACTGTGTAAGGACTATTTGCAATGTTCTATAGATAAAACAAGTTGGATTTGTAAAGTAACTGAACATTAGCTTAAGTTCTGATAGGAAGGGAGGCAAAACTCTCATTTTACTGGTCTTTTTATAAGTCATTTAACTGGTTAAGCACCAAAGGCAATATGATTACGTTATACACATGACACATTAAACTTTTAAAGAAGCTATCAGAGTCCCTTTTGAGTCCATCTGAATTCTTGCCTAAAAAAGTGGAAGGACAGGCGAAAGACAGGAGAAAAGATAACAGAAGGAGGAAATGAGATTGTGGTGACTTCAGCCCCTTCCTCCACAGCTTAACTGCCTCCCCTGCTTACACAACTTTGTCTGAAAATTCATCCGACATTGGAAAAAGCTAGTCTTTCTTCCATAGCTCACGTTAGGCCTTTGGACCAACCCAGATATCTAAACAAAAATGCACGCTTCTAATAAAGTAGGTTCTACCAAGTCTAACCTTGCAGAGAAGAGAAATGTATACTCTTGTTCAAAAGAAGAGGGTGACCTTGTTAGTACAAGTACTGTAATAAGAATACATTGAGCAAAACTATTGGTGTGAGCGCAGTAAAACATCCAGGAGGAAATTAGCTGTTTTAAACCACGGAACTAATGTGAATCATTGCTAATAGCTGCTTATTTATCACCAACATAAAAAGATAATTTGGCTAAGCTAATGAAGTAATTCCAGCTTTTAAATGTTAGTTATTAATTGAATGTTACTAGGAAAAAAAAAAAAAAAACAAGGGAGGGAAACTACAAGAAGTGATTGTAACTAGCTTCCTGAGTATATTAATATTTTCTTGATGTTTAGATAAATTTCCATTGCATAAATTTGGGGATATCCAAAGTGGATTATTTCTGTTGAGAAACTTCTAAGAAGTCTAGCTTTCCTACTATGAGACCATTATTCAACTGATGCCAAATACACTCCAGCTATCAAAGAAGAATATCATGAATGTAAACCTATATAGTAATAGTAAACAGTACAGTCACATGTAAGAATTTAACCTCTGAACTTGACCTAATGCATACAAAACCACCAATCAACGCAGAAGAATGATTCTTCTAATCAACTTTTATTTGCTGATTTCCTCCTGAAATGTTTGCAGAACACTTGCACACTGTGTAAGGACTATTTGCAATGTTCTATAGATAAAACAAGTTGGATTTGTAAAGTAACTGAACATTAGCTTAAGTTCTGATAGGAAGGGAGGCAAAACTCTCATTTTACTGGTCTTTTTATAAGTCATTTAACTGGTTAAGCACCAAAGGCAATATGATTACGTTATACACATGACACATTAAACTTTTAAAGAAGCTATCAGAGTCCCTTTTGAGTCCATCTGAATTCTTGCCTAAAAAAGTGGAAGGACAGGCGAAAGACAGGAGAAAAGATAACAGAAGGAGGAAATGAGATTGTGGTGACTTCAGCCCTTCCTCCACAGCTTAACTGCCTCCCCTGCTTACACAACTTTGTCTGAAAATTCATCCGACATTGGAAAAAGCTAGTCTTTCTTCCATAGCTCACGTTAGGCCTTTGGACCAACCCAGATATCTAAACAAAAATGCACGCTTCTAATAAAGTAGGTTCTACCAAGTCTAACCTTGCAGAGAAGAGAAATGTATACTCTTGTTCAAAAGAAGAGGGTGACCTTGTTAGTACAAGTACTGTAATAAGAATACATTGAGCAAAACTATTGGTGTGAGCGCAGTAAAACATCCAGGAGGAAATTAGCTGTTTTAAACCACGGAACTAATGTGAATCATTGCTAATAGCTGCTTATTTATCACCAACATAAAAAGATAATTTGGCTAAGCTAATGAAGTAATTCCAGCTTTTAAATGTTAGTTATTAATTGAATGTTACTAGGAAAAAAAAAAAAAAAACAAGGGAGGGAAACTACAAGAAGTGATTGTAACTAGCTTCCTGAGTATATTAATATTTTCTTGATGTTGTTAGATAATATTCCCATTGCATAAATTTGGGGATATCAAACTATATAAGAAGATCCCCAGAGAAAGACAACCTACATTCAGCACTTTCATAAGACAATGTAAAATGGATTGGGCTGAAGGAGAGGTGTGTTTGGGGAGTATGTCGGGGGTGTGGGTATAGGTGGTGTGTGCTTCCCTTTGTGTTTTTCTTTCTTTCTAATTGCAAGTGAGAAAATATCCCCAACAGTAACATACAGACATTAGACTCAGCCAAACATGACATAATTCTGGTTAATTTGGGGTTAACCAAAAAATTCGTTCAGATTTTTCTGTAACATCCGACTGAAAAACCTGAATGAATTTTTTGGCTAATCCAATACTTTCTGCAGTATGACCTTAAATTCATTGTTTAATTTTCTAAGCCTTAATTTATACCTTCTCCAATGGGGTACTAATATGTAGTTTTAAACTAAAATGCTGTGTTAATCTTCTGAAGTATACATCATAAACTGTTTTGTGGGGGTTTTTTCAATACATTCCTCCAAGTCAGCTATGTAGAACCAAATTTTCCTTCTGGGTAGCAACTCCCTTAACATAAACTGTGGCAGATTTCCCAATTTTTCAGTGAATTTTGGTTATTAGATAAATCTTATTTCTTATTTCAGTATTGAAAGACATAGTTCTGTTCCCTGTCAAATTTCAATTCCATATCTGATTCAAAGTTCTCTCTGCCTCCAGGGTAGGACAGACCATGACTCTAGTCATCTAAAGTTGAGCTGAGGCACAGTCAGTTCTTTGTCTGCCCCACCCACCCTCCTAACTTCCTGTACTTTCCCGCTTCCCTTGATCTCTCAGGAATTAGACAAGGATAAGTGAAAGGAGAAAAAAAAAAAAAAGTTTCCTTCTTGGCTAGACAGGATTATTCTCCTCTCCTTTGCTGCAGTGACTGTTGATCAGGCTGATGTACTCTTTCGGATGGGAAGAGTCAAGCAGGGCCCACTGAGGGTAGCGCACACTCTTTCCTACCACCTCTCCCAGGTAGGCATTCCACACTGCCTCCACATGCTGTGACAAGATTGTGACATCCAATCTCATTTACCCTCTGGGGCCAACTCTCAGCCTGAATCCCCAAGATTTAGGTAACCAATTTCTAATGAGTTCCTACTATGGGCTAGGTCTCTTCTAGGCCCCGGACACATGGGAAAAAATTTAGGAAAAAATCTGTGTCATCAGAGGGAGGACTGCAGTTTTAAATGTTATGGTAAGCCTCACTGAAATGGTAATGTTTCAACAAAGATTTGAAGGAGGTGAGATAGTGAATCATTTGGATATCTGGGGGAAACAGTTTCTAGGTAGTGGGAAAAGTCAATGAAAGGTTTTAAGGTTGAAAGTTACTTTGAGAACCAAAGAACAGCAAGGAGACCAATGTCAAGCATAACACAAAGCAGTCTAATTTACTATGGGTTGAAATGTGTGCATATAAGTAAGCAAAAATGTGTGCACACTCTCTCTCTCAACTACACATATGCATAACATCTCAGGGTAGAGATGGTGAGGCCAAAGGCTTAAGACCCTTGATTTTAACTTAGTTCATAATTCACATAATTTAAAACAGGTACTGTATTAGTTAAAATCATTGGTCCTGGAGTCAGACTATCTGAATGCAAATCCTGATTCCTCTACTTAATTACTTTTGTAAAATTGTAAAAATAACATAGCCTCATTCTCCCTCAGTTTCCTTTTTTTTGTAAAATGAGGATGAAAGTAGAATGTCAGAACTGCTGTACAATAACAGAATTAATGCCTGAAAGCAAATATACAACTTCTGTCCATAGTGATTTTAATGGACAGTAAGGTTAAGAATTACTGATTGTATGTTTTAGTGGTTTACTGATAAGGTTTCAAATAAAAAGTCACCTGAGTAAGGCTTTCTGGGATAGTCTTTAGAAATGTTCAGAAATATTCCAATATTCCTCCTTCTATGACATGGTGTGACTGGATTCCTTCACTTCCTTTCAAGTCAAACACGGCCATGTGACTTGCTGTGTCCAGTGAAATTTGAGAAGTGGCAACTAGAGCTTTTATATACAAGTGACATCTATCAGTTCTAACACAGGCATTGTATATCCTTTCCCTAGAAATGGTGATCATAGAAAAGAAATGCGTATTTACCTATGGAACCTCTGATATGCTACATTTCCATAGACTATGATGGCCAGAGCACAACCCACCTGCCACCTGACTGTCTGTACTGGGGACTTGCAATTGGTGCCAGAATAAGCCTTTGCACTCTTAACCCACTAAGGTCTGCAGATTTCATCATAATTTAGGTTATTTTGACTGATATACTTTGATTGATGATATTATATAGTTTCCTCATTCTCCAGTCACTTTTCAGCACACCTTCAGATTTAATTTTCATTATGGTACTATATTGTTCTTCTTTGAAATAATCTTACAGAATGTCTGAGAGACATTCTCAGCACAATGATGAGATCAAAAATCTCATCAGAATTTAAAACCTATTTATTGAATTACTAAATTTCACAAAATATAAATTATCTTTAGAGTCTTAAAATGAATGAGTCTTATGCTACATTCTACACGATATGGCATGCTTTTAGGATATTTATATCAAAAATTCAGACATATGATTTCCATGTGATTTAAGTTAAACTTCTAGGACATAGACACAACTTGGTCATTTCACAATGAGATTATATCATGAATAAAAAAAGGTAAAAAGGAATGTCAATGGTTTAAATACAGTAATTAAAGGGCAGAGATTGTCAGAGTAGATAAAAAAAAAAGATTCCAACTTATGTTGTCCACAAAAATAGCTGTAAATATAAAGACACATATAGATCAAGAGTAAATGAATGGAAAGCAAATATACAACTTCTGTCCATAGTGATTTTAATGGACAGTAAGGTTAAGAATTACTGATTGTATGTTTTAGTGGTTTACTGATAAGGTTTCAAATAAAAAGTCACCTGAGTAAGGCTTTCTGGGATAGTCTTTAGAAATGTTCAGAAATATTCCAATATTCCTCCTTCTATGACATGGTGTGACTGGATTCCTTCACTTCCTTTCAAGTCAAACACGGCCATGTGACTTGCTGTGTCCAGTGAAATTTGAGAAGTGGCAACTAGAGCTTTTATATACAAGTGACATCTATCAGTTCTAACACAGGCATTGTATATCCTTTCCCTAGAAATGGTGATCATAGAAAAGAAATGCGTATTTACCTATGGAACCTCTGATATGCTACATTTCCATAGACTATGATGGCCAGAGCACAACCCACCTGCCACCTGACTGTCTGTACTGGGGACTTGCAATTGGTGCCAGAATAAGCCTTTGCACTCTTAACCCACTAAGGTCTGCAGATTTCATCATAATTTAGGTTATTTTGACTGATATACTTTGATTGATGATATTATATAGTTTCCTCATTCTCCAGTCACTTTTCAGCACACCTTCAGATTTAATTTTCATTATGGTACTATATTGTTCTTCTTTGAAATAATCTTACAGAATGTCTGAGAGACATTCTCAGCACAATGATGAGATCAAAAATCTCATCAGAATTTAAAACCTATTTATTGAATTACTAAATTTCACAAAATATAAATTATCTTTAGAGTCTTAAAATGAATGAGTCTTATGCTACATTCTACACGATATGGCATGCTTTTAGGATATTTATATCAAAAATTCAGACATATGATTTCCATGTGATTTAAGTTAAACTTCTAGGACATAGACACAACTTGGTCATTTCACAATGAGATTATATCATGAATAAAAAAAGGTAAAAAGGAATGTCAATGGTTTAAATACAGTAATTAAAGGGCAGAGATTGTCAGAGTAGATAAAAAAAAAAGATTCCAACTTATGTTGTCCACAAAAATAGCTGTAAATATAAAGACACATATAGATCAAGAGTAAATGAATGGAATGCAGAATGGATGAACAATAAAGTCCTACTGTATACTACAGGAAACAATACTGAATATCCTTGGATAAATTATAGTAGAAAAGAATATAAAAAGAATATATACATACATAAATGCAAAAAAAAAGTGTTGACTCTTATGATTTATGAATATAGTATATTTCTACTTAGGATTTATTTCCCTCGGTAATGTCTTATAGTTTCAATGTATAGGTTTTGAATAGATTTATCATGAAGAATTTAATATTTTCAGATGCTATAACAAGTGATTTTTTTACATTTCAATTTCCATTGTCTTTGTTGTTGTTGCTCAGTCTCTAAGTTGTGTTCAACTCTTTGCATTCCAGTTTCCCTATCCTTCACCACCTCCCAGAGTTTGCTCAAATTCATACTCAGTGATATCCTTCATACTGCTGAAGCCTAGATTGAAGGATTTTGAGCATAATTTTGCTAGCATGTGAAATAAATGCAATTGTCTGGTAATTTGAGCATTCTTTGGCACTGCCCTTCTTTGAGACTGGAATGAAAACTGACCTTTTCCAGTCCTGTGGCCACTACTGAGTTTTCCAACTTGACTGGCATATTGAAGACAGCACCTTAGCAGCAGAATCTTTTAGGATTTGAAATAGCTAATGGAATTTCATCACCTCCACTAACTTTGTTTGTAGTAACACTTCTTAAGGGTCACTGGACCTCACTCTCCGGGATATCTGGCTCTAGGTGAATAACCACACCATTGTGGTTATTCAGACCATTAAAACCTTTATTGTGCATTTCTTCTGTGTATTCTTATCACCTCTTCTTAATATCTGCTCTTTCTATTAGGTTCTTATTTTTTCTGTCCTTTATCATGTCCATCCTTGCATGAAATACTCCCTTGATATCTCCAATTTTTTTGGAGAGATCTCAAGTGTTTCCCATTCTGTTGTTTTTCTCTACTTTTCACTGTTCATTTAAGAAATGCTTATTTTTCTTTGCTATTCTCTGGAACTCTTCAGAGTTTCTCCTTTACTTATCATTTCTCTTCTTTCCTCACCTTTGTATAAAGTCTCCTCAGATAATCATTTTGTCTTGTTGCATTTTGCAGGGGAGGATGGTTTTAGTTACTGCCTCACTGCCTCCTGTACAATGTTATGAACCTCCATCCATAGTTCTTCAGGCACTCAGTCTACCAGATCTAATCCCTTGAATCTATTTTTCACGTCCACTGTGTAATCATCAGGGATCTGATTTTCCATACTTTCTTCAATTTATTCCTGAATTTTGAGATAAGGAGCTCATGACCTGAGTGATTCAGATGACTGAGTCAGCTCCCAGTCTTGTTTTTGCTAACACTGTAAAGCTTCTCCATCTTTTGTTGACTGTATAGAGCTTCTCCATCTTTGGCTGCAAAGAATACAATCAGTCTGATTTCAGTGTTGGCCACCTGGTGATATCCATGTGTAGATTCATCTCTTGTGTTGTCGGAGAAGGGTGTTTGCTATGAACAATATGATTCCCTGGTAAAACTTTTTTAGCCTTTGCTCTGCTTCATTTTGTTCTCCAAGGCCAAACTTGCCTGTTACTCCAGGTATCTCTTAACTTCCCACTTTTACATCACAATCCCCTGTGATGAAAAGGACATCTGTTTTGGTGTTAGTCCTAGAAGGTCTTGTAGGTTTTCATAAGCCATTCAACTTCAGCTTCTTTGGCATCAGTAGTTGGGGCATAGACTTGGATTCCCATGATGTGGAATGGTTTGCCTTGGAAAAGAACCAAGATTATTGTTTGGTTTTTGAGACTGCACCCAAGTACAACATTTTGGATTATTTTTTTCACTATGAGGGATACTCCATTTCTTCTAATGGGATTCTTTCCCACAGTAGTAGAAATAATGGTCATCTGAGTTAAATTCACCCAATCCTATCCATTTTCAGTTCACTGGTTCCTAAGATGTCAACTGTCACTCTCTCCATCTCCTGCTTGACCTTGTCTAATATGTCTTGACTCATGGACCTAACATTCCAGGTTCCTATGCAATATTGTTCTTTATAGTATTTGACTTTACTTTCACCACCAGACACATCCACAACTCAGGGTCTTTTCTTCTTTAGTCCAGCCACTTCAATCTTTCTGGCGCTACTGGACACCTTCCAACCTGAGGGGCACATTTTCTCCTCAGATAATCATTTGTCTTGTTGCATTTTGCAGGGGAGGATGGTTTTAGTTACTGCCTCACTGCCTCCTGTACAATGTTATGAACCTCCATCCATAGTTCTTCAGGCACTCAGTCTACCAGATCTAATCCCTTGAATCTATTTTTCACGTCCACTGTGTAATCATCAGGGATCTGATTTTCCATACTTTCTTCAATTTATTCCTGAATTTTGAGATAAGGAGCTCATGACCTGAGTGATTCAGATGACTGAGTCAGCTCCCAGTCTTGTTTTTGCTAACACTGTAAAGCTTCTCCATCTTTTGTTGACTGTATAGAGCTTCTCCATCTTTGGCTGCAAAGAATACAATCAGTCTGATTTCAGTGTTGGCCACCTGGTGATATCCATGTGTAGATTCATCTCTTGTGTTGTCGGAGAAGGGTGTTTGCTATGAACAATATGATTCCCTGGTAAAACTTTTTTAGCCTTTGCTCTGCTTCATTTTGTTCTCCAAGGCCAAACTTGCCTGTTACTCCAGGTATCTCTTAACTTCCCACTTTTACATCACAATCCCCTGTGATGAAAAGGACATCTGTTTTGGTGTTAGTCCTAGAAGGTCTTGTAGGTTTTCATAAGCCATTCAACTTCAGCTTCTTTGGCATCAGTAGTTGGGGCATAGACTTGGATTCCCATGATGTGGAATGGTTTGCCTTGGAAAAGAACCAAGATTATTGTTTGGTTTTTGAGACTGCACCCAAGTACAACATTTTGGATTATTTTTTTCACTATGAGGGATACTCCATTTCTTCTAATGGGATTCTTTCCCACAGTAGTAGAAATAATGGTCATCTGAGTTAAATTCACCCAATCCTATCCATTTTCAGTTCACTGGTTCCTAAGATGTCAACTGTCACTCTCTCCATCTCCTGCTTGACCTTGTCTAATATGTCTTGACTCATGGACCTAACATTCCAGGTTCCTATGCAATATTGTTCTTTATAGTATTTGACTTTACTTTCACCACCAGACACATCCACAACTCAGGGTCTTTTCTTCTTTAGTCCAGCCACTTCAATCTTTCTGGCGCTACTGGACACCTTCCAACCTGAGGGGCACATTTTCTGATGTCATATCTTGTTGCCTTTGCTACTATATGAAAAGCCAATTAATTTTTATACATTGATCATGAATGCTTCATCTCTGATGGAAACACTTACTAGTTCTAATGATGTTTTTGAGGCTCAATGGATTTTCTACATAAATAATCATATCTTTTTTTAAGCTTTCTCTATTTTAATCCATAAGTGATACTTAGTAACAGATAAATGAAGCACTTGTTGCACATTAATGAATTTATAGCTTTTGTGATTTCCATCTGAATTAAGGGTAAAACTCCCAATTATTTTATTTTCAATGAGATGCAACTTCAAATTAATATTAAACATCTACAAAAAGCCACCCGCCAATGTTCACCCTCGCACGCTCCCTGCTATATCTGCTCAGCCAGCAGGAGGGTCTCACTTTCACTTTAGCAAATCCTTTCTAGAAATTGGACAGATCGACTAGAGACAAATCAGCAAAGACACAATTGAAATCAACATCTTCAATTAACTGAGCTGATATCTAGAAGATACTCCATCCAACAAAAGCTTAATTCCCATTTTTCTCAAACTGACATGGAAGTTCACCAAAATAGGCTGTAATCTGGATCATAAAACATAACAAATTTAAAAGACTTGAAATAGGGCTTCCCTGGTGGTGCAGTGGGCAAAGAGTTCACCCTGCAGTGTACGGGACACCCATTCCATCCCTGGCCTGGGAAGATCCCATGTGCTGTGAAGTGGCTGGACTGGTGCATCCAATTAATACCAGTGCTCTGGACTGAATGTGCCCAGAACCTGTGCTCTGCAGAGAGCAGCCACTACAATGGGAGGCCCACACAGGCCAAAGAATAAAGATGGATGAAAATAAATACATAAAAAACCAATAAAGAGGCAAAAATTAGTGTGGAAAAGATAGCTATTGTCATTGTGCTAGGGGAATAGGAGTACCTACAACCACTTGGAGCGATGGTCTGGAGGGATGGGACGGGGGGGAACTGGGTGGGGGGAGGGTCCAAGGATATGCATATGAATGATCTGGGAACATACATGTCAAAAAATTAATTAATTAATTAATTAATTTTAAAAAAAAGAGGCAAAAATTAAAAAAAAAAGACTAGAAATAATACAATGTCTGCTCACAGACCACAGTAAAATTAAACTAGAAATCAGTAACAGAAAGACAGCAGAACAATCCCCCTAAGTGGGAATTAAGGATCACACTTCTGACTAAATATTTATGGTCAGGAAGGAAATCTCAAGAGAAACTTAAAAATATTTTGAATTAAATACAAATTAAAACACAACTTATCAAAATATGTGTAATGCAGTAAAATCAGTGTTTAAAGGGAAATAGCAGTGAATGTATGTATTAGAAAAGAAGAAACAACTAAATTCAAGTTCCAAGTTTCCACCATAGGAAATTTGAAAAGAGTAAATTAAAAACAAGGAAGTGAAAAAAAGAAATAATAAGAATTAGAACAGAAATCACTGAAATTGAAAACAGGAAATCAATAGAGAAACTCAAGGAAAGCAAAAGCTGCTTCTTGGAAAAGATCAATAAAATTGATAAGGCTCTAGATTGGCTAACTGAAAAAAAAAAGAAGACATGAATTACTAATTATCAGAAATGAGGTCGCCATAAATCCTATGAAAATAAAAAGGACAATAAAGGAACACTAAGAACAACTTCTCTCTGCCCTCAATATTTCCCAGCATTAGGGCCTTTTCCACTGAGTCTGCTGTTTGCATCAGGTAACCAAAGTACTGGAGCATGAACTCAGTCAAACTTCAAGAGGTGGTAAGGGACAGGGAGACCTGACATGCTGCAGACCATGGAGTCACAGATTTGGACACAACTGGGTGATTGAACAACAACAACAGTGAACAACTCTATGCCCACAAAATTGATGACCTAGATGGAATAATTTCTAGAAAGACACAATCTGCCAAACTCACAAGAAGAAACAGATGATCTAAATAGGTCTATTCACATTAGTAAAACTGAATCTATTAGCCTTCCAGAGTGCACCTAACCCAGAAGGGTTCACTAGTGAATTCTTCCAAAAATTCAAGGGAGAAATATATCTATTCTCTACAATCTCTCCTGAAAACAGCATCAAAGGGCATACATTCTAACTCAATCTATAAAGTCAGAATTACACCAATACCAAAACAAGATAAATACATGAAAAGAAAGCTACAGACCAACATCTCTCATGAACATAGGTGCAAAAATTCTCAGCAATGTATTAGAAATAAAATACAAAAAAATAAAAAAGAATTAATACACTACAACCAAGTGAGATTCACCCCAGGTATATAAAGCTGGTTCAATATTTTAAAATCAATTACTCTAAGAAAATACTTTTATTTCATTGTTTCACGTGTAGCTGTCCAGTTTTCCCAGCACTACTTGTTGAACAAACTTTCATCGTATATTCTGGCCTTTTTTATCATAAATTAATTGACCATAGGTGTGTATGTTTATTTCTGGGCTCTCTGTTCTGTTCCACTAATCTATGTGTCTGTTTCTGTGCCAGTACCCAAGCTGTTTTGATTACTGTAGCTTTGCAGTATAGTCTAAAAAGAGGGAGAATGGTAACTCCAGCTTTGTTCTTTTTTCTAAAGATTTGTTGGCAACTAGGGGTCTTCTGTGGGTCCATATGAATTTTAGGATTACTTGTTCTGTGAAAAAATCACGTATATTTTGATAGGAATTGCATTAAGTCTATAGATTTCTTTCAGTACTTATGGCCATTTTAACAATGTTAATTCTTCCAGTCTGAGAGCATGGTATATCCTACCACTTCTTTGTATTATCTTCAATATTCTTCATTAGTGTTTTGTACTTTTCAGAGTATAGGTGTTTAATTTCCTCAGATAAGTTTGTTCCTAGTTACTTCATTCTTTTTGATGTAATATTAAATGTAACTATGTTTTTAAACTTTCTTTTTCTGAGAGTTCATATGAGTGTATAGAAAAGAAACAGATTTCTGTACATTACTCTTATCTCCTGCAACCTTCCTGAATTCATTTATTAGACTTAATAGTTATAGGGTGGATACTTTGGGTTTTCTATGCAGACCATCAGTTCCATGTCATAAGCAAACAGCAACAGATTTACTTCTTCTTCCAATATAGATGCCTTGTATTTCTTTTATTGTCTGATAGATGTGGTTAGATGATCTAAATAGGTCTATTCACATTAGTAAAACTGAATCTATTAGCCTTCCAGAGTGCACCTAACCCAGAAGGGTTCACTAGTGAATTCTTCCAAAAATTCAAGGAGAAATATATCTATTCTCTACAATCTCTCCTGAAAACAGCATCAAAGGGCATACATTCTAACTCAATCTATAAAGTCAGAATTACACCAATACCAAAACAAGATAAATACATGAAAAGAAAGCTACAGACCAACATCTCTCATGAACATAGGTGCAAAAATTCTCAGCAATGTATTAGAAATAAAATACAAAAAAATAAAAAAGAATTAATACACTACAACCAAGTGAGATTCACCCCAGGTATATAAAGCTGGTTCAATATTTTAAAATCAATTACTCTAAGAAAATACTTTTATTTCATTGTTTCACGTGTAGCTGTCCAGTTTTCCCAGCACTACTTGTTGAACAAACTTTCATCGTATATTCTGGCCTTTTTTATCATAAATTAATTGACCATAGGTGTGTATGTTTATTTCTGGGCTCTCTGTTCTGTTCCACTAATCTATGTGTCTGTTTCTGTGCCAGTACCCAAGCTGTTTTGATTACTGTAGCTTTGCAGTATAGTCTAAAAAGAGGGAGAATGGTAACTCCAGCTTTGTTCTTTTTTCTAAAGATTTGTTGGCAACTAGGGGTCTTCTGTGGGTCCATATGAATTTTAGGATTACTTGTTCTGTGAAAAAATCACGTATATTTTGATAGGAATTGCATTAAGTCTATAGATTTCTTTCAGTACTTATGGCCATTTTAACAATGTTAATTCTTCCAGTCTGAGAGCATGGTATATCCTACCACTTCTTTGTATTATCTTCAATATTCTTCATTAGTGTTTTGTACTTTTCAGAGTATAGGTGTTTAATTTCCTCAGATAAGTTTGTTCCTAGTTACTTCATTCTTTTTGATGTAATATTAAATGTAACTATGTTTTTAAACTTTCTTTTTCTGAGAGTTCATATGAGTGTATAGAAAAGAAACAGATTTCTGTACATTACTCTTATCTCCTGCAACCTTCCTGAATTCATTTATTAGACTTAATAGTTATAGGGTGGATACTTTGGGTTTTCTATGCAGACCATCAGTTCCATGTCATAAGCAAACAGCAACAGATTTACTTCTTCTCTTCCAATATAGATGCCTTGTATTTCTTTTTATTGTCTGATAGATGTGGTTAGAACTTCTAATACTATGTCAAATTGAAGACTGAGAACACCCTTGTCTTGATCCTAAATTTAGAGAAAAACTTTTAGCACTTCACCACTGAGTATGATGTTAGCTCTTGGTTTGTCATAAACGTACAAATGGTCTTTATTATGTTGAGATATATCCCCTCTATACCCACTTTGATGAGATTTTTTTATCATGAATGGATGTTGAATTTAGTCAAATGATTTTCTGTATCTATTGAGATGATCATGTGATTTTTATCTTTCCTTTTGCTAATATGATGAATCATATTGATTGATTTGTGAATGTTGAGCCATTCTTAAATCCCTGGAAAAAATCCCACTTGATTATGCTGTGTGATCTTTTGTCTATATTGTTGGATTTGGCTTGCTAATATTTGGGGGAAATTTTTACACCTATATTCATCAAAGATATAGGCCTGTGATTGTCTTTTTTTAAATTCCTTTGCTTGGTTTTAGCATCAGGATAATGGTGGCCTCACAGACTGAATTTGGGAGTGTTCTATCCTCTTCAATTTTTATCAGTATTTTGAGAAAAATAGGCTTTAGTCTTTTTTATATGTTTGGTAGAGTTCCCCTGTAAAGCATTCCAGTCCTGGACATTTCTTTGATGGAAGTTTCTTTTTCATTACAATTAATTTTACTACTAGTGATCAGTTCTTTTTGACTCAGTTTTGGCATACTGTATGTATCTAGAATTTGTCCATTTACTCTATATTGTCCAATTTGTTGACATATAACTGTTTTATTTTTGTTTTCTTTTTGATGTAATATTAAATGTAACTATGTTTTTAAACTTTCTTTTTCTGAGAGTTCATATGAGTGTATAGAAAAGAAACAGATTTCTGTACATTACTCTTATCTCCTGCAACCTTCCTGAATTCATTTATTAGACTTAATAGTTATAGGGTGGATACTTTGGGTTTTCTATGCAGACCATCAGTTCCATGTCATAAGCAAACAGCAACAGATTTACTTCTTCTCTTCCAATATAGATGCCTTGTATTTCTTTTTATTGTCTGATAGATGTGGTTAGAACTTCTAATACTATGTCAAATTGAAGACTGAGAACACCCTTGTCTTGATCCTAAATTTAGAGAAAAACTTTTAGCACTTCACCACTGAGTATGATGTTAGCTCTTGGTTTGTCATAAACGTACAAATGGTCTTTATTATGTTGAGATATATCCCCTCTATACCCACTTTGATGAGATTTTTTTATCATGAATGGATGTTGAATTTAGTCAAATGATTTTCTGTATCTATTGAGATGATCATGTGATTTTTATCTTTCCTTTTGCTAATATGATGAATCATATTGATTGATTTGTGAATGTTGAGCCATTCTTAAATCCCTGGAAAAAATCCCACTTGATTATGCTGTGTGATCTTTTGTCTATATTGTTGGATTTGGCTTGCTAATATTTGGGGGAAATTTTTACACCTATATTCATCAAAGATATAGGCCTGTGATTGTCTTTTTTTAAATTCCTTTGCTTGGTTTTAGCATCAGGATAATGGTGGCCTCACAGACTGAATTTGGGAGTGTTCTATCCTCTTCAATTTTTATCAGTATTTTGAGAAAAATAGGCTTTAGTCTTTTTTATATGTTTGGTAGAGTTCCCCTGTAAAGCATTCCAGTCCTGGACATTTCTTTGATGGAAGTTTCTTTTTCATTACAATTAATTTTACTACTAGTGATCAGTTCTTTTTGACTCAGTTTTGGCATACTGTATGTATCTAGAATTTGTCCATTTACTCTATATTGTCCAATTTGTTGACATATAACTGTTTTATTTTTGTTCTTATTTGACTGGTAAAAATATTTCCTCACAATCATATACAAGAATTAAACTCAAAAAATATTAAAGGCCTAAATGTAAAGGTCGAAACCATAGAATTCCTAGAAGAGAACACAGTAAGAACATTCTTTTTATTTTATTTATTTATCTTTTTGGGGAGTGGGGTGGAGAGGGAGGGGGACGGGCGGGCCACTTCTATTAGTCTTCCATTTCTCTATTTTCATCCATCTTTGTTCTTTGGCCCGCGTGGGCCTCCCATCCCAGTGGCCTCTGTTGTCGCAGAGCGCCGGCTCTGGGCGCATGCGCCCCAGAGCTCCGGCTTGGTAATTGGACACATCGGTCCAGCCGCTCTGTGGCACGTGGGATCTTCCCAGGCCAGGGATCGAACCGGCGCCCCTTGCATTGCAAAGCAGTGTCCTTACCCACTGGACCACCAGGGGAAGCCCAGGAAGAACATTCTTTTACATAAATTTTGGTAAATGTTTTAGATCTGTCTCCTGAGGCAAAAGAAAGAAAGAAAAAAAGAACAAATGGAACCTAATTAAACTTAAAAGTTTTAAACAGCAAAGAGAATCATTGACAAAATGAAAAGACAGCCTACAAGATGGGAAATAATATTTACAAGTGATATGACTGATAAGACGTTAATATCCAAAATACATAAACTAGTACAACTTACTATAGAAAACCCTAAAACTCAATTGAAAACATGCAGAAGACCTGAACAGACATTTTTCTAGACATACAAATGGCTAACAAGCACATGAAAAAAATGCTCAACAATGGTAATTACCAGAGAAATGTAAATCAAAACAACAAAGAGATATCATACCTGTCAGAATGGCTTTCATCAGAAAAACTACAAATAACCAACATTAGGATGTGGGGAAAGGAAATCCTTGTGCACTGTTGGTGGGAAGGTAACTTGGTGCAGCAACTATGGAAAACAGTATGGAGGTTCCTCAAAAAGCTAAAAATATAACTACCATATGATCTGAAAAATATGAAAATAGTGATTCAAAAGATACATGTCTCATTAAGACTCAGTTTTGGCATACTGTATGTATCTAGAATTTGTCCATTTACTCTATATTGTCCAATTTGTTGACATATAACTGTTTTATTTTTGTTCTTATTTGACTGGTAAAAATATTTCCTCACAATCATATACAAGAATTAAACTCAAAAAATATTAAAGGCCTAAATGTAAAGGTCGAAACCATAGAATTCCTAGAAGAGAACACAGTAAGAACATTCTTTTTATTTTATTTATTTATCTTTTTGGGGAGTGGGGTGGAGAGGGAGGGGGACGGGCGGGCCACTTCTATTAGTCTTCCATTTCTCTATTTTCATCCATCTTTGTTCTTTGGCCCGCGTGGGCCTCCCATCCCAGTGGCCTCTGTTGTCGCAGAGCGCCGGCTCTGGGCGCATGCGCCCCAGAGCTCCGGCTTGGTAATTGGACACATCGGTCCAGCCGCTCTGTGGCACGTGGGATCTTCCCAGGCCAGGGATCGAACCGGCGCCCCTTGCATTGCAAAGCAGTGTCCTTACCCACTGGACCACCAGGGGAAGCCCAGGAAGAACATTCTTTTACATAAATTTTGGTAAATGTTTTTAGATCTGTCTCCTGAGGCAAAAGAAAGAAAGAAAAAAAGAACAAATGGAACCTAATTAAACTTAAAAGTTTTAAACAGCAAAGAGAATCATTGACAAAATGAAAAGACAGCCTACAAGATGGGAAATAATATTTACAAGTGATATGACTGATAAGACGTTAATATCCAAAATACATAAACTAGTACAACTTACTATAGAAAACCCTAAAACTCAATTGAAAACATGCAGAAGACCTGAACAGACATTTTTCTAGACATACAAATGGCTAACAAGCACATGAAAAAAATGCTCAACAATGGTAATTACCAGAGAAATGTAAATCAAAACAACAAAGAGATATCATACCTGTCAGAATGGCTTTCATCAGAAAAACTACAAATAACCAACATTAGGATGTGGGGAAAGGAAATCCTTGTGCACTGTTGGTGGGAAGGTAACTTGGTGCAGCAACTATGGAAAACAGTATGGAGGTTCCTCAAAAAGCTAAAAATATAACTACCATATGATCCAGCAGTTCCACCCCTAGGTATGTATCTGAAAAATATGAAAATAGTGATTCAAAAAGATACATGTACCCCTATGTTCACAGAAGCAATGTTTACAATATTCAAAATATGGAAGCACCCCAAGTTTCCTCCAACAGACAAATGGATAAAGAAGATGTAATATATACAATCACATTCTACTCATCCATAAACAAGAATGAAATTCCATCATTTGCAGCAGTATGGATTGACCTAGAGAATATTATGATTAGTGAAGTGAGTCAGACAGAGAATTATAAATACTGTATTATATCAGTTACACGTAGAATCTAAAAAATAGCACAAATGAATGCATTTGCAAAACAGAAACAGACTCACAGATATAAAAGAAAAAAAAAAAAAGACTTGTGCTTACCAAAAGGGGGAGGGAGGGGACAAATTAGGGATATGAGATTAAGAGATTCAAACTAGTATATACAAAATAGATAAGCAAAAAGGATATGATGTATGGCAGAGGGAGCTATAGGCAATATCTTGTAATAACTTTTGATGGAGTATAATCTATAAAAATGCTTCCCAGGTGGCTCAATGATAAAGAATCCACCTGCCAAGGCAGGAGACATGGGTTCAATCTTGATCCAGGAAGATCCCACATGCCAAAGAGCAACTAAGCCTGTGTGCCTCAACCACTGAGCCTGTGTTCCAGAGCCTGAAAACCACGACTACAGAGCCCATGCACTTCGACTACTAAAACCCACATGCTCCAAAGCCTGTACTCTGCAACAAGAGAAGTCACTCTTCAGGGAAACTGTTCATTCTGTCTCCTAAAAGAAATCAGTAAAGTGTATAGGAACAGAGGCCAGAAGAGTTTCTTCCTTTTCTCATTCCTTTGGACAGTACAAATTTATTCTTCTGTGGAAATGTTAAGAGTTGGAAGATGAGGAAAGAGATAAGTGCATCTCAATCTACAGACAAAGCAAATCTTAAAGGCCAATAATTTGTTTTTTTCTGAAAGACAAAGTCAAATTGACTGCTTTCTTTTAATAGAAGTGGAGCAGTGCTGGCTCACTTCCCAAATATCCTTTCCTATAAAGATACCTACTGAATGGCAACATTCTTCTGCTTCCTTCCTCTTTTCATAGCAATAATTAGAATTCATTTATGGATAGTCAACCAATAACTTATAATTACGATTAAAAACTATATATAATTATAATCAATTATTTTATAAATATGGAAGCACCCCAAGTTTCCTCCAACAGACAAATGAAAAAATATATACAATCACATTCTACTCATCCATAAACAAGAATGAAATTCCATCATTTGCAGCAGTATGGATTGACCTAGAGAATATTATGATTAGTGAAGTGAGTCAGACAGAGAATTATAAATACTGTATTATATCAGTTACACGTAGAATCTAAAAAATAGCACAAATGAATGCATTTGCAAAACAGAAACAGACTCACAGATATAAAAGAAAAAAAAAAAAAGACTTGTGCTTACCAAAAGGGGGAGGGAGGGGACAAATTAGGGATATGAGATTAAGAGATTCAAACTAGTATATACAAAATAGATAAGCAAAAAGGATATGATGTATGGCAGAGGGAGCTATAGGCAATATCTTGTAATAACTTTTGATGGAGTATAATCTATAAAAATGCTTCCCAGGTGGCTCAATGATAAAGAATCCACCTGCCAAGGCAGGAGACATGGGTTCAATCTTGATCCAGGAAGATCCCACATGCCAAAGAGCAACTAAGCCTGTGTGCCTCAACCACTGAGCCTGTGTTCCAGAGCCTGAAAACCACGACTACAGAGCCCATGCACTTCGACTACTAAAACCCACATGCTCCAAAGCCTGTACTCTGCAACAAGAGAAGTCACTCTTCAGGGAAACTGTTCATTCTGTCTCCTAAAAGAAATCAGTAAAGTGTATAGGAACAGAGGCCAGAAGAGTTTCTTCCTTTTCTCATTCCTTTGGACAGTACAAATTTATTCTTCTGTGGAAATGTTAAGAGTTGGAAGATGAGGAAAGAGATAAGTGCATCTCAATCTACAGACAAAGCAAATCTTAAAGGCCAATAATTTGTTTTTTTCTGAAAGACAAAGTCAAATTGACTGCTTTCTTTTAATAGAAGTGGAGCAGTGCTGGCTCACTTCCCAAATATCCTTTCCTATAAAGATACCTACTGAATGGCAACATTCTTCTGCTTCCTTCCTCTTTTCATAGCAATAATTAGAATTCATTTATGGATAGTCAACCAATAACTTATAATTACGATTAAAAACTATATATAATTATAATCAATTATTTTAACAATAGTATTTTCACTGCAAAGTCCACCCCCCCAAATTAAAATCCTTTGAAAATGTAAATTAAAATACTGGCTAAAATAAAAAATGTAAATTAAAATATTGACTTAAGTAAATCTGTAATGAAAGTTCATAATGTCCTCTTACACTGTCCCTGTCTGTATAAATGTAAAAGTTTCTCAACACTAATTTAGGTACTGAATAAGCTATTTCTCATTGCTGATTTAGCTCTATAGATTCCAAACTGCTCACACTATACAGAAGGTATCCTTAAAATTGACTTCTGGTGCCTATATCTGACACACTGTAGAGAAAATTAAGCTATCTGCAATACAACAAAATGATAGTTTTATATCAGGGGTATCTTCCTGACAAGAGTCCTGCTCATTCTTAGATGAAAGCAGTATGAAAGATACTGAATGAGTATTGGCCTAAAAACTCGATATTGAGCTCCTGACCTTTCTTGAGTTGGGATACAGACTTGAATCACTCTGAGTGATACTAGCGACTATGTAATGGTTATTCTCAACCTGGTGGGGACAGGGAGCACTCTTGTTGTTGTTTTTTTTAATATATAGCAAGTAACTTTACAGCACATTTTTTGGTGGGGGGAGCTCTTTTTATTGGTTTATTCATTTATTCTCATCCACCTTTTTTCTTCGACCTGTGTGGGCCTCCCACTGCAGTAGCCTCCCTTGTTGCAGAACACAGGCTCTGGGTATCTGCACCCCAGAGTGCTGGCTCGTAATTGGACACACTGGTCCATCCGCTCTGCAGCACCTGGGATCTTCCTGGGCCAGGGACAGAGCCAGCACTCCTTGCACTGCAAGGCAGACTCTTTACCCACTAGACCACCAGGGAAGCCCAGGGAGTACTCTTATTAAGAATCACTGTATGGAGTAAGAAATGGTACTAAATAGAGCATGTTATAAACATAAATGGTATTGTCACAGAAGAAAAGGGGAAAAATACAAATCTCTATTTCTCAGGTTAGAAAAACAGGGCAAAGAGAAGCTGCTACTTCAGGTAACATGGCTAGCTAGATAAAGTCAGAGCTAGCCTAATTCTTTAGCAATTTAAATCAACAGTCTTTCCTCATAGTAATTTACATTAAATGCAAAGCCTCTTATTATTTGATGTTTTGGTAATATCTTTGCTCTATCCAAACTATTACAGGTATGCAATTTTCATATGAGACTAAGAACAAATTTTTGATTTAAGAATTATTCTAAAGCCTTTTATAATGCCTAGAGAGAGTCTTGGACTGTCCCTGTCTGTATAAATGTAAAAGTTTCTCAACACTAATTTAGGTACTGAATAAGCTATTTCTCATTGCTGATTTAGCTCTATAGATTCCAAACTGCTCACACTATACAGAAGGTATCCTTAAAATTGACTTCTGGTGCCTATATCTGACACACTGTAGAGAAAATTAAGCTATCTGCAATACAACAAAATGATAGTTTTATATCAGGGGTATCTTCCTGACAAGAGTCCTGCTCATTCTTAGATGAAAGCAGTATGAAAGATACTGAATGAGTATTGGCCTAAAAACTCGATATTGAGCTCCTGACCTTTCTTGAGTTGGGATACAGACTTGAATCACTCTGAGTGATACTAGCGACTATGTAATGGTTATTCTCAACCTGGTGGGGACAGGGAGCACTCTTGTTGTTGTTTTTTTTAATATATAGCAAGTAACTTTACAGCACATTTTTTGGTGGGGGGAGCTCTTTTTATTGGTTTATTCATTTATTCTCATCCACCTTTTTTCTTCGACCTGTGTGGGCCTCCCACTGCAGTAGCCTCCCTTGTTGCAGAACACAGGCTCTGGGTATCTGCACCCCAGAGTGCTGGCTCGTAATTGGACACACTGGTCCATCCGCTCTGCAGCACCTGGGATCTTCCTGGGCCAGGGACAGAGCCAGCACTCCTTGCACTGCAAGGCAGACTCTTTACCCACTAGACCACCAGGGAAGCCCAGGGAGTACTCTTATTAAGAATCACTGTATGGAGTAAGAAATGGTACTAAATAGAGCATGTTATAAACATAAATGGTATTGTCACAGAAGAAAAGGGGAAAAATACAAATCTCTATTTCTCAGGTTAGAAAAACAGGGCAAAGAGAAGCTGCTACTTCAGGTAACATGGCTAGCTAGATAAAGTCAGAGCTAGCCTAATTCTTTAGCAATTTAAATCAACAGTCTTTCCTCATAGTAATTTACATTAAATGCAAAGCCTCTTATTATTTGATGTTTTGGTAATATCTTTGCTCTATCCAAACTATTACAGGTATGCAATTTTCATATGAGACTAAGAACAAATTTTTGATTTAAGAATTATTCTAAAGCCTTTTATAATGCCTAGAGAGAGTCTTGGACTTGATGAGGTAAAATTCCTCCTGATTTGTGCCCATTCTAATGTGTTGGCAATACCTATTTGTCTCTATCACTCCTGATTAACTTCTGTGGCCCTTCTATCTTCTTGCCCTTTAGAAATAGAAATTTAATTTTATATGGATTCCCCATCAGTGTACTTCCCATGAGAGGAAGACACTAGATTAAATAGCAAAGCTAAGATTTACAGCAAGACCCTTGTCAGGAAGAAACTAGTCAGCTAGTCTATAGGAGAATCTGACATTTTAGTTTCTTGAAATGTTTCTTTTCACTTTTATCTATAGATAAGATGTGTTTATGAAAACAGTACCTGAGAAAACATAGAAAATTTCATATTTGCTGTAGAAGGATAGAGTTTATAATTTGTTATTAAAAAATAAAGATTATCGTCATCCTCTAGCCAAATCAAGAAGACATATCAGACCAAATTCCACTGAAGATTGCAGTTACATTTTGAAACAGAACTTTGCTGTTGGCATAAATGACAGCTAAGCTAAAAATGAGATGCCAAAAAGTCTTTCTCCTTTTATAGATGAAGGAAACACTTTATTGTTCTAAGTCTTCTTTCCCCATTCTTTCTAAAATCAATAACTGACTAAGAGATCCATGAGTAACTTTAATATGGTAAGGATTTTCCTCAAAATACAATGAATTTTCCATCATACACAAGTTTCCTTTTCTGTGTCTTTCCTTTTTTTTTTTTTTAATTTTCTGCAGCTTAAAGAATGATTCTGAAAAATAGGTATTATTTAAATACTGAAATAAACAAATCACCCCAAGATTCTCAGCACCAAGCTAGTATTACAGCTGCTGGTAAAGATGTTCTTACTTTGTGTATGGCACTTATCACTTACTAAAGTCTTCCATATATTAATTTAGCAAATAACTTCAATAGCATCCATATAGAAAGCCTCTTATTATTTGATGTTTTGGTAATATCTTTGCTCTATCCAAACTATTACAGGTATGCAATTTTCATATGAGACTAAGAACAAATTTTTGATTTAAGAATTATTCTAAAGCCTTTTATAATGCCTAGAGAGAGTCTTGGACTTGATGAGGTAAAATTCCTCCTGATTTGTGCCCATTCTAATGTGTTGGCAATACCTATTTGTCTCTATCACTCCTGATTAACTTCTGTGGCCCTTCTATCTTCTTGCCCTTTAGAAATAGAAATTTAATTTTATATGGATTCCCCATCAGTGTACTTCCCATGAGAGGAAGACACTAGATTAAATAGCAAAGCTAAGATTTACAGCAAGACCCTTGTCAGGAAGAAACTAGTCAGCTAGTCTATAGGAGAATCTGACATTTTAGTTTCTTGAAATGTTTCTTTTCACTTTTATCTATAGATAAGATGTGTTTATGAAAACAGTACCTGAGAAAACATAGAAAATTTCATATTTGCTGTAGAAGGATAGAGTTTATAATTTGTTATTAAAAAATAAAGATTATCGTCATCCTCTAGCCAAATCAAGAAGACATATCAGACCAAATTCCACTGAAGATTGCAGTTACATTTTGAAACAGAACTTTGCTGTTGGCATAAATGACAGCTAAGCTAAAAATGAGATGCCAAAAAGTCTTTCTCCTTTTATAGATGAAGGAAACACTTTATTGTTCTAAGTCTTCTTTCCCCATTCTTTCTAAAATCAATAACTGACTAAGAGATCCATGAGTAACTTTAATATGGTAAGGATTTTCCTCAAAATACAATGAATTTTCCATCATACACAAGTTTCCTTTTCTGTGTCTTTCCTTTTTTTTTTTTTTAATTTTCTGCAGCTTAAAGAATGATTCTGAAAAATAGGTATTATTTAAATACTGAAATAAACAAATCACCCCAAGATTCTCAGCACCAAGCTAGTATTACAGCTGCTGGTAAAGATGTTCTTACTTTGTGTATGGCACTTATCACTTACTAAAGTCTTCCATATATTAATTTAAGCAAATAACTTCAATAGCATCCATATATAGGAACAAGGAATATTCTAGAGAGGAAAACAAACTGTGGAAGATTCTCTGGCTGAGGGACTTTGCCAGTGGTCCAGTGGTTAAAAGTGTGCCTTCTAATGCAAGGGGTGCAGATTCTACCCCTGGTTGGGGAACTAAGCTCCCACATGCTACAGGGTGCGGCCAAAATAAAAACAAATAAATAAATACAATTTGAAAGAATATTAGAAGCAGTTGGTCACTCTGGGAATCCTCACAAAGATTAATCACTTAGGAACTCTTACTTGGATGATATAAAAGAAACACTCATACTTAAAACTTCACAGTAGTCTCTTTTGTTATAATCAAGCTCAGATATTGAAGCTTCAGAGTTCTCACACAAACCTTATGGCAACTAACTTTAATCAACCCAAAGTGGAATGTCAGGTGATGGTTATACAAAAAAATTGACACTGTAGAGTTAACAACTGATAACTTCCACAGTTGGAAAAGAAGCATAGTATCAGTTAACAGCACAGTTAAAACTACATACACACACACACACACACACACACACACACAAATCCCATTCAAAATGCCAGGCAAATGGCACTTAGTTCTTATAATTCACTCCAAAATATATTTAAGATGAAACTAACTTACCATAAACTGAAACTTGAGTGTGCAATTTGTAATTCACTTCACAATGTGATATACAAAACTTGATACAATAGGCTCCAACTTGGAGCCTGGAAGTCCAACCCAGAAATATGTACCTACTTCATAAACTGTTGTTTTAAAGAATATAATACACAGACCATTTAGTAAAATCCCTGACACTTAACAAGTTCTCAATAACCATTACTAATTTACTTATATTTATGCTTATTCTTTTTATGTAACACAATGCCTAGCTCAATAAATTCTTTATCTTAACGAGATTTTACTCAAAAGAAAATGAAAAACTATAAATGAGAGCTTCTTTGAATTCATTAGAACTGCCAAAAATAGTATGGCTTTTGTGCATTTTGGGACCATTATACAATAAAAGATAATGGTCTAATGAAAATTAAGCATATTTCTTGAAATAGACTACTCATGAGACTGCACTGAACACCACACATTAATTTCTAGGTGGAAAATCATGATAAAAGCAGTTCTGATGCACTGTTAATGCAGAGACCAATAAAGCTAGATATGGACATCAACTAAAATTTATTCTGAATACTGTTAGAAAGTATACATTTGGCTAGATCATTCTAGTTACAATGAGTCAAATTCTAACTTTCTCTAGGGCTTGGAATATAAAACTAAAGGAACCCACAGCTACCTAGGTTTTTTTTTTTTCTAAATAATTGCATACATTTTCATTTGTATTTTACATGCATATATAATTATTGTCAAGACAGCAATAACTCATTGACCAGGAAATCTAAAATGTTTTCTCTTAAATATATATCTATAATTATCAACATATTAACTGCTCCAGAACTAATCAGTGATCATTAAAATGTTCTTACTTCCAAACAGAGAGGAAAAATTAGAGAACTTAGTAAACTAGTAAGTAAATAAATAAATATTTTAAAAACAATCTGGAGGCTAAAAATATCAGAGTATACTAAACTTATGATGTCTTCAACGCAGATGGTACATTAGCAAGAATTAATAAAAGTAACCAAGTTTTTGGATGGGAAAGCTACAGCCACTGCTGTTAGTTTTTGCTAACATCTCGTCACAGAGCTAGTAGGTACATGTGAGATTTAGAAATGTTGTATAATTTTAATCATAAGGCTCCTCAATTTCCAGAACTGTCTTAGCAAGAAGACCTATCCTTATATTGCTCAACTTAGATGTGCATTTATTGTAGGGATTGTTAATTTCCAGTGGTTCAGTTTAACAACGAACATTTTAAAGAGAAATCCTTATTTTCAACATCCAAGTATTGCAGTTGCCATGGTATATTTTACCTGATTACCTCCTTATATTTGTGTGATTTTACATAAGAATTTTTAAAAGTATAGATCTGGAAGGGTATAGAACTCATCATATTTAGATTTACAGCAATTTATGAAAGCTCAACACATGTCAGTCCGATACTTCGTGCTTCAACCTCCAGAACCTCCTTCAGCCCTCCTAATGACCCTGACAGAGGAGCATATTTTGCAGGAACAGAATCACCAAAAGATTAGCTTACATGATCTGACTAGTCTGATAGTTACTGGCAGAGCAGATGATGTGTGTGCCTGTAACCTTGAACTTATCCTTTCACATTTATTAAAAATTGGTCTCATAAAGATTTCCATTTTGAAACATGGTAGACTAAGCTCTCTATTCTGAAAATAATAGAAATGCTGGAAAAAATATAGAAGGGAAAAAAGGAGGAAGAAAAGACATTTTAAATTACTGAGTTGGCAAGAAAGTCAGGGAATCTTCAAAGGTTAATAATGAAGTAAAATCAGAATCTGAAGAGACAAGAAATCAAAGCAGTTTTCACACCAAGGACATGTACTCAATCCTGGATACACAGAGTTTCTGTTTTGATAAATATGTTAATGAGAGTGCTGGGAACAAGGGACAAACTGTAGGATGAGCTCTAGATGAGAGTTCTAGTGAAACATAGTTATATAGAGGGAGTTATCCCAGAGGAGTATGCCATGGCATAGCAGTAGACCAGAAATAAATAAGATCCTTAGAAAAAGACAAGAAAGAATTCCATTCTCAGCTTTGAACTGTGGGTGAAACGAGAGTCTCCTCTGTGAATTCTTAATCATGGACCAGTCATACCTTCAGAGGAATCCCCAAAATCTTAAACCAAGATTTATGTTTAATATGTCCTGGATGATGGGCTTCCCTGGTGGCTTGGGGGTAAGGAATCTGCCTGCAATGCACATGTTGCAGGAGACATGGATTTTTGGAAAGATCCCCTGCAGGAGGAAATGGCAACTCACTCCAGTATTCTTGCCTGGAGAAGACCCCATGGACAAAGGAACCTCGAAGGCTGCAGTCCATAAAGTTGGGTCGCAAAGAGTTGGACACAACTGAAGCAACTTAGCACCTGATTACCTCCTTATATTTGTGTGATTTTACATAAGAATTTTTAAAAGTATAGATCTGGAAGGGTATAGAACTCATCATATTTAGATTTACAGCAATTTATGAAAGCTCAACACATGTCAGTCCGATACTTCGTGCTTCAACCTCCAGAACCTCCTTCAGCCCTCCTAATGACCCTGACAGAGGAGCATATTTTGCAGGAACAGAATCACCAAAAGATTAGCTTACATGATCTGACTAGTCTGATAGTTACTGGCAGAGCAGATGATGTGTGTGCCTGTAACCTTGAACTTATCCTTTCACATTTATTAAAAATTGGTCTCATAAAGATTTCCATTTTGAAACATGGTAGACTAAGCTCTCTATTCTGAAAATAATAGAAATGCTGGAAAAAATATAGAAGGGAAAAAAGGAGGAAGAAAAGACATTTTAAATTACTGAGTTGGCAAGAAAGTCAGGGAATCTTCAAAGGTTAATAATGAAGTAAAATCAGAATCTGAAGAGACAAGAAATCAAAGCAGTTTTCACACCAAGGACATGTACTCAATCCTGGATACACAGAGTTTCTGTTTTGATAAATATGTTAATGAGAGTGCTGGGAACAAGGGACAAACTGTAGGATGAGCTCTAGATGAGAGTTCTAGTGAAACATAGTTATATAGAGGGAGTTATCCCAGAGGAGTATGCCATGGCATAGCAGTAGACCAGAAATAAATAAGATCCTTAGAAAAAGACAAGAAAGAATTCCATTCTCAGCTTTGAACTGTGGGTGAAACGAGAGTCTCCTCTGTGAATTCTTAATCATGGACCAGTCATACCTTCAGAGGAATCCCCAAAATCTTAAACCAAGATTTATGTTTAATATGTCCTGGATGATGGGCTTCCCTGGTGGCTTGGGGGTAAGGAATCTGCCTGCAATGCACATGTTGCAGGAGACATGGATTTTTGGAAAGATCCCCTGCAGGAGGAAATGGCAACTCACTCCAGTATTCTTGCCTGGAGAAGACCCCATGGACAAAGGAACCTCGAAGGCTGCAGTCCATAAAGTTGGGTCGCAAAGAGTTGGACACAACTGAAGCAACTTAGCACCCACTCTCTGGTAGCCCTGGACTTTTGGCAGAAGCAAATCCTCTGGATGAACAGACCTTCAAGAATGAGGTACAAAGAGAGAGCCAATATACACAAAAATACTCTGGAAATAGAAAATATCAGGCTTATACTATAAAAATAAGTATATTCAATACTTAAATGAGTGAGAGAAATATTACTTAGCCATAAAAGAGAGTGCAATAATGCCATTAACAGCAACATGTATGAACCTAGAGATTACCATACTAAGCAAAGTCAAAGACAAATATTATATAGCATTACTTACATGTGAAATATAAAACAAAAACAGTACAAATGAGCATATTTACAAAATAGAAACAGACTCATAGACATAGAAAACAAACTTACAGTTGACAAAGGGGAACTGGGAGAGGAGTAAATTAGGAATATGGGGTTAACAGGTGCACACTATAAAACAGACAAGCAACAAAACTTTACTGTATGGCTCAGGGAACTGTATTCAATACCTTGTAATAAAATACAATGGAAAAGAATTTTAAAAAGAATATAAATATTTGCATAGGGATGTGTACCCAAATCACTTTGTTGTATACCTCCAACTAATGCAATATTGAAAATAAACTACTTCAATTTTAAAAATAATAATAAGAGAAAAGAATGATATATAACTAAGGGAAAAAGTCTATAAAATAACTAAGTTGATTTGTTAAAGAGGGAACTTGTAGAAATATTAATGAAGAAGAAAAAGGCTGTTGAGGTATTGGCTGTCCCCAGATATCAAAAATTATAATAAAACTATAAAACTAAACATTTGTAATTAGTGCAAAGTTAATCAAATAGACCAGTGGAAAAGAACAGATATCCCTGGAAAAGAGCTCTGTAAACAATTGGGGCTAAGGAGAAATCCTTCAATCAATGTAGCTGAGACAACTGGCTATCTATGTAAGAAATCTAATTTAAACTCTGTCTTGAAAAATAAAACTCAATATTAAGTGGATTACATAATTAAACGTGAAAGATAAAACTATAAATCTTTTCAGAAAACTTTAAAGATGGGTATCTTTAAGAACTTCAGATGATGATTTTCTTAAATAGAACAGAGACTGAAATAACCATAACAAAAAAGATTTATAATATTAACTACATTAAAATTAACAACTGATGATCATCTAGCAATATCAAAAAAAGAACCACAAATTGGAACGAAATGCAGCTATATTTAGCAAAAATGAGTGAGAGAAATATTACTTAGCCATAAAGAGAGTGCAATAATGCCATTAACAGCAACATGTATGAACCTAGAGATTACCATACTAAGCAAAGTCAAAGACAAATATTATATAGCATTACTTACATGTGAAATATAAAACAAAAACAGTACAAATGAGCATATTTACAAAATAGAAACAGACTCATAGACATAGAAAACAAACTTACAGTTGACAAAGGGGAACTGGGAGAGGAGTAAATTAGGAATATGGGGTTAACAGGTGCACACTATAAAACAGACAAGCAACAAAACTTTACTGTATGGCTCAGGGAACTGTATTCAATACCTTGTAATAAAATACAATGGAAAAGAATTTTAAAAAGAATATAAATATTTGCATAGGGATGTGTACCCAAATCACTTTGTTGTATACCTCCAACTAATGCAATATTGAAAATAAACTACTTCAATTTTAAAAATAATAATAAGAGAAAAGAATGATATATAACTAAGGGAAAAAGTCTATAAAATAACTAAGTTGATTTGTTAAAGAGGGAACTTGTAGAAATATTAATGAAGAAGAAAAAGGCTGTTGAGGTATTGGCTGTCCCCAGATATCAAAAATTATAATAAAACTATAAAACTAAACATTTGTAATTAGTGCAAAGTTAATCAAATAGACCAGTGGAAAAGAACAGATATCCCTGGAAAAGAGCTCTGTAAACAATTGGGGCTAAGGAGAAATCCTTCAATCAATGTAGCTGAGACAACTGGCTATCTATGTAAGAAATCTAATTTAAACTCTGTCTTGAAAAATAAAACTCAATATTAAGTGGATTACATAATTAAACGTGAAAGATAAAACTATAAATCTTTTCAGAAAACTTTAAAGATGGGTATCTTTAAGAACTTCAGATGATGATTTTCTTAAATAGAACAGAGACTGAAATAACCATAACAAAAAAGATTTATAATATTAACTACATTAAAATTAACAACTGTTGTTCATCTAGCAATATCATAAAGAAAATTAATTTATGAACCACAAATTGGAAGGAAATACTGCAATATAATCAAGTGTACATTACTGTAGCTTTCAGTGTATGGATCTTTGCTGATGTTTACTTTCTCAAAAGGAAAATTCTTTCCCAATGATTCCCATAATTTTTGCATTACAATTATCCCCAGGATATCCTAAGAGTTGGATAAAATGTTCTCTGATCTATGGACCAATTTCAACTTTAAAGCACTTGAAAACAAAGCACAAATGCAGAACTATAGAGTAAAATGTGACAGAGAAACATACTGCCAAGATGCAAATGTATGTGTTTTATAAAAGGGATATGAAACTTGAAAATAAGGATATAGTGAATGATAAGGAAGCAAAAGAAAAGGATGAGAGGAGAAAGGAGGAAGGAAGAAAGGAAAAGAAGAATGGAAGGAAGGGAGGAAGGGAGACAGGGAGAGTTGAAAAGAGGAGAAAAGGAAGGACTAAGTTCTGGAAACATGAGACAAAGCCAGAGACCAGCTCAACAAGGAGAGTTCTAACAAGACAGCTCTGCATGAAGGAGGTATCTCACGGGGCTACACCCACAGAGTCAGCTTCTTTCACTATCACTTTGGTCAATCAGCAGCAGCAGTAGCTATATCATCTTTGGTTAAAGAGAGTTTATGCTACTCATCCATGAACAACCGCCACCCCTGGTATCAGGTTTTCTTGATAAGTGATCTTACTGTGCAACAAGAAGGTGGCCAAGAAGAGAGGGTAGTGATTATATTCAGGATGAGTCATTTTACTCACCTACCATTCAGATGCTCCTCTTTGGTAGCTTTGATACCTCTTGCCCTGGTAGTTGTTAGTAACGAGTGAATGTCTGAGAACTGCATCTATGTAAGAAATCTAATTTAAACTCTGTCTTGAAAAATAAAACTCAATATTAAGTGGATTACATAATTAAACGTGAAAGATAAAACTATAAATCTTTTCAGAAAACTTTAAAGATGGGTATCTTTAAGAACTTCAGATGATGATTTTCTTAAATAGAACAGAGACTGAAATAACCATAACAAAAAAGATTTATAATATTAACTACATTAAAATTAACAACTGTTGTTCATCTAGCAATATCATAAAGAAAATTAATTTATGAACCACAAATTGGAAGGAAATACTGCAATATAATCAAGTGTACATTACTGTAGCTTTCAGTGTATGGATCTTTGCTGATGTTTACTTTCTCAAAAGGAAAATTCTTTCCCAATGATTCCCATAATTTTTGCATTACAATTATCCCCAGGATATCCTAAGAGTTGGATAAAATGTTCTCTGATCTATGGACCAATTTCAACTTTAAAGCACTTGAAAACAAAGCACAAATGCAGAACTATAGAGTAAAATGTGACAGAGAAACATACTGCCAAGATGCAAATGTATGTGTTTTATAAAAGGGATATGAAACTTGAAAATAAGGATATAGTGAATGATAAGGAAGCAAAAGAAAAGGATGAGAGGAGAAAGGAGGAAGGAAGAAAGGAAAAGAAGAATGGAAGGAAGGGAGGAAGGGAGACAGGGAGAGTTGAAAAGAGGAGAAAAGGAAGGACTAAGTTCTGGAAACATGAGACAAAGCCAGAGACCAGCTCAACAAGGAGAGTTCTAACAAGACAGCTCTGCATGAAGGAGGTATCTCACGGGGCTACACCCACAGAGTCAGCTTCTTTCACTATCACTTTGGTCAATCAGCAGCAGCAGTAGCTATATCATCTTTGGTTAAAGAGAGTTTATGCTACTCATCCATGAACAACCGCCACCCCTGGTATCAGGTTTTCTTGATAAGTGATCTTACTGTGCAACAAGAAGGTGGCCAAGAAGAGAGGGTAGTGATTATATTCAGGATGAGTCATTTTACTCACCTACCATTCAGATGCTCCTCTTTGGTAGTTGCTTGTGGTATGATACACTCTCCTCTCATGCCCATGATTTACCTTGCTCCTAGTTGTTTCCAGTAACAGGAGTTGATTCCATTTTACAGTTCTTCCACAAGTATCACCAGCTTTATCATGCCTTTCAGACTTAGCACATCAGCTGGGGCCCTCTTCTGATAGGTCTAAATTCTAGCCTTCTCAGGGTCTTTCCACTGAGTTGTTAAGCCATTACACCAGCCATGCAGGGCCTGTCTTCCATGTCTGAGTTCCTTGTTCAAACCCTCAGAGTACAATAATCCCTTTTACTATCAACCTTAAGAGTGATAAATGCTTCCTGTAATTGCTACTTGTGTGATACTTCAGGTTCCTTTTGCCCTTTCAGTTCTCTTATAGTAGGTTAACACTTTTTTATATTAATATATCTTTTAGGTAATTTGTGTGGTTTCTTTTTCTTAAATGGACTCTGACAGATACAACGATTAAACTCCCTTATGATAGACATTGGGAGAGTCAACAGAGCCCTAAGGACAGGGTCAGTGTATTGCTAGCCTTACTGTGTAAAGTGTACTTATATTCTACTTATATTAATGTAGCAGAAAGTTTCCTCCAAATCAATAACCACATACTAGATAAAAGAGGTAGTTCTGATCTCCTTCAGAACAGATACCACATTCAGCATGACAGATACCGTGTTTGGTATGGCAGCTTCAATTAGAGCTACCACCTGGTTTGGTCCATCATCTGCTGTCATGAGCCACCTGCTTTTTGTTGAATTCCAGTAAGGGAATGAAACATGGAACACCACTGCTGTATGCTCCAAATCTCTGATAACAGCACTAATGTCTATGATTCATTCCAAGAATCGTTTCTGATTTATTATCATGGCTGTTGACATGTATTGGAGAGATGTTGGGACAATTTGAAGGACTTCTATATTGCTTCCTAGAGTAAGTCAGCAAGCCAATGTAAGGGTTCTGTCAGCTTCTATACACCGTATATCTATCTCAATTGTATTTTCTTGGACTAGGGAGTGAGGGGTAATGGAATGAACACTGGGGGAGGAAGAACATTATGAAGTGGCACATTATGCAGCTGGCCATGGCCTTATAAAAAAATGTAACTGATTTACTTAATCATGTAGGATGTTAGCTACGTGGAACCACTAAATCTCTAAGCAGCCCATAGGGTGGTGACAAACCAGCATGCCCATGATTTACCTTCAGTTGTTTCCAGTACGGTTATCCATTTACAGTTCTTCCACAAGTATCACCAGCTTTATCATGCCTTTCAGACTTAGCACATCAGCTGGGGCCCTCTTCTGATAGGTCTAAATTCTAGCCTTCTCAGGGTCTTTCCACTGAGTTGTTAAGCCATTACACCAGCCATGCAGGGCCTGTCTTCCATGTCTGAGTTCCTTGTTCAAACCCTCAGAGTACAATAATCCCTTTTACTATCAACCTTAAGAGTGATAAATGCTTCCTGTAATTGCTACTTGTGTGATACTTCAGGTTCCTTTTGCCCTTTCAGTTCTCTTATAGTAGGTTAACACTTTTTTATATTAATATATCTTTTAGGTAATTTGTGTGGTTTCTTTTTCTTAAATGGACTCTGACAGATACAACGATTAAACTCCCTTATGATAGACATTGGGAGAGTCAACAGAGCCCTAAGGACAGGGTCAGTGTATTGCTAGCCTTACTGTGTAAAGTGTACTTATATTCTACTTATATTAATGTAGCAGAAAGTTTCCTCCAAATCAATAACCACATACTAGATAAAAGAGGTAGTTCTGATCTCCTTCAGAACAGATACCACATTCAGCATGACAGATACCGTGTTTGGTATGGCAGCTTCAATTAGAGCTACCACCTGGTTTGGTCCATCATCTGCTGTCATGAGCCACCTGCTTTTTGTTGAATTCCAGTAAGGGAATGAAACATGGAACACCACTGCTGTATGCTCCAAATCTCTGATAACAGCACTAATGTCTATGATTCATTCCAAGAATCGTTTCTGATTTATTATCATGGCTGTTGACATGTATTGGAGAGATGTTGGGACAATTTGAAGGACTTCTATATTGCTTCCTAGAGTAAGTCAGCAAGCCAATGTAAGGGTTCTGTCAGCTTCTATACACCGTATATCTATCTCAATTGTATTTTCTTGGACTAGGGAGTGAGGGGTAATGGAATGAACACTGGGGGAGGAAGAACATTATGAAGTGGCACATTATGCAGCTGGCCATGGCCTTATAAAAAAATGTAACTGATTTACTTAATCATGTAGGATGTTAGCTACGTGGAACCACTAAATCTCTAAGCAGCCCATAGGGTGGTGACAAACCAGCAGCTCCTCCTCATCTCTTGTCTAACACCCTATCATTACCACTCTAGGCAGCTACTAGGGAGGAAAACCAGAGCTTCAGTGAGTCCAGTTACGATGAACTTCTTACCCGGCACTCCAGACATGGAAGATGTAATAGAACCTTGCTACAGTCTCACCCTCACCCTGGCCAGGAATCAGGGCAAAGGTTGAGTTCTGGAAGGCAGACAGGACTGAGCAGATCTGGGAGGTGGCTAAACTGGTCAGGTACAATATTAAAGATATTTATTATCTCGTATAAAAGTATATTCAGGGCTTCCCCTGGTGGTCCAGTGGGTAAGGACACCGCCTTGCAGTGCAAGGGGCGCCAGTTCGATCCCTGGCCTGGGAAGATCCCACGTGCCGCGGAGCGGCTGGACCGATGTGTCCAATCACTGAGCCGGAGCTCTGAGCGCATGCGCCCAGAGCCGGCGCTTTGCAACGACAGACGCCACCGCGATGGGAGGCCCACAGGAGCCAAAGAACAAAGACGGATGAAAATGGAGAAATGAAAGACCAATAGAAGTGGCCTGCCCGCTCCCCTCCTCCCCAACCCGACCCCCGCCCAAATAAATAAATAAATCTTTAAAAATAAATAAATAAAAAAAATAAAAGTATATTCAAAAATAATTCTAGGACTGTTTAACTTATTCATCAGGATCCCAGACAGGCTGTATCTCTCCACTCCGCCTGTATGTGCCTTCTATGCACTCAAATGTAGTTCCCTACACAGGGAGAAGATGACTGCCACCTGGCTAGAGGAAAAATGCTTCCTTGGCTGCATCAAACAACAGAGAGAAAAACCCTCCCTTACTCTTCAAACATTAGGAGATAAGAAAAGGATACTTCCATTAACTGGGAAATGCCTCTCATTCAGTATAATTGAGAATTCTATACACAAAAATGTGTAACAGTTTTGGAAGGATGAGGAAGGAACACATTATGAAGTGGCACATTATGCAGCTGGCCATGGCCTTATAAAAAAATGTAACTGATTTACTTAATCATGTAGGATGTTAGCTACGTGGAACCACTAAATCTCTAAGCAGCCCATAGGGTGGTGACAAACCAGCAGCTCCTCCTCATCTCTTGTCTAACACCCTATCATTACCACTCTAGGCAGCTACTAGGAGGAAAACCAGAGCTTCAGTGAGTCCAGTTACGATGAACTTCTTACCCGGCACTCCAGACATGGAAGATGTAATAGAACCTTGCTACAGTCTCACCCTCACCCTGGCCAGGAATCAGGGCAAAGGTTGAGTTCTGGAAGGCAGACAGGACTGAGCAGATCTGGGAGGTGGCTAAACTGGTCAGGTACAATATTAAAGATATTTATTATCTCGTATAAAAGTATATTCAGGGCTTCCCCTGGTGGTCCAGTGGGTAAGGACACCGCCTTGCAGTGCAAGGGGCGCCAGTTCGATCCCTGGCCTGGGAAGATCCCACGTGCCGCGGAGCGGCTGGACCGATGTGTCCAATCACTGAGCCGGAGCTCTGAGCGCATGCGCCCAGAGCCGGCGCTTTGCAACGACAGACGCCACCGCGATGGGAGGCCCACAGGAGCCAAAGAACAAAGACGGATGAAAATGGAGAAATGAAAGACCAATAGAAGTGGCCTGCCCGCTCCCCTCCTCCCCAACCCGACCCCCGCCCAAATAAATAAATAAATCTTTAAAAATAAATAAATAAAAAAAATAAAAGTATATTCAAAAATAATTCTAGGACTGTTTAACTTATTCATCAGGATCCCAGACAGGCTGTATCTCTCCACTCCGCCTGTATGTGCCTTCTATGCACTCAAATGTAGTTCCCTACACAGGGAGAAGATGACTGCCACCTGGCTAGAGGAAAAATGCTTCCTTGGCTGCATCAAACAACAGAGAGAAAAACCCTCCCTTACTCTTCAAACATTAGGAGATAAGAAAAGGATACTTCCATTAACTGGGAAATGCCTCTCATTCAGTATAATTGAGAATTCTATACACAAAAATGTGTAACAGTTGGTTAGACTAATGTCATAAAAGCTAAGTAATACTACTGTGTTTTTTTTAACCTTGCACTAGCGAGTCAAAAGAAACAAGTGTGCTGTGCAGAGAAACAGAATTTACAGCTTTTTGACCTTGTCATTCTCCAATAAAGCTGGAAAATCTATGTGCTTCTTGGTCTCTCAAAGTGCAACATCACAAGCTAGTTCATGAATCTCACTCACACTCTAAAATAATTCAGCCTTCCTTCCCACAGAAATAACTAGGACCTTCATTTGGAAACTCTAAATAACCAGTGTCTTAGAAGGAAAACTAACAAAAGCTAGATATGAAAAATATGGTTAACATTAATGTTTATATTTAGGAAAATGAGTTTTAACTCTCAAATTTGAAGTAAATTCAAGAGAAGAAATGAGTATTTTTCAAGTAACATTGATAATCTGGAATTAAATTCTTAAGATCCCTGAGTATATCCCCAAATTTTCAACCGATCAGCTTCCTGAACTTTGACAGATTCCATTCCAAGTGTGCTTTTTAAATCTATTAAATGACTAACCTAGATGATCAGGAAAAATTCAGTCCTAACAAAACAGAATGTTGCCTAACTAAAAATGTTAGATATCAAGTTGTTTATTGGCATCTGAAATCGGGAAATCTTAAAGCTCAACCCTGTTTAGATGTTACCCTAGATTCTTCAAGAGTCAACACTGATGTCAAGGAAGAGAGTAAATCCGGCACTCAAAAATAAGATCTTTCGGGCTTCCCCTGGTGGTCCAGTGGGTAAGGACACCGCCTTGCACTGCAAGGGGCGCCGGTTAGAGCCCTGGCCTGGGGAGATCACAGGTGCTGCGGAGCGGCTGGACGGATGTGTCCAATCACCCAGCCGGAGCTCTGGAACGCATGCGCCTAGAGCCGGTGCTCTGCAACGACAGACGCCACCGCGATGGGAGGCCCACAGGAGCCAAAGAACGAAGACGAATGAAAATAGAGAAATGAAAGACCAATAGAAGTAGCCCGCCCACTCCCCTCCCTCCCCAACCCGACCCCCAAAGTAAATAAATAAATAAATCTTTAAAAAAAAAAAAAGATCTTTGGTTGTATTTTACTTTTGTATGTACTGAGAGTAAGGGGTGAAACTAACTGAAATTTTAAACTTCTCCTCCAAGAAAGATGAAAGATATTTTACTGATAAAAATAAATTCCAAATGCTTAAAGCCTGCTTTATGCACTAATAAAAAATCAAATGAAAAAAAAAAGCAATTTGATTAAATTATGTGTGCCTTTTCTTATGCCAATGGAGCTTAACTAAGCAAACAGAAGCAGTGAAGTAAATCAATGTTGGTTTATTAAAGATCAGAATTCAATATCTCAATGGTTGAGGGGCTTAAGCACCAAGAGTGCTCACTGTTTGGCTTTCTTTAGCTAATAAAGTAAACATGCAGTACCAAGGAGAAACTTGTTCAAAGAATGACACAGCCACACTTCTCAAGGTGGAACTTATATTGCAGCTCTCAGAAGACACTTTGTAAATGGGATATATATTTTATTCTAGTATTTCACATTTCAACTTTCCTTCAAGATATTTGCTTTAATATTTTAAAAAATTATTATTTCTTAGCTATTTATATTTTTCACCAGTGAAAGCACTTTCATTTCCCAATTAAGAGGTTAAAGCTGAAATGCCTTTACCTGTTCTCATATGACTCACCAAATATTTGGTGAAGAAATCAGAGATTAATTTCTCATTTGGATCCATCTTACAATGAAGTCATAAATAATAGCAAATTTGTAACATCACATTAGTCTCCATGGTAACAGGCTTACTGCACAAACAGAGGATTATGACTTCACAAGAGAATCAAACAGAGGAAGGAGTAGATGGCAAGGAAGGAAGCTCATTTTCAAACTCATATAATCTATAGTAATTGCACTGGGAATACAAGCAAAACCTGGCGAAGCAAATTGCTTTTCGCAGAAATATTTTGTGTCTTCAAGTTTGTTCCACAATGAAAAATCTTTCTCTAGATTGCATGGAGTGTATGACATAAGGCAATTTTAATACATAGCCAATGTTAGACAAGCAATCTGGGATATGGAGATCTGAACTGGGACTGACAACATCAAGAAAAGAATACCATGCATTTGAAACAGCGCCATGCATGACTGAAGAAAAAAATAGCACAGAATTGCTACTGATGTATTTACTATCCAAGGACCTCACATTTATAACAGAATCGGTCTCTTCATCTTTCCTTTCCTAGTTTAATTTTTCTCAAACACAATCTATAAAAATTATATTTCCCTGTTTAGATTCACTTCCATTTGGGAGAAGTTGCCATACTCCTGTACCTAAATAACATCCCTGGGGATTATTCATATGTAAATTACTTAAAAGGATTTCTCCACCTATTCTTTTTCTCCAACTGGCATCTTTTCCTGTTATCTCCTTTCCTTGATAAAAGAAAAAGGTAGCTCACAGCAAGCCTAGCGGCTTTTACAACTCTTTATCTAGGTAATAGTATTAAGGTTTTTTTTCTGAGATTAAAAAACAGTAAGTCACACTTCCAAACTATGCCAATAGAATATATATTGTTTTTTTTTTTTTAATTTATTTTTTTATTATTTATTTTTGGGCGGGGGTCAGGTTGGGGAGGGAGGGGAGCAGGTGGGCCACTTCTATTGGTCTTTCATTTCTCCACTTTCATCCGTCTTTGTTCCTTGGCTCCAATGGGCCTCCCATCGCGATGGCGTCTGTCGCTGCAGAGCGCTGGCTCTGGGCGCATGAACTCCAGAGCTCTGGCTTGGTAATTGGACATATCGGTCCAGCCGCTCCACGGCACGTGGGATCTTCCCAGGCCAGGGATCGAACTGGCGCCCCTTGCACTGCAAGGCGGTGTCCTTTCCCACTGGATCACCAGGGGAAGCCCCTATATATTGTTTTTTGTTACTGTTGTATTGCGTTGGGCTTTGTATCACTTTTTTTTTTTTTTTGATTTCCTATTCCAGTAAAGTGAGATACCTTTAGGAAAACAACAAGAAAAACAAACAAATGAACTAAACTATTCATAAATAGTACTCAGAGAAAGGAAGGGTTAAAATAACAATTTAACCACAGAGCAAAACACTGCAAACTCTCCCAATTTTTCTAAATTTACACTGATTTAGGCCCTGAATGAAGTGTTTTAGAAAGCAGCCTGTTCTCAAGACTTTTTATGGGCCAGTATTTTCATGGACCCTTTTTGTATAGTTCTTCTGTGTATTCTTGCCACCTCTTCTTAATCTCTTCTGTTTCTGTTTGCCATTTCTATCATTAATTGTGTTCATCTTGGTATGAAACATTCCTGTCATAGCTCCAATTTTCTTGAAGAAATCTCTAGTCTTTCCCACTCTATTCTTTTTCTCCAACTGGCATCTTTTCCTGTTATCTCCTTTCCTTGATAAAAGAAAAAGGTAGCTCACAGCAAGCCTAGCGGCTTTTACAACTCTTTATCTAGGTAATAGTATTAAGGTTTTTTTTCTGAGATTAAAAAACAGTAAGTCACACTTCCAAACTATGCCAATAGAATATATATTGTTTTTTTTTTTTTTAGATTTTTTTTTTTTTTTTTTTTGGGCGGGGGTCGGGTTGGGGAGGGAGGGGAGCAGGTGGGCCACTTCTATTGGTCTTTCATTTCTCTATTTTCATCCGTCTTTGTTCTTTGGCTCCTGTGGGCCTCCCATCGCGGTGGCGTTTGTCGCTGCAGAGCGCTGGCTCTGGGCGCATGAACCCAGAGCTCTGGCTTGGTACTTGGACATATCAGTTCAGACGCCCCACGGCACGTGGGATCTTCCCAGGCCAGGGATCGAACTGGCGCCCCTTGCACTGCAAGGCGGTGTCCTTTCCCACTGGATCACCAGGGGAAGCCCCTATATATTGTTTTTTGTTACTGTTGTATTGCGTTGGGCTTTGTATCACTTTTTTTTTTTTTTTGATTTCCTATTCCAGTAAAGTGAGATACCTTTAGGAAAACAACAAGAAAAACAAACAAATGAACTAAACTATTCATAAATAGTACTCAGAGAAAGGAAGGGTTAAAATAACAATTTAACCACAGAGCAAAACACTGCAAACTCTCCCAATTTTTCTAAATTTACACTGATTTAGGCCCTGAATGAAGTGTTTTAGAAAGCAGCCTGTTCTCAAGACTTTTTATGGGCCAGTATTTTCATGGACCCTTTTTGTATAGTTCTTCTGTGTATTCTTGCCACCTCTTCTTAATCTCTTCTGTTTCTGTTTGCCATTTCTATCATTAATTGTGTTCATCTTGGTATGAAACATTCCTGTCATAGCTCCAATTTTCTTGAAGAAATCTCTAGTCTTTCCCACTCTATTGTTTTCCTCTATTTCTTTTCATTGTTCACTTAAGAAGGCTTTCTTACCTGTCTTTGCTATTCTCTGGAATTCTGCATTTAGTTAGGTATATTTTTCCCTTTCTCCTTTGCCTTCTCTTCTCTTCTTTTCTCAGCTACTTGTAAGGCCTCCTCAAACAACGACTTTGACGTCTTACATTTCTTTTTCTTGGGGATAGTTTAGGTAACTGCCTTCTATACAATGTTACAAACTTTCATCCATCATTTTTCAGGCACTCTGTCTACCACATCTAATCCCTTGAATTTATTCATCACCTCCACTTTCTAATCATAAGAAATCTGATTTAGCTCATACCTGAATGGTCTAGCAGTGTTCCCTACTTTCTTCAATTTAAGTCTGAATTTTTCAATAAAGAACTCATTATCTGAGCCGTAGTCATCTCCAGGTCTTGTTTATGTTGAGTCTATAGAGCTTCTCCACCCTCAGCTGCAAAGAAAATAATCAATCTGATCTGAGTATTGACCATCTGGTGATGTCCATGTGGAGAATCATCCCTTGTGTTGTTGGAAGAAGGTGTTTCCTATAACTAGTGCATTGTTTTGGCAAAACTCTAACCTTTGCCCTGTTTCATTTTGTAGTCCAAGGTCAAATTTGCCTGTTACCCAGGTATCTCTTGAATTCCTACTTTTGCATTTCAGTCTCCTAGGTCTAGAAAGTCTCGTAGGTCTTCATAAACCATTCAACTTCAGCTTATTTGCCATAAGTAATTGAGGGAAAGACTTGGATTACTGTGATGTTGAATTGTTTGCCTTGGAAAGGAACCTAGATCATTCTGTTGTTTTCAAGATTGTAAGTACCAGACGCTTTTATTGACTAGGAGAGCTACTCCATTTCTTCTAAGGGATTCTTTCTCACAGTAGTAGATATAATGGCCATCTGAATTAAATTTACCCATTCCTGGTCATTTGGTTCACTGACTATTAAGATGTCGATGTTTATTCTTGCCATCCCCTGCTTTCCACATCCAATTTACCTTGATTTATAGACCTAACATTCCAAGTTTATATGCAATATTATTCTTTACAGCATTGGAATTTACTTTCACCACAAGACATATCGACAACTGAACATCATTTCTGTTTTGGTCCAGACTTTTCATTCTTTCTGGAGGTATTTCTCTGCTCTTCCCCAGTACTGTATTGGACTCCTATGGGACTTGGGGGCTCACCTTCTGGTGTAATATTTTTTGCCTTTTCATACTCTTCATGGAGTTCTCTAGGCAAGAAAATGGAATGGTTTGCCATTCCCTTATCCAAAGGGTCATGTTTTGTCAGAACTCTCCACCACAACCCATCCATCTTGGGTGACCCTGCACAGCATGGCTCACAGTTACATTGAGTTACACAAGGCTGTAATCCATGTGATCATTTTGGTTAGCTTTCTGTGCTTGTGGTTTTCGTTCTGGAGGCCATAAGACTATAGTTCTTGCTTCTTTTGTCTGACCTCTGATGGATAAAGTAAGAGGCTTATGCAAGTTTTCTGACAGGAAGGACTGGTTGTGGGGAAAATTGTGTCTTGCTTTGGTGGGAAGGACCATGATGGTGTGGTCACTCACCTAGAGCAAGACATCCTGGGGTGTGAAGTCAAGTGGACCTTAGGAAGTATTACTAAGAACAAAGCTGGTGGAGGTAATGGAATTCCAACTGAGCTATATCAAATCCCAGAAGATGCTGTTGTGAAAGTGCTACACTCAATGTGTCAAAAACTTTGGAAAACTCAGCAGTGGCCATAGAACTGTAAAAGGTCAATCTGTATTCCAATCCTGAAGAAGGGCAATGCAAAAGAATGTCCAAGCCAATGCCCCATCATTACTGTGATGTTGAATTGTTTGCCTTGGAAAGGAACCTAGATCATTCTGTTGTTTTCAAGATTGTAAGTACCAGACGCTTTTATTGACTAGGAGAGCTACTCCATTTCTTCTAAGGGATTCTTTCTCACAGTAGTAGATATAATGGCCATCTGAATTAAATTTACCCATTCCTGGTCATTTGGTTCACTGACTATTAAGATGTCGATGTTTATTCTTGCCATCCCCTGCTTTCCACATCCAATTTACCTTGATTTATAGACCTAACATTCCAAGTTTATATGCAATATTATTCTTTACAGCATTGGAATTTACTTTCACCACAAGACATATCGACAACTGAACATCATTTCTGTTTTGGTCCAGACTTTTCATTCTTTCTGGAGGTATTTCTCTGCTCTTCCCCAGTACTGTATTGGACTCCTATGGGACTTGGGGGCTCACCTTCTGGTGTAATATTTTTTGCCTTTTCATACTCTTCATGGAGTTCTCTAGGCAAGAAAATGGAATGGTTTGCCATTCCCTTATCCAAAGGGTCATGTTTTGTCAGAACTCTCCACCACAACCCATCCATCTTGGGTGACCCTGCACAGCATGGCTCACAGTTACATTGAGTTACACAAGGCTGTAATCCATGTGATCATTTTGGTTAGCTTTCTGTGCTTGTGGTTTTCGTTCTGGAGGCCATAAGACTATAGTTCTTGCTTCTTTTGTCTGACCTCTGATGGATAAAGTAAGAGGCTTATGCAAGTTTTCTGACAGGAAGGACTGGTTGTGGGGAAAATTGTGTCTTGCTTTGGTGGGAAGGACCATGATGGTGTGGTCACTCACCTAGAGCAAGACATCCTGGGGTGTGAAGTCAAGTGGACCTTAGGAAGTATTACTAAGAACAAAGCTGGTGGAGGTAATGGAATTCCAACTGAGCTATATCAAATCCCAGAAGATGCTGTTGTGAAAGTGCTACACTCAATGTGTCAAAAACTTTGGAAAACTCAGCAGTGGCCATAGAACTGTAAAAGGTCAATCTGTATTCCAATCCTGAAGAAGGGCAATGCAAAAGAATGTCCAAGCCAATGCACAACTGCACTTATGTCACATGCTAGCAATGTAATGCTCAAAATCCTTCAAGCTAAGCTTCAATAGTATGTGAACCAAGAACTTTCAGATGTACAACCTGGATTTAGAAAAGTAAGAAGAATCAGATCAAATTGCCAACATCAGTTGAATCATAGAAAAAGCAAGGGAATTAAAAAAAAAAATCTACTTCTGTTTCATTGACTACACAAACTGTGGAAAATTCTTAAACAGATTCTTAAGACACCTTATCTCCTGAGAAACCTGTATGTGGGTCAAAAAACAACAGAATTGGACATGGAACAACAGACTGGTTCAAAATAGGCAAAGGAGTACATCAAGGCTGTATATTGTCCCTCTGCTAATTTAACTTATACTCAGAGTACATCATGTGAAATGCTGGGCTGGATGAAGTACAAGCTGGAATCAAGATTGCCTGGAGAAATATCAATAACCTTAAATATGAAGATGATACCACTCTAATGGCAGGAAGTGAAGAGGAACTAAAGAGGCTCTTAATGAATGTGAAAGAGTAAAGTGAAAAAGTTGGGTTAAAATTCATCATTCAAAAACCTAAGGTCTGGGCTTCCCTGGTGGTCCAGTGGGTAAGGACACCGCCTTACAGTGTAAGGGGCGCCAGTTCGATCCCTGGCCTGGGAAGATCCCACGTGCCACGGAGCGGCTGGACTGATGTGTCCAATTACCGAGCTGGAGCTCTGGAGCGCATGCGCCCAGAGCCGGTGCTCTGCAACAACAGAGGCCACCGTGATGGGAGGCCCACACGGGCCAAAAGAACAAAGATGGATGAAAACAGACAAATGAAAGACCAATAGAAGTAGCCCGCCTTCTCCCCTCCCTCCCCACCCCACTCCACCCCCAAAAATATATAAATAAATAAATCTTTAAAAAAAAAAGAAACTAAGGTCATGTCATACGGTCCCATCACTTCATGGTAAATAGATAGGAAAAACGTGAAAACAGTAACAGATTTTATCTTCTTGATCTCTATATCATGAGATAAACTGTAAAAGGGCAATCTGTATTCCAATCCTGAAGAAGGGCAATGCAAAAGAATGTCCAAGCCAATGCACAACTGCACTTATGTCACATGCTAGCAATGTAATGCTCAAAATCCTTCAAGCTAAGCTTCAATAGTATGTGAACCAAGAACTTTCAGATGTACAACCTGGATTTAGAAAAGTAAGAAGAATCAGATCAAATTGCCAACATCAGTTGAATCATAGAAAAAGCAAGGGAATTAAAAAAAAAAATCTACTTCTGTTTCATTGACTACACAAACTGTGGAAAATTCTTAAACAGATTCTTAAGACACCTTATCTCCTGAGAAACCTGTATGTGGGTCAAAAAACAACAGAATTGGACATGGAACAACAGACTGGTTCAAAATAGGCAAAGGAGTACATCAAGGCTGTATATTGTCCCTCTGCTAATTTAACTTATACTCAGAGTACATCATGTGAAATGCTGGGCTGGATGAAGTACAAGCTGGAATCAAGATTGCCTGGAGAAATATCAATAACCTTAAATATGAAGATGATACCACTCTAATGGCAGGAAGTGAAGAGGAACTAAAGAGGCTCTTAATGAATGTGAAAGAGTAAAGTGAAAAAGTTGGGTTAAAATTCATCATTCAAAAACCTAAGGTCTGGGCTTCCCTGGTGGTCCAGTGGGTAAGGACACCGCCTTACAGTGTAAGGGGCGCCAGTTCGATCCCTGGCCTGGGAAGATCCCACGTGCCACGGAGCGGCTGGACTGATGTGTCCAATTACCGAGCTGGAGCTCTGGAGCGCATGCGCCCAGAGCCGGTGCTCTGCAACAACAGAGGCCACCGTGATGGGAGGCCCACACGGGCCAAAAGAACAAAGATGGATGAAAACAGACAAATGAAAGACCAATAGAAGTAGCCCGCCTTCTCCCCTCCCTCCCCACCCCACTCCACCCCCAAAAATATATAAATAAATAAATCTTTAAAAAAAAAAGAAACTAAGGTCATGTCATACGGTCCCATCACTTCATGGTAAATAGATAGGAAAAACGTGAAAACAGTAACAGATTTTATCTTCTTGATCTCTATAATCACTGCAGTCATGAAACTAAAAGATGCTTTCTCCTTGGAAGAAAAGCTATGACAAACCTAGACAGTGTATTAAAAGGCACAGCCATCACTTTTCTGACAAAGGTTGAAGCTATATAGTAGCTAAGCTCAACAAAACAACAAATTTTCATGGACTGTCCCACTAAACTCCCATCTGCCTGTGCTGATGGCCAAAGATGACATATAACCTACTCTGTATGAAAACTGCTTGTGAAATGTCAAGGAGCAGACCTCATTATCCACAGCTGGTTCAATTAAATATAGCTATTTAAGTATATTCCAAGCTATGGTTTTTCCAGTAGTAATGTATGGATGTGAGTGTTGGACCATAAGGAAGGTTGAGTGCCGAAGGTTTGATGCTTTTTAACTGTGGTGCTGGAGAAGACTCTTGAGAGTCCCTTGGACAGCAAGGAGATCAAACCAGTCAATCCAAAAGGAAATCAATGCTGAATATTCACTGGAAAACTGATGCTGAAGCTGAAGCTCCAATACTTTGACCCCATGATATGAAAAGACTCATTGGAAAAGACCCTGATAGTGGGAAAGATTGACGGCAGGAGGTGAAGGGGCAACAGAGGGTGAGATGGTTGGATGGCATCACTAACTCGATGGATATGAAGTTGAGCAAACTCTTGGAGATACTGAAGGTGAGGGAAGCCTGGCATGCTGCACTCCATGGTGTTACAAGAGTTGGACATGACTTAGCAACTAAACAACAACTTTTCAGGGACTGGTCCCACTAAACGCCCATCTGCCTGTGCTGATGGCCAAAGATGACATATAACCTACTCTGTATGAAAACTGCTTGTGAAATGTCAAGGAGCAGACCTCATTATCCACAGCTGGTTCAATTAAATATAGCTATTTAAGTATATTCCAAGCTATGGTTTTTCCAGTAGTAATGTATGGATGTGAGTGTTGGACCATAAGGAAGGTTGAGTGCCGAAGGTTTGATGCTTTTTAACTGTGGTGCTGGAGAAGACTCTTGAGAGTCCCTTGGACAGCAAGGAGATCAAACCAGTCAATCCAAAAGGAAATCAATGCTGAATATTCACTGGAAAACTGATGCTGAAGCTGAAGCTCCAATACTTTGACCCCATGATATGAAAAGACTCATTGGAAAAGACCCTGATAGTGGGAAAGATTGACGGCAGGAGGTGAAGGGGCAACAGAGGGTGAGATGGTTGGATGGCATCACTAACTCGATGGATATGAAGTTGAGCAAACTCTTGGAGATACTGAAGGTGAGGGAAGCCTGGCATGCTGCACTCCATGGTGTTACAAGAGTTGGACATGACTTAGCAACTAAACAACAACTTTTCAGGGACTGGTCTCACTAAACTCCCATCTGCCTGTGCTAAAGGCCAAAGATGACATAAACTTATGATTAAAGATAACTCAGTGTGAAAACTACTTGTGAGATGTCAAGAATCAGACCTCATTAATCCACAACTGGTTCAATTAAATATTTGAGTCAAGAAAATGATCTGACCAAATCCTCTGAAAATATTATACTAGGGCGAGCCTTTAACACATTTGAAGTCAAACAGAATACCAGGTTCTTGAAGCTTTTATAATTAGATGGACATTGACTACTAATGCCAAGGTGTATAATGTCTTTCCTGTCCAATATGTAGTTGACATTATACTTCCAAAAAAAAATGTATGCCACTGAATCTTTTCTGTTTCCTCTTTTCACCTGTCTGCGAGATGCACATAGGTGGACAAATGCAGAGTTGATTTCATTAATTTGGAGCCAATTCCATGACATTCTCAAGTCAAGATCAAAGTAGGCATAGGATTTTTGTGACATTTTAATAAATATCAGAACAAATGAAACTACAGTTTTTTCCAGACCCTCCTTAGGCAATCTCCGGAAAGTCTTTTTTTAAAAAAACTTTCTTGTCTCTTTCATTAGTTACTCAAGGGGAATGGTTATAAGAAAAAGTTAAAAATATTAGGCTCTGATGGTCTAGCTCCTTTCTGCTCACCTGACTGGATAAGATACGCTGACTTTGCCTATCCCTACCAATATGGATTAGAAAATTGCTTAGGGAAATATTCTAATTTAAGACTCAGATTAGAAATATATTTATAAATAAATAGTAAATATGCTTAAAGCATTTTCAAGAAACTTGAGTAATGTAAGTAAATATATGCTGTTGCTCTTTAGTTGCTAAATCCCTCTGTCCATGGGATTTCCCAGACAAGAATACTGAAGTGCCATTTCCAGTATTCTGGAACCAGTGACAATACTGGTTGCTATTTCCTTCTTCAGAGGATCTTCTCGACCCAGGGATCGAACTTGTTTCTCTTACTTGGCAGGTAGATTCTTTACCACTGGGAATCACCAGGGAAGCCCAAGCAGGTATATAAACCATAATAAAGTCAGTCCTTTTTGGTCAACATTTTGCCTGATAAATTCCACTTACTTAAACATTACTATTAGTAATAGAAGCATTTATAATAGAAAAATTAATTGTAAAAACTACTTTTTGAGCTGGTCTATCATGGCCAGTTTTTTTTCTTATACTTTTTAATACATTATTTGATATAATCTCCACCTTAAACAGTTGGCATAATAAGTTGTATTTCATAGATGAAGAAGTTCATGTTCAATAGATTAATAGTATCCTCAAGTTTACAGAATGAGAAAGTAATAGAAAAAGGTTTTTCTTAAATTTTTTTTTTTTTTACTTTTCAGTGATATCTGCTTATACAATTTCTGCAACATGGTAACAAACCAGAAGACAACTAAATTTGAAAAGACAGCAATTCTGAAAGGTGAAATCTCAAAAGATTTGAAATTCTGAGGCTGAAATATATATAGATGTATATGTACATATGACATATCACATGACATATTATATGTAAGTTTGAATATATATGTAATATATATTATATATAACAATACACACAAAGACATACGTATAATCTGATATAAATATTTATACACCTCAGAGCTTCATATTGTTATATATCTAAATATCAATAGATACATAGGTCAGTCAATAAATGCTTTCAACCTTAAGAGGAAAGAGGTATGATTGCCTTTCCCCAATCCCATCTTCCCTGTTGCTTCAGGGATCATTCTGTGGCTTCTTTCCTTATTATTTTCTGGCCTTCTAGTTGTTGAGAGAAAAAGATGAACAGAAGGGCCAGAGTTGAGTCTGCTGCTCTTCAAACTCTCACAATGAAAATCCTTGAAGAGTCCTTGAAATATTTAGATACCTCAATGTCTCTTTAAAAAAAAAAAAAACAACACCTCAGATTTGAGAGCAGTCTTAAGGTCAATGAAATGATTCTAAATGCTTCTACTTAGTAGAGCAAAAATTTATTTATTTAAAAAATGATCAAATCTCCTTTGATAGCTTTTAAAACTAGCTTAATCAGTTATATAATGTCTCCAAATTAATTTAAAGTTAAAATTGACTTAAATGTTAATATTTTTGTCATAGAAAACATTAACTTGAGCTAAGCCAAATTTATGACATAATATGTTTATATGCTATATGTACATTCTATGGTTCATAAAGATTCTTTGCATAATCACTGCATAAGGTATATTTATATTCCTTTTGTGGCACTTGCAACATTTTACTGTTTGAAATTATTACCTATGTTTATAATAAGAGTATCTTCCTTTATAAGTGATGATGACACTTCTGAATAATTAAATGTGGTGACCCTGGTCAGGAATATAACCCCAATTATGAAGCTACTCAATGCTTGTTAGTTAGCTTATTGGTAATAAAGAATCATTTTAAGACAATGTATTATTTGATTTATTTGCTCAGAATTTTTCCTGTTTGAATACCAGAAATGCCCGGGGTTGCAAAAAGCAATAATTTTAAATGAGGGTTAAACAAATCAGTTAAGATGAAGCCCATATCTGTTTTGCTCATGAACAAAGCCTTTATTGTTATTAACAAAGTAAAACTAAAGCTGGTAGGGGGGGTCGAGAGCCAGTGGGAAGCAGGAGAAATGAATACTAATCTATTGGGAATGCTCCAACAAATGTTGGCCTCTCAGGAGCACTCTCAGTTTTCAGGCGGTTAGTGATATTTTTTTCTTTTCATTAGTATCATATTGGCTCTCAGGACAGAGAAAATACTGGAATCAAAAAGAGCTGCTTTTTCCAAGATGTGTGAAGGAGGGTAGGCAAATAAAGACTATGGAAGATCTGTTTTAAGGATCTTTTTCCATCTGGCTTTGTCCATCTGCCCGTGCTCCTCAACACAGCACCAAGCATATCTCTTGCCATCTGCAACTGCCTCGGAACAACATAATAATGCTACCATTAATACTCTGTACAAGACAATGTTCTGAGTTTGCAATAAATGTATTTTCCCTCTTAATCTCCACAAAAACCTTATGACTGGATATGAATATACTTACTGTACAGATGACCAAATAGAAACTGAGAGACAATAATTAGCTTGTAACGATCCCAGCAGGCTGTTGTGCACTACACTGTCCTGCTTCCATAGCAACCCCCAGTCCTTGCATCTTGTAAGTTTCTTCTTACACCTTCACTATAATCCACTGATGACAAGGAAATACTGGAGTCCATGAAAGCTAGTCTTATAAGCATAAGAACAATATACACGCCTCTGCTTGAAATGGTTAAATCACCACTTAAAAGCTAATAACTATTTGTGAAAAGCGTGGGGAGGGACTCTTAGCTAAAATCAAGCCAATAAGTTTTACTTTTTCTAAATGAATCCTGGGAGATAGTTAAAACCTCTCTACCACCTCATGTTAGAAGAATGAGTGAGAGCAAAAGGGAGGAAGAGAGAGGAGACATGCATACAGGGTACCCAAGAATCTTCACTTCTTTTGAGTCTGTATGTTAGAGAATAGTAGACCTTTTGGTTCTCAGCTTTGCCTAAATCAGTAACTCACTAGAACAGAGATAACAGAGATTATAGGTACAATGACCATTAAAAAAAAAAAAAAATTGGAAACATACTGAAGTTTAAACAGTATAATTTATTCCAAATTGTTGCATATTCATACAAATAAATATAATACAGCCAAGATCAGTAATATTATTAAAGAAAAGTTCTGATATGGGCAAGAAAAAGAAAACAAACTACAAGATAGTATGATTCCAATTTTTAATCCATATACAGAAACACATACACATACACAAAAAGGGAAGTACTACACCAACATGTTAAAAGGGCTTTTTTCGGTGCAGGAGGACTGAGGTTTTTTGTTTGATCAACTGGCTTTTTTCTTCATTTTCTAGTGTTTCAACATTGAATGATTATTTTTAAAAGTTGTTAAATGAAATATTCACCTAAAGACATTAGATTATAATGATTCAATGCTTAATATCTAAATTTGAATAATGACAAATAGATTCAGATGTGGACTAGTATAGGGCACGAAGAAAAAAATATAACAAGAAAAGGATAAAAAAAAAGAAGAAAAAGATGTAAAGAGATCAAAGACAGAGACACTTCTATTTAACATGATCTATTTAAATATATCACAAATTTCCTTACAAGTAGGAATAAATTTAGAAACCACTCTGTATATCATTTGTAGCTTCTCTGTACATATTTACTAAAATCAAGTATTTCATGATATAATTCACTCCCAAGTGTTCACTCATTCCCAAGGTATCATTTCTACTGTCACTGTAATGTTCCAGGTAAAAGAGCTCTTTTGGTATTGTTAACTTGATCAGATGACACAGAGGACAATTACCATCGAGAGTCTAGCATCTCAAGTGGGCACACCTGGTAAGGAACAGCCCTAATGAAGGGACTGCACCTGAATAATAAATTAAGCCAGACCTTACAGTTACATGCTAATAACTGAGATTTGAACAAACTACTTTTATTTCTTAACATGTGACAGGGATTGTGTTAGATCCTGGTTAAAAGTACTGTAAGAGGGCTTCCGTGGTGGTCCAGTGGGTAAGGACACTGCCTTGCAGTGCAAGGGGTGCTGGTTCGATTCCTGGCCGGGGAAGATCCCACATGCCGCGGATCGGCTGGACTGATGTGTCCAACTATGGACCCAGAGCGCTGAAGCGCATGAGCTCAGAGCCAGTGCTTTGCAATGAGAGATGCCGCTGTGATAGGAGGCCCACACAGGCCACAAGAACAAGAATGGATGAAAAATAAATAGATGAAAGACTGACAGAAGTGGCCAAAAAAAAAAAAAAAGAGAGAAGAAAAAAAGTACTGTAAGAGCTCATGAGGCTATTTCAAGGAATTTTAAAACAGATACACACAAAATTCACCTTAAAATTGTGGCATTTTTTTGCTATTTGTAATGTATGTGATGACACATTAACCTTGACCTCTACCTCAGATTATGGTAACCTTGTAAAAGCATTTATAACATTTAATTTCAACTTTTCAGTCTCTCCTTAGTTCCTGATAACAAAATGTTATCTAAGGATATGATAGCTTCAAACAGTGTTAGTCTTTACCTGCTGCCTGAAGTTCAATCAATACCTGACCACCATTCCTCTCCATTTGCTGACAATTGGAGGAGAAATTGCTTCACAGACTCAGACTGAGACACAAACAAATGGCCAAGGGCCATTTTGAGCAGCGAACTTTAGGTTCTGTAGATATAAAACTAAAACAAAAGTGGCTTGAATCAGCTAGGTCAGGGGCTATAGACCTGTCTGTCCCTTCTCTCACAGAGCATCCACCTCTGATTTCTGTTTGGAGGGACATATACTTATGCTACTACTTTGTTATACTTAAGCCCAGAAAGCAGCTAATTTCTTTATGTTCTGTGTATCATTCTGTTTCTACAGTGGTATTAGGCCATCATTTTGGCAGATATCAGACTCCTTGACCTAAATTACTGTAATCTCTTAATAGCTATTCATTCTTAATGACTATTTGTGCCCCAATTGGAAATCAATGATTTTATATGGTCATAATGAGAAAAATATCTAATATTGATTGCACCAAATTTTGTGACAAAAAGGACAGGAGGAAGGGAAGAATCTGTGTTGGGAGCAAAGAAGTTTAAAAATGCAATGTTCATCTTTCATAACAGAAACACAATCTATAATTTCTAAAACTGAAGAATATAGAACCATGAGTATAATGGTGTTATTTAAAACTACATTGGAAAATACTAGGACAAACAACAAGAAGTATGGAAAGCAGTTGCCCTTGGAAGATGGACTTTAGGCAGAGAAGAAAAGATCAAGAGAAGTGGTAGACATTTTTCACTGTAAGTCTTAGAATATTATTCATCTTACAAACATAACACATGCATGACTTCACTTTGATTAAAATAGAAATTTAATTTTAAAACAGATACACACAAAATTCACCTTAAAATTGTGGCATTTTTTTGCTATTTGTAATGTATGTGATGACACATTAACCTTGACCTCTACCTCAGATTATGGTAACCTTGTAAAAGCATTTATAACATTTAATTTCAACTTTTCAGTCTCTCCTTAGTTCCTGATAACAAAATGTTATCTAAGGATATGATAGCTTCAAACAGTGTTAGTCTTTACCTGCTGCCTGAAGTTCAATCAATACCTGACCACCATTCCTCTCCATTTGCTGACAATTGGAGGAGAAATTGCTTCACAGACTCAGACTGAGACACAAACAAATGGCCAAGGGCCATTTTGAGCAGCGAACTTTAGGTTCTGTAGATATAAAACTAAAACAAAAGTGGCTTGAATCAGCTAGGTCAGGGGCTATAGACCTGTCTGTCCCTTCTCTCACAGAGCATCCACCTCTGATTTCTGTTTGGAGGGACATATACTTATGCTACTACTTTGTTATACTTAAGCCCAGAAAGCAGCTAATTTCTTTATGTTCTGTGTATCATTCTGTTTCTACAGTGGTATTAGGCCATCATTTTGGCAGATATCAGACTCCTTGACCTAAATTACTGTAATCTCTTAATAGCTATTCATTCTTAATGACTATTTGTGCCCCAATTGGAAATCAATGATTTTATATGGTCATAATGAGAAAAATATCTAATATTGATTGCACCAAATTTTGTGACAAAAAGGACAGGAGGAAGGGAAGAATCTGTGTTGGGAGCAAAGAAGTTTAAAAATGCAATGTTCATCTTTCATAACAGAAACACAATCTATAATTTCTAAAACTGAAGAATATAGAACCATGAGTATAATGGTGTTATTTAAAACTACATTGGAAAATACTAGGACAAACAACAAGAAGTATGGAAAGCAGTTGCCCTTGGAAGATGGACTTTAGGCAGAGAAGAAAAGATCAAGAGAAGTGGTAGACATTTTTCACTGTAAGTCTTAGAATATTATTCATCTTACAAACATAACACATGCATGACTTCACTTTGATTAAAATAGAAATTTAATTTTAAAAATTATGAACTTGTTCACCTATTCAAAGGCCATAAGTCAGAGTTATCTTTGCCTTTCATACTGTCCATGGAGTTCTGCAAGGAGATCAGACTAGCCAATCCTAAAGGATATCAACCCTGAATATTCATTGGAAGGACTGATGATGAAGCTGAAATTCCAATACTCTGGTCACCTGAGGCGAAAGCTGCATTACTGGAAAAGATACTGATGCTGGGAAAGAAACAGGCAAAAGGAGAAGTTGGCACAAGTGGATACAATAGTTTGATAGCACCACCAACACATGGACATGAATTTGAGCAAATTCTGGGAGATAGTGGAGGACAGAGGAGCCTGGCATGCTGCAGTCCATGGGGTTGCAAAGGATCAGACATGACTTAGCTACTGAATAATAACAACTTTTACCTTGTTTATCAAATAAAATCTTATGATAGATATAGTTAATTGGTTTCATCTTGTACTAAAACTAGTTCAAAAAGTAGGAAATCTTGAAACCACACGCATACTCCAATATTACCTTTGGTTAACCACATTTGTGATGCCAACTGCACACCCAATCAAACATCTAAAGTTACCAAATGATTCCAGAGTTGGTGTCCTGGTTACAAAACACTAGTGAGCTGCAGGAAACATGGAAGGGAAAAAGTTATGCCTTGGCTACTGAGTACAATTCATGCTCAGTGTTAATGATACTATGTCAGTCTATAAATTATAATGGCTAATGCTAGAACATTAACACCACCCAAAAACACACTCGTAAGCAAGCCAGCATGGCAAAATGAGGTCATGGCGAAGCTTAAAGCTATTTTAAGATAAATCGTGAATACCAGTATAGCTCCTTTGACACCACCTGCTCTCATTTGGAGGTCTGTATTTTAAGTCCCCAACAGCAACTGGGCTCAAACCCAGTGCTGACTCTACAGTCCAGTTCAGGATAAATGCTGTCCTGTTGTTAGGTGCTGACCTTTAAATGAGACATTTAAATCCTGCCAACATTCCCCACCTTCTGCTTAATTGGCACATGAACTATTTGGAAAAAAAAGCAGTTGCCCTTGGAAGATGGACTTTAGGCAGAGAAGAAAAGATCAAGAGAAGTGGTAGACATTTTTCACTGTAAGTCTTAGAATATTATTCATCTTACAAACATAACACATGCATGACTTCACTTTGATTAAAATAGAAATTTAATTTTAAAAATTATGAACTTGTTCACCTATTCAAAGGCCATAAGTCAGAGTTATCTTTGCCTTTCATACTGTCCATGGAGTTCTGCAAGGAGATCAGACTAGCCAATCCTAAAGGATATCAACCCTGAATATTCATTGGAAGGACTGATGATGAAGCTGAAATTCCAATACTCTGGTCACCTGAGGCGAAAGCTGCATTACTGGAAAAGATACTGATGCTGGGAAAGAAACAGGCAAAAGGAGAAGTTGGCACAAGTGGATACAATAGTTTGATAGCACCACCAACACATGGACATGAATTTGAGCAAATTCTGGGAGATAGTGGAGGACAGAGGAGCCTGGCATGCTGCAGTCCATGGGGTTGCAAAGGATCAGACATGACTTAGCTACTGAATAATAACAACTTTTACCTTGTTTATCAAATAAAATCTTATGATAGATATAGTTAATTGGTTTCATCTTGTACTAAAACTAGTTCAAAAAGTAGGAAATCTTGAAACCGTCACGCATACTCCAATATTACCTTTGGTTAACCACATTTGTGATGCCAACTGCACACCCAATCAAACATCTAAAGTTACCAAATGATTCCAGAGTTGGTGTCCTGGTTACAAAACACTAGTGAGCTGCAGGAAACATGGAAGGGAAAAAGTTATGCCTTGGCTACTGAGTACAATTCATGCTCAGTGTTAATGATACTATGTCAGTCTATAAATTATAATGGCTAATGCTAGAACATTAACACCACCCAAAAACACACTCGTAAGCAAGCCAGCATGGCAAAATGAGGTCATGGCGAAGCTTAAAGCTATTTTAAGATAAATCGTGAATACCAGTATAGCTCCTTTGACACCACCTGCTCTCATTTGGAGGTCTGTATTTTTAAGTCCCCCAACAGCAACTGGGCTCAAACCCAGTGCTGACTCTACAGTCCAGTTCAGGATAAATGCTGTCCTGTTGTTAGGTGCTGACCTTTAAATGAGACATTTAAATCCCCTGCCAACATTCCCCACCTTCTGCTTAATTGGCACAGTATAAAAGATGTAGCTAAGAGAGCATTCGATAGTGGTCATAGCTGCTTGCATATTATCATAGTAATAGAAGCATGTGATTTATTCCTTTGAAAAAGAGTTGGACAATATAATCTGACATAATAAATCATTCTTGCTGTGAGGATCATGGTAGTATCAAGAAAGCAAACTGGACTCATATTAGGAATTTACTTATTCTTTTCAAAGAACTATTCCTGCTCCACAATGAAATAAAAAATACTTATGTTAGTGTCTGGGATGAAAACCTGACTTCATATATTTTTTGTCAGTTAACTCCAGAAAAGAGAAATTTATGTCCAAATTCCTTTCAAAGTTACTATTCTCAAGTGTGAAAAGGTTGGTAAAACTTAGTTTTTCATCTGGGATTACACATATCTATAAACAACAAAACTCTGTAAAGTGAAAAAATAAATAAATAAATAAATAAAATTTAAAAGCATGGGAAAAAACCTTAGTTTTCAAAGCCATCAAAGTAACACTTAATAATTAACTTTAAAATCATTTTAAATAATATGTAATTTGAAATATAAATTACTGATATTATCCTTCAGAGTAGAGAGGAATTGGCTGTCAAAAGTCATAAATTGAAAGCTTTTAACATAATGCTTTCCAATCATTTCTTTCTTGGTGTATTTCATGAAGGTTCCTACACTATAGAAAAAAGAATATATGTTGCTTTGTAGAGTTGTAAAGTATTTATAATGTGTTTATCATGTGCTCAAACAAAACTTCTGACTTCCAAATCTGTTTTATTCTAAACCTAATACTGCTTCCCCATCCCCCATAGTTCACAATAAATGTTGAGGACACGAAGTTTTGTACACAAAAGAACAAATATATGAATCTAAAGTCATCTTCAATACTAATGACATGAACCATCTCTATGATTAACTGTTCTTTAAATTAAACCAATGTTAATTGCACACTTTCATTTTTCAGGCAATATGCTAAGCAATAGACGTAACTGGATATGGTCCCTAACCTAAGGACTTTTCATTCTATCTTCATGCTCTTCCTTGTTAAATGAGACATTTAAATCCCTGCCAACATTCCCCACCTTCTGCTTAATTGGCACAGTATAAAAGATGTAGCTAAGAGAGCATTCGATAGTGGTCATAGCTGCTTGCATATTATCATAGTAATAGAAGCATGTGATTTATTCCTTTGAAAAAGAGTTGGACAATATAATCTGACATAATAAATCATTCTTGCTGTGAGGATCATGGTAGTATCAAGAAAGCAAACTGGACTCATATTAGGAATTTACTTATTCTTTTCAAAGAACTATTCCTGCTCCACAATGAAATAAAAAATACTTATGTTAGTGTCTGGGATGAAAACCTGACTTCATATATTTTTTGTCAGTTAACTCCAGAAAAGAGAAATTTATGTCCAAATTCCTTTCAAAGTTACTATTCTCAAGTGTGAAAAGGTTGGTAAAACTTAGTTTTTCATCTGGGATTACACATATCTATAAACAACAAAACTCTGTAAAGTGAAAAAATAAATAAATAAATAAATAAAATTTAAAAGCATGGGAAAAAACCTTAGTTTTCAAAGCCATCAAAGTAACACTTAATAATTAACTTTAAAATCATTTTAAATAATATGTAATTTGAAATATAAATTACTGATATTATCCTTCAGAGTAGAGAGGAATTGGCTGTCAAAAGTCATAAATTGAAAGCTTTTAACATAATGCTTTCCAATCATTTCTTTCTTGGTGTATTTCATGAAGGTTCCTACACTATAGAAAAAAGAATATATGTTGCTTTGTAGAGTTGTAAAGTATTTATAATGTGTTTATCATGTGCTCAAACAAAACTTCTGACTTCCAAATCTGTTTTATTCTAAACCTAATACTGCTTCCCCATCCCCCATAGTTCACAATAAATGTTGAGGACACGAAGTTTTGTACACAAAAGAACAAATATATGAATCTAAAGTCATCTTCAATACTAATGACATGAACCATCTCTATGATTAACTGTTCTTTAAATTAAACCAATGTTAATTGCACACTTTCATTTTTCAGGCAATATGCTAAGCAATAGACGTAACTGGATATGGTCCCTAACCTAAGGACTTTTCATTCTATCTTCACTGCTCTTCCTTGTTTCTAAAATTATTATTTAGCTAAACACAAGTTCAGTAATACACTCAAAATGTAATCACACATTCTAGTTTGCTTTTTTGCAGCCCTGAATAGGTTGGCTGGTAAGTGATGGTGATCAATGCACAACAAAAACAAAATTAGTAGGTTATACCTAGATGTCCATTGACAGATGAATGAACAAAGCAGTTGTGGCACATATGTACAATGGAATATTCCTCAGCCATAAAAAGGAATGCATTTTAGCTAGTTCTAATGAAAAGGACGAATGTAGAACTTAATATACAGAGTAGAGTAAGTTAGAAAGAGAAAAACAAATATTGTATACTAAGGCATATACATGGAATCTAGAATGATGATACTGATGAACCAATTTGCAGAGCAGCAATGGACACACAGACTTAAGAACATGGCCTGGTGAAGGAGGAAGGAAAGGGTGGGTTGTGCAGAGAGAGTAACATGGAAACATGCATTACCATATGTAAAATAGATAGCCAATGGGGAATTTCATTTCACTAAGAACTTTTTGAACAACATATTCACTGTCTTGTTCCACTACCTCTTGCCATTTTTCCCACAACTTCATAATTCCATCTTCCCAAGACATTTGATCTTTTTGAGAAGATGCCTTTTACAGGTGTCCTTTATAATCTTCCAGGGAATTTTTTTTTCCATTAAGAGAATTTTGTAAAGACTGAAATATATGGAAATCTGAAGGTGCAATGTCTGGTGAATACGGTGGATGAATCAGAACTTCCCAGCCAAGCTGTAACAGTTTCTGCTTGGTCATCAAAGAAATATATGTTGCTTTGTAGAGTTGTAAAGTATTTATAATGTGTTTATCATGTGCTCAAACAAAACTTCTGACTTCCAAATCTGTTTTATTCTAAACCTAATACTGCTTCCCCATCCCCCATAGTTCACAATAAATGTTGAGGACACGAAGTTTTGTACACAAAAGAACAAATATATGAATCTAAAGTCATCTTCAATACTAATGACATGAACCATCTCTATGATTAACTGTTCTTTAAATTAAACCAATGTTAATTGCACACTTTCATTTTTCAGGCAATATGCTAAGCAATAGACGTAACTGGATATGGTCCCTAACCTAAGGACTTTTCATTCTATCTTCACTGCTCTTCCTTGTTTCTAAAATTATTATTTAGCTAAACACAAGTTCAGTAATACACTCAAAATGTAATCACACATTCTAGTTTGCTTTTTTGCAGCCCTGAATAGGTTGGCTGGTAAGTGATGGTGATCAATGCACAACAAAAACAAAATTAGTAGGTTATACCTAGATGTCCATTGACAGATGAATGAACAAAGCAGTTGTGGCACATATGTACAATGGAATATTCCTCAGCCATAAAAAGGAATGCATTTTAGCTAGTTCTAATGAAAAGGACGAATGTAGAACTTAATATACAGAGTAGAGTAAGTTAGAAAGAGAAAAACAAATATTGTATACTAAGGCATATACATGGAATCTAGAATGATGATACTGATGAACCAATTTGCAGAGCAGCAATGGACACACAGACTTAAGAACATGGCCTGGTGAAGGAGGAAGGAAAGGGTGGGTTGTGCAGAGAGAGTAACATGGAAACATGCATTACCATATGTAAAATAGATAGCCAATGGGGAATTTCATTTCACTAAGAACTTTTTGAACAACATATTCACTGTCTTGTTCCACTACCTCTTGCCATTTTTCCCACAACTTCATAATTCCATCTTCCCAAGACATTTGATCTTTTTGAGAAGATGCCTTTTACAGGTGTCCTTTATAATCTTCCAGGGAATTTTTTTTTCCATTAAGAGAATTTTGTAAAGACTGAAATATATGGAAATCTGAAGGTGCAATGTCTGGTGAATACGGTGGATGAATCAGAACTTCCCAGCCAAGCTGTAACAGTTTCTGCTTGGTCATCAAAGAAACATGTGGTATTGCATTATCCTGATGGAAGATTATGCATTTTCTGTTAACTTATTCTGGATGCTTTTCATTGTTGCTTTCAGTTGGTCTAATTATGAACAGTACATGTTGGAATTAATCACCTGTTTCCATATAAGGAGCTCATAATAGAGGACTCCCTACCATCCTACCATATATACAATATCACCTTATTGGAGGAAGACTGACCTTTGGTGTGGTTGATGGTGGTTCATTTAGCTTGACCCACGGTCTCATTTGTTTTGTATCATTGTACAGAATTCACATTTTATCACCCATCACAATTTGTTCAGTAAAATGGAACATATTTGTTATTAAAAAAAAAAAGAAGAGCATGAGAAAATATGGTCAAGAAGGTTTTTTTCACTTATGCTACGTGATTAACATAACCAAGCTGGTATAGATGATTTTCAACACTCAATTTGCATGTTTTGAATATGTCATCTATTTCCCATGTGATATAACATTGACTGCTGTCAATTAATCTCTCAATTTGATTGCTATCACCTTCAACTTGTCTATTTGAGTGTGGAGCATTATCCAGTAAGAAATCTCTAACATGAAACTTCATAAACCACTTTTGACACATTTGATCAATAACAGGATTTTTTTCATACACTAAAATCTTTTTCAGTTGTTTTATTACTTTTTCTACAATAATGACCATAGAATGCTGAAAATGTTGCTTTTTTCCTTCCATCTTCAGTAGTAAAACAGCTACACAAAAGGTCACCAATGTTGATAAGTTTTTTTTTAATGCGTGCTGATATGACAGTTTTCACAATATAATCTAACAAAACGTTTTGAATGAAGTTAAAGGCAACTAAGCACTGGCTGTGTGAATCACAGCAAACTGGAAAATTCTTAAAGAGATGGGAATTCCAGACTACCTTACCTGCCTCCTCTGACACCTGTATGCAGGTCGAGAAACAACAGTTAGAAGCAGACATGGAGTCACAGACTAGTTCCAAATTGGGAAAGGAGTATATCAAGGCTGTATATTATCACTCTGCTTATTTAACTTATATGCAGAGTAGATCATGTAAAATGCTGGACTAGATGAAGCCCAAGCTGGAGTTAAGATTGCTGTGAGAAATACCAATAATCTCAGATATGCAGATGACACCACCCTTATGGCAGAAAGTGAAGAGGAAATAAAGAGTCTTTTAATGAAAGTGAAAGAGGAGAGTGAAAAGCTGATCAAAAAACTAAGATCATGATGCTTGGGGACTTTGGGAAAGTCCATGTAAACACTGCCATGTTTGAAATGGATAACCAACAAAAACCTATTGCATAACACAAGGACTGCTTAATGTTATGTACCAGCCTGAATGGAAAGGGGCTTTGGGGGAGAATGGATACATGTATGGCCAAGCTTCCTCATTATTGACCTGAAATTATAACAAAATTGTTAATTGGCTATACCCCAATGAAATTGTTTTTGGTATAAAAAAAAAGAACTAAAATCATGGCATTTGGTTCCGTCACCTCCACTAGCTTTGTAGTAATGCTTTCTAAGGCCCACTTGATTTCATTCTCCAGGATGTGTGGCTCTCTATAATTGACACGATCACACTTATCTGGGTCATTAAGATCTTTCCTTATAGTTCTTCTGTGTATTCTTGAGATCTCTTAATCTCTTCTGCTTCTCTTTGGTCCTTACTGTTTCTGTCCTTTATTGTGCTCATCTTTGTGAGAAATGTTCCCTTGGTATCTCCATTTTTCTTGAAGAAATCTCTAGTCTTTCCCATTCTTTTCCTCTATTTCCCATTGTTTTCCTCTATTTCTTTGCATTGTTCACTTCTTACTGCTCCTTGCTAATCTCTGGGACTCTGCATTCACTTGGGTATATCTTTCCCTTTCTTCTTTGCCTTTTGTTTCTCTTCTTTTCTCAGTCATTGGTAAGGCCTCCTCAAACAACCACATTGCCTTCTTATATTTCTTTCTCTGGGGGACAGTTTTGGTTACTGCCTCCTGTACAATGTTAAGTACCTCCATCCATAGCTTTTCAGGCACTCTGTCAACCACATCTAATCTCTTGAATCTATTTGTCACCTCTACTGTATAACCATAAAGGATTTGATTTAGGTCATACCTGAATGGTCTAGGGGTTTTCTCTACTTTCTTCAATTTAAGTCTTAATTTTTTAATAAGTAGCTCATGATCTGAGCCACAGTCAGCTTCCAGTCTTGTTTTTGCTGACTGTATAGCGCTTCGCCACACTCAGCTGAAAAGAAAAAAATATGGTTTCAGTATTAACCATCCAGTGATGTCCATGTGTAAAGTTGACTCTTGTGTTGTTGGAAGAGGGTGTTTGCTTTGACTAGTGTGTTCTCTTAGTAAAACTTGTTAGCCTTTTGCCCTGCTTCATTTTGTACTCAGATGCCTGTTACTTCAGGTATCTCTTGACTTCCTACTTTTCCATTCCAACCCCCTATGATGAGAAGGACACCTTTTTTTGGTTATTTCTAGAAAGGTCTTCTTCTTCATTAAACTATTCAGCTTCAGCTTCTTTAGCATTAGTGGTTGGGGCATAAACTTGGTTTATGGTAATGTTGAATGGTTTGCTTTAGAAACAAACCAAGATCATTTTTTCTCAGCCAAGTACTGTATTTCAGACTCTTTTGTTCTTTATGAGGGCTACTCATACCCATTTGGTAACTAAAATCATGGCATTTGGTTCCGCACCTCCACTAGCTTTGTAGTAATGCTTTCTAAGGCCCACTTGATTTCATTCTCCAGGATGTGTGGCTCTCTATAATTGACACGATCACACTTATCTGGGTCATTAAGATCTTTCCTTATAGTTCTTCTGTGTATTCTTGAGATCTCTTAATCTCTTCTGCTTCTCTTTGGTCCTTACTGTTTCTGTCCTTTATTGTGCTCATCTTTGTGAGAAATGTTCCCTTGGTATCTCCATTTTTCTTGAAGAAATCTCTAGTCTTTCCCATTCTTTTCCTCTATTTCCCATTGTTTTCCTCTATTTCTTTGCATTGTTCACTTCTTACTGCTCCTTGCTAATCTCTGGGACTCTGCATTCACTTGGGTATATCTTTCCCTTTCTTCTTTGCCTTTTGTTTCTCTTCTTTTCTCAGTCATTGGTAAGGCCTCCTCAAACAACCACATTGCCTTCTTATATTTCTTTCTCTGGGGGACAGTTTTGGTTACTGCCTCCTGTACAATGTTAAGTACCTCCATCCATAGCTTTTCAGGCACTCTGTCAACCACATCTAATCTCTTGAATCTATTTGTCACCTCTACTGTATAACCATAAAGGATTTGATTTAGGTCATACCTGAATGGTCTAGGGGTTTTCTCTACCTTCTTCAATTTAAGTGTGTTTTTTTTCAATAAATAGTTCTTGATCTGAGCCACGGTCAGCTCCCAGTCTTGTTTTTGCTGACTGTATAGCGCTTCGCCACACTCAGCTGAAAAGAAAAAAATATGGTTTCAGTATTAACCATCCAGTGATGTCCATGTGTAAAGTTGACTCTTGTGTTGTTGGAAGAGGGTGTTTGCTTTGACTAGTGTGTTCTCTTAGTAAAACTTGTTAGCCTTTTGCCCTGCTTCATTTTGTACTCAGATGCCTGTTACTTCAGGTATCTCTTGACTTCCTACTTTTCCATTCCAACCCCCTATGATGAGAAGGACACCTTTTTTTGGTTATTTCTAGAAAGGTCTTCTTCTTCATTAAACTATTCAGCTTCAGCTTCTTTAGCATTAGTGGTTGGGGCATAAACTTGGTTTATGGTAATGTTGAATGGTTTGCTTTAGAAACAAACCAAGATCATTCTGTCATTTTTAAGACTGCAGCCAAGTACTGTATTTCAGACTCTTTTGTTCTTTATGAGGGCTACTCCATTCCTTCTAAGGGATTCTGGTCCACAGCAGTAAGTAAAATGGTCACCTGAATTTAAAGTGCCCATTCTCATCCATTTGAGTTCACTGATTCCTAAGATGTCAATGCTAGATTTATATTTAATATATATTTACTTATATATATACTATGTATTTATGTAATATATATGATATATTGTATTATATATAATATAATATGTAATATAATACATATATAAGTATATATATTATACAATGCTATATATAATATATATACCATAGTACATATTACACAATACATATTATATTATATATTATATCATTATATTATATTGTTATAGATTATATATATTATATATACATATGTAGTATATATTCTATATAATGTATATATATCATATATAGCATGTATAATATATAGATATTGTAATATATCATATGAAACATATATGTATATATTTTAATATACAAATATTATATAATACATATTATAATAAATATTAATAATCAACAATTAATATAGTCTCATATTAATATAATGTTGATATTTATATTATTATATCATGTTATATACATGATATATAATATTATACATGTCATAATATATATTTCATATAATGTATAATATATGATGTATAATACATATATGATAGAAAATATATAATACCTAATGTATAATATATAATATATAAATATATATACTGTGTGTAATATAATATATGATCTATAATAATATAGTATATAGTATGTCTTCTATAATATGTAATATATATAATGTTATATATGATACATATAAACTTATATACATATATTATATTTAATTGCCAAAATCCATTGGATCATAGAAAGAGCAAGGGAATTCCAGAAAAACATCTACTTCTTCATTGACTACATTAAAGCCTTTGACTGTGTGAATCACAACAAATTATGGAATATTCTGAAAGAGATGGGAATATGAGACCACCTTACCTGACTCCTGTGAAACCTGTATGCAGGAAAATAAACAGCAGTTAGAATAAGACATGGAACAACGGACTGGTTCCAAATTGGGAAAGGAGTATTTCAAGGCTGTATATTGTCGCCCTCTTTATTTAACTTATATGCAGAGTACAAAATGTGAAATTCTGCTCTGGATGAAGCAAAGGCTGGAATCCAGATTGCTGAGAGAAATATCAATAATCTCAGGTAAGCGCATGACACCACCCTTATGGCAGAAACTGAAGAGGAGCAAAAGAGCATTTTGATGAAGAGGAGAGTGAAAAAGCTGGCCTAAAACTCAAGTTTCAGAAATGAAGATCATAGAAAATAGATGGGGAAACAATGGAAATAGTGCCAGATTTTATTTTCTTGGGTTCCAAAATCACTGCAGATGGTGACTGCAGCCATGAAATTAAAAGACACTTGCTCCTTGGAAGAAAAGCTATGACAAAGCTAGAAAGTGCATTAAAAAACAGAGACATCACTTTGCCAACAAAAGTTCCTATAGTCAAAGCTATGGTTTTCCCAGTAGTCATGTATGGGTGTGAGAAATGAACCATAAAGAAGGTTGAGTGTTGAAGAATTGATGCCTTTGAACTGCAGTGTTGGAGAAGGCTCTTGAGAGTCTTTTGGACTACAAGGAGATCAAACCAGTCAATCCTAAAGGAAATCACTCCTGAATATTCGTTCACTGCAAGGAATGATGTTGAAGCTGAAGCTCGAATACTTTGGTCACCTTATGGGAAGAGCCAACTCATCAGAAAAGGCACTGATGCTGGGGAAAACAGAAGGCAAAAGAAGGGGACAACAGAGAACAAGATGGTTGGATGGCCTTACTGAGTCAATGGGCACGAGTTTGAGCAAGCCCTGGGAAATGGTGAAGGACAAGTAAGCTTGGAGTGCTGCAGTCCATGGGGTTGCAAAGAGTTGGACAGGACTGAGTGACTGAACTCAACTGAACTGAAAATAACCATGTAAAATTATATCTATTTTGTTCAGAATGAAAGTCAGATATGGTTTGTTTTTTGTTTTCCTTACTAATCAACCAAAATTTCCAGCACCATTTTTCATATAAATTCTGTTTACTATGCTGTATTTAACTCACACTTATGTCTATTTTTATATTTTTTACTTTATTTCATAGATCTATTTTCAACACATTATTAGCAGTTGTAACTATATCAATAATTTTAATATTTTGTAGTACAGATATCAAATATATTATTGTTTCTAGGATAACATTTCTTTCTTTGTTATTACAGTGGGATTTATTTCATAATTTCAAAATAATTTCATCAGATATAGCCCAAAATGCACTGCACTATTTGTGTTATATAATTTATGATACATTTGGGGAACTCTGACATCTTTCAAGTCTTGATTATGAGGAGCAAAAGAGCATTTTGATGAAGAGGAGAGTGAAAAAGCTGGCCTAAAACTCAAGTTTCAGAAATGAAGATCATAGAAAATAGATGGGGAAACAATGGAAATAGTGCCAGATTTTATTTTCTTGGGTTCCAAAATCACTGCAGATGGTGACTGCAGCCATGAAATTAAAAGACACTTGCTCCTTGGAAGAAAAGCTATGACAAAGCTAGAAAGTGCATTAAAAAACAGAGACATCACTTTGCCAACAAAAGTTCCTATAGTCAAAGCTATGGTTTTCCCAGTAGTCATGTATGGGTGTGAGAAATGAACCATAAAGAAGGTTGAGTGTTGAAGAATTGATGCCTTTGAACTGCAGTGTTGGAGAAGGCTCTTGAGAGTCTTTTGGACTACAAGGAGATCAAACCAGTCAATCCTAAAGGAAATCACTCCTGAATATTCGTTCACTGCAAGGAATGATGTTGAAGCTGAAGCTCGAATACTTTGGTCACCTTATGGGAAGAGCCAACTCATCAGAAAAGGCACTGATGCTGGGGAAAACAGAAGGCAAAAGAAGGGGACAACAGAGAACAAGATGGTTGGATGGCCTTACTGAGTCAATGGGCACGAGTTTGAGCAAGCCCTGGGAAATGGTGAAGGACAAGTAAGCTTGGAGTGCTGCAGTCCATGGGGTTGCAAAGAGTTGGACAGGACTGAGTGACTGAACTCAACTGAACTGAAAATAACCATGTAAAATTATATCTATTTTGTTCAGAATGAAAGTCAGATATGGTTTGTTTTTTGTTTTCCTTACTAATCAACCAAAATTTCCAGCACCATTTTTCATATAAATTCTGTTTACTATGCTGTATTTAACTCACACTTATGTCTATTTTTATATTTTTTACTTTATTTCATAGATCTATTTTCAACACATTATTAGCAGTTGTAACTATATCAATAATTTTAATATTTTGTAGTACAGATATCAAATATATTATTGTTTCTAGGATAACATTTCTTTCTTTGTTATTACAGTGGGATTTATTTCATAATTTCAAAATAATTTCATCAGATATAGCCCAAAATGCACTGCACTATTTGTGTTATATAATTTATGATACATTTGGGGAACTCTGACATCTTTCAAGTCTTGATTATCTGAGAACTGAGTCGGTCTTTCCAATTGTTAAAGTATTCTTTAAAGTATTTCATTGAATGTTCTATAAACCTTTGTACATAGATCTTTCACATTTTAAATTTACATTGCTTTTTAGAATGGTGTATTTCTTTTGTATTTTATAAAAAAAGTTATTACTGATTTATAAGACCTTGTGAAGCTATATATATGTATTTCCTGATAAGTTCTCTTATTGAACTCTGTTTCTATTGTTAAACTTCAGAGCTTTATAGCCAATTCTTTTAGATTTTTCAGGTAACTAATATGCCTATTTAATAATAATATTATCTCCAATAATAATTTTAAATAATAATATAAAATATAAAATAATACACAATAAACTGCTACAATTTCTTTCTCTTATTTCACTCCAAGGCAAAGACTAAACATTAATAATGATAATGCTTACTTCTACTGATATAAATAGGCATATAGTATTTATCACAGAGGTGTCAACATCTCATCACCCTCAGTTCAACATGGTTTAGTATAGCCTCAAATTTAAAAATCTTAAAATGGTACCTACCCTGTTCCTTATCTTAATAGGGTATCCACTAGTACTCTTAGGGTTTACCAGCATCCTGGGATGTATCACAGAAGCATCTTTCCTAGAAATCTAACTCAACTGGGTACTAATAAAACTGAACTGAAAATAACCATGTAAAATTATATCTATTTTGTTCAGAATGAAAGTCAGATATGGTTTGTTTTTTGTTTTCCTTACTAATCAACCAAAATTTCCAGCACCATTTTTCATATAAATTCTGTTTACTATGCTGTATTTAACTCACACTTATGTCTATTTTTATATTTTTTACTTTATTTCATAGATCTATTTTCAACACATTATTAGCAGTTGTAACTATATCAATAATTTTAATATTTTGTAGTACAGATATCAAATATATTATTGTTTCTAGGATAACATTTCTTTCTTTGTTATTACAGTGGGATTTATTTCATAATTTCAAAATAATTTCATCAGATATAGCCCAAAATGCACTGCACTATTTGTGTTATATAATTTATGATACATTTGGGGAACTCTGACATCTTTCAAGTCTTGATTATCTGAGAACTGAGTCGGTCTTTCCAATTGTTAAAGTATTCTTTAAAGTATTTCATTGAATGTTCTATAAACCTTTGTACATAGATCTTTCACATTTTAAATTTACATTGCTTTTTAGAATGGTGTATTTCTTTTGTATTTTATAAAAAAAGTTATTACTGATTTATAAGACCTTGTGAAGCTATATATATGTATTTCCTGATAAGTTCTCTTATTGAACTCTGTTTCTATTGTTAAACTTCAGAGCTTTATAGCCAATTCTTTTAGATTTTTCAGGTAACTAATATGCCTATTTAATAATAATATTATCTCCAATAATAATTTTAAATAATAATATAAAATATAAAATAATACACAATAAACTGCTACAATTTCTTTCTCTTATTTCACTCCAAGGCAAAGACTAAACATTAATAATGATAATGCTTACTTCTACTGATATAAATAGGCATATAGTATTTATCACAGAGGTGTCAACATCTCATCACCCTCAGTTCAACATGGTTTAGTATAGCCTCAAATTTAAAAATCTTAAAATGGTACCTACCCTGTTCCTTATCTTAATAGGGTATCCACTAGTACTCTTAGGGTTTACCAGCATCCTGGGATGTATCACAGAAGCATCTTTCCTAGAAATCTAACTCAACTGGGGTATGACTTTAAAGCATCAAAATGATACAAAATTACCTCAAACCGTAGGTGAATAACTATCAGGAAAGATCTCAAGGCACAGGCAAATGACTTTGATTCTCAGAAAGTCTAGCAAGACAGGGTCTCATCCGAACAGTGGGAGGGAGGCATGGAGGGAGTAACATGGAAGCCTATACTGTCATGTGTGGAAAAGATAGCTATTGTCATTATGTTAGGGGAATAGGAGTACCTACAACCACTTGGAGCGATGGTCTGGAGGGATGGGAGGGGGGAAATTGGGTGGGGGGAGGGTCCAAGGATATGCATATGAATGATCTGGGAACATACATTTAAAAATATAAATAAATAAATAAATAAATAAATTTAATTTAAAAAAAAAAAAAAAAAGACAGGGTCTCATGACACATGCCATGTATTACTGAACCAGGCAAAGCAGAGAGATGCAGCTCTGTAGACGCTTTCAGAGTAACCCTCATGACAGCCTCATGGGTAGAAGAGTCCACTGGCATTGGCTTTTCGAAGACCATGGATTTACTATGAGGTCATTTGATGTTGAGGCCTGGGAATCTAACCTCTAGGGCCAATCTTCTTTAGCTTTGACCTCTGAGCTCTTGTAACACAAAATCTATGATCATATTTTTTCTGCCCTGTTTTGCTGCAGTCCTCTCCTTATAAGTTGCCTAGACTTCTATGCATTCATCCTTCAAAATAAAACTAGGGCTGATATTTTTGTAATGAAGAAGGGAATAAACACGAAGTTAATTTCTATTACTATCTGCTAGGTATTGGGTAAATCTATTTACAAATATTATGTTATATAATGATAAAACTCCATAAGATAAATTATATTATTTACCTCCATTTTATAGATATGGAAATTGAGACTTAGAGGGTAAAATGGACTGTCAAATATCATTCTACAGTTTCTTAATTTTTAACATTTAGTTCAAATATTTACTTCAGCTCTTATTACACTAAATATATATCCTTTCTACTTCAAAGTTATTTAATTTTCAAATCTTAAAATGGTACCTACCCTGTTCCTTATCTTAATAGGGTATCCACTAGTACTCTTAGGGTTTACCAGCATCCTGGGATGTATCACAGAAGCATCTTTCCTAGAAATCTAACTCAACTGGGGTATGACTTTAAAGCATCAAAATGATACAAAATTACCTCAAACCGTAGGTGAATAACTATCAGGAAAGATCTCAAGGCACAGGCAAATGACTTTGATTCTCAGAAAGTCTAGCAAGACAGGGTCTCATCCGAACAGTGGGAGGGAGGCATGGAGGGAGTAACATGGAAGCCTATACTGTCATGTGTGGAAAAGATAGCTATTGTCATTATGTTAGGGGAATAGGAGTACCTACAACCACTTGGAGCGATGGTCTGGAGGGATGGGAGGGGGGAAATTGGGTGGGGGGAGGGTCCAAGGATATGCATATGAATGATCTGGGAACATACATTTAAAAATATAAATAAATAAATAAATAAATAAATTTAATTTAAAAAAAAAAAAAAAAAGACAGGGTCTCATGACACATGCCATGTATTACTGAACCAGGCAAAGCAGAGAGATGCAGCTCTGTAGACGCTTTCAGAGTAACCCTCATGACAGCCTCATGGGTAGAAGAGTCCACTGGCATTGGCTTTTCGAAGACCATGGATTTACTATGAGGTCATTTGATGTTGAGGCCTGGGAATCTAACCTCTAGGGCCAATCTTCTTTAGCTTTGACCTCTGAGCTCTTGTAACACAAAATCTATGATCATATTTTTTCTGCCCTGTTTTGCTGCAGTCCTCTCCTTATAAGTTGCCTAGACTTCTATGCATTCATCCTTCAAAATAAAACTAGGGCTGATATTTTTGTAATGAAGAAGGGAATAAACACGAAGTTAATTTCTATTACTATCTGCTAGGTATTGGGTAAATCTATTTACAAATATTATGTTATATAATGATAAAACTCCATAAGATAAATTATATTATTTACCTCCATTTTATAGATATGGAAATTGAGACTTAGAGGGGTAAAATGGACTGTCAAATATCATTCTACAGTTTCTTAATTTTTAACATTTAGTTCAAATATTTACTTCAGGTTTTAGAATAGCTCTTATTACACTAAATATATATCCTTCTATTCCTACTTTACAAAACTTATCTTTGTCCCTTGAAGTTTAATTTCTCAAATGTCCTTTCAGCATCAATCAAGATGATTATATAATTTTTTCACGTTCTCTGATCTCTTGATATGATAAATCATTATAATAAATTTTCTACTTTAAAATTTTTTTGCACGTCTATGACAAAGCCAACACATTTATGTTCTAATGAAATATTGTATTTGAATTGCTATTATTTATTTAGGATTATTTTGAATCTTTGTTCTTAAGTGAGCTAGCTATTTTTGTAATTCATAAAATGAAATGCAGATCAATCCATCTTTTTCTAGACTTAATAAAATGTTCATTTTAATACAGTCTGTATATGAGTTGCCATTAATTTTATTTAGGATTTTTAAATCTGTATTCTTACGTGAATGGGTTATATTCTAAATTCATAAAATAAGCTAAGACTTAAAAGACATGGTCAGGGCTTCCCTGGTGGTCCAGTGGGTAAGGACACCGCCTTGCAGTGCAAGGGGCGCCGGTTGGATCCCTGGCCTGGGAAGATCCCACGTGCCGTGGAGCGGCTGGACCGATGTGTCCAAATACCCAGCCAGAGCTCTGGAGCGCATGCGCCCAGAGCTGCTCTGAGACAACAGAGGCCACTGCGATGGGAGGCCCACACGGGCCAAAGAACAAAGATGCATCAAAATAGAGAAATGAAAGACCAATAGAAGTGGCCTGCTCGCCCCCCTCCTTCCCCAACCCATCCCCCCCAAATAAATAAATAAATGTTAAAAAAAAAGACATGGTCAAACATCTGATTGTCATTTATAGATATATTTAATCATCAAAAAGATCCATAGGAAGGCTAAGAAACCAATTACAAACAACCGTTCTACATCAAGATGATGCTATGTAGAAATTTTAGCCCATAAGGACTAAAACTAGGAGCTGCCCTGCCCCTGGGGCCCCTAGATCAGATACTCAAGAGATTTTTACTCCCTGATAGGCAGGGTCAATGCCTATGCTCAGCCTTGAAGCAATTACAGAAGACGGACCTTCGCCCTTCTGCCTCCCATAAGAATATGGGAATAAAACTTCTTGAGGTGGGAATGTAAGGGTTAGGAGGGAAAGGGCACATTTTTTGAAAAGAATGACAGCCCAAGGACACAGCATAAACCCATTAGGATCAAATGGGTCCAGGATGTCAGACCAGACCTTGATCCTCAGTCAGCAAGCTAAATGACACACCCAGAGGTGCCATGATAGTTCTGCCCCTTCCCTAAAGGAGTTGGAATAATCCTCACACTCATTAGCATATGGAATTATCCAGTCCATAAAAGCTAAGAATGTCATGTTTTCGGGGCCACTGGATTTGCTCGACGATGGCCGATACTCTGTCTGTGGAGTGTGCTTTCTCTGAATCTGAATAAGGAGCAATTAATCTTTCTCTAAGTTCAACAGTATTTTAAATAATATAGGAATAGTTTTTTTCTTAAAGCTTTAGGGAAAATCACTCTTAAAATATTCTAAGCCTTGTATACTCCATAGTTAGTACTTTAATAATTTTCTCAATTTATTCCACAAATATTTTGATTTTTTATTCCCTCTTGAATTATTTTTATAAATTTATTTTTTTCTAGTAAACTTCCCATATTATTAAACTTGCCATATTAATTAGAAGGAAAGTTTGTTCATGGCATTCTCTCCATATCTGATCTTAGAACCATTTTCTCTACCAATTGTCCCATTACTGACCACCTGACTTGTGCCTGACTCTGCTCGGAGCACTTAGTAATTACTAATGACCAAAACATACATAGTTTCAGGTCCTTCAGGGTTATCCAGTCAAGTGGAGAAGAACAATGGTAAACAAGTAAGCAAATAAGTAGTTACAAATTATTATAAATGTTATGAAGGTAACAAAAAATGGGGTAGAGCTACAGGGCTAAGAGAAGAGTATGGGAACACTTCACCATGAGTTAATATTTAAATCCAGTCCTGAAAGATTAGGATGAAGCAGCTGTGAAGGAAAGGAAGAAAGAAGTACAAAGTGGCTGAAACACAGGAGAAGGCCTGAGAAGCTTTTGGAGAACCAAGCAGGTAATGCAGGTCTTTCATTGGCTTTGGTGGAATTTCTGTTAAGGAAATTTGCTGTTCAGCTGCTCAGTCCTGTTGACTCTTTGCAGCCCCATGGACTGCAGCACACCAGCCTTCTCTGTCCTTCACCATCTCCTGGAGTTTCCCTAAACTCATATCCATTGAGTTGGTGATACCATTCAACCATCCCACCCTCTGCTGCCTCTTTCTCCTTTTGCCTTCAATCTCTCCCAGCATCAGTGCCTTTTCCAGTGAGTTGGTTCTTCACATCAAGTGTTCAAAGTATTGGAATTATCCAGTCCATAAAAGCTAAGAATGTCATGTTTTCGGGGCCACTGGATTTGCTCGACGATGGCCGATACTCTGTCTGTGGAGTGTGCTTTCTCTGAATCTGAATAAGGAGCAATTAATCTTTCTCTAAGTTCAACAGTATTTTAAATAATATAGGAATAGTTTTTTTCTTAAAGCTTTAGGGAAAATCACTCTTAAAATATTCTAAGCCTTGTATACTCCATAGTTAGTACTTTAATAATTTTCTCAATTTATTCCACAAATATTTTGATTTTTTATTCCCTCTTGAATTATTTTTATAAATTTATTTTTTTCTAGTAAACTTCCCATATTATTAAACTTGCCATATTAATTAGAAGGAAAGTTTGTTCATGGCATTCTCTCCATATCTGATCTTAGAACCATTTTCTCTACCAATTGTCCCATTACTGACCACCTGACTTGTGCCTGACTCTGCTCGGAGCACTTAGTAATTACTAATGACCAAAACATACATAGTTTCAGGTCCTTCAGGGTTATCCAGTCAAGTGGAGAAGAACAATGGTAAACAAGTAAGCAAATAAGTAGTTACAAATTATTATAAATGTTATGAAGGTAACAAAAAATGGGGTAGAGCTACAGGGCTAAGAGAAGAGTATGGGAACACTTCACCATGAGTTAATATTTAAATCCAGTCCTGAAAGATTAGGATGAAGCAGCTGTGAAGGAAAGGAAGAAAGAAGTACAAAGTGGCTGAAACACAGGAGAAGGCCTGAGAAGCTTTTGGAGAACCAAGCAGGTAATGCAGGTCTTTCATTGGCTTTGGTGGAATTTCTGTTAAGGAAATTTGCTGTTCAGCTGCTCAGTCCTGTTGACTCTTTGCAGCCCCATGGACTGCAGCACACCAGCCTTCTCTGTCCTTCACCATCTCCTGGAGTTTCCCTAAACTCATATCCATTGAGTTGGTGATACCATTCAACCATCCCACCCTCTGCTGCCTCTTTCTCCTTTTGCCTTCAATCTCTCCCAGCATCAGTGCCTTTTCCAGTGAGTTGGTTCTTCACATCAAGTGTTCAAAGTATTGGAGCTTCAGCATCAGTCCTTCCAATGAATATTCAGGGTTGATTTTCTTTAGAATTGACTGGTTTGATCTCCTTGCTGTCCAAGGGACTCTCAAGAGTTTTCTCCAGCATAATTCAAAAGCACCAAATTTTTGGCATTCAATCTTCTTTATAGTCCCACTCTCACATTGATACATGACTACTGAGAAAACCATAGCTTTGACTAGATGGATCTTTGTGGATCATTGAAACTAGTTTAAATAATGTTTTTTTTAAATTTCTGGTTTCTACCATTAACAATTTTTAGTTTATATAAGAATTGAGCAGAAAGGACAGAAAACTCCTATTTGCCCCCTTCCCCCTCGCCCTCATTCACTCCCCCAATTTACCATCTCACAGCTACCTCAATCAGTTTCTCTAACATTAACATCTTGAATTAGCATGGTAAAATTTTCACAACTGATAAAGCTTTTGTCAATTAGGAAAGTTATGATACATTGTTATTAACATCCATAGTTTACATCATGGTGTTGGTGATACAGTGGTGAGCATAGCTGCCTTCCATAGTTTACCTTAGGCTTTACCCTGTTGTACATTCTGAAAGTTTTAAAAAATGTATAATCTCCTGACTCTACCATTACAGTTTCATATAGGATAATTTCAACAGAAATAAAATAAAAATCTTCTGTAGGGGCTTCCCTGGTGGTCCACTGGGTAAAGAATCCACCCTGCAGTACAAGGGGCACTGGTTTGATCCCTGGCCCAGGAAGATCCCACGTGCCATGGAGCGGCTGGAGCAGTGTGTCCAATTGTGAGCCAGTGCTCTAGAGTCAGAGATGGTGCTCTGCAGCAGGAAGGGCCACTGCAATGGGAGGCCCACACAGGCCAAAGAATAAAGATGGATGAGAATAAATAAATAAATAAACAATAAAAGGGTCCAAAATTTATTTATTTATTATTTTTTTAAAAAAGAGCACTTGTTGAAGGCTGGGTTACAGGACTAGGCCTTTCTTTAAAAAAAAAAAAAAATCTCCTGTGCTCCATCTATACACTCCTCCCATGCTCCCTCCCTCAGAGGCCCTTGGAACCACTGATCTTTTTACTGACTCCAGTTTCCCTGTTCCAGAACATCATATGATTGGAATCATTCAGTATGTAGCCTTTTCAGACTGGATATTGTAATTTAGCAATATGCATATATATTTTTTAAAGATTTATTTACTTATTTATTTAGGGCAGGGGTCGGGTTGGGGAGGGGCCACTTCTTTGGTCTTTCATTTTTCTATTTTCATCCATCTTTGTTCTTTGGCTCCTACAGGCCTCCCATCGCGGTGGCGTCTGTTGTTCAGAGAGCCGGCTCTGGGCGCATGCGCTCCAGAGTTCCGACTCGGTGATTTGGACACATCAGTCCAGCCACTCCACGGCACGTGGGATCTTCCCAGGCCAGGGATCAAACTGGCGCCCCTTGCAGTGCAAGGCGGTGTCCTTATCCACTGGACCACCAGGGGAAGCCCAGCAATATTCATTTAAGTTTCTTCCATGTCTTGCTCCCCAATTTACCTTAGGCTAAAATTTTCACAACTGATAAAGCTTTTGTCAATTAGGAAAGTTATGATACATTGTTATTAACATCCATAGTTTACATCATGGTGTTGGTGATACAGTGGTGAGCATAGCTGCCTTCCATAGTTTACCTTAGGCTTTACCCTGTTGTACATTCTGAAAGTTTTAAAAAATGTATAATCTCCTGACTCTACCATTACAGTTTCATATAGGATAATTTCAACAGAAATAAAATAAAAATCTTCTGTAGGGGCTTCCCTGGTGGTCCACTGGGTAAAGAATCCACCCTGCAGTACAAGGGGCACTGGTTTGATCCCTGGCCCAGGAAGATCCCACGTGCCATGGAGCGGCTGGAGCAGTGTGTCCAATTGTGAGCCAGTGCTCTAGAGTCAGAGATGGTGCTCTGCAGCAGGAAGGGCCACTGCAATGGGAGGCCCACACAGGCCAAAGAATAAAGATGGATGAGAATAAATAAATAAATAAACAATAAAAGGGTCCAAAATTTATTTATTTATTATTTTTTTAAAAAAGAGCACTTGTTGAAGGCTGGGTTACAGGACTAGGCCTTTCTTTAAAAAAAAAAAAAAATCTCCTGTGCTCCATCTATACACTCCTCCCATGCTCCCTCCCTCAGAGGCCCTTGGAACCACTGATCTTTTTACTGACTCCAGTTTCCCTGTTCCAGAACATCATATGATTGGAATCATTCAGTATGTAGCCTTTTCAGACTGGATATTGTAATTTAGCAATATGCATATATATTTTTTAAAGATTTATTTACTTATTTATTTAGGGCAGGGGTCGGGTTGGGGAGGGAGGGGAGGGGGCGGGCCACTTCTTTGGTCTTTCATTTTTCTATTTTCATCCATCTTTGTTCTTTGGCTCCTACAGGCCTCCCATCGCGGTGGCGTCTGTTGTTCAGAGAGCCGGCTCTGGGCGCATGCGCTCCAGAGTTCCGACTCGGTGATTTGGACACATCAGTCCAGCCACTCCACGGCACGTGGGATCTTCCCAGGCCAGGGATCAAACTGGCGCCCCTTGCAGTGCAAGGCGGTGTCCTTATCCACTGGACCACCAGGGGAAGCCCAGCAATATTCATTTAAGTTTCTTCCATGTCTTTAAATTGTTTGATAGTTTATTATTTTATCATGTGTATATTCCGTTATATACCACAACTTATTTAACTATTCACCATTTGAAGGACATCTTAGTTGCTCCCAAGTTTGGGCAATTACAAATAAATCTAGTAAAAACGTTCTTGTATAGATTTTTTTTGCAGACTAAGTATTATCTAACCTGCTCTGTCTATTAAAGAATTTTGAATATGCATTTATTTGGGACTTATTTTGTGTTCCAGTACTTAAGAATCACCTTGCAATGCAGGGCACATGGGTTTAATCCCTGGGTCAGGCGGACCCCATGGAGAAGGAGATGGCAACCCACCGCAACATTCTTTCCTGGGAAATACCATGGACAAAGGAGTCTAGTGGGCTTACAGTTCATGGGGCCACAAGAGTCAGACATGACTGAGTAACTAAACCACCACCAGGGGAACTAAGACTCCACATGCTGGGGGGTAACCAAGCCTGCACACCACAACTACTGAGCAAGTATGCCACAACTGCAGAGTCCATGCACCACAATAAAAGATCTCACATGAGTAAATGGAGATCTTATATGCTGCAACCAAGACCCAATGAGTCAAATAAATAAATTAATTTTTAAAAAAAGTCTTAATGACCCTCTGTCAGTGCTGTGTGGAGAATAGTGTAAAGGAGGCACAAGTGGAACTGATGCTAGTAAAGAAGCTGCTTGAAGAATCTAGGTGTGAAAGATTTACAGCTTATATCAGAGTGGGACTGAGGAGTGAAAATAATTCATTGGGTTATATCATATAGAAGAGGAATAAATAGGACTTTCTTAAAAGAGATACATTCTTTGGTCTTTCATTTTTCTATTTTCATCCATCTTTGTTCTTTGGCTCCTACAGGCCTCCCATCGCGGTGGCGTCTGTTGTTCAGAGAGCCGGCTCTGGGCGCATGCGCTCCAGAGTTCCGACTCGGTGATTTGGACACATCAGTCCAGCCACTCCACGGCACGTGGGATCTTCCCAGGCCAGGGATCAAACTGGCGCCCCTTGCAGTGCAAGGCGGTGTCCTTATCCACTGGACCACCAGGGGAAGCCCAGCAATATTCATTTAAGTTTCTTCCATGTCTTTAAATTGTTTGATAGTTTATTATTTTATCATGTGTATATTCCGTTATATACCACAACTTATTTAACTATTCACCATTTGAAGGACATCTTAGTTGCTCCCAAGTTTGGGCAATTACAAATAAATCTAGTAATAACGTTCTGGTATAGATGTTTTTTTTAGACTAAGTATTATCTAACCTGCTCTGTCTATTAAAGAATTTTGAATATGCATTTATTTGGGACTTATTTTGTGTTCCAGTACTTAAGAATCACCTTGCAATGCAGGGCACATGGGTTTAATCCCTGGGTCAGGCGGACCCCATGGAGAAGGAGATGGCAACCCACCGCAACATTCTTTCCTGGGAAATACCATGGACAAAGGAGTCTAGTGGGCTTACAGTTCATGGGGCCACAAGAGTCAGACATGACTGAGTAACTAAACCACCACCAGGGGAACTAAGACTCCACATGCTGGGGGGTAACCAAGCCTGCACACCACAACTACTGAGCAAGTATGCCACAACTGCAGAGTCCATGCACCACAATAAAAGATCTCACATGAGTAAATGGAGATCTTATATGCTGCAACCAAGACCCAATGAGTCAAATAAATAAATTAATTTTTAAAAAAAGTCTTAATGACCCTCTGTCAGTGCTGTGTGGAGAATAGTGTAAAGGAGGCACAAGTGGAACTGATGCTAGTAAAGAAGCTGCTTGAAGAATCTAGGTGTGAAAGATTTACAGCTTATATCAGAGTGGGACTGAGGAGTGAAAATAATTCATTGGGTTATATCATATAGAAGAGGAATAAATAGGACTTTCTTAAAAGAGATACATGAAAAAAAAAAACAAGAAAGTGAGATTAATGGCCCATGAAACTGAGAAATAACATGGTCATTGATTAAGATAAGGAAGAACTGAGGAACATGACTGAGGGAAAGGGGATGAGTTCAATTTTACATATATAAATGAAACACCTGTCATATCTTCAAGAAGAAACGCAAAACAGAGGGACAGATATGGAGTGTCACTATAAGGTTAGAAATCACCAATAAGTGAATGCTATTCAAAGCCTCAAATACTTTGCAGCCAAAGATGGAGAAGCGGTATACAGTCAGTGAAAAAAGACTGGAAGCGCAGACCATGAGCTACTTATTGAAATATTCAGGTTTAAATAGAAGAAAGTAGGGAAAACCACCTGACCATTCAGGTATGACCTAAATCAAATCCCTATGGTTTACACAGTGGAGGTGAAAAATAGATTAAAGAGATTAGATGTGGTAGACAGAGTGCCTGAAGAACTATGGTCGGAGGTCCCTAACATTGTACAGGAGGCAGTGACCAAAACCTTCCCAAGGAAAGAGAAATGTTAAAAGGCCAAGTAGTTGTCTGGGGAGACCTTACAAATAGCTGAGAAAAAGAAGAGAAGCAAAAGGCAAAGAAGAAAGGGAAAGATATACCAAACTTATTGGAGAGGCCCCCAGAATAGCAAGGAGAAACAAAGATTTCCTAAATGAACAATACAAAGAAGTAGAGGAAAACAACAGAATGGAAAATATCTTCAAGATATATCTTCAAGAGGAAGAGATATCTTCAAGAAAATATCTTAATATCTTCGAGAAAATTGGAGATACAAGAGAATATTTTTCATGGAAAGATGGGCACAATAAAGGACAGAAATAGCAAGAATCTAACAGAAGTAGAAGAGATTAAGAAGAGGTGGCAAGACTACACAGAATTATATTAAAAAGGTCTTAATGATCTGGATAACCACAAGAGTGTGGTCACCCGTCTCGTGCAAGACTTCCTGGAGTGTGAAGTCAAGTGGACCTTAGGAAGTATTACTAGGAATGAAGCTAGTGGAAGTGATGGAATTTCATCTGAGCTATATCCAATCCTAAAAGACAATGCTGTTAAAATGCTGCACTCAATATGCCAGCAGATTTGGAAAACTGAGAAGTGGCCACGGGACTGGAAAACATAAGTTTGCACCCCAATCCCAAAGAAAGGTAATGCTAAAGAATGTTCAAACTACCCCACAATTACATTCATTTCACATGCTGGCAAGGTTATGCTCAAAATCCTTCAACCTAAACTTCAACAGTACTTGAAACAGGAACTTCCAGATGTACGAGCTGGATTTAGAAAAGGAAGAGGAATCATATCAAATTGCCAACAACAACTGAATCATAGGAAAAGCAAGGAATTCCAAGAAAAACATCTAATTCTGCTTCATTGATTACACTAAAGCCATTGATCACAACAAACTGCAGAAAATCCTTAAAGAGAGGAATACCAGACCACCTTACCTGCCTCCTCAGAAACCTGTATGCAGGATGAGAAGCAACAGTTAGAAATGGACATGGAACAACAGTCTGGTTCAAAATAGGGAAAGGAGTATGTCAAGGCTGTATATTGTCCCTCTGTTTATTTAACTTCTATGTAGAGTACATTATGTGAAATACTGGGCTGGATGACTTACAAGCTCATCAAGATTGCTCGGAGAAATATCAACAACTTCAGATACGCAGATGATACCACTTTGGAAATCAAAGAGGAAATAAAGAGCCTCCTGATGGGGATAAAAGAGGACAGTGAAAAAGCTGACTTAAAACTCAACATTCAAAAACTAAGATCATGGCATCCAGTCCCATAACTTCATGGCAAATAGATGGGGGAAAACTGGAAATAGTGATAGATTTTCTTGGACTCCAAAATCACTGCAGACAGTGACTACAGTCATGAAATTAAAAGACGCTTGCTCTTTGGAGAAAGAAAACTATGACAAATCTTGACAGTTTATTAAAAAGCAGAGATATTACTTTGCTAACAAACATCTGTAAAGTCATGGTTATGGTTTTTTCAGTTATCATATTCAGATGTGAGACCTGAACCATAAAGAAGGTTGAGTGCTGACAAACTGATGTTTTCAAATTGTAGTGCTGGAGAAGACTCTTGAAAGAGAGTCCTTTGAACAAGGAGATCAAACCAGTCAATCCTAAAGGAAATCAACTCTGAGTATTCATTGGAAAGACTGATCCTGAAGCTGAAGCTCCAATAACTTTAGCCACCTGATGTGAAAAGCTGATTCACTGGAAAAGGCACTGATGCTTGGAAAGATTAAGGGCAGCAGAAGAGGATGACAGAGGATGAGACAGTTGGATGGCATCACTGATTCAATGGACATGAGTTTCAACCAACTCTGGGAGATAGTGAAGGACTGGGAAGCCTGGCATGCTGCAGTTAATGGCATGGCAGAGAGTCAGACAGGACTTAGGGACTGAACAACAATAATTCAAAGCCGCAGGAGAGAGGGCTAAGGATCCACTGTGGACAGCTCTAATATTAGGAATTCACAAAGGAATGGTACATTTCAAAGGAAACAAAGGGATGACTAGAGACTTAGAAGGTAATTCAGTGTAGTGGAGCTTTATAAAATCCAAACACAAACCAGTCTGAGGAAGTTATCTATTGAAAACTGTGTATTTGGGTATTTCTCTTCATTTATATTCATCTTACCTGCTAGTTAAGGGCCATCAATACTTTTCCTTAAAAGAACCACTTGATTTCTTTTTTTCCTTTTACAGTTGTTAATTCTTTTTTTTTTTAAATTAACTTATTTATTTATTTTGGCTCTTTTGCATTTTCATGGCTGCCACAGGCTCCTCTCTAGTTGCAGAGAGTGGGGGCTACTCTCTAGCTGAGGTGAGCAGGCTTCTTGTTGTGGTGACTTTTCCTGTTGTGGAACGCGGGCTCTAGGGCACATGGGCTTCAGTAGTTTCAGCACGTGGGCTCAATAGTTGCAAATCCGAGACGCTAGAGCACAGGCTCCATAGTTGTGGCTCACAGGCTTAGTTGCTCCACAGCATGTGGGATCTTCCTGGATCAGGGATCAAACTCATGTCTCCTGCATTGGCAGGCAAATTCTGTACCACTGAGCTACCAGGGAAGCCCCAGCTGCTAATTCTTAAATTTATTCTAAGTAATTGCTTCTGCTAAGGTTTTGTTTCCCTTTACTCTAGGCATTAAATTTTGGAATTTATGATCATTATTTGCTTAACAATTGACTAGTTTAGGTAAATAATTTACTTCTAGATTATAATTTGCCACTTATCAGGAAAATTATGTAACCTATTTATTATTATTATTTTCTAATGATATAATTTCACATTATACTTATTCTTGACCATAACATATTTAAGAATATCTCTTAAATAACTAACTTTGTCTATTTGCATTCTTTACTATTAATGTTGTTACTTTTTATCTTGGATTTTGGCCAGGTAATTCAGTCATGCAAAATTTATGATTTGGGAAATTTCTTGAGACTGTGCTATAGAACACATGATCAATTTTGTAGAAATATTTAGGTCAGTGCAAAAGAAAGTATATTTTATTTATCTAAATTGCTGAGCTAGATACATTTCTACTAAATCCATATTATTGTTTTATCATTTATCTTATTATTTTTTTAGTTGGAGTCTTCCTACATCATTTGTCAAGCACTAAATGTAATATGGTAATATTTTTGGTATTATCAAGACTGTTAGCATCTGTTTATATTTCTATTATTTTTAATTTCCATGTTCAGCTATATATCATTCATCAAATGTAGTTCATGACATCCATACTTCACTGCAGATTATTCCAGTTTTTCAATGCAAAATAATAAAATTTAATGGTTACTTGCCTTCCATTTATGCTCATTTAACAAAATAATGCCTTGAAATCCACACTAATATTAATGTAATGACAACTACCTTTTTTGATTTCTTTTCCTTTTACAGTTGTTAATTCTTTTTTTTTTTAAATTAACTTATTTATTTATTTTGGCTCTTTTGCATTTTCATGGCTGCCACAGGCTCCTCTCTAGTTGCAGAGAGTGGGGGCTACTCTCTAGCTGAGGTGAGCAGGCTTCTTGTTGTGGTGACTTTTCCTGTTGTGGAACGCGGGCTCTAGGGCACATGGGCTTCAGTAGTTTCAGCACGTGGGCTCAATAGTTGCAAATCCGAGACGCTAGAGCACAGGCTCCATAGTTGTGGCTCACAGGCTTAGTTGCTCCACAGCATGTGGGATCTTCCTGGATCAGGGATCAAACTCATGTCTCCTGCATTGGCAGGCAAATTCTGTACCACTGAGCTACCAGGGAAGCCCCAGCTGCTAATTCTTAAATTTATTCTAAGTAATTGCTTCTGCTAAGGTTTTGTTTCCCTTTACTCTAGGCATTAAATTTTGGAATTTATGATCATTATTTGCTTAACAATTGACTAGTTTAGGTAAATAATTTACTTCTAGATTATAATTTGCCACTTATCAGGAAAATTATGTAACCTATTTATTATTATTATTTTCTAATGATATAATTTCACATTATACTTATTCTTGACCATAACATATTTAAGAATATCTCTTAAATAACTAACTTTGTCTATTTGCATTCTTTACTATTAATGTTGTTACTTTTTATCTTGGATTTTGGCCAGGTAATTCAGTCATGCAAAATTTATGATTTGGGAAATTTCTTGAGACTGTGCTATAGAACACATGATCAATTTTGTAGAAATATTTAGGTCAGTGCAAAAGAAAGTATATTTTATTTATCTAAATTGCTGAGCTAGATACATTTCTACTAAATCCATATTATTGTTTTATCATTTATCTTATTATTTTTTTAGTTGGAGTCTTCCTACATCATTTGTCAAGCACTAAATGTAATATGGTAATATTTTTGGTATTATCAAGACTGTTAGCATCTGTTTATATTTCTATTATTTTTAATTTCCATGTTCAGCTATATATCATTCATCAAATGTAGTTCATGACATCCATACTTCACTGCAGATTATTCCAGTTTTTCAATGCAAAATAATAAAATTTAATGGTTACTTGCCTTCCATTTATGCTCATTTAACAAAATAATGCCTTGAAATCCACACTAATATTAATGTAATGACAACTACCTTATTTTTTTGCATTTGCAAATTAACTTTACACAGCCACTAGCATTAGTTTTCCCTGTAATGTTATTCTAGGTAAAATTTTTATACATAGTATAGAGCTTCAATTTCAGTTATTTTTTATTAGTGATATTGTACCTCATAACATCTATTTTCTTGAATAATAAATAATTTGTTTTGTTTTACTCTGTTCTTGGTTGACATTTAAAAATCTTCTCCCTTTAGTAACTTAGAAATCATCTATCTTTTTTCAGAACAAAGTTTTTTCTAAGCATAGTTGAACATTACTATTTTCTAATTATCAGAGCCCATTGACTTCCTTATGTGAAAAATAAGAAAATAATTTTTTTAACTTTTTTCAAACAATTTTCAGTTTTTTTGGTGGGGAGGAGCGGGTTGGGGAGGATGAGGGGTGGGCGGGCCACTTCTATTGGTCTTTCATTTCTCTATTTTCATCCGTCTTCGTCCTTTGGCCCGCATGGACCTCCCATTGCGGTGGCCTCTGTTGTCTCAGAGCACCAGCTCTGGGCACATGCGCTCCAGAGCTTCGGCTCGGTAATTGGACACATCAGTCCAGCTGCTCCGCAGCACGTGGGATCTTCCCAGGCCAGCGATCGAGCTGGTGCCCCTTGCACTGCAAGGGTGTCCTTACCCACTGGACCACCAGGGAAGCCCCCAGTTTTATTTTATTTTATTTTATTTTTTAAAGATTTATTTATTTACTTATTTTGGTGGTGGTGGGGTAGGGAGGGAGGGGAGCAGGCGGGTCACTTCTATTGGTCTTTCATTTGTCCATTTTCATCCATCTTTGTTCTTTGGCCCGTGTGGACCTCGCATCGCAGTGGCCTCTGTTGTCACAGAGCACCCACTCTAGGCGCATGCGCTCCAGAACCCGGGCTCGGTAATTGGACACATCGGTCCAGCTGCTCTGCGGCAAGTGGGATCTTCCCAGGCCAGGGATCGAACCGGCGCCCCTTGCACTGCAAGGCGGTGTCCTTACCCACTGGACCACCAGGGAAGCACCCCCACCTCCAGTTTTATTTTTTATAATTGATCCTCTAGACCAAATTTTCCACATTTTATATCTTCTCTTTCAATAAATCATATTCTTATTTGCTATTCTATTTATCGCAAATTATTTTATTCAGTGGTTAGTTTACCTGGTTTTAAATTTACTTCTGGCCTTCCTCTAAGTGTGATCTCCCTATATTTAAGTAATTGGTTTTCATCTCTCAGTTTTCTGCTCTAACTGTTTGGTTATCTTTCCCTCAGGAAACATATATGTCTGAACTACTCTTTGAGTAATTTTTTCTTTCCTCTATGAATAACAGTTTGATTGGTGTGAAATTATCAGATTATAACACTTTCCCCATGAAACTTTAATTCCATGGTCTCCTGTCACTAATATTATTGTAGAGGAAAAGTCTGAAACACATCTGATAATTTTATTATTATTATTATTATTTCTGGTTAGATGCTTTCAGAATGTCTTTATATTTAAATTTAACCATTTCTTCAGAATTAGAAGTTCCTCTTACTGAATGTATTTTTCTGATTTATAATGAGTCCTTTTGTTTCAATAGAAGTTTTCATTGGTCAGAACCATTTTTCTCTTTTATAGGTATTATGTGTTCTGTTGTACTTATTCTGATCTCCATAAGTATAACTGCCTTCATAGATAGTTTTGCCTTTTGAACTGGTTCTTCTGTATTCTAGTTCTGAGATTTTCAAGTTTGTTCTCCAAACTGCTCAATTTATTTTCTGACAATATTAATCCTAGTCTTATACCTTATTTTCTTAATCTTTAAAATTAATTTACTTAGCTTCCTATCCTATTTAATTCTCCCTACCTCTTCATGGTTCTTCATCCCAATGTGTTGATCTCTCTCATCGTTAATATTTAATATTACAGGTCTTTAAACTTTACTGTAAGTAAAAAGCACATGTTTAATTGTATAGACAATACTTTAAAACTGTGTTCTTTTCTTTTGCGTCCAAGATGTCATATTTTACTCCTTCTAGGCTGAAAAATCTTTCTATAGACACTTTTTCCTAGTTTCCAGATGTAGTTTATTTTTCTCTGTTGAAGAGATAGGAGTGATATATTACTGAAATTTCTAGAATTAGGAAAAAATAGTAATAAAAACAAATAACTCTGTCTATAAAAATGACACAAATTTAAGCAAAAGTAGATTGTATCTCTATAATTTTATTGAGTGAAAAGGCACAGTGTTGATAGTGAGAAATTTTAAAATCAATAAAAATTTGTTAAATTTAGTAGCCTCTATTTCCCAAGATTCGAGGATACTGACACTGTCTCACATATAAAACAGTCTGTTAAATTCACAACATCATTAGGACACTGAGAGACAACTCTGTTAAAATGCTTTTACAGATAGATAAAAGGAGGCTCAACTGACCAGTTGCTTAAGAGAACACAAGTCAATAGAGAAGTTGGGTTTAGAATCACAAAACCTATCTAATTCATGCAGTGAAAAACAAAGATCAATAAAGGAGTTTAGTGATTTGTAAATTAAAACACCGTGGTGCTACCTTTAAGAGTTGGAAGCAAAATATTGATTCATAACTCTGCTCCTGTTTTTTGTATGCCAAATAATGAGACTGTTGCTTTTTCTAGCAACATGTTCAGAAATGGGAAATGCTGTACTGCATTAATCAAAAAAATCCTACTGAAAATAACACATTTTGTCAATTTGTTCAAAACAATAATGATTTCGAATATCACTTAACATGGAAAATGTGACTGTCTCTAAAGTGTGACACGTGCAAGGAAGTCCCCTCAGAGTTCACTAATGAACAAAGCAGTATGTAGTAATAGCAATTCTAGCAATAAATGGAGCAATTAGAATGTGCTTGGTAATAGCTGACTCATAATTATGGCAATCACAGAAAAACTGAATGAAAATAAAGGAAAGAGAATAAAGACCTCATCTTCATATTAAGAAGAAATAAAATAACAAGTTAAATCTCATGCAAGAGGAAACTTTCCTTATTTCAAATGCACACAGGCACTCAGACCAGCCTGTTTACAGCTGTTAGTGGCTGGTTAACTACTTGACTGTTCTGGGTATGAAACCTTTTGCTCCCTGGCTCTGCAGAGACACAGGTCTTGTCGGGGAGGCTTGACTGGTTGGCTTCCTGTTTATTAACAGACTTTCCTTGCTCTGAGGCACATGGTTTGCCTATGCCAATTTAATATAAATTACTTTCACAGGTGATCAGCTGTTCCTCATCTCCTTTGAGCTCAGAGACAGAAAAAACATAACTTAAATGTGAACATGTGGGATCTAAAGGGATTAAGAATCACTCTGATGGACATTGTGGGGAAGAAATAGGGAGGGGGAGGCATGGAGACAGTAACATGGAAACCTATACTATCATGTGTGGAAAAGATAGCTATTGCCATTGTGCTAAGGGAATAGGAGTACCTACAATCACTTGGGGCAATGGTCTGGAGGGGTGGGATGGGGGGAACTGTGTTGGGGGAGGGTCCAGGGATAGGCATATGAATGATCTGGGAACATACACGTTGGTGAACAACAAAACTCTGTAAAACCTTAAAATAAAGAATTAAAAAAAAAAAAAAAAGAATCACTCTGACAGGGAGTTGTCTGATCACAGGAATGTGTTACTAAATTAGACTGTGACAGTGCAGAAATATTAACTGAATTGGACTGAACTCCATGAGGGTAGATGTATATTCAGAAATGTTCTTGGCTTAATACTGCTGGCCAAAAAAAAAAAACAAAACTGTTTCAGTAATATTTTGCCCCCAAAATGTAGGTGTTCAACCAATAGGCACTATATAAATAATAAGTAATTATACTGGGAGACAGAGGGCGAAGAAGATCCAGAGTGCTAAAGCCTGCAACGATGAGAAATTATTCTGTGTTTTTTTTTTTTTACCTCTGTGGGTTGTCTTTTTTATTATTATTATTTTTATTTTGCTTTTACAGAGTTTTTACAGACTTTCACAGCTATACATAAGCCGAAATCAGTCATAGGTATATCTTTGATCCCTCTTGAGTCCCCCTCTCATACCCTCCACATCTCATACAGGTTGTTGCATAACCCCCATGAAATTTCCCTTAATCTTACAGCATATTCATAATGGCTATCTTTTCTGCATATGATAATTAACAAGTGGTAGGTTAACAAGTGATGCTGGGAAAACTAGACAACTACACTTGGAAAAATGAAGTTGGAACATTCTCTAACACCATACACAAAGATAAACTCAAAATGAATTAAAGACTTAAAATGTAGGACCAGAAACCATAAAACTCTTAGAGGAGAATACAGGCAAAACACTCGATGACATAAAACAAAGCAGAATCTTCTATGATCTGCCCTCTAGAATAACAGAAATAAAAACAAAAATGAACAAATGGGACGTAATGAAACTTAAAAGCTTTTGTACAGCAAAAGGAACTACGAAAAAGGTGAAAAGACAACCCCTCAGAATGGAAGAAAAATAATAGCAAATGATCCTTGTATTTTAACATGTTGCTATGCAAAGTGTGGTAACAAGACCAGCAAGATCAGCATTCACTAGAAGTTTGTCAGAAATCTGTTGAATCAGAATCTTCATTTTAACTAGATCCAGAGATCTATGACATTTGAGTTTGAGACACACTCATTTAACAGATTCATAAGCCACCAGAGGAGAAGAATTCTTGGTAAAAGTCTTACCTAATCTCATTTTTCAAATGTGAACACTCACCAAAGTTGCATGCCTAAGAGACAATAAATGTCAGGTAACTAATTAATGTCAGAGGTAAATCTAGGTCATAGACCAGTGCCCTGTCCATGATCCGTATGATGACCCCCAAATTTCTAAATATGCAACAAAATGAAAAAAAAAATCTGCTCAATATCTATTATCTAACTCCTTCCCATCTGAGTTTATACTAGTATTATGATACTGGACTTGGTAATTTTAAAAAATTCTCATAAACAAATCTCCTGTCAAAGAATAAACTCGTTAACAGGGCAGATTTACTGAATGCCAAAGTTATGTGTTTAAAAGATCCTCTCCTAGTCATTACTGATGCAAGCAAAGTAATGGTGAGAGATTGCTGAAAATGATTAAAGGTGCTTTATTTTAGATTGATAACTCCAGTGAAGAGGTTGAAAGGAAGGCAAGAAAACCAGGGCAGGTGGGAGGGAAGAGCAGGCGTCAAGTGGCGGCACTGGGGTGGCATGCTTGTCTGACATCACTGGCTTAACATTTGTATTTCAGTCCATCGCCTGACTAATAACACCATGTAGTGAAATAAAGCACCCATTCTGGAGGTAATTGTTATGTGGTGGAATATAAACAAGCCCCATTCTGCAGTATATTTACCACAGTGCATATTTACGAGTTGGGTTTAATTAAAAGTCAGGAACACTGGAGCTATTTTTTAACTAGATGCCTATTATCTAGTGTCAAATGCTTGGTTTTAATCATGCATTTTATATCATCGTGACCTAGATCACTGCCTGTGACATATGAGATAGTGTGTTGTCTTTCCTGAGAAGATGTAGCAGGGCTTGATGGATGTTTTCTCATTCCTAACCTCATTACTACCAGCTTCCCATCCATCTAATAAAATGCTATGATAGAGAGTGGGAAGGTGCTATAAATCATAATATTCCAGCCGCTTCCAGCAGATTCATTAGAAATGCTGACTATATATCTCACAAACAGAAAGTCAACACACAAAGTAGGTTGTTGCTTCTCCCCAGGATCAAGACACCCTGTTCCTTACCTCTCCCTCTCCCAGTGGAACAAAGGCTCCTTTCAAATGGTAAAAAAAAAATGGTGCCGTTTAATGAACAACTGCATAGCTTTCTGTCCTCACCTGATTTATCTAATATAGAGTTGATAAATACTAGTTTCAGCCTTGTTATGCACAGTTTGATCATTATTCCCCTGATTGGAAGAGTTACTGACTTCTAAGTATTAGGAAACTGATTCAGTTAAGACAGATTGGATCCCAGAGTTTTGGTCTTTATTGTTTTTTGTCCTGAAAAAGAAAAAGATCCTGTGCATAAATGACGTACAGGGTCAGATTTTAAAAAATTCTCATAAACAAATCTCCTGTCAAAGAATAAACTCGTTAACAGGGCAGATTTACTGAATGCCAAAGTTATGTGTTTAAAAGATCCTCTCCTAGTCATTACTGATGCAAGCAAAGTAATGGTGAGAGATTGCTGAAAATGATTAAAGGTGCTTTATTTTAGATTGATAACTCCAGTGAAGAGGTTGAAAGGAAGGCAAGAAAACCAGGGCAGGTGGGAGGGAAGAGCAGGCGTCAAGTGGCGGCACTGGGGTGGCATGCTTGTCTGACATCACTGGCTTAACATTTGTATTTCAGTCCATCGCCTGACTAATAACACCATGTAGTGAAATAAAGCACCCATTCTGGAGGTAATTGTTATGTGGTGGAATATAAACAAGCCCCATTCTGCAGTATATTTACCACAGTGCATATTTACGAGTTGGGTTTAATTAAAAGTCAGGAACACTGGAGCTATTTTTTAACTAGATGCCTATTATCTAGTGTCAAATGCTTGGTTTTAATCATGCATTTTATATCATCGTGACCTAGATCACTGCCTGTGACATATGAGATAGTGTGTTGTCTTTCCTGAGAAGATGTAGCAGGGCTTGATGGATGTTTTCTCATTCCTAACCTCATTACTACCAGCTTCCCATCCATCTAATAAAATGCTATGATAGAGAGTGGGAAGGTGCTATAAATCATAATATTCCAGCCGCTTCCAGCAGATTCATTAGAAATGCTGACTATATATCTCACAAACAGAAAGTCAACACACAAAGTAGGTTGTTGCTTCTCCCCAGGATCAAGACACCCTGTTCCTTACCTCTCCCTCTCCCAGTGGAACAAAGGCTCCTTTCAAATGGTAAAAAAAAAATGGTGCCGTTTAATGAACAACTGCATAGCTTTCTGTCCTCACCTGATTTATCTAATATAGAGTTGATAAATACTAGTTTCAGCCTTGTTATGCACAGTTTGATCATTATTCCCCTGATTGGAAGAGTTACTGACTTCTAAGTATTAGGAAACTGATTCAGTTAAGACAGATTGGATCCCAGAGTTTTGGTCTTTATTGTTTTTTGTCCTGAAAAAGAAAAAGATCCTGTGCATCCTTAAGGTTGAGGTGGAAGTTGCTGAAGAGGTAAATGAGCACTCTGATATCACCACTCCTTTAGGGAATCAGGCATGAAACCTTGGCAACAACCTCAGCTCATCCCTCTTTTTCAGTCATTCATATGTTCATTTATTCAACAAGCATGTCATGAGGACCTACCTACCATGGGCAAAGCCCTGTCATAGATGCTAGATGAATGAGACATGGTCTTCCCTCAAGAAGCTTGCACCTTACATTAAAAATAAAGGATAATGGCAACACATGACAGGAAGTCCTAATCCAGTCTGGGCAGGGTGGCAGTGGTGAAGTAAGGCTTCTAAGAGGATATTAAACTGAAGCTCATGACAGAAGAGGACAGGGAAACTGTTCTATGAAAAGAGACCAGAGCACGTGCAAAGACTCAGAGCCGTAAAAAGGTATGATCCAAGTTTAACACAGCTGAGATCAACAGGATCAGGGAGTAGTGGGGGAGGAAAGAGTTTTGATGCAGTAGACGTCAGGTCATGAAGAGTCTGGCATGCTTTATAAAGAAATTTAAGCTGTTCTAAGAGTGATAGGAAACTATGAAACACTTTTAAGCAGAACAGTGGCATGGTGCGTTCTCCATTTTAGATGGGTCACTCTCACAACAATGGGGAGTGAATGGTGGGGAAGATGGGACAAATCATCAGCCAGGGAGACTCCAAGAGGGTAAGGGCAACAAGAGCATGAGACGCGAGAATGGAGAAACCTGGAAGTCTCACCCAGAGATCAAGAAAGCAAACCCTCAACACACAAAGTAGGTTGTTGCTTCTCCCCAGGATCAAGACACCCTGTTCCTTACCTCTCCCTCTCCCAGTGGAACAAAGGCTCCTTTCAAATGGTAAAAAAAAAATGGTGCCGTTTAATGAACAACTGCATAGCTTTCTGTCCTCACCTGATTTATCTAATATAGAGTTGATAAATACTAGTTTCAGCCTTGTTATGCACAGTTTGATCATTATTCCCCTGATTGGAAGAGTTACTGACTTCTAAGTATTAGGAAACTGATTCAGTTAAGACAGATTGGATCCCAGAGTTTTGGTCTTTATTGTTTTTTGTCCTGAAAAAGAAAAAGATCCTGTGCATCCTTAAGGTTGAGGTGGAAGTTGCTGAAGAGGTAAATGAGCACTCTGATATCACCACTCCTTTAGGGAATCAGGCATGAAACCTTGGCAACAACCTCAGCTCATCCCTCTTTTTCAGTCATTCATATGTTCATTTATTCAACAAGCATGTCATGAGGACCTACCTACCATGGGCAAAGCCCTGTCATAGATGCTAGATGAATGAGACATGGTCTTCCCTCAAGAAGCTTGCACCTTACATTAAAAATAAAGGATAATGGCAACACATGACAGGAAGTCCTAATCCAGTCTGGGCAGGGTGGCAGTGGTGAAGTAAGGCTTCTAAGAGGATATTAAACTGAAGCTCATGACAGAAGAGGACAGGGAAACTGTTCTATGAAAAGAGACCAGAGCACGTGCAAAGACTCAGAGCCGTAAAAAGGTATGATCCAAGTTTAACACAGCTGAGATCAACAGGATCAGGGAGTAGTGGGGGAGGAAAGAGTTTTGATGCAGTAGACGTCAGGTCATGAAGAGTCTGGCATGCTTTATAAAGAAATTTAAGCTGTTCTAAGAGTGATAGGAAACTATGAAACACTTTTAAGCAGAACAGTGGCATGGTGCGTTCTCCATTTTAGATGGGTCACTCTCACAACAATGGGGAGTGAATGGTGGGGAAGATGGGACAAATCATCAGCCAGGGAGACTCCAAGAGGGTAAGGGCAACAAGAGCATGAGACGCGAGAATGGAGAAACCTGGAAGTAGCTGAGAACTATTTATGAGTAGAGATGACAGGACTAGTGATTGATTTGATGGCTCTAACCTAGCTGGTCACCACCTCTATTAGTTCTTTTTCCAAACTAAGCATTATTCAGCTGTTCTCATTTGTTCCCACAGCAACTGAAGACTCTTTCCTCAATAAACCCTGTGCTATATTGTGACTGACGTCCACATCTGGGCTAATCTCTCTGGTCTCTGACACATGCTCTACAACCTAATAAATCCTCACAGGCCTCTTCTCTATTCTGAAATCTCCAGTCCCTGCCATGTACCTGATCCCCACTGTCCACAGCAATCGTCCTCAAATGTAAGTGAATATCTCAATCACTGAGATGCTGGGGTCTGGAGCTTATGGCAAATGAAGAAGCCCAGTCCCTATCAGGATAAAATTTCTGATTTAGATATAGCATAGTATCCATAAATAAGTTTTTCAAACAAACATTCAAGATACTAAGATAGGATATATACTTTGAGGGAAAGTGCAGAGCTATCACCTGGAATTCATGGATCTCTCGATTTCTGCAACCTATGCTGTCCTGGCATCCACTATAACTTACTTCTCTTCCCACATAACTTTCTCTTGTCTTGTGGCTTGGTTTCGTATTGTAAAAATGACTGATATAATTATTTCCATATCCATACATTCAGTCACATTGTTCTGTCTTTACCCTCTGCTTATCAAAATTCTGTCATGTATGCAAGTTTCCATATCTGTAAGGGGGAAAAAAAGCTTTTCTATGAAAAGAGACCAGAGCACGTGCAAAGACTCAGAGCCGTAAGGTATGATCCAAGTTTAACACAGCTGAGATCAACAGGATCAGGGAGTAGTGGGGGAGGAAAGAGTTTTGATGCAGTAGACGTCAGGTCATGAAGAGTCTGGCATGCTTTATAAAGAAATTTAAGCTGTTCTAAGAGTGATAGGAAACTATGAAACACTTTTAAGCAGAACAGTGGCATGGTGCGTTCTCCATTTTAGATGGGTCACTCTCACAACAATGGGGAGTGAATGGTGGGGAAGATGGGACAAATCATCAGCCAGGGAGACTCCAAGAGGGTAAGGGCAACAAGAGCATGAGACGCGAGAATGGAGAAACCTGGAAGTAGCTGAGAACTATTTATGAGTAGAGATGACAGGACTAGTGATTGATTTGATGGCTCTAACCTAGCTGGTCACCACCTCTATTAGTTCTTTTTCCAAACTAAGCATTATTCAGCTGTTCTCATTTGTTCCCACAGCAACTGAAGACTCTTTCCTCAATAAACCCTGTGCTATATTGTGACTGACGTCCACATCTGGGCTAATCTCTCTGGTCTCTGACACATGCTCTACAACCTAATAAATCCTCACAGGCCTCTTCTCTATTCTGAAATCTCCAGTCCCTGCCATGTACCTGATCCCCACTGTCCACAGCAATCGTCCTCAAATGTAAGTGAATATCTCAATCACTGAGATGCTGGGGTCTGGAGCTTATGGCAAATGAAGAAGCCCAGTCCCTATCAGGATAAAATTTCTGATTTAGATATAGCATAGTATCCATAAATAAGTTTTTCAAACAAACATTCAAGATACTAAGATAGGATATATACTTTGAGGGAAAGTGCAGAGCTATCACCTGGAATTCATGGATCTCTACGATTTCTGCAACCTATGCTGTCCTGGCATCCACTATAACTTACTTCTCTTCCCACATAACTTTCTCTTGTCTTGTGGCTTGGTTTCGTATTGTAAAAATGACTGATATAATTATTTCCATATCCATACATTCAGTCACATTGTTCTGTCTTTACCCTCTGCTTATCAAAATTCTGTCATGTATGCAAGTTTCCATATCTGTAAGGGAGGGTATTGAATGGATTAAATGATACCTAAGCTTCATTTTAACCTCACTATTCTAAGGCTCTTAAATTCTTAAGTTTTCCTGAGCCCATCCCTGATCACTTCAGCCTTCACTGACTCTTCTTTTAGAACTTAGTTAGCCTCTCTATTTTTTCCCCAGAGTTAATCAAATAAATAATTTTATAAAGCGACCCACATTGGGTCCTAGCCTGATTATATATTACTAGTATGATATTGGGTAAGTTGTTTCATAAACCTCAGACTCTTCATCTGTAAAACAGGGATAATACAAGTTTCTGCCATATAGAACTGTTATCAATATTTAAAAAGATAATCTACTTAAGGCAATTAGTAGAGTATTTGGAATTTACTAAAGGCATTTTATAAAACTTAATAAAAACCAGGGTGACAGCTTATAGTTCAGTTTTAAGCAACTTGAAGAGAGAGACGGAAGCTTCTTTCATATCACTGACCACTTCTCTTACTCTAGAACCTGACACAGGATAGCATCACATAAGAGATTTTGCTGGTCTGATATTTACTGTACTCCAAACTAAAAAGAGCATAGCAGAAATGAATCTTAGTATACAAACTTAGGTATTCCAGAATTATCACATGCTAACAATTTCTTTTAGGGCTTCCCAGTTGGCACTAGTGGTAAAGAACATGCCTGTCAATGCAGGAGATGTAAGAGACATCCCTGGGTTGGGAAGATCCCTGGAGGAGGGCATGGCAAACCACTCTAGTATTCTTGCCTGGGAAATGAAGAAGCCCAGTCCCTATCAGGATAAAATTTCTGATTTAGATATAGCATAGTATCCATAAATAATTTTTTCAAACAAACATTCAAGATACTAAGATAGGATATATACTTTGAGGGAAAGTGCAGAGCTATCACCTGGAATTCATGGATCTCTACGATTTCTGCAACCTATGCTGTCCTGGCATCCACTATAACTTACTTCTCTTCCCACATAACTTTCTCTTGTCTTGTGGCTTGGTTTCGTATTGTAAAAATGACTGATATAATTATTTCCATATCCATACATTCAGTCACATTGTTCTGTCTTTACCCTCTGCTTATCAAAATTCTGTCATGTATGCAAGTTTCCATATCTGTAAGGGAGGGTATTGAATGGATTAAATGATACCTAAGCTTCATTTTAACCTCACTATTCTAAGGCTCTTAAATTCTTAAGTTTTCCTGAGCCCATCCCTGATCACTTCAGCCTTCACTGACTCTTCTTTTAGAACTTAGTTAGCCTCTCTATTTTTTCCCCAGAGTTAATCAAATAAATAATTTTATAAAGCGACCCACATTGGGTCCTAGCCTGATTATATATTACTAGTATGATATTGGGTAAGTTGTTTCATAAACCTCAGACTCTTCATCTGTAAAACAGGGATAATACAAGTTTCTGCCATATAGAACTGTTATCAATTTTTAAAAAAGATAATCTACTTAAGGCAATTAGTAGAGTATTTGGAATTTACTAAAGGCATTTTATAAAACTTAATAAAAACCAGGGTGACAGCTTATAGTTCAGTTTTAAGCAACTTGAAGAGAGAGAGAAGCTTCTTTCATATCACTGACCACTTCTCTTACTCTAGAACCTGACACAGGATAGCATCACATAAGAGATTTTGCTGGTCTGATATTTACTGTACTCCAAACTAAAAAGAGCATAGCAGAAATGAATCTTAGTATACAAACTTAGGTATTCCAGAATTATCACATGCTAACAATTTCTTTTAGGGCTTCCCAGTTGGCACTAGTGGTAAAGAACATGCCTGTCAATGCAGGAGATGTAAGAGATGTGGCTTTGATCCCTGGGTTGGGAAGATCCCCTGGAGGAGGGCATGGCAAACCACTCTAGTATTCTTGCCTGAAGAATTTCATAGACTGAGGATCCTGTTGAGCTACAGTCCATGGGGTCACAAAGAGTCAGACATGACTGAAGTGACTTAGCACACACATTTTCTTTAAATCATTTGAAATGATACATCCTCCTGTACTGAAGGAAATTCAGTGTAAATCATGATTATCTATGATAGAAAAGCCCTAGGGTCTTGTTTAACACAAGAACATCTGGGAATGCTCATGCTGTTCCATGCTGGTCACTACTGAAATGCCCAGTGACCCAGCCTGTGTGGTTCCTGTAGGTCACAGGCAGCTGAGTTGCCTCTCTGCCTTGCATTGAACAGTAGGCAACAGCACTAGGTTTGGAATGCCCAAACTCAGGGTACAGTTCCTGGTATTTTCACTTGCCATCACTTCTGTGATTCTGTCATCTTCCCAGGACTTCACTAGGAGTGAGATAAGAGCTCCACTCCAGAAGGACCAAATCATTCTTTTTTCCCATGTCAGTCAAAGGGATTACCTCCCTGTACTCACTGCTATGGAAGACAACTCCCTGTCTTACTTTCTGAGGCACCGAATAATTACTTTAATAGGATGCTTACACAATGATCTTTATAAGTTCAGGATTCTACTCTCAGTTCTACTGAAAAATTCTCTGAGGCAGGGAATTATTAAGGATCTGACTGTTCATGTGAAATTAGAAAAGGAAAATAAAAAAATGAATAATAAGCACAAATTAATATTTTAATGAACTGTCATTCCCAACAAGTGGAATCAAACTGAACACAGGAGACTCAAAGCATAAAATAAAGGAATGCTGGAATGTTAACAGCCTATTCCTTTCCTGAGCCAGACAAGAACTTTTTCTCTAGAGTTTTGGCATATGGGAAAAGAAAAAATGAACCTTTGGTCGAGATTAGGATTCACTCTACCTCTTTTCCAAATTTTAGGAAAGTTTTTGATTGTTACAATGAGAGCATTATCCATGCAGGCAAAGCACATCTTGCCTCTTGAAAGAACAAAGGCCTCAGAGAGGCCATAAAAATTGCTCATAAGTCTTCGTAGACATCAAAGGACTCTTACCAACAACATACAGATGACTTAGTGAAAGTAAATCGGGAACATATGGATTAAGATTTTCCTGAAATACACATGGATTTAGAAACAAGGTGAGGAGGGAACTGCTTAGGGCCAAATGCATTTTGGATTTTCTAAACACGTGTGTGTGACTATTAACAGTTATATCCTCACATCCCCATCCCTCCCTCCCCCACGCATTGATTCACTCACCACATAACCTAGAAACCTAGAAATGGTGAGACCACACACCATGGGAGATTTGTAACTTTTTATCCAAGGTTAGATTAATTCAACAATGATTTCTCTAATGTTCTCAGAAAAGGGGTGAAGAGAAGAAATGCTGATTAATTGGTGATTCAAAATAAATAACAGACTTTTGATTCTGATTTCAATAATAACTACATATCTAGTTTTTTCATCTATAAAACATAGAAAGTGGACTGATAGAGCTCATTAATGCTTCAAAAGTCTCTGTTCTCTGACCACTTTGTTCATCGCCTATTCCTCCTCGTCCTTCCTTTTCTAATTTGGGCATGTGCACATTTTTATAGCAACAAATAACAAGATCTAAATAATCTTTCCTATCATCTTGACCAGCTGGAACATGTTAATTTCTCCTATATGCTTCCAGAGTACTTTGTATTTCCTTATCATAGCACTGAAGATTTTAAAAGACGGGAAGAAGGGTGACTATCTTTTTCTTAATTGTATTTTCAGAGCCTAGATGACACATAGCATACATAATAAATGCTTGCTCAATTCACTCATAAATAAATTAACTTTATTTCATGACTCTGTTACCAAAATTAGTACTGGATAACTTTTGATGACTCTCCGAACTATCTGGCCATCTCAGCCCCCTAGTTTACAAACATTACAGTTGGACCCTCTGTGGCTTCAAAGGACATTTTATAAGGCCTTTATTTGTTTCTCTCCATATTTTAATTTGAGCACTGCATTAATTGCATTTCACAGATGACAAGCCTGTGTGGCAAAACTTTCTATATCCCAGTCCTCCAAAACAAAGTAGTTTCTGAACAACAGAGATGAAAGGGATCAGTCAGGAAATCCTGACTTTCAGTTCCATTTGTACGTTCTCATAAGATGGAAATCTCAAGCTGTTCCTGTGGAACTCAAGGACTTGGTGAATGTGTTTTGCAGATATGCCTATGAAGACTCACAAGCAAAAGTAAAACCTGACAATGAAAATGCACATGACAAGGAAAACCACAGCACAAAGGTGATCCAAGCAGAGTTTCCTCAACAGTGTTGATATTCAGACACTTTTGATTGATTCACTCACCACATAACCTAGAAACCTAGAAATGGTGAGACCACACACCATGGGAGATTTGTAACTTTTTATCCAAGGTTAGATTAATTCAACAATGATTTCTCTAATGTTCTCAGAAAAGGGGTGAAGAGAAGAAATGCTGATTAATTGGTGATTCAAAATAAATAACAGACTTTTGATTCTGATTTCAATAATAACTACATATCTAGTTTTTTCATCTATAAAACATAGAAAGTGGACTGATAGAGCTCATTAATGCTTCAAAAGTCTCTGTTCTCTGACCACTTTGTTCATCGCCTATTCCTCCTCGTCCTTCCTTTTCTAATTTGGGCATGTGCACATTTTTATAGCAACAAATAACAAGATCTAAATAATCTTTCCTATCATCTTGACCAGCTGGAACATGTTAATTTCTCCTATATGCTTCCAGAGTACTTTGTATTTCCTTATCATAGCACTGAAGATTTTAAAAGACGGGAAGAAGGGTGACTATCTTTTTCTTAATTGTATTTTCAGAGCCTAGATGACACATAGCATACATAATAAATGCTTGCTCAATTCACTCATAAATAAATTAACTTTATTTCATGACTCTGTTACCAAAATTAGTACTGGATAACTTTTGATGACTCTCCGAACTATCTGGCCATCTCAGCCCCCTAGTTTACAAACATTACAGTTGGACCCTCTGTGGCTTCAAAGGACATTTTATAAGGCCTTTATTTGTTTCTCTCCATATTTTAATTTGAGCACTGCATTAATTGCATTTCACAGATGACAAGCCTGTGTGGCAAAACTTTCTATATCCCAGTCCTCCAAAACAAAGTAGTTTCTGAACAACAGAGATGAAAGGGATCAGTCAGGAAATCCTGACTTTCAGTTCCATTTGTACGTTCTCATAAGATGGAAATCTCAAGCTGTTCCTGTGGAACTCAAGGACTTGGTGAATGTGTTTTGCAGATATGCCTATGAAGACTCACAAGCAAAAGTAAAACCTGACAATGAAAATGCACATGACAAGGAAAACCACAGCACAAAGGTGATCCAAGCAGAGTTTCCTCAAGCCTGCTGTGCTGGTATTTTTATGCATGCTATACTGGGGACTTGGAGCTAAAAAATAAAATGATTATCTTTTTTATGAAAAACATAATCTAGTCAAAAATTTTAAAATGTACATGAAGAATTAAAGTCCCCATTAATGTATTTCTTTACAAATCACTGACCAGGGAGAAAGATACTGCAGAGCTCTTTTTCCTCATTTTTGAGTAAATTCATGGAGGAAAAGATAAGATAGACTTGTAGCTTTGTACAAATACTACACAAACAGACAAAATAGGAGAAGAAAATTTTAAGCATTTTAATCCATTTTTTCCATAGCATTCATCTGAAAAAATGATGTGACATCTGTAATGATAGGCAAAAAGAATGTGAAAATAAAGCAAACAAAAAATCAGGAACTAAGGCTCCCATTTAAAAAGCTGCTAAAATATTCAATATGTATAAATATGCATTATACAGATGAGCCCAATGGTGAAATAATGCTGGGGTGCTTCAAAAGAGAATTGAATAAGTCACACAAATTAATATGTGTTCTTTATATTTCCTAGTTTGGGAATTATTTATAATTACAGTGGCAGAGAGTGGCATAGTGTGCCTTTTATAATAACTAAACTTTACTGTCTATTCTGAACCAAAACAAGAATATTTCTTGTGTAAATATTTCAAATGAGAATATATTTGTTTTTGTGTTCATTTGTTTGTTTGCAAAATGAACCTCATTAACTAGATATATTTCAAAGATGATATGATTCTACTACCTGATAGTTTTAATAAGTGGGACAAGTATTTCAGTTTGGCTTGTTAGGGTTACAGTATCATAGGGCTCACAGCCACAGAAATACTGTCAGCAATGGAACAAACTAAATCTTTGAACTTGATATGCTAAGCAAAATAAACTGATAAATTTTACTAGTTGAAAATTTGTGAATTTCTGACAAAGGCAAGCACTGAAGTATCTAAACTGTAATAAATTCAAATTTTAAACATCTTTAATGATATAAAAATATAGTGTAAAACCTGACAATGAAAATGCACATGACAAGGAAAACCACAGCACAAAGGTGATCCAAGCAGAGTTTCCTCAAGCCTGCTGTGCTGGTATTTTTATGCATGCTATACTGGGGACTCGGAGCTAAAAAAAATGATTATCTTTTTTATGAAAAACATAATCTAGTCAAAAATTTTAAAATGTACATGAAGAATTAAAGTCCCCATTAATGTATTTCTTTACAAATCACTGACCAGGGAGAAAGATACTGCAGAGCTCTTTTTCCTCATTTTTGAGTAAATTCATGGAGGAAAAGATAAGATAGACTTGTAGCTTTGTACAAATACTACACAAACAGACAAAATAGGAGAAGAAAATTTTAAGCATTTTAATCCATTTTTTCCATAGCATTCATCTGAAAAAATGATGTGACATCTGTAATGAGAGGCATACGCATGTGAAAATAAAGCAAACAAAAAATCAGGAACTAAGGCTCCCATTTAAAAAGCTGCTAAAATATTCAATATGTATAAATATGCATTATACAGATGAGCCCAATGGTGAAATAATGCTGGGGTGCTTCAAAAGAGAATTGAATAAGTCACACAAATTAATATGTGTTCTTTATATTTCCTAGTTTGGGAATTATTTATAATTACAGTGGCAGAGAGTGGCATAGTGTGCCTTTTATAATAACTAAACTTTACTGTCTATTCTGAACCAAAACAAGAATATTTCTTGTGTAAATATTTCAAATGAGAATATATTTGTTTTTGTGTTCATTTGTTTGTTTGCAAAATGAACCTCATTAACTAGATATATTTCAAAGATGATATGATTCTACTACCTGATAGTTTTAATAAGTGGGACAAGTATTTCAGTTTGGCTTGTTAGGGTTACAGTATCATAGGGCTCACAGCCACAGAAATACTGTCAGCAATGGAACAAACTAAATCTTTGAACTTGATATGCTAAGCAAAATAAACTGATAAATTTTACTAGTTGAAAATTTGTGAATTTCTGACAAAGGCAAGCACTGAAGTATCTAAACTGTAATAAATTCAAATTTTAAACATCTTTAATGATATAAAAATATAGTGTAAAAGGGAACGCAAAATGATTTACTAGATCTACCTTGATTCATCCCTTGTTTCCTGGAATACCTGTTAGTGACTCACCTGATAGACTACATTGTTTTCTGATAGCATTGACTATTTTCTGTTAATCTTTATTGATTGTAATCTATACTGAAACTGTCTGTGACTCACGATAAAGCCCCTAGACTATCATGTTGCGCAGGAATGCATAACTGTTACAGAAAGCCCCTGGGATATCATGGTACCCCTAGGTTGTTATGGTGATTGTATGTTTCTCTTGATCACTGTTTTCTGGTCATAAGACTGGCCTTTCCAGTACGACTAATCTTTGCTTGTGACAATGGAATGTACAGGTGTGCGAGTACCAATTCCAATCAAAGGGGAGGGTCTCGCACCATTGATTCTACCAGCCCTTAAAAATCACCCTTCGCCTCAAGTCAGGGCCCTCATAGGAAACCTTGTTCCTCGCGGGTGGTCGCTGGCGCGAGCCTAATAAACCTCTTTTTCATCTACCACGAGTGGAGTTGGGTGCTTCACTGAGCGTGCCTCACAACAATAGGAAAACTATTTCCCCATAGAAGAGGGAATATTTAGATGTATGAGTATGAATGTCCTCTTAATTGAACACCTACCAATGACATTGTGCAAGCAGTTTTTATACATTGGCGCTGACTCAACTTTGAGCTTCTACCACATCTCTTTTAAGGTTCTGGTTCAGTTCAATTGAAAATATTTCTGAAATTGCAAAACAAATCATTTACTTCTACAATTACTACTTGTAAGTATTGAATTTTATGACTACACTACTGTGGAGCCAAACAAAATACAGAAATAAATTGTGTGATGATGTTGATAAAAGACTATGATTGTCATCCAAACCTCTGATTTTCAAGTTTAAGTGTTAATCCAAATAGCCAGACAATTCACACTGCCTTATTTACAGCAGTCAGTCAGTTTAGTGGCTCAGTTGTTTCCCACTCTTTGCAACCCCATGGACTGCAGCACACCAGGCTTCCCTGTCCTTCACCATCTCCCAGAGCTTACTCAAATTCGCATCCATTGACTCAGTGGTGCCATCCAACCATCTCATCCTCTGTCATCCCCTTCTTCTTCTGCTTTCTATTTTTTCCAGCATCAGGGTTTTTTTTCAGTGAGTAATTTCTTCACATTAGGTAGCCAAAGTACTGGAGCTTCAACTTCAGCATCGTTTCTTTCAATGAATATTCAGGATTGATTTCCTTTAGAAGTTACTGGTTTGATCTCCTTGCAGTCCAAGGGACTCTCAAGAGCCTCCTATAACATCATAGTTCAAAGGCACTAATTCTTCAGTGCTCAGCCTTCTTTATGGTCCAACTCTTATATCTATACATGACTACTGGGAAAACTACAGCTTTGAATATATCGTTTGCCCATCTATTTGCCATGAAGTGATGGGACGAGATGCCACAATCTTTGTTTTCTGAATGTTGAGTTTTAGGACAGTTTTTTCACTCTCCTCTTTCATCTTCACCAAAAGGGTCTTAAGTTCCTCTTTGCTTTCTGCCATAAGGGTGGTGAGGTTACCTAATGTTATTGATATTTCTCCCTGTGACTCTGATTCCAGCTTGTGATTCATTCAGGCTGGCAGTTCACATGATGTACTCTGCATATAAGTTAAATAAGCAGGGTGACAATATACAGCCTTGACGTACTCCTTTTCCTATTTGGAACCAGTCTGTTGTTCCATGTCCAGTTCTAACTGTTGCTTCCTGACCTGCATACAGGTTTCTCAAGAGGCAGGTCAGGTGGTCTGGTATTCCCATCTCTTTCAGAATTTTCCACAGTTTATTGTGATCCACACAGTCAAAGGCTTTGGCATAGTCAATAAAGCAGAAATAGATGTTTTTCTGGAACTCCCTTGCCTCTTCAATGATTCAATGGATGCTGAAAATATGATCTCTGGTTTCTCTGCCTTGTCTAAATGCAGCTTGTGCATCTGGAAGTTCTTGGTTAACATACTGTTCAAGCCTAGCTTGGAGGATTTTCAGCATGACCTAGCAAAGCATGTCAAATGAGTGCAATTGTACAGTAGTTTCACCATTCTTTGGTATTGCCCTCCTTTGGGATTAGAATGAAAACTGACCTTTTCCAGTTCTGTGCCCACTGCTGAGTTTTCCAAATATGGTGGCATACTGAGCATATGCACAGCAAGTTAGTGTAATTGTAAGCATATGTTATACACATAAGAAAGAATTCTAATTTTTGTTTGCAATTCCACATAAAGTTTCAGTCTTGAAGGGGTTAATGCTGCTAAAAATGACACTGACCTGATCCAAACTTCTCTTTAACAAATGGTTTAAGAAGGCTGGGATGACTCAGATATTGTGAAAGATCAATCTCTTCTGGGCTTCTTTAAGTCTTCAATAAGCAAAAGTAATTATGAATTTCCATAAGGGAAGCTGTTCTATCATCATGGCTTGTCTCAGAAGAAGACCTCAAGAAGACGATTTGAATACTAGTGACATATTAGGGAGATGCCTTCTTTATGGTCCAACTCTTATATCTATACATGACTACTGGGAAAACTACAGCTTTGAATATATCGTTTGCCCATCTATTTGCCATGAAGTGATGGGACGAGATGCCACAATCTTTGTTTTCTGAATGTTGAGTTTTAGGACAGTTTTTTCACTCTCCTCTTTCATCTTCACCAAAAGGGTCTTAAGTTCCTCTTTGCTTTCTGCCATAAGGGTGGTGAGGTTACCTAATGTTATTGATATTTCTCCCTGTGACTCTGATTCCAGCTTGTGATTCATTCAGGCTGGCAGTTCACATGATGTACTCTGCATATAAGTTAAATAAGCAGGGTGACAATATACAGCCTTGATGTACTCCTTTTCCTATTTGGAACCAGTCTGTTGTTCCATGTCCAGTTCTAACTGTTGCTTCCTGACCTGCATACAGGTTTCTCAAGAGGCAGGTCAGGTGGTCTGGTATTCCCATCTCTTTCAGAATTTTCCACAGTTTATTGTGATCCACACAGTCAAAGGCTTTGGCGTAGTCAATGAAACAGAAGTAGACGTTTTTCTGGAATTCCCTTGCCTCTTCAATGATTCAATGGATGCTGAAAATATGATCTCTGGTTTCTCTGCCTTGTCTAAATGCAGCTTGTGCATCTGGAAGTTCTTGGTTAACATACTGTTCAAGCCTAGCTTGGAGGATTTTCAGCATGACCTAGCAAAGCATGTCAAATGAGTGCAATTGTACAGTAGTTTCACCATTCTTTGGTATTGCCCTCCTTTGGGATTAGAATGAAAACTGACCTTTTCCAGTTCTGTGCCCACTGCTGAGTTTTCCAAATATGGTGGCATACTGAGCATATGCACAGCAAGTTAGTGTAATTGTAAGCATATGTTATACACATAAGAAAGAATTCTAATTTTTGTTTGCAATTCCACATAAAGTTTCAGTCTTGAAGGGGTTAATGCTGCTAAAAATGACACTGACCTGATCCAAACTTCTCTTTAACAAATGGTTTAAGAAGGCTGGGATGACTCAGATATTGTGAAAGATCAATCTCTTCTGGGCTTCTTTAAGTCTTCAATAAGCAAAAGTAATTATGAATTTCCATAAGGGAAGCTGTTCTATCATCATGGCTTGTCTCAGAAGAAGACCTCAAGAAGACGATTTGAATACTAGTGACATATTAGGGAGATGCAGAAATAATGCACAGAAAACAGAAAAATGAGAAAAGAAGAGAAGGCAGCTAATTAGGAGTGCATAATTAGGACAGTTTCACCAACCACAACCAAAGCATAATTTCACATGGCAACTCTGGGACACAGGGTAGAAACCATGCTGTAGATCTATCACATTGGTGGGGCAGGAAACCTCTGTATTTATACCCAACTCCTATAAGTCACTGGAAGAAGTCTGTGGCAATATGTGTGAATTCTGGGTACTTCCAAAACAGGGAGTTGGAAGTCAAACCCAATGCAGAGGGTAGAGGCCTGGGAATACATGCAGAGCTCTAAGAGAACTGCTACAAGTACACAGAATTTCCCAAACTAATTTGATGACCAAATTCCTTTTTTATGGAGCACTAAATAATTCACATTAGAATTTTATCATTTTGGAAATATTAAAATTATACAGTGCCCTAATTAACACTATAATATAAACACATAAAACCAGGAATTATTAGCTCCATTATACAGATATGAAAAACTGAGGCCTAGGTAGGTATATGGATACTGGTAGACCCAAAAAGCAAACTCAAGCTTCTGATCTTAAGATCTTAAACATATCAAGATACTTCTGCAGGAAATACATTTTCTGCTAATACATAAAAGTTTACTATCTAGAGCAGTTTTTGCCTTTTTATCCATGAAAACTCTTCTAAATATCTTTTGTTCTATTAAAATAACCTGCCACCATGCCATATATACAGTTCTATGAAAGCCAGTAGATTACAAATTTTTAGACAACTTTGAATTCCATGGTTACTATAGAGATAGTGAAGCTTGCTGTCACTTTAATGTACTGTGCTGTCTATAGTATTACTGATAGGTACCTTAGATAGCCCTATAAATTTTAAGCTTTTATGTGCCTTCTATATTTCACAGTATAGGATCACAATTTATAATGATATGATATATTGTCATAGAAACTGTCAACTAGCGAAGTCCAAATATATTTTAAAGATTTGCAGTTACTAACTGTACTGAAGGAAAAACAAAAAGTCTTCAAAAGCATATAGATCTATGATTTGGGAATTTTTAAGCTAATATTTATTGAGTGTTTACTATGTTCCCAGCACCACTCTAAGTAATTTATAGATATTAATGCATGAGTCCTCCGAACAGCTCCCTCAGGTGAGTATGTCAACATGTACACTATTTGACAAGTGAGAAAACTAATGCACAAAAAAAGGTAAGTAACTTGCCCAACTTACACAGTTTATAAGAGGTAATGCTAAGACCTGACCCCATGAAATGTGGCTTCACAGACCACAAATATTCTGCATATGTGCACTACATTCAGTGTGCCATACTGGACTTAACCCAAGAGCTCCATGTATTAGCCTGTTAAGAATTATCGAGTTTTTAATTCTTATTTAATCAGTGTAAAGAAAAGTACATCCTAAACAATAATTGTCAGATAAGAGATCATTTAAACTTATACCTGTATTATAAATAATTACTTCCAATAGACTTGACCCAAATTATCTTAGGCAGAACTTTAATTTTCTAAGATCTCCTAACATTTTATTCTCAAGGGCTTTAACAATTTTTATTTACTGAAATAAAATCTTCATATGCATAATTAGAGGCTGATGTTGGAAATGAAAGAGAGGAAGAGTGAATGAGAGAGAAAGAGACATGGAGAGAGAGAAATATAATATAGATTTATACATTCTCAAACTGAAACAGAAAATGTTATTAAGCTAGAAAGTCATTTTCTTGCTAAATTAAAGCAGTGGACATTATTTTGATTTATTTAATGTATGTTCTCCTGAAAGAGTTGATTTTGACATATTTGTGAAACTACATATTACCTGACAACACTTTTCTTTGTTTTTGTTTGTTTTATTATTGATGAAACCTGCAAATGTGCTTTCTCTCTTTTCTAGGTGTTTCATCAAGTAGCCAATAAAACATAAACCTGGATATGCAGTAGTAAAGCTTGGTAAATCAAGCATCCTTTAAGAATAATGCTAACGTCGTTAGTTGTGCAAAAGCAGGGAATAAGCAGATAATTCTTTTCTTGATGATAATCCTATAGCCTTAAGTGAATGAAAACATCTCTTGCCATGTTAATAAACGAGAACTATCACAGCCATCAGTGATTTCTGGCCTCCAAACGTGAATGGGAGCTCCCAAATCTGAGACCCAGCTGCCACCCCACCATAGTGATTGCTGAGGGCCCAAAACTTGCCACACCCCAGGTGAGTATGTCAACATGTACACTATTTGACAAGTGAGAAAACTAATGCACAAAAAAAGGTAAGTAACTTGCCCAACTTACACAGTTTATAAGAGGTAATGCTAAGACCTGACCCCATGAAATGTGGCTTCACAGACCACAAATATTCTGCATATGTGCACTACATTCAGTGTGCCATACTGGACTTAACCCAAGAGCTCCATGTATTAGCCTGTTAAGAATTATCGAGTTTTTAATTCTTATTTAATCAGTGTAAAGAAAAGTACATCCTAAACAATAATTGTCAGATAAGAGATCATTTAAACTTATACCTGTATTATAAATAATTACTTCCAATAGACTTGACCCAAATTATCTTAGGCAGAACTTTAATTTTCTAAGATCTCCTAACATTTTATTCTCAAGGGCTTTAACAATTTTTATTTACTGAAATAAAATCTTCATATGCATAATTAGAGGCTGATGTTGGAAATGAAAGAGAGGAAGAGTGAATGAGAGAGAAAGAGACATGGAGAGAGAGAAATATAATATAGATTTATACATTCTCAAACTGAAACAGAAAATGTTATTAAGCTAGAAAGTCATTTTCTTGCTAAATTAAAGCAGTGGACATTATTTTGATTTATTTAATGTATGTTCTCCTGAAAGAGTTGATTTTGACATATTTGTGAAACTACATATTACCTGACAACACTTTTCTTTGTTTTTGTTTGTTTTATTATTGATGAAACCTGCAAATGTGCTTTCTCTCTTTTCTAGGTGTTTCATCAAGTAGCCAATAAAACATAAACCTGGATATGCAGTAGTAAAGCTTGGTAAATCAAGCATCCTTTAAGAATAATGCTAACGTCGTTAGTTGTGCAAAAGCAGGGAATAAGCAGATAATTCTTTTCTTGATGATAATCCTATAGCCTTAAGTGAATGAAAACATCTCTTGCCATGTTAATAAACGAGAACTATCACAGCCATCAGTGATTTCTGGCCTCCAAACGTGAATGGGAGCTCCCAAATCTGAGACCCAGCTGCCACCCCACCATAGTGATTGCTGAGGACCTGGGGAAATGCAAGAAGCAAGGTGGATAAGAATAGACCCAGGCAGCTGAGATGCATATGAAAGGAATGAACTCAGTGAATCCAGAGGCTTGCATCTTCCCATACATAGAATGCTAAATTCCTTAACTTGATACCAGATCCTTGAAGTTCAGATTACCTGTTCCCTTTGTTGCCAACTTGTATACAGCCTGACTTCCCCTCCTATCTCCTTGGAGCAATTTTCTCAGAGCTACTGAGATACTGTCTCCTGGGGGCTCAGAGTTCCAAACTTTCTCACCAAATAAAATAACTCTACTTTCAGATTACAACTATATTTTAAAATATACACTTACAACATGGCATGTAGGGAGGAGACTGGTAATGGAGATATTTGGGGGGAAATGAAGTCTTTCAAGACTATGGAAGGAAATCCTAAATGAAAGACTCCAGATACCAATGTACAAATGGTCTATGACTCGAAGACCTCTCAGTTAAATCTACGAACATCTAGGCAAATAAGCATAACTGCAGTAGGAAAGTCAATAAAGAGAAATAAAGTGGAAGACACTGTGGTGAGGTCAGCACCTGAACAGTGACATAACACCAATAAATAACTTTAGCATGAGAATCAGTAATCACACTGGCATCCTACCCAAACCACTGCATCCGATCCTCCAGTCCCATGGGCAAAAGGGATTACTCACCATACTCATGAAAAGCCAGAGACAGTTTGGGGTATTATCTACTTCTCAGAAGTAGGAGTAAAAGAGTTAGTTTCCATGTCTGATTTTCACTCTGCCTCCTCCCATGGGCAAAAGGGATTAACCTTATGAAAGTGTTTCATCAAGTAGCCAATAAAACATAAACCTGGATATGCAGTAGTAAAGCTTGGTAAATCAAGCATCCTTTAAGAATAATGCTAACGTCGTTAGTTGTGCAAAAGCAGGGAATAAGCAGATAATTCTTTTCTTGATGATAATCCTATAGCCTTAAGTGAATGAAAACATCTCTTGCCATGTTAATAAACGAGAACTATCACAGCCATCAGTGATTTCTGGCCTCCAAACGTGAATGGGAGCTCCCAAATCTGAGACCCAGCTGCCACCCCACCATAGTGATTGCTGAGGACCTGGGGAAATGCAAGAAGCAAGGTGGATAAGAATAGACCCAGGCAGCTGAGATGCATATGAAAGGAATGAACTCAGTGAATCCAGAGGCTTGCATCTTCCCATACATAGAATGCTAAATTCCTTAACTTGATACCAGATCCTTGAAGTTCAGATTACCTGTTCCCTTTGTTGCCAACTTGTATACAGCCTGACTTCCCCTCCTATCTCCTTGGAGCAATTTTCTCAGAGCTACTGAGATACTGTCTCCTGGGGGCTCAGAGTTCCAAACTTTCTCACCAAATAAAATAACTCTACTTTCAGATTACAACTATATTTTAAAATATACACTTACAACATGGCATGTAGGGAGGAGACTGGTAATGGAGATATTTGGGGGGAAATGAAGTCTTTCAAGACTATGGAAGGAAATCCTAAATGAAAGACTCCAGATACCAATGTACAAATGGTCTATGACTCGAAGACCTCTCAGTTAAATCTACGAACATCTAGGCAAATAAGCATAACTGCAGTAGGAAAGTCAATAAAGAGAAATAAAGTGGAAGACACTGTGGTGAGGTCAGCACCTGAACAGTGACATAACACCAATAAATAACTTTAGCATGAGAATCAGTAATCACACTGGCATCCTACCCAAACCACTGCATCCGATCCTCCAGTCCCCCATGGGCAAAAGGGATTACTCACCATACTCATGAAAAGCCAGAGACAGTTTGGGGTATTATCTACTTCTCAGAAGTAGGAGTAAAAGATAGTTTCATGTTCACTTATGTGGCTGATTTTCACTCTGCCTCTCTTAACTGGAAAAAAAAAAATGACATTCAAGCTGTCAAAAAGTCACTTAAATATGTACGCAACATAAAGTGATCACAAATATGAACAAGTTTTTAACTGTGTGTCTGTATGGCTTAACATGAGATTTCGAGATTAACAAATATTCTGTATATGTGCACTTGAATATCTGTTTTCTTACCATATGGTCACAGGTATGTATTCTTTCAGTTTTGAGAACAATTCAAATCTTTAAACTGACATAAAGAACTGAGTCATTCTCTGAATGCAATTTTTTTTCCATTTTTACATGTCTGCTTATTAAATAAGAACTACTTCATGACAATTTAATACAATATTTATTAGCAATTAGTGTTGAGAAAATTATTTCCCTCTACATACAAAAATACTGATTTGAACACTATGAAAACAATCAGGAAAAGTACAGTGAAAAACTGGTCCTTCAAAAGAAAGAAAGCAGGAAAGGTGAGGGCAGCATGAAGCTTTGGAGGCTGTCAGGGACACACCAACAGGAGTGAAGGCCTTGGGGCCCCCAAACCACTCTGAATAAATAGTCAAACCCTAGAGCTGGTGGGACCCGGGCAGTGCCCACGCAAAGACATCCACAGCCAGTTTCAGAAGCCAGGATGGGAGCTCTGACCGACCAACAGCATAAACCAAAGCTCACCAAACACACATCTCCTCAGATTGCTCCCCAGCTGCATCTACATTATTAAAGGAAATAGACTTTAAAGAAGCAAACTGCAAGGCTTCCCTGGTGGTCCAGTGGGTAAAGAGTCTCCCTTGCAGTGCAAGGGGTGCCCTTTCGATCCCTGACCCAGGAAGATCCCACGTGCGACCAAGTGGTTGGCCCAGTGTATGCCAATTAGGAGTCGGCGCTCTGGAGTTCATGTGCCTAGAGCCGGAGCTCTGCGACAAGAGAGGCCACTAGGATGGGAGGCCTACATAGGCCAAAGAATAAAGATGGATGAAAATAAATGGATAAAAAAAAAACAACAAAAGAGGTCAAAGACATTGGGGATTATCTACTTCTCAGAAGTAGGAGTAAAAGATAGTTTCATGTTCACTTATGTGGCTGATTTTCACTCTGCCTCTCTTAACTGGAAAAAAAAAAATGACATTCAAGCTGTCAAAAAGTCACTTAAATATGTACGCAACATAAAGTGATCACAAATATGAACAAGTTTTTAACTGTGTGTCTGTATGGCTTAACATGAGATTTCGAGATTAACAAATATTCTGTATATGTGCACTTGAATATCTGTTTTCTTACCATATGGTCACAGGTATGTATTCTTTCAGTTTTGAGAACAATTCAAATCTTTAAACTGACATAAAGAACTGAGTCATTCTCTGAATGCAATTTTTTTTCCATTTTTACATGTCTGCTTATTAAATAAGAACTACTTCATGACAATTTAATACAATATTTATTAGCAATTAGTGTTGAGAAAATTATTTCCCTCTACATACAAAAATACTGATTTGAACACTATGAAAACAATCAGGAAAAGTACAGTGAAAAACTGGTCCTTCAAAAGAAAGAAAGCAGGAAAGGTGAGGGCAGCATGAAGCTTTGGAGGCTGTCAGGGACACACCAACAGGAGTGAAGGCCTTGGGGCCCCCAAACCACTCTGAATAAATAGTCAAACCCTAGAGCTGGTGGGACCCGGGCAGTGCCCACGCAAAGACATCCACAGCCAGTTTCAGAAGCCAGGATGGGAGCTCTGACCGACCAACAGCATAAACCAAAGCTCACCAAACACACATCTCCTCAGATTGCTCCCCAGCTGCATCTACATTATTAAAGGAAATAGACTTTAAAGAAGCAAACTGCAAGGCTTCCCTGGTGGTCCAGTGGGTAAAGAGTCTCCCTTGCAGTGCAAGGGGTGCCCTTTCGATCCCTGACCCAGGAAGATCCCACGTGCGACCAAGTGGTTGGCCCAGTGTATGCCAATTAGGAGTCGGCGCTCTGGAGTTCATGTGCCTAGAGCCGGAGCTCTGCGACAAGAGAGGCCACTAGGATGGGAGGCCTACATAGGCCAAAGAATAAAGATGGATGAAAATAAATGGATAAAAAAAAAACAACAAAAGAGGTCAAAATTCAAAAAAAAAAAAAAGAAGCAAATGGCAGTAGTTATTAAATTAACACTGCCCCTCCCCCAAGTACCACCAGGCTAAGTACCAAGGAATCACATGGGAATTATCAGCCATCTGACTTGACTTCCTTTGTTAGAAAGTAATGACACATTCTGTCTGACTCTTCAGAGTGGGGGGTGGGGGGGGGGAAGCTACTGTTTTATATTTCAATAAATCCATTCCTTCATCTTAAATAGGTTCAGCTAATTTCCTCAAGATTTTTCTTGACAAGACATAACAGTCTTGCAGGGGTGGGAAAGCAAAAAGTGTCATCTCTGTCTTAACTTCATCAAGCTTGTCAGTGCAAGGAATTTACGAGGTTTGGGCTGAAAACCAGGAAGGGCCACCAAACCTACCCAAGGCACCCACAAACCAATCTGAGTTCACCTTCCACTTGGGTTCTCAGATCAGGTACAACTTCCACTTGGATCTCATTAGAAGCAATTTTTAATCCCTTGCCAACTGCCAAAAGAAAACAATTTATACAAATACTAATGTAAATGCTTGTAGCCACAAGGATGTGTTTAAGAAGCTATACATTAGCTGTATAAGCTATACATTAGCTTTATATATAAAAATACTATATTTTAGAAATCACTATAGTGCTTTAAATTTCAGTTAGCCTAAAGTCAAACTGACCAAACATTGAGGCTGGCAAGTATCTCACTCATTTGGCTGAGGCTCTATATCTAATTTTAGTCATGAAAGGAAAATCAAACAACTGCTCCCATTTATGATCTTGTAGGCAGGTCTTACATGAAAACAAATAAAACATGGTCCCTGAAATCAAGAAGCTTCCACTCCATTGGTGGGGATGAAGACAATCTATGCTGAATCATCTTAGAAATGATTCAGCCTCAAACAGAGAGGCAGAACTTGACCTGGACCTTGTAGTATGAGTGTAGATAAGAAATTCGGGGGAAAATAAGTTATTCAAGGTAAGGACACAGAATGAGCTGATGAGAAAGGGTATGGCAGATGGATATAAAGAGAGGATGGAGAGAGTTCTATGTAATGGGAAAGAAGAGTTCATATTGGAGAATCATGGAAATACATTTGAATAAAACAGGACCAATCCAAAAGCTTCTATTATTAATAATTGTATATGTAAGTAATAAAGATAATTAACAATTTCTATTATTAAAAACGTTTCTGGGCTTCCCCTGGTGGTCCAGTGGGTAAGGACACTGCCTTGCAGTGCAAGGGGCGCCGGTTCGATCCCTGGCCTGGGAGGATCCCACGTGCCGCAGAGCGGCTGGACCGATGTGTCCAATTACCGAGCCAGAGCTCTGGGGTGCATGCACCCAGAGCCGGCGCTCTGCGATGACAGATGCCACGGAGATGGGAGGCCCACAGGAGCCAAGGAACAAAGACAGATGAAAATAGACAAATGAGAGACCAATAGAAGTGGCCCGCCCGCTCCCCTCCCTCCCCAACCCGACCCCCGCCCTAAATAAATAAATAAATAAATCTTTAAAAAAAAAAAAAAGTTTCTATTCTCCCAACCACCACAAAAATCTGATGTATTTTTTGATTTATTTATTTTTCTTCTGTATTTTAAGTCACCAACGATCAGAATGAGCATAAAAGTTTGTTTTTATCGTTTTGCATATTCTATTCCTTCCTTCTTATTAAAATATACTCTTTAGTTCTTTCATTAAGAATGTGTGAGTAGGGCTTCCCTGGTGGTCCAGTGAGTGGTGAGTCCGCCTTATAGTCAAGGGGCACTGGTTTGGGCCCTGGCCCAGGAAGATCCCATATGATGAGGAATGGCTGGGCCGGTGTGTCCAATTATGAGCCAGTGCTCTGCAACGAGAGGTCACTGCAATGGGAGGCCCATACATGTCAAAAAGAATAAAGATGGATAAAATATAAAACGATGACCTAGAGGCAAAAAAAAAAAATCTGTGAGTAAATAACCTTAACACACTTTGGGGGGTTTAGGGGCTTGTTTGTTTGTTTGTTTGTTTTTATCATTCCTAAGACCTCAGTGGTTACCTATAACCAAGTACAATATTATCTTTCTCTCATCTTCCTCCAATCTAAGACTGTTGTGGCATTGGTCTGTAGACCTAACGCTCTTTTTTTTTCTGGCACCTGCTGATTTCCCTGTCTTGCTTACTAGTTCCACTATGAATTTTTATGGAAATGACCCTATTTTTCTTATTGTATCTAAGAATTTGCAGTGACAGTATTATGTTGGCTTAGACCATATCTTTCTAAAACTAAAGTGCTAAATCATTTTTAATTCATATCTTAAAATGAACTTTAATTCTCTACCATAAATAAAAGAAAATAAACTTTGGGAAATATAGAGAAGATAGATTTATGCCTGTGTTTTTGTGTCTTTCTATACAGATACACATGCAGACACAGGAAGTACACATACTCCCCACTTTCTGTCCTTAATAGGTTATATCTGGATTAAGGATGGCATTGAAGGTAGCGCAGGAAGAGTCAGAACTGTCAGGTTACTCTAGTCTAAGTATCTAAAACCCAAGGACTGAGATTAAACTCACTCAGTAACTTATCCACAAACAAGCAAGTGAGTACAGACAAAAATGCCAAAAGTGAAAATGGGCTTCTTGACTTGGAGGCTGACATAGAGGAATGGGCTGGCATAGACAGGCAGTTGCTAAATAATTAAAAATAGCCACCATTGGTGAAAGGAGAAAAACAAGGCAGAATTCATTAGGGGAAAAAAGTCCTAAATACTAATCCCAAATATTAATGTGTCTCCCTATCTCTAAAACAGAAATAACAGTCAAACCTGCTTTCTTAAAGCGTGAGTGGTGAGTCCGCCTTATAGTCAAGGGGCACTGGTTTGGGCCCTGGCCCAGGAAGATCCCATATGATGAGGAATGGCTGGGCCGGTGTGTCCAATTATGAGCCAGTGCTCTGCAACGAGAGGTCACTGCAATGGGAGGCCCATACATGTCAAAAAGAATAAAGATGGATAAAATATAAAACGATGACCTAGAGGCAAAAAAAAAAATCTGTGAGTAAATAACCTTAACACACTTTGGGGGGTTTAGGGGCTTGTTTGTTTGTTTGTTTGTTTTTATCATTCCTAAGACCTCAGTGGTTACCTATAACCAAGTACAATATTATCTTTCTCTCATCTTCCTCCAATCTAAGACTGTTGTGGCATTGGTCTGTAGACCTAACGCTCTTTTTTTTTCTGGCACCTGCTGATTTCCCTGTCTTGCTTACTAGTTCCACTATGAATTTTTATGGAAATGACCCTATTTTTCTTATTGTATCTAAGAATTTGCAGTGACAGTATTATGTTGGCTTAGACCATATCTTTCTAAAACTAAAGTGCTAAATCATTTTTAATTCATATCTTAAAATGAACTTTAATTCTCTACCATAAATAAAAGAAAATAAACTTTGGGAAATATAGAGAAGATAGATTTATGCCTGTGTTTTTGTGTCTTTCTATACAGATACACATGCAGACACAGGAAGTACACATACTCCCCACTTTCTGTCCTTAATAGGTTATATCTGGATTAAGGATGGCATTGAAGGTAGCGCAGGAAGAGTCAGAACTGTCAGGTTACTCTAGTCTAAGTATCTAAAACCCAAGGACTGAGATTAAACTCACTCAGTAACTTATCCACAAACAAGCAAGTGAGTACAGACAAAAATGCCAAAAGTGAAAATGGGCTTCTTGACTTGGAGGCTGACATAGAGGAATGGGCTGGCATAGACAGGCAGTTGCTAAATAATTAAAAATAGCCACCATTGGTGAAAGGAGAAAAACAAGGCAGAATTCATTAGGGGAAAAAAGTCCTAAATACTAATCCCAAATATTAATGTGTCTCCCTATCTCTAAAACAGAAATAACAGTCAAACCTGCTTTCTTAAAGCTGTGAGGAGGGACGATATGAAAAATATTAGTAACCAGGAGAACATGTGCACCAGCCTATCAGAATCAGAGGTAAAAAGAATTGGTCTAGTCATACTATCGCCTAAATGTCCTGGTTGTGGTATATATTAAATGAGATAGCATAAGCAAAGCATTGATCACTGTGTCAGATACAGATCAAGCCTTCAATAAATATGAACTATTAGATGAGATCAAATAGAAGCAAGATGGAAACAAATATGGAAGGATTAGGTCCATCTGAGGGCCTCCAAATGTATGACTGATGTTCTCAGTGTACTTTTATTAACTGGTAGGCACATGGAACAAGGGAGTTATACTGGCCCAGAGAAGAAAAGCCAGGTCAGCAATGTCCAGAAAGGATACATGAATTCTTCCCAGGTCACACAGTAATTAAGACACACAGCCAGAAGAAGAATTCAGGTTTCCTAATTCTCATTCTACTACACCAAAATACCTCTATAATAATTACTTACATTTATATGAATTTTCTAGTTTCCAAAATATTTTGATATGCATTATCTCATTTCCAGTAATAATCAATGAATAAACAGATATGCCAGCCTTCAGAGAAAAAAGAAAATAGAAAAGCAATACAGCTGGATTTCAAATCCACTTTAGGGTGACCAAAATTTAAAAAATATGTTGTTTGGAATGCCACAGTTCAAGAACTGTGCAAGTTCAATAAATATCAATGCAAATATATTAGATGCAGTATAGATAGTTTCCATGATAATCTCCATATGATGGATGGATGGATAGACGAAATTTTTGTTTTGAGCTTCTGAAAACAAAAGTACTCTACAAAGCAAAAACTGCTTGAAATTATATCTCACAAAAAAATCTTTTTTCCTAGCAATATTGAAAGCTCTCAAAAAAGAGCTTTCTATAACTGTGGCTTCATCAATTGAACCTTGACTTGGTTTTCTCCTTTTATGAAATAGAAAATGTAAACCAGAAAATATAGTAGTTAAAAACCTAGACTCTGGAATCTGGAATACTGGCCCCACCCCCTCTTAGATGTGGGCCCTCGGGCCAGTTGGTTAACCTTGATATGCCTCTTCCATTTATTAAATGGGTTTGTAATAGAACCTACTTCAAAAAGTTGCTGTGAGGGCTTCCCCTGGTGGTCCAGTGGGTAAGGACACCGCCTTGCAGTGCAAGGGGTGCCCGTTCCATCCCTGGCCTGGGAAGATCCCACATGCCACAGAGCGGCTGGACCAATGTGTCCATTACCGAGGAGCGCATGCGCCCAGAGCCGGCGCTCTGCAACAACAGACGCCACCGTGATGGGAGGCCCACGGGAGTCAAAGAACAAAGATGGATGAAAGTGGAGAAATGAAGGACCAATAGAAGTGGCCCGCCCGCTCCCCTCCCTCCCCAACCTGACCCCCGCCCAAAATAAATAAATAAATAAATAAATCAAAAAAAAAAAAGTTGCTGTGAGAATTGAATGAGTTGGTGCATGTAAAGGTCTCACAGAAGTGCTTAGCGCACAGGATATCCTCAGTCTTCAATAGATGTTAATTTTATTACTGTATTCTTTACTCTTTTTACTTTTCAATGTGACTTTCATAAGAATTTTTAAATTTTTGTTTTGTCTTAATACTGTAGCAAGGGCTTTACAGATTGGGTCCTATAGTTAGGAATGTGCTCACCAGCAAGTCATAATACAAATTATCAGTTGTGGAAACTAAAAAAAAAAAAAAAAAAAAAAAAAAAAAAAGAGGGTTCTTTTTCTCAAATTAGAAACCCAGAGTTAAGTGACTGCTCGCATTAATCCATAGCTAACGGAGGTCAAGGTCTGCATCTGTGTATCTCTTGACTTGTCCTTGGAGTTGCTTTAGTTCCATTCAAGGAGGGGAGAGGGTGAAAAGGAGATGGGCAGCTCCAGCAACATCTGGTTCTTTTCTTAGGAAAACAAAAATCTCAGAGATCTTCAACGGTCCCCAATTGTGTCTCATTGGCCAGGACTCTGCCACTTCCTCTTATAGCTGCAAGGAAGGCTGAGGAAGTTACTCTTTAGCTGGGCATTCTGCCATCCTATTCAAAGCTGGGCAATTGGTTTTCTCCTTTTATGAAATAGAAAATGTAAACCAGAAAATATAGTAGTTAAAAACCTAGACTCTGGAATCTGGAATACTGGCCCCACCCCCTCTTAGATGTGGGCCCTCGGGCCAGTTGGTTAACCTTGATATGCCTCTTCCATTTATTAAATGGGTTTGTAATAGAACCTACTTCAAAAAGTTGCTGTGAGGGCTTCCCCTGGTGGTCCAGTGGGTAAGGACACCGCCTTGCAGTGCAAGGGGTGCCCGTTCCATCCCTGGCCTGGGAAGATCCCACATGCCACAGAGCGGCTGGACCAATGTGTCCAATTACCGAGGAGCGCATGCGCCCAGAGCCGGCGCTCTGCAACAACAGACGCCACCGTGATGGGAGGCCCACGGGAGTCAAAGAACAAAGATGGATGAAAGTGGAGAAATGAAGGACCAATAGAAGTGGCCCGCCCGCTCCCCTCCCTCCCCAACCTGACCCCCGCCCAAAATAAATAAATAAATAAATAAATCAAAAAAAAAAAAGTTGCTGTGAGAATTGAATGAGTTGGTGCATGTAAAGGTCTCACAGAAGTGCTTAGCGCACAGGATATCCTCAGTCTTCAATAGATGTTAATTTTATTACTGTATTCTTTACTCTTTTTACTTTTCAATGTGACTTTCATAAGAATTTTTAAATTTTTGTTTTGTCTTAATACTGTAGCAAGGGCTTTACAGATTGGGTCCTATAGTTAGGAATGTGCTCACCAGCAAGTCATAATACAAATTATCAGTTGTGGAAACTAAAAAAAAAAAAAAAAAAAAAAAAGAGGGTTCTTTTTCTCAAATTAGAAACCCAGAGTTAAGTGACTGCTCGCATTAATCCATAGCTAACGGAGGTCAAGGTCTGCATCTGTGTATCTCTTGACTTGTCCTTGGAGTTGCTTTAGTTCCATTCAAGGAGGGGAGAGGGTGAAAAGGAGATGGGCAGCTCCAGCAACATCTGGTTCTTTTCTTAGGAAAACAAAAATCTCAGAGATCTTCAACGGTCCCCCAATTGTGTCTCATTGGCCAGGACTCTGCCACTTCCTCTTATAGCTGCAAGGAAGGCTGAGGAAGTTACTCTTTAGCTGGGCATTCTGCCATCCTATTCAAAATTGGAATTCTGTTGGCAAGAAAGAGGAGGAATGGATAATGTTTGCCACAGGTGCATAGGGGATCTTGCAGCATCTGATAAAAAGAATTCATTAGGCAATACTCCCCTGAACACTTTGAGACTAAAGTGAGCAGTGCAATGTCTAGATAGTTTTAGCTGCCAGTTAAAGCACATATTTTGCCTTCTCTTTTTTTTCTGAATTTATTCCCTCTGTATTTAGTACTCTCATTCTGCCTATAATCAAAATTTAGGAAATGCCATATATGTGGGTTAATGCGGCCACATTGCCATGGAAAGCAGTCACTGCTAGGTTGCTGTGATACCTCTGCAGGTGTATGTAAAGGTCTCAGGAATAAAAATCTCAAACACTCACTTGCAGTCTCCCACTGCTTTGCTCCAGAATCCAACCTACTCTGTCTCTGCAATGTACATAATCAAAAGAGTGCAGGTGCTCAGCCTGATTGAATTGAGCCCGCTTCCTCCAGACTATGACAATTTTCATTCAAGAGAATCATACAGTGGAAGTGATGGAAGAGACTGCTCCCTAATTACGGAGATTTGTCGTTGGTGTTGGAGGCAATTTTTTGTATTATTTACACTATTCTGTCTGGCGGTAATATTTCTGTCTACCGGTGACAATTACATTGCTCTTGACTGGCGCAGATCGGCCGTTTGTGATAGCTCTGAAAAGCCAGTGTGCAGCACACGTCACTGGCAGACATATTAATGCTGGTAACAAGGAGCACATGTGATGTAACACGATTAGATGGTGCTAAGATAAAGGACCATCTTGAAGCCCATGAATAACCAAGAAGCAGAAAGGTGACAACTATCAATTATTTATTGTCCTTGTCTAGTATATTATTAACAGCTCCAGGAAAGCACACAGTCTTTCTTTCCTGTTCTCTCTCCCTCATGTTAATACTCACCCTCAGTTTATGGGAGGTTATATCCTAAGGGAGACATTTTGTTCTCAGCTACCATTAGACAATCCAAAGGAGAAAGTGAAATGACCTCGAGATAGATGACATTCAGGTTTCTGGCTCTCAGAAAAGATACATCACTCTCTGCTCTCCACAGGTGAGTCCTCTTATCACCTTCACGTGCAAAGTTTCCTCTTTACACCTCTCCCCTTGGGACCAGTGGCCTGCTGATTAAATCTCATGTATATACCCATAAGGCCATGGTTTCATAGGGAGTTGGTGATAAGTTTCTATAGTCAATTCATTGATAAATCAGAAACAGACTGTATCTTAGCTTACATGAAGTATAGAAAAATTATAAAAAGATACTAATTAGGATTCTTTCAGTGACAAGTAAGAGGCAATCTATCTCCAAATTATTTTAAACAGAAAGCAAAATTATCTCACCTGTGCAGACACTGATTTGTAGCAAGTATGCAGAGTTTTTTCACCTCTCTGTTCTGAAATTCATGGTCTTGGTTCCCCTCGAGGTTCTAAGATCAAATGAAGCCTTGCTTGATCATTTCTGTTCAGCAAGCAAGTGAGAGAAAGCATCCCCTAAACCAAGGGGAAACGGGGGCTACCTCTAACCTGACTTAGCTTTCTGGGGTCATGTGCTCACCACTAACAGTCCCCAAGGGAATATCATATGCTCATTGGGTTAGGCTTGGTCTTCAGGATCAATCATGGGCAAACGGTATTGAGAATGTATTGAATGATTCATGCAAACCCACCTGGCATGCAGTATTTGAGGGTGGATACTTTTCCACATTTGGAGTTACATGAAAGAAGAAGGGGCTTAATCAACCAACAGCACACAGCAGGTGAGACAAATGTATATGATGCCCTTTATAGTTCCTTCTATTGAGTAGACATATAAAAAGATGATTTTAGTGACATAAAACATGTCTGGTCCTAAGATATTATTCATTTTAGAGATGCTATTGAAGATAGAATCATGGTCCCAAATTTCTATAGCCATATAGCTACTGCATATGCTTTTTATGTTTTATGTTTAATGTTAAAGCTACTACCATTATGTGGATCTTTTACACAAAAATAAAGTTGTGAAAATCTTGAGAGGGTATCTGAATTCCATCCTCAGGTAAAACATAATCCTTATTCTTGTATTTGCCCATTTGTTCATTCACCAAGTTTATAAGATGACTAGGATATACGTGACACTGTATTAGGACCCATCTTAAAACAGAATTTAATAAAAAATTAATTATTCTATTTCTTGTTCACTAATAAGCACCTCAACATACTCTATACTAAGGAAATCATGAAGGCCTTTGAAGAGATTACAGTCCCAGGAAGAAGACCTACAAGTAATGACTGATGCCATGGGAAAACACAGATAATTTACACAGACCTGGCTGCGGGGAGGTACATGTCCAAGGTCTCCCTGAGTGAGATGATAACTAAATCAAGTCTCTAAGAGCTAGCCGTGTATAAAAGCAGGAATAACGGAACACAGAAAGCAGAAATTATTGGAACTTCGTATCATTAAAATGAGACAGAGGAGCAGAAATTGAGACCATACTGGAAGAGAGGAGCTTAAGTATCCAGCTACATGTTATTGTGATGTAGCCAATGGAAGGAAGCCCCTGAAGTATAAGCAGTTTGGCCTGTTTGGCACTTCAGGTAACCCATTCTGACAACTGTGTAGAAGAGAATTTTATGAAGATTTTTTTAAAGATCACTCACTCTGAGGATATCAAATGTAATATTTATTGAACAGCCACAAAAGTGAGGCACTGTGCTACTTTCACATTATAATCTTTTAACCCTTATAACAACATTGAGAGGTAGTTTTTGAAAGTTTTGTTTTTTTTGTATCTTACCCTCTCCGTTCCCCCAGCACCCTGTGTCCATAAGTCTGTTCTCTACATTGTTTCTCCATTGCTGTCCTGCAAATAAATTCATCAGCACTATCTTTCTGGATTCCACATATATCCTTTAATATATGGTATTTATCTTTCTCATTATTCCATACATAATGGAATGGAATGTATTCTATTACATATACACAAAGGAATAATATGCAGCCATAAACAGGAACACATTTGAGTCAGTTCTAATAAGGTGGATGAACCTAGAGTCCATTATACAGAGTGAAGTTAGAAAAAGAATGATAGGCTTTTAAGAGGAAATAGTTCTAGGGAAGGGAAAGGAAAGAGGAGCATAGTTTTTCCAAGATTAGTAAATGGATCACTAAATTGAATACACAGTAGTAGTTATGAAAGCTGGATCCAGTCTGGAAGAACAAAGGTAAAATCAGAATATAAAATGGGTTTTCCAGAATTCTTAGTTCATTTTAGTATTCTTCTATACAACATAGGGCTTTCAGCATTATATTGATAGTATGAAAAATAATAATGAGATAGAAATCACAAAGTATTTTCATATTTTCATCTTCATTATAATTAACCTAGCTCATTCATATTCTAGATGTACACATTCATGTTTCACTATATTTATTAAATACTAATATAATAATAACAATGAAAACAATATAAAGCACATGGCATGTGCCAGAATGCCTGCTAAGATCCTTATTTGCATTTATCTCCTGTTGATACCTACATCAACCATACTAGATAGATATTGTCTTATCCATCTATTTACAGATAATAACCAAGGCAGAAAAGTTGAGTAACTTGTTTGATAAAATTATATTGACATCAGTTGCATGGGTGAAATAAAACCTTATCAAAGTGACTTCAAAACGCAGGCTCTTAATGATTTCACCTTGCAGTTTCCCGATTCCAGGCAATTTTTAAAGAAGAGGCACTGGATCCAAACCAAACTAAGTTTGCTTGTAGTTATATAAAGGATGCTTAATTTCCAAGTTCTCTTGCCTGCGAGATATGATTAACACATGAAAATAATTTAATAAATAGCACTAAATAGAGTATAATGGAGTACCAAACAATATATGTAGATTATCATAGCTTTAGGAGTTCAAAGAAGAATGAGATCAAAGTGGAGTGATGTGGTCAGGGCAAGTTTTGAAGGACGTGAGCCTTGAACTGACTCTTTGAAGAGTGGTTAAGGCTTCGCTAGAGAAGTAAATACAAGGGGGGAAAGGAATGATGTGATAGAGGAAGCATTAAAAAAGACAAAATTTTTACAATGCAAGGATAATATTCTGAAAAAAAAATTGGAAACTTTAAGCAGATAATGAAGAAGAAAATATAGGCAATCAGTTCAGTGATGATTTTTTGATAAAACATCTAAAGCATGATCCATAAAAAGAAAACCTGATAAACTGGAATTCTAAAAGTTAAAAACTTTTGATCTGTGCAAGACATTGTTAAAAGAATGAAAAGACAAGCCACAGGCTGGGATAAAATATTTGTAAAACATGTATCTGATAAAGGGCTTGATTTCAAAATCCACATAGAACTCTTAACACTAAGAAAACAAGGAATTACTCTCTAAAATTTGTAAATAGTTCATGTGGCTTAATGTCAAAAAAACAAAAGCCCTGGTGTGGTTTTAGTTTTATGTTTGGATTGCTTTCTCTTTTTTATGTATCTATTATAGACTTTCGGTTTATGGTTACCATAATGTTCATATGTATCAATATATATATATATATATATATATATATATATACATATATATAGGCTATATATACACATGTATATATATATATAGGCTTCCCTGGTGGCTCAGTGGTAAAGAATTTGCCTGTAAGCACAGGAGATGTAGGAGATGTGGGTTTGATCAATGGATTGGGAAAATCCCCTGGAGTAGGGCTTGGTAACACACTCCAGTGAATACTGGAGAATTGCCTGGAGAATTCTCATGGACAGAGGAACTTCACAGGTTACAGCCCATAGAGTCACAAAAAGTCAGACATGATGAACACACACGTATGTGTGTGTATATATATATATATATATATATATATACACATAAGGCTATTTGCTTTAAGCTTATGGTCACTTAAGTTTGGGCATATTCTAAAAGCTCAACATTTTTCTCCCTGCTTCATGTTTCTGATGTCATGTTTTACATCCTTTTTCTATGTGCATCCCTCAATTTTTCATTGTAGCTATAGTTGATTTTGTCTTTTATTTTCTAACCTTCTTAGTAGCTTTTTAAGTGGTTGAGTCCATTGTCTTTACCATGTATCACTGATGCCTTTTTATTTCATATATTTTTTCTTTATAGTTATGCTCCTTTCTTTTCCATGTAAAGAACACTCCTTAACATTTCTTATAAGGCCAATTTAGTCATGATAAGCTTTCAGTTTTTGCTTATCTAAGAAACTTTCTCTCTCCTTTAATTCTGAATGATAGCCCTGCCAGTTAGAGTAACCTTGGTTGTAGGGGTTTTTTCCCTTTCAGCACTTTAAACATATCATAGTACTCTTTTCTGGCCTATAATGTTTCTCCTAAAAAAACCAGTTGATAAACTTACTGGAGTTCCCCTGTATGTGACTCACTGTTTCTCCCTTGCTGCCTTTAAATTTTTCCCTTTTAAAATTTTCCTTTTTAATCATGATATGTCTTTGTATGGATATCTTTGGATTCATCTTGTTTCAAACTCCCCATAAATTCTGGTCCAGGAGAGTTGGAACTGGAATGGATGTAGGCTAGGGTTTTCCTGGGCCGCATCAGGGGATGTATCTTGGCAAGACAGTGGGAGCCAGTGTTGGCATGGGCCATGGCTTTTCCCAGGGTGCAGCAGAACCAGATGAGTTGCTGGGAGAGGCTTGGCAGGCCAGGGAGAGCACCAAAGGCAGGACCTCTCTCTGCACTGGGACTCAGAGTGAATGAGGCTGTGCACAACTCCTTTGCAAACTGATTCTCAGGTTCCTATAGCCCGCAGGTTCTCTTGGAAGTAAGTTTTACCAGTTTTTGAAGCCAGTTATGAGTGCTCGTTTTCCTGGTGCAAGACCACAAGGGTGAGGTTCCCCATATGGATCCTGAGCCCTTTACTACTAGAGAAGACCTCTGAGTTTGTGATATCCTCTTCCATTTGTGGGTCTCTACACTGGGAGTACGGATCGTATACATCTTTGCCAATTCTACCTGTCCCAATGTGATTTTTTCTTTATATCCTTCATTATAGAAGAGGTTTTCTGTTAGTATTCAGTTTGTTCTCAGGAATAATTGCTCTCCACGTAGTTATACTGATAGTTTACATGTGTCCACAGGAATAGATGAGCTCAGGATCTTTCTACTCTGTTCTTGATAAAGAGTTCAACAACACTTCAAAAAGTGCTCTGTTAAAATTCTGCTGCTTTAGTTTAGAGATATAAAAAAAAGAGGACAATTATCTAATTTAGCGTTGGTGAACATTTTCTGTAAAGGTCAAGAGAGTAAATATTTAAGGCTTCGTGGACCGTATTGTCTTTGTAGCAATTATGCAACCTGCCACTGTGTCACAGAAGAGCCAATCTATAAATGAATGAACATGGCTGTGTTTCAGCACTTTAAACATATCATAGTACTCTTTTCTGGCCTATAATGTTTCTCCTAAAAAAACCAGTTGATAAACTTACTGGAGTTCCCCTGTATGTGACTCACTGTTTCTCCCTTGCTGCCTTTAAATTTTTCCCTTTTAAAATTTTCCTTTTTAATCATGATATGTCTTTGTATGGATATCTTTGGATTCATCTTGTTTCAAACTCCCCATAAATTCTGGTCCAGGAGAGTTGGAACTGGAATGGATGTAGGCTAGGGTTTTCCTGGGCCGCATCAGGGGATGTATCTTGGCAAGACAGTGGGAGCCAGTGTTGGCATGGGCCATGGCTTTTCCCAGGGTGCAGCAGAACCAGATGAGTTGCTGGGAGAGGCTTGGCAGGCCAGGGAGAGCACCAAAGGCAGGACCTCTCTCTGCACTGGGACTCAGAGTGAATGAGGCTGTGCACAACTCCTTTGCAAACTGATTCTCAGGTTCCTATAGCCCGCAGGTTCTCTTGGAAGTAAGTTTTACCAGTTTTTGAAGCCAGTTATGAGTGCTCGTTTTCCTGGTGCAAGACCACAAGGGTGAGGTTCCCCATATGGATCCTGAGCCCTTTACTACTAGAGAAGACCTCTGAGTTTGTGATATCCTCTTCCATTTGTGGGTCTCTACACTGGGAGTACGGATCGTATACATCTTTGCCAATTCTACCTGTCCCAATGTGATTTTTTCTTTATATCCTTCATTATAGAAGAGGTTTTCTGTTAGTATTCAGTTTGTTCTCAGGAATAATTGCTCTCCACGTAGTTATACTGATAGTTTACATGTGTCCACAGGAATAGATGAGCTCAGGATCTTTCTACTCTGTTCTTGATAAAGAGTTCAACAACACTTCAAAAAGTGCTCTGTTAAAATTCTGCTGCTTTAGTTTAGAGATATAAAAAGAGGACAATTATCTAATTTAGCGTTGGTGAACATTTTCTGTAAAGGTCAAGAGAGTAAATATTTAAGGCTTCGTGGACCGTATTGTCTTTGTAGCAATTATGCAACCTGCCACTGTGTCACAGAAGAGCCAATCTATAAATGAATGAACATGGCTGTGTTTCAATAAAATATTATTCACAAAACCAGGTGCCAGGCCAGGTTTGTCCCACAGACCAATTCCCACACCTGATCTGATCTAATATTCACTTTCTAAAAAATGAAAGGGCTCCATGAATTTTTGTATTAGTAATTGTGGTCAATTGTTACTCCTTTCTACATGATTCTGGACTCTAGCGAATCATTCCTCTCTATATCTATTCCTGGCTTAGTCCTCCCCATAATGACTTTATTGAGCTATGTTACTTGTTTGGCCAATGAAATATCAACAAATATCAAGCAAGCAGAAGCTAGAAAGAAGATTTGAACATGGGGGCTTATGTTCTCTGCTTGCTTTTCTTTCACTATACGGAAAAGCATGGCATACTCTCTTAGAGGATGGGAGAGCATGCAGAGAGTAACCTGAGCTTCTCTAGCCAGAGCCAAATATATGGCAGAGCCAATCATGGTAGTGCAGAGCCAAACCCTCTCAACTGAACCCAGCCTTGATTGCCAACCCACGAAGATTTATGCATGAAGAAATTGTCCTTATTCTAAACCATTATGTTTGGACTGAACTGGTCAACAGCCACAGATAAATGATATAATAATCTAGGAGCACAAAAACCCCATTTGAGAGAGCATACTCCCTTTCAAATATATTTCTTCTGTAAGTATACCAAAGGAGGACATGAATGAGCTATGTATTTAACTTGTAAATCTGTGGCTTTCTTAATAGTCAGTTTTAGCTTTCTTAAAACCATTGGGATTTATTTCTGATCTAAATCTTGTCTACTCTACGTAGTTATACTGATAGTTTACATGTGTCCACAGGAATAGATGAGCTCAGGATCTTTCTACTCTGTTCTTGATAAAGAGTTCAACAACACTTCAAAAAGTGCTCTGTTAAAATTCTGCTGCTTTAGTTTAGAGATATAAAAAAAAGAGGACAATTATCTAATTTAGCGTTGGTGAACATTTTCTGTAAAGGTCAAGAGAGTAAATATTTAAGGCTTCGTGGACCGTATTGTCTTTGTAGCAATTATGCAACCTGCCACTGTGTCACAGAAGAGCCAATCTATAAATGAATGAACATGGCTGTGTTTCAATAAAATATTATTCACAAAACCAGGTGCCAGGCCAGGTTTGTCCCACAGACCAATTCCCACACCTGATCTGATCTAATATTCACTTTCTAAAAAATGAAAGGGCTCCATGAATTTTTGTATTAGTAATTGTGGTCAATTGTTACTCCTTTCTACATGATTCTGGACTCTAGCGAATCATTCCTCTCTATATCTATTCCTGGCTTAGTCCTCCCCATAATGACTTTATTGAGCTATGTTACTTGTTTGGCCAATGAAATATCAACAAATATCAAGCAAGCAGAAGCTAGAAAGAAGATTTGAACAGGGGGGCTTATGTTCTCTGCTTGCTTTTCTTTCACTATACGGAAAAGCATGGCATACTCTCTTAGAGGATGGGAGAGCATGCAGAGAGTAACCTGAGCTTCTCTAGCCAGAGCCAAATATATGGCAGAGCCAATCATGGTAGTGCAGAGCCAAACCCTCTCAACTGAACCCAGCCTTGATTGCCAACCCACGAAGATTTATGCATGAAGAAATTGTCCTTATTCTAAACCATTATGTTTGGACTGAACTGGTCAACAGCCACAGATAAATGATATAATAATCTAGGAGCACAAAAACCCCATTTGAGAGAGCATACTCCCTTTCAAATATATTTCTTCTGTAAGTATACCAAAGGAGGACATGAATGAGCTATGTATTTAACTTGTAAATCTGTGGCTTTCTTAATAGTCAGTTTAGAAGATTCTAAATTTCTGGGCTGTCCTAACAACCAATTGGGCTATGTTGGTATTTATCTGAATACTAAAAATTGCTGTGAGAAATAGATTAGATTCACTGAGCAATTCCTAACTACACTTTCTTTAATTAAAAAAAAGCTCCATGATGATGATTTATAGAAAAACTAATAGAAATAGCTAGTAAAGAGACTGTCCTGATTGAAATTCCTACAAACCATTTCTTGCTTTACAAAAACCAAATCCCCAGTGTAACTACACTTAGCAAGCTAACTGTCATGCTAAGCAGTTAATACATGAATTATAAGATTAATAGATACATCATGTCCCAAATTTATGAAAGTCCTGATTTTAGCTTTTTAATGTCATTCTCAAGACCACGTTATAGTCTAATAAGCCAGGTTTGCTGGTATGTCTTAAGAGAAAACAAAAAATCCAATTTCATGACTATTGATCACATAATTTTATAAACTTTCTTAATAATAAGTTTGGGAATATACACAGCCATGAAAACCATGAAGCACACGTCCTTTGTGTAAGAAGTTTCATAAAAAGAGATTCAGAGGACAAATTAAATTTTGCTCAGCTTATAAAAATAAGTAAAGGCTCTTACATGGAAAACTGATTTTCTACAACTGACTGACAGGTCTATAATACTACTAAAATATTACCAGTTAGCATTAGTGAAATACACCCATTAATGAATTATACATTTTGAAGCAGTGAAGTCTCTGTATTTGGGTTTCTGCTATATATTTATAAGCATGTTTGTAAGGTGTAAATTGGGCTTCTCTAGTGACTGAAATGGTAAAAAACCTGCCTGCAATGTGGGAGGCCTAGGTTCAATCCCTGGGTTGAGAAGATGCCCTGGAGAAGGGAATGGCTAACCACACCAGTATTCTTGCCTAGAGAACTGCATGGACAAAGGAGCCTGGAAGGCTATTGTCCATGGGGTTGCAAAGACTTGAACACAACAGAATGACTGAAAAAAAAAAAAGTATAAATTACACTGCAATATGGTTTGTGCAAACCAGAGAATGTCATCATAAATTCTATGTTCTCTCTGTATAATATCTGGCTCATGCTTAATCCTACAAAAGCGATGGTTGTCTGTTGTTGTTGTTGTTGTTGTTATTTGTTAAGCCATGTCCAACTCTTCTGTGCCCCCATGGACTGTAGCCCACCAGACTCCTCTGTTCATGGGATTTCCCAGGCAAGAATACTAGACAGAGGTGCCATTTCCTTCTCCAGGGGATCTGCTTGACCCAGGGATCGAACCTTTGTCTCCTGCACTGGCAGGTAGATTCTTTACTACCGAGCCACTAGGGACAAATGTGACAGTTATTCTTTACCAATTAAAAAACTCTATAGCATTTATTTATAAAAAGGAGGAGAGTCTCTAAAAACTGAAAAAAGAAATAGAGATGTTCAAAGATATACTTTGGGAAGTTTCATAAAGAATTTTAGGAGAAGTTGAGAGATTAAGGGCAGAACAAATGAAGGAAGCACAGGTGGCAATCGGAGCATTGAGAGACAGCATAACTGTGCCTGGAGACCAGAACTTATGTCATTTCTGGAATGGAGAGCATGAGACCTGTGATAGGAAAAGGGACTCTTCATTCAAGGTCCCAGCACATGTCTGACAGGGCTGGGTCCCAGGTTCCGGGACTTCTTGTCCCTAAAACCTAGCTTCTTTAACCATTGGTAAGTCTGTTTTAGAGAGATCATTAGGTGTAAAACAAAATAAAAAAGAAACAATACATGATCTTTTAACCAGTAAGACTCCAGCTCTTATATTTGCTAATTCTGATGACTTTGACAAAATAAAACCTATACAGATAATATCCTAAAGATTTACTGTGAGTATTAAATTAACTCATTTGTATGAAGAATCTCAGCAGGATATCTGTTATTGAGGAGACCCTCAACAAATTCTCATTTTTTGTTTGTTTGTTTTTCTTTTGCTTGTACTGCCTATAGTATAAAGCAATCATCATCTATGACTCTGGCTAAGTTAATTCATCTTGTGCCTCACCTTCCATTTCTATAAAATGAAGGCAATCATTTAGTCAATTTTTAAGATTGGTTCCATGTGTAAATACATGTATTGTGAAAGGATATCACAAGTTTTCATAATAATCTTCTGGTTTACATAAATATGTATCCAAATATACTCATGATCATAATTCTAATATAATGTGTTAATTTAGCAATCGTTATTGGACAGAAACATGTAGACCATTTCTGGAGTTGATGAGATCCAGTGAACACATTCTTACAGTGCTTATACATAGCATTTTGAGTACTTTATAGACCTTTCTCCTCCACCTCTACCCAAAGTGCTTTGTCAGTTAATTAATTCTCTATAGGAAAGGCAGATTAACTATTATTAGCCTCTTAACCATTTCAGCTGGGGGCAACTGAGCTGAGCATTTGCCCCAGTTCCTGAAGAAGGTAATATCAGAGCCAGGTTTAGCACACAGGGGTACCACAGTCCCTAAGCCTTGAGCATTCCACAATTCTCAGCCAAGGCCTAAGATTCTTTCTGGCGCCAAATTACTCACAGAAGTGCTTTAATTTTTATTATTTAAAGATCTGATGGATGTGAGGAAAGATTGAACATGAGTTCTAAGAGACAAAAATATGGAAAAGACTCAGAGGACTTCAGTGAAAAATATATATTGCCATTATTCAAGTTTCTATTCTAACTGTAAAGAAAATATGACTCTTCATTCAAGGTCCCAGCACATGTCTGACAGGGCTGGGTCCCAGGTTCCGGGACTTCTTGTCCCTAAAACCTAGCTTCTTTAACCATTGGTAAGTCTGTTTTAGAGAGATCATTAGGTGTAAAACAAAATAAAAAAGAAACAATACATGATCTTTTAACCAGTAAGACTCCAGCTCTTATATTTGCTAATTCTGATGACTTTGACAAAATAAAACCTATACAGATAATATCCTAAAGATTTACTGTGAGTATTAAATTAACTCATTTGTATGAAGAATCTCAGCAGGATATCTGTTATTGAGGAGACCCTCAACAAATTCTCATTTTTTGTTTGTTTGTTTTTCTTTTGCTTGTACTGCCTATAGTATAAAGCAATCATCATCTATGACTCTGGCTAAGTTAATTCATCTTGTGCCTCACCTTCCATTTCTATAAAATGAAGGCAATCATTTAGTCAATTTTTAAGATTGGTTCCATGTGTAAATACATGTATTGTGAAAGGATATCACAAGTTTTCATAATAATCTTCTGGTTTACATAAATATGTATCCAAATATACTCATGATCATAATTCTAATATAATGTGTTAATTTAGCAATCGTTATTGGACAGAAACATGTAGACCATTTCTGGAGTTGATGAGATCCAGTGAACACATTCTTACAGTGCTTATACATAGCATTTTGAGTACTTTATAGACCTTTCTCCTCCACCTCTACCCAAAGTGCTTTGTCAGTTAATTAATTCTCTATAGGAAAGGCAGATTAACTATTATTAGCCTCTTAACCATTTCAGCTGGGGGCAACTGAGCTGAGCATTTGCCCCAGTTCCTGAAGAAGGTAATATCAGAGCCAGGTTTAGCACACAGGGGTACCACAGTCCCTAAGCCTTGAGCATTCCACAATTCTCAGCCAAGGCCTAAGATTCTTTCTGGCGCCAAATTACTCACAGAAGTGCTTTAATTTTTATTATTTAAAGATCTGATGGATGTGAGGAAAGATTGAACATGAGTTCTAAGAGACAAAAAATATGGAAAAGACTCAGAGGACTTCAGTGAAAAATATATATTGCCATTATTCAAGTTTCTATTCTAACTGTAAAGAAAAATACATAGCTAAAATTGAGAGTAATAATACTGTGGAACTGAAGTATTACTATCAAATAGCAAAACCAGTGTATAAATCAGGGAGCAATGCCACAGGATGACCCACATTTCCTACTATTTGTGAATACATGCCTTCATGATGGAGAAAGTCACTTACCAGGTATTGAGCTTCTGATTTAATTCTTATCTATTCTTCTGATACTTGATGGACTTCAGACTGTGTTTTTTTTTTTTGTTTTTGTTTTTTAAATTTTGTCCTCGTTTATTGATTTTTTATCCATTTATCTTCATCCATGTTTATTCTTTGGCCTATATGGGCCTCCCATCTCAGTGGCCTCTCTTGTTGCAGAGCTCTGGCTCTGGGCATGTGTGCTCCTGAGTGCTGGCTCCTAATGGGACACACAGGTCCAGCTGCTCTGTGGCATGTGGGATCTTCCAGGACCAGGGATCAAGCCAGTGCCCCTTGCAGTGTAAGGCAGACTCTTTACCCATTGGACCACCAGGGAAGCCCCAGACTGTTATGCAGGGGATTGACTTTGGTCAATCTCACATTCATTTGCAGTCACAAGTATAAACCAGAGACCTCCTCTAAGGTCTATGCTCACACAGGAGCAGAGAGAGCCTGAGGTAATGGAACGTTAGAAAATGTATGTGCATGCTCAGTCACTTCAATCATGTCGACTCTTTGTAATCCTATGGACTGTAGTCCACCAGGCTCCTCTGACCATGGGATCCTTCAGACAAGAATAGTGGAGTGGGTTGTCATGCCCTCCTCCAGGGGATCTTCCCAAATGAGGGATCAAACCCACATCTCCTGTCTCCTGCATTGCAGGTGAATTCTTTACTACCGAGCTACTGGGGAAGTCCCTAGAAAATGTATGTTCCTCCCCGAAAGTCTTATTTTTTTCACTGTTTGATTTTTCACTTTGGTCAATATAAATTATTCATCATGGAAGCATTAGGCTACCTATACAAAGCTGGAAGCCATGAAGGACTTGACTCAGTCTTAAAGCATATGAAAGCAGATCTCTGTAGTCAAGATTAGGTTTCATATTTTCTGGAAAAGTTTCTAAGCAGAGGTAACATGAGAAGCCAAACCAAATGTCTTTAAGCCTTGCTATTCAAAGTGTGATCCAACAACGAATAGCATCAATATTACCTAGAATTTTCAGAAAAATAGAATTTCAGATCCTATTTGTGAATACATGCCTTCATGATGGAGAAAGTCACTTACCAGGTATTGAGCTTCTGATTTAATTCTTATCTATTCTTCTGATACTTGATGGACTTCAGACTGTGTTTTTTTTTTTTGTTTTTGTTTTTTAAATTTTGTCCTCGTTTATTGATTTTTTATCCATTTATCTTCATCCATGTTTATTCTTTGGCCTATATGGGCCTCCCATCTCAGTGGCCTCTCTTGTTGCAGAGCTCTGGCTCTGGGCATGTGTGCTCCTGAGTGCTGGCTCCTAATGGGACACACAGGTCCAGCTGCTCTGTGGCATGTGGGATCTTCCAGGACCAGGGATCAAGCCAGTGCCCCTTGCAGTGTAAGGCAGACTCTTTACCCATTGGACCACCAGGGAAGCCCCAGACTGTTATGCAGGGGATTGACTTTGGTCAATCTCACATTCATTTGCAGTCACAAGTATAAACCAGAGACCTCCTCTAAGGTCTATGCTCACACAGGAGCAGAGAGAGCCTGAGGTAATGGAACGTTAGAAAATGTATGTGCATGCTCAGTCACTTCAATCATGTCGACTCTTTGTAATCCTATGGACTGTAGTCCACCAGGCTCCTCTGACCATGGGATCCTTCAGACAAGAATAGTGGAGTGGGTTGTCATGCCCTCCTCCAGGGGATCTTCCCAAATGAGGGATCAAACCCACATCTCCTGTCTCCTGCATTGCAGGTGAATTCTTTACTACCGAGCTACTGGGGAAGTCCCTAGAAAATGTATGTTCCTCCCCGAAAGTCTTATTTTTTTCACTGTTTGATTTTTCACTTTGGTCAATATAAATTATTCATCATGGAAGCATTAGGCTACCTATACAAAGCTGGAAGCCATGAAGGACTTGACTCAGTCTTAAAGCATATGAAAGCAGATCTCTGTAGTCAAGATTAGGTTTCATATTTTTCTGGAAAAGTTTCTAAGCAGAGGTAACATGAGAAGCCAAACCAAATGTCTTTAAGCCTTGCTATTCAAAGTGTGATCCAACAACGAATAGCATCAATATTACCTAGAATTTTCAGAAAAATAGAATTTCAGATCCTATTTACAACCTACTACATCAACACTTGCATTTGAACAAGAATCACAAATATTTATATGCTCATTAAAGTTTGAGAAGCACTGTCTTAAAAGAATTTCCAGGTCAAGCCTACATTATCTTTTAGGACACAGTTCAAGCATGTTCAGGCAGGAGTGAGAGTAGGCTTACTCACTGAGGTGTACAGAAGAATCACAGATCACAGACCTAGAAAGAAATATATTTTGCTCTGCTATTAAGGACAATAATAACTCATCTATAAAATACAGTGACTTTTCTACAGGTCCCAAGTTTCTCTCACTGTCACTCAAATAGGCTTTAGGGAACAGTAATGGTTTTTCTCTTTCAAGTACCCCTTTCCCTTAAGACCTTCTTTTGATCCGAGAATTCCTCTTTCCCTCTTTCTTTTCACTCATTTCATGTGGTATAATAGTAGTTTACCTTAACACAACAAAAAGAGAGATAACTGCGACAATATTATACTAGCTTCTGAAGGCAACCATGTCTCAAGACTGGTTTCTGCTTTATGGTTGTGCATGAAGATAGATATCTCTTCTTTCTTGAGCTAGTTTAAATTGAGTGTCTGTCAATCACAATTGAAAAAATTCTGACAAATACAGTAGCCCGTAAGTTTTATTTTTCTGATGCTTTTATTCACTGACATGTTTCACCAGGTGTTTGAGAAAAAGCTCCAACATGAAGGAAATATTTTCAAAATTTTAAATACAAAACAGGAGTAAAAAGGAAACTTTTCAAGTATTCAGAGTAATAAAAGGAAATGGGAAGTCCCTAGAAAATTTATGTTCCTCCCCGAAAGTCTTATTTTTTTCACTGTTTGATTTTTCACTTTGGTCAATATAAATTATTCATCATGGAAGCATTAGGCTACCTATACAAAGCTGGAAGCCATGAAGGACTTGACTCAGTCTTAAAGCATATGAAAGCAGATCTCTGTAGTCAAGATTAGGTTTCATATTTTTCTGGAAAAGTTTCTAAGCAGAGGTAACATGAGAAGCCAAACCAAATGTCTTTAAGCCTTGCTATTCAAAGTGTGATCCAACAACGAATAGCATCAATATTACCTAGAATTTTCAGAAAAATAGAATTTCAGATCCTATTTACAACCTACTACATCAACACTTGCATTTGAACAAGAATCACAAATATTTATATGCTCATTAAAGTTTGAGAAGCACTGTCTTAAAAGAATTTCCAGGTCAAGCCTACATTATCTTTTAGGACACAGTTCAAGCATGTTCAGGCAGGAGTGAGAGTAGGCTTACTCACTGAGGTGTACAGAAGAATCACAGATCACAGACCTAGAAAGAAATATATTTTGCTCTGCTATTAAGGACAATAATAACTCATCTATAAAATACAGTGACTTTTCTACAGGTCCCAAGTTTCTCTCACTGTCACTCAAATAGGCTTTAGGGAACAGTAATGGTTTTTCTCTTTCAAGTACCCCTTTCCCTTAAGACCTTCTTTTGATCCGAGAATTCCTCTTTCCCTCTTTCTTTTCACTCATTTCATGTGGTATAATAGTAGTTTACCTTAACACAACAAAAAGAGAGATAACTGCGACAATATTATACTAGCTTCTGAAGGCAACCATGTCTCAAGACTGGTTTCTGCTTTATGGTTGTGCATGAAGATAGATATCTCTTCTTTCTTGAGCTAGTTTAAATTGAGTGTCTGTCAATCACAATTGAAAAAATTCTGACAAATACAGTAGCCCGTAAGTTTTATTTTTCTGATGCTTTTATTCACTGACATGTTTCACCAGGTGTTTGAGAAAAAGCTCCAACATGAAGGAAATATTTTCAAAATTTTAAATACAAAAACAGGAGTAAAAAAAGGAAACTTTTCAAGTATTCAGAGTAATAAAAGGAAATACTATGTTATAGAGCAATAACTACATTGTATGTAAAAGAAGAAAGCAGTAATATTAGGAGAAAAAGAAATTTCTTGTAGATAAAAATTTGTTAACCAAAATAAAGACACTAATATTATAAGTACTGGAAGACAAAGTTGAGAAAAATCTCTTGGAGAGTAGAGCTGGAAATAGACCTGGGAAAACTGAGAGACATAACAGAAACTGGAGAATTAATTCAAGAGTTTTATCTTCTAGTGAAGAGTAGTTCCAGAAAGAGAAAAAAAAAAAAGGGAAAATGAAAGCAAAGACTATCAAATTCTCAAAACTGAAAGACATGGATTTCATATCATACCATACCACTAAAAGCCCAGAATAATGAAAGGAAAAAGTACATCATCATGAAATTTCACAACATCATCACTAAAGAGAAAATCATAAGTTTTCATATAGGAAAGGAATAGACTCTCATTAAACTTAGAAACAATAAAATCTAGAATATTATAAAGCTATGCCTTCAAAAGTCTAAGGGAAAATTGCTTTCAAGCTGGAATTCTCTATCAAGCCATATTGCCAGTCAACATTTTTAGATATGCAAGGAATAATAAAAATAATAATTTCAGAGCACATTTTACTAGAAATCTCCTGAATAATCAGCTATAAAATATGGGAAAGTTATCTAGATGAAATCTAGGAAATAAATATGGGGACAATAAAGGACAGAAATGGTATGTACCTAACAGAAGCAGAAGATACTAAGAAGAGGTAGCAAGAAGAAGAACTATACAAAAAGATCTTAATGACCTGGATGATCATGATGGTGTGATCACTCACCTATAGCCAGGCATCCTGGAATGAGAAGTCAAGTGGGCCTCAGTAAGCATTGCTATAAACAAAGTTAGTGGAGGTGAGGGAATTCCAGCTGAGCTATTTCAAATACTAAAAGATGCTGCTGCTAAAGTGCTGTACTCAATATGCCAGCAAATTTGGAAAACTCAGCAGTGGCCACAATATGGCAAAAGGTCAGCTTTCATTCCAATCCCAAAGAAGGGAAATGCCACAGAATATTCAAACTATCATACAATTGCACTAATTTCACATGCTAGCTAGGTCATGCTCGAAATTCTCCAAGCTAGGCTTTAGCAGTGCATGAACCGAGAACTTCCAGATGTACAAGTTGAATTTAGAAAAGGCAGAGGAACCAGAGATCAAATTGCCAACATCCAATGGATCATAGAAAAAACAAAAGAATTACAGTAAAACATCTACTTCTGTTTCAGTGACTAGCAAATAAAAACCTGGGAAAAACGGGAGAGACATAACAGAAACTGGAGAATTAATTCAAGAGTTTTATCTTCTAGTGAAGAGTAGTTCCAGAAAGAGAAAAAAAAAAAAGGGAAAATGAAAGCAAAGACTATCAAATTCTCAAAACTGAAAGACATGGATTTCATATCATACCATACCACTAAAAGCCCAGAATAATGAAAGGAAAAAGTACATCATCATGAAATTTCACAACATCATCACTAAAGAGAAAATCATAAGTTTTCATATAGGAAAGGAATAGACTCTCATTAAACTTAGAAACAATAAAATCTAGAATATTATAAAGCTATGCCTTCAAAAGTCTAAGGGAAAATTGCTTTCAAGCTGGAATTCTCTATCAAGCCATATTGCCAGTCAACATTTTTAGATATGCAAGGAATAATAAAAATAATAATTTCAGAGCACATTTTACTAGAAATCTCCTGAATAATCAGCTATAAAATATGGGAAAGTTATCTAGATGAAATCTAGGAAATAAATATGGGGACAATAAAGGACAGAAATGGTATGTACCTAACAGAAGCAGAAGATACTAAGAAGAGGTAGCAAGAAGAAGAACTATACAAAAAGATCTTAATGACCTGGATGATCATGATGGTGTGATCACTCACCTATAGCCAGGCATCCTGGAATGAGAAGTCAAGTGGGCCTCAGTAAGCATTGCTATAAACAAAGTTAGTGGAGGTGAGGGAATTCCAGCTGAGCTATTTCAAATACTAAAAGATGCTGCTGCTAAAGTGCTGTACTCAATATGCCAGCAAATTTGGAAAACTCAGCAGTGGCCACAATATGGCAAAAGGTCAGCTTTCATTCCAATCCCAAAGAAGGGAAATGCCACAGAATATTCAAACTATCATACAATTGCACTAATTTCACATGCTAGCTAGGTCATGCTCGAAATTCTCCAAGCTAGGCTTTAGCAGTGCATGAACCGAGAACTTCCAGATGTACAAGTTGAATTTAGAAAAGGCAGAGGAACCAGAGATCAAATTGCCAACATCCAATGGATCATAGAAAAAACAAAAGAATTACAGTAAAACATCTACTTCTGTTTCAGTGACTACTCTAAAGCCTTTGACTGTGTGGATCACAACAAACTGTGGAAAATTCTTAAAAAGGTGGGACCACCTTACCCGCCTCCTGAGAAACCTGTATGCAGGTCAAGAAGCAACAGTTAGAACTGCATATGGAACAACAGACTATCTACACATTTGGAAAGGATACATCAAGGCTGTATATTGTCACACTGCTTAATTAACTTATATACAGACTACATCATGTGAAATGCTAGACTAGGTGAAGCACAAGCTGGAATCAAGATTGCTGGGAGAAATACCAAAAATATCAGATATGCAGATGATACCACTTTAATGGCAGAAAGTGAGGAGGACCTAAAATGCCTCTTGATGAAGGTGAAAGAGGAGCACGAAAAGCTGGCTTAAAACTCAACAGCCAAAAAACGAACAACATGGCACCTGAGCCTATCACTTCATGGCAAATAGATGGGCAAACAATAGAAACAGTGACAGACTTTACTTTCTTGGGTTCCAAAATCACTGTGAACAGGGACAGCAGTCATGAAATTAAAAGATGCTTGCTCCTTGGAAGAAAACCTATGACAAACCTAGATAGTATATTAAAAGGCAGAGATATCACTTTGCCAGCAAAGGTCCATATAAGCATGATATGTTTTTTTCCAGTGTCATGGGCAAGCAAAGGCATCTTCACTGACAGATATTGGGATCCTAATTATGATGAGAACAGTTCTGATGGGGAAAGTGATGAGGAAGAGAAGTTAGGTTATTTGCAGGGAATACCACTATGCGGGGAAGAAGACCTCTCTACTCTAACTTGGTGGGTGTGTCAAATGCTCCCATGAGGGTGGTCATTAGTACGAGGGGATGGTTCATTTCTCACAGGAAAGATCAAGAAAAGATACCCAGGCCGAGCGGACAAATATCTTTTCACACTAGCGACAAGCGCTGCCTGCAGCCCTGTCTCTCTGAGACCTCCTCCGAGGATGACTAAGTAGCTGATACTTTTATTGATAAAAAGCCTGGACCTGAAATAGCCCCACTCATAAAATTAGCAGTTTATAGACTTAAACTATCACCTTTGACAAACATTGATAAAGATGTTTACCTAGGCGCTAGTACAGAGCACAAAAGCTCTTCCACTTGTGCCTTTTTAATTACAGTTCAACACACTCTTTACAACTTGTAATTCCCTTTGTAGATTAAGAATTGTAAGAATGTTTTCTGTACAAATACATTTCCCCCCCACCCCCCCGAAGACAAAGGTGTTTACCTAGGCACTAGTAGAGGAGCAAAAAGCTCCAGTAGTAATCACTTTTGCATCTCTAGAGGAGCAAAAAGCTCTTGTAATAACCACTTTTGTGATTACTAATTAACTTGAGATTTCTAGTTGAGAAAATATAAAAGGGTAAGGTAAGATTGTGCGGGAGGCTCGCTCACGGAGATCAGCTGTGCCCAATGTGAAATAGAGACTCTCCAGCTCTGGGGTAAGAACTTCTGTTTACATTTGATTGAGTTCTGATTTTACTTAATTGAGTTCTGATTTTACTTAAGAAGTTCTGATTATTTGAGTTTTTATTATTTGTGCTTGCCTTTATTTGAATTCTGATTAATGGAATCTTGATTCTGATTATTATATGTTCATGATTAATAAAGCTACTCTTGGTTTGACAATACTTGAGACCACGACACTTTATTGTCCAAGTCCAAGACTCATGACTCTGAGGGTACTACATTGTGACTGTAAAAGGTCTCTGATCTATTTAAGATAGTATCTCTTAGTGAGAACTAGTAAGAATAGGAATCAGAGTAAGCTGCAGCACAGTGCTTGTGACACCAGTAGTCATGTATTGATGTGAGATTTGGACCATAGAGAAGAGTGAGCACTGAAAAACTAATGCCTTTGAACTGTGGTGTTAAAGAAGACTCTTGAGAATCCCTTGGACTGCATGGAGATCAAACCAGTCAATTCTAAAGAAAACCAAACCTGAATATTCATAGGAAGGCCTGATGCTGAAGCTGAAGCTCCAATACTTTGGCCGCCTGATGTGAAGAGATGACTCATTGGAAAAGACCCTGATGCTGGAAAGATATAAGACAGAAGGAGAAGGGGACTAGGGGGGAGGCTCACAATAAAATTAGCAGTTTATAGACTTAAACTATCACCTTTGACAAACATTGATAAAGATGTTTACATAGGCGCTAGTACAGAGCACAAAAGCTCTTCCACTTGTGCCTTTTTAATTACAGTTCAACACACTCTTTACAACTTGTAATTCCCTTTGTAGATTAAGAATTGTAAGAATGTTTTCTGTACAAATACATTTCCCCCCCACCCCCCCGAAGACAAAGGTGTTTACCTAGGCACTAGTAGAGGAGCAAAAAGCTCCAGTAGTAATCACTTTTGCATCTCTAGAGGAGCAAAAAGCTCTTGTAATAACCACTTTTGTGATTACTAATTAACTTGAGATTTCTAGTTGAGAAAATATAAAAGGGTAAGGTAAGATTGTGCGGGAGGCTCGCTCACGGAGATCAGCTGTGCCCAATGTGAAATAGAGACTCTCCAGCTCTGGGGTAAGAACTTCTGTTTACATTTGATTGAGTTCTGATTTTACTTAATTGAGTTCTGATTTTACTTAAGAAGTTCTGATTATTTGAGTTTTTATTATTTGTGCTTGCCTTTATTTGAATTCTGATTAATGGAATCTTGATTCTGATTATTATATGTTCATGATTAATAAAGCTACTCTTGGTTTGACAATACTTGAGACCACGACACTTTATTGTCCAAGTCCAAGACTCATGACTCTGAGGGTACTACATTGTGACTGTAAAAGGTCTCTGATCTATTTAAGATAGTATCTCTTAGTGAGAACTAGTAAGAATAGGAATCAGAGTAAGCTGCAGCACAGTGCTTGTGACACCAGTAGTCATGTATTGATGTGAGATTTGGACCATAGAGAAGAGTGAGCACTGAAAAACTAATGCCTTTGAACTGTGGTGTTAAAGAAGACTCTTGAGAATCCCTTGGACTGCATGGAGATCAAACCAGTCAATTCTAAAGAAAACCAAACCTGAATATTCATAGGAAGGCCTGATGCTGAAGCTGAAGCTCCAATACTTTGGCCGCCTGATGTGAAGAGATGACTCATTGGAAAAGACCCTGATGCTGGAAAGATATAAGACAGAAGGAGAAGGGGACTTCACGGAAAGAGATGGTTGGATGGCATCACTGAGTCAATGGACATGAGTTTGAGCCAGTTCAGGGAGATAGTGAAGGACAGTGAAACCTGCTGTTTTGCAGTCCATGGGGTTAAAAAGAGTTGGACACAACTGAGTGAATGAACCACAGCAACACAGGAGAGTATCAATAATAAAAGGACAGCCCAGAATAAAAGCTGCATTTCTGGCTGAAGGACAAAGTAGAAGACTGTATTAGAGTAAACTGGAAGGAGGTCATAGGAGGGTTCATGGAAAAAAATTATCAAATTTATTACTTAATGTTTTGGCACACAGAAATATTTTGCACTGCAACACAACTATTGTCTTATTTGGAAAAATAACAAATTAGAGGAAAACTAAAATGAATATTTGAGGAAGTTTTTGACTACAAAAATGTACTCTAAAATAAGTCACAGTATATTTTTGGCTCTGCAATGTAGGATATTTGCAAGGCAATAATAGTACTTTAAACACTAAGAATTGATATAACCAAAGCTGTGGTAGAGCACAATAATAGGAGAATGGGAACAGAGAAATTAAAAGGATAATAAAAAGAGAAAAACAGTAGACTGTTAGATCAAAACATTACTACACAATACGCAAATACTGAGAATTCAGAAAACAGCAGCACATATCTTTAGTTATAAATATCTAGGTGAATAAGGAACGAGAGAAAAATGTGAAATGTTAAAGAAAATTTTTTTTCCAAGAACTCATGACTCTGAGGGTACTACATTGTGACTGTAAAAGGTCTCTGATCTATTTAAGATAGTATCTCTTAGTGAGAACTAGTAAGAATCAGAATCAGAGTAAGCTGCAGCACAGTGCTTGTGACACCAGTAGTCATGTATTGATGTGAGATTTGGACCATAGAGAAGAGTGAGCACTGAAAAACTAATGCCTTTGAACTGTGGTGTTAAAGAAGACTCTTGAGAATCCCTTGGACTGCATGGAGATCAAACCAGTCAATTCTAAAGAAAACCAAACCTGAATATTCATAGGAAGGCCTGATGCTGAAGCTGAAGCTCCAATACTTTGGCCGCCTGATGTGAAGAGATGACTCATTGGAAAAGACCCTGATGCTGGAAAGATATAAGACAGAAGGAGAAGGGGACTTCACGGAAAGAGATGGTTGGATGGCATCACTGAGTCAATGGACATGAGTTTGAGCCAGTTCAGGGAGATAGTGAAGGACAGTGAAACCTGCTGTTTTGCAGTCCATGGGGTTAAAAAGAGTTGGACACAACTGAGTGAATGAACCACAGCAACACAGGAGAGTATCAATAATAAAAGGACAGCCCAGAATAAAAGCTGCATTTCTGGCTGAAGGACAAAGTAGAAGACTGTATTAGAGTAAACTGGAAGGAGGTCATAGGAGGGTTCATGGAAAAAAATTATCAAATTTATTACTTAATGTTTTGGCACACAGAAATATTTTGCACTGCAACACAACTATTGTCTTATTTGGAAAAATAACAAATTAGAGGAAAACTAAAATGAATATTTGAGGAAGTTTTTGACTACAAAAATGTACTCTAAAATAAGTCACAGTATATTTTTGGCTCTGCAATGTAGGATATTTGCAAGGCAATAATAGTACTTTAAACACTAAGAATTGATATAACCAAAGCTGTGGTAGAGCACAATAATAGGAGAATGGGAACAGAGAAATTAAAAGGATAATAAAAAGAGAAAAACAGTAGACTGTTAGATCAAAACATTACTACACAATACACAAATACTGAGAATTCAGAAAACAGCAGCACATATCTTTAGTTATAAATATCTAGGTGAATAAGAGAAAAAACAGTTATTGAGAGAAATAAAGGATAGAAATAAGAACTTGTTTTTTTCATAAGTTTTTTAAAAATATATGTTTATTATTTTAGAAAAATATTTAGATTTTCAATATATTTTGAAAGTTAGACATCCTGGAGGGAAAAAAGAGAAAAGCTCACTTTTAAAGCAGGAAGGCAGGGTGAAATACTATTTGAGGTAAGGAATGGGGAGAAACCTGTCGTAAGCAAAGTGGCTCCTGCATAGCTTCATGGCAAAATCCTGAAAGATGAATCCTTTTCAGAGAGAAAGCCACCTAGATGCTGCACAGGGGTAGAAGCTACCCCTGTGGTACAAAAACAAAAAGCCTGTGGATTTTCAAGAACCTTATTAGATTTGAGCCATGAAGATTTTAGAAAGGATGAAAACAAAAAAGCAGTCTATTTGATTAAACTCTGAGGTTTGCTTATGGAAGCCAAAGTGCCTGAGTGGAGCAATGCACCCAACAGCAGAAACAGTTTGTTTAATGAGAGAAGCAGAAGAAGCAATAAATGGAAATAGGACAGTCTTTTGAACATGGGTGAAAGCTGAGAATTCAAAGAAAGTGGACAAGAAAAAAAGGGAAGGAATTACAAGAACCAAGAGATTATATTTCTGCTTGAAAACTGTGAAGATTTACACTACAGGCAACATTACAGGTAAGTTAGTACAGGTCTAAAGAATTAAATCACGAGGTTGTCAATGACTATGTGATCCTGAGCAATTCAACAAGCCTTTTAGGTTTCAGATTCCAAAGTAAAAGATGAGGATAGTATCAAGTTCACAATTTTGAAGAATGCAACATTGAAATATATATTTTTTAATTCTGGCCTTTGTTTATTTATTTACTTATTTTCATTCATCTTTATTTTTCAGCCTGTGTGGGCCCCCCATTGCAGTGGCTTCTCTCATTGCAGAGCACCGGCTCTGGGCACATGCACTCCAGAGCGCTCGCTCGTAATTGGACACACCAGTCCACGTGGGATCTTCCTGGGCCAGGGATCAACTGGTGCCCCTTGCACTGCAAGGCGGACACTCCATCCACTGGACCACCAGGGAAGCCCTGAAATGATTTTAATAGATAAGAGCACTTAGGAAATGGTAAGTTTTCAAGGCAGAAAAGTTCGACTGTAAAAAGGAAATCTCCCCAAGAGAATACTAAAAGAGTTGGGGGGAGGTTAGTAAGGTGAGAGAGGACAGGAAAAGATGGTTTTTCTATCAGTCTATTCTGGAAAGAATGCATCAAGGCTATCATCTGTTTGACTGAACATCTCACGTGATCTATTCCCACTTGATTTTAGTATTTGAGATTGACAAAAATATTATCCTTTTACTGTAATCTAGAAATTTAAGAAACTTTCTCCTCAAGATTAAAAATATTTCCAATAGCACAATAATTTAAGTAAAGGTGAAGGTTGATATAATGGGAAATCTAGAACAAAACAGTAGGAAAATTGCTTCAGAGAAATGGCAAATGTATTTCAGAAAAGGTCTTTAAGTGATTGTGGTAAAAGCCTCTTTTTCCCATTATGAATTTTACACTGTTTTGCAACAACTTGGTTTTCCTCACTCTGACTTTCATTGCTTTGGCTACATATGTGAAGCTTCTGATTTTATGCTTTATTAGATCCTTGCCACATTACACTAAAGTGGTTAAGAATGTGAGAAAAATAAGAAATAAATATTTAACATGATAATGAAAGTAGCTACTGATATCTAATCTTCTGTAGTTTAAGGAAAATTCAGGTAAGTTAGTACAGGTCTAAAGAATTAAATCACGAGGTTGTCAATGACTATGTGATCCTGAGCAATTCAACAAGCCTTTTAGGTTTCAGATTCCAAAGTAAAAGATGAGGATAGTATCAAGTTCACAATTTTGAAGAATGCAACATTGAAATATATATTTTTTAATTCTGGCCTTTGTTTATTTATTTACTTATTTTCATTCATCTTTATTTTTCAGCCTGTGTGGGCCCCCCATTGCAGTGGCTTCTCTCATTGCAGAGCACCGGCTCTGGGCACATGCACTCCAGAGCGCTCGCTCGTAATTGGACACACCAGTCCACGTGGGATCTTCCTGGGCCAGGGATCAACTGGTGCCCCTTGCACTGCAAGGCGGACACTCCATCCACTGGACCACCAGGGAAGCCCTGAAATGATTTTAATAGATAAGAGCACTTAGGAAATGGTAAGTTTTCAAGGCAGAAAAGTTCGACTGTAAAAAGGAAATCTCCCCAAGAGAATACTAAAAGAGTTGGGGGGAGGTTAGTAAGGTGAGAGAGGACAGGAAAAGATGGTTTTTCTATCAGTCTATTCTGGAAAGAATGCATCAAGGCTATCATCTGTTTGACTGAACATCTCACGTGATCTATTCCCACTTGATTTTAGTATTTGAGATTGACAAAAATATTATCCTTTTACTGTAATCTAGAAATTTAAGAAACTTTCTCCTCAAGATTAAAAATATTTCCAATAGCACAATAATTTAAGTAAAGGTGAAGGTTGATATAATGGGAAATCTAGAACAAAACAGTAGGAAAATTGCTTCAGAGAAATGGCAAATGTATTTCAGAAAAGGTCTTTAAGTGATTGTGGTAAAAGCCTCTTTTTCCCATTATGAATTTTACACTGTTTTGCAACAACTTGGTTTTCCTCACTCTGACTTTCATTGCTTTGGCTACATATGTGAAGCTTCTGATTTTATGCTTTATTAGATCCTTGCCACATTACACTAAAGTGGTTAAGAATGTGAGAAAAATAAGAAATAAATATTTAACATGATAATGAAAGTAGCTACTGATATCTAATCTTCTGTAGTTTAGGGAACAGTGAAACCTCTGCATTTTGATAAAAATTTCCACCTAATTTGAATGATAATGGTTATCAAGAACTGCTTAAGTCTTTCAGGGAGTTAACAGGAGAAAAAAAAATTGAAAAAGCTCATAAACTGAATTTATTTACAGTAATTTTTTGAAGAGAAAGCCAAAATTTGAAGGATTTTTCTTGGTCAACCTTTAAAGCATTATTAGAATGTACCTCTCTGTCAAATACTGAGACTCATGGATTCATTTTGGGATTCTACAGTTTCACATAGCACTGGTAAAAGCAGGTGAATTGAATGTATCTACTACCTAAACTGTCAGCTGGTGAAAGAACATGGTAAAATGATAAGCTGAAACATCCTATATGCAATAGTTTGAATGGATATTTCAATTTCATTTATAATCACATTTTTTCTTTCATTTGGGAACATTTTGTTTGTTTGTTTATTTCACACAAGAGAAAAAGCCCAACATTATCGCAGAGTCTTTGTAGGCTGCAATGAATGGGCTGCATTTAGGGAAACTAGCTTTGTTGCCTTTCTCATGAAAGGACAGAGATTTCTGACTAGAAGTCACCCAGTGATACTCTTCCTATTTATTTGTTCAGCCTAGGGCTTCCAGTTCATTTTCAGTCTGAAAGCTTATACCAATGCTTCTCTTAGTTTCACATTTACAGGTGAAATTCAACTAACGTTAGTTTTTGAAAACACCTGAAAAAAAATTACAATAACTAAATCCTATACTACATCACAAATTGTTTAAAACCACAGATTTCAAAATGTCTAGTAAGTGCAATAAGGACAAATATCTAAGGTCACCCTATACATCCAAGTTACCAATAGGACTGTCCATCCTTTGACTGCCAAGTAGTCAACATTGAATCTGAACAATGTTTATAATACTGAATCTAAGTGATAACTTCTAATGTATTTTTTAAGGGGCCTTTGCAATGCATAAAACATTTCCAAGTTCCCACTATAACTATAACAATTGCTTTTTTGTAGAGGGCTTAGCAGGTATTCTTTTCAGGAAGGCAGTTGAGTTAGCAGGCCAGGACTCAGTTCCTTCATTTTTTTTTTTTTTTTTTTTTTTTTAATTTTTAGAGAGTTTTGTTGTTCACAGACATGTATGTTCCCAGATCAGTCATATGCACATCTCTGGTCCCCTCCCCACTCCAACTGCCCCCCATCCCACCCCTCCAGGCCATCGCACCACACCCTTGCAGGATCTCAATTCCTGCAGCATAATGACAACAACTATCTTTTTCACATATGATAGTGTAGGTTTCCATGTTACTCCCTCTATGCCTCCCATCCACTGTTCATTCCCTACAATGTCCGTATGTCTATTCTCTATGTCTGTTTTGTCATAGCTTCACTGCATGTGTTAACATTACCCTCTTACTAGATTCCATATATATGTGTTAGTATATTGTACTTGTCCTTCTCTTTCTGACTGACTTCACTTTTTATGATAGGTTCTAGAGCCAGCCACCTCATTAGGGGCTGATTCTTCTGCATTTCTTTTCTTTTTTTTAAAAAAAGATTTATTTATTTATTTATTTTGGGCGGGGGTCGGGTTGGGGAGGGAGGGGAGCAGGCGGGCCACTTCTATTGGTCTTTCATTTCTCTATCTTCATCCGTCTTTGTTCTTTGGCCCACGTGGGCCTCCCATCGCAGTGGCATCTGTCATTGTAGAGCACTGGCTCTGGGCGTATGCACTCCAGAGCTCTGGCTCGGCGATTTGGACACATCAGTCCAGCCACTCCGCGGCACGTGGGATCTTCCCAGGCCAGGGATCGAACCGGCACCCCTTGCAATGCAAGGCAGTGTCCTTACCCACTGGACCACCAGGGGAAGCCCTCTGCATTTCTTTTTATAGCTGTGTAGCATTCCACTGTATATATGTACCAGAGCTTCTTTATCTTTCTTCCGTCAATGGACATCTAAGTTGCTTCCATGTTCTAGCTATTGTATAGAGAGCTCCAATGAACATTAGGGTACAGGTGTTTCTTTCAGTTTTGATTTCATCGGGGTATAAGCCTAATGGTGGGATTGCTGGGTCGTATGGTGCCTCTATTTTTAGTTTTTGAAGGAATCTCCATACTGTCTTCCATAGAGGCTGTATCAATTTACATTCCCACCAGCAATGCAAGAGGGTTCCCTTTTCTCCGCACCCTCTCCAGCATTTATTGTCTGTTGATTTGTGGATGATGGCCATTCTGATGGGTATGAAGTGATATCTCAGTGTAGTTTTGATTTGCATCTCTCTAATGATAAGTGAGGTTGAGCATTGTTTCACGTGTTTTGGGGCCATCTGTATGTCCTCTTTGGAGAGGTGTCTGTTTAGATCTTTTTCCCATTTTTTGATTGGGTTGTTCATTTTTCTGGTGCTGAGTTGTCTGAGTTGCTCGTAGATTTTGGAGATTAATTCTTTGTCTGTTGTTTCACTTGCTATGATTCTCTCCCACTCTGTGGGCTGTCTGTTCAGCTTTATTGTAATTTCTTTTGCTGTACAAAAGCTCTGAAGTTTCATTAGGTTCTACATGCTAATTTTTCTTTTTAGTTCCGCTATTCTAGTAGGTGGGTCAGAGAAGATCTTGCTTTGATTGATGTCCTTGAGGGTTTTGCCTATATTCTCCCCTAAGAGTTGGATGGTTTCTGGTCTTACATTGAGGTCTTTAATCCATTTTGAGTTGATCTTTGTGTATGATGTCAGGGAATGTTCCAACTTCATTTTTTTGCATGTAGCTGTCCAATTTTCCCAGCACCACTTGTTGAAGAGGCTGTCTTTGTCCCATTTTATAGTTTTGCCTCCTTTGTCAAAAATAAGGTACCCATAGGTGCATGGATTTATCTCTGGGTTCTCAATCTTGTTCCATTGATTGATATTTCTGTTTTTGTGCCAGTACCACTGTCTTGATGACTATTGCTTTGTTGTAGAGTCTGAAGTGGGGGAGGCTGATCCAGCTCCACTGGACCACCAGGGGAAGCCCTCTGCATTTCTTTTTATAGCTGTGTAGCATTCCACTGTATATATGTACCAGAGCTTCTTTATCTTTCTTCCGTCAATGGACATCTAAGTTGCTTCCATGTTCTAGCTATTGTATAGAGAGCTCCAATGAACATTAGGGTACAGGTGTTTCTTTCAGTTTTGATTTCATCGGGGTATAAGCCTAATGGTGGGATTGCTGGGTCGTATGGTGCCTCTATTTTTAGTTTTTGAAGGAATCTCCATACTGTCTTCCATAGAGGCTGTATCAATTTACATTCCCACCAGCAATGCAAGAGGGTTCCCTTTTCTCCGCACCCTCTCCAGCATTTATTGTCTGTTGATTTGTGGATGATGGCCATTCTGATGGGTATGAAGTGATATCTCAGTGTAGTTTTGATTTGCATCTCTCTAATGATAAGTGAGGTTGAGCATTGTTTCACGTGTTTTGGGGCCATCTGTATGTCCTCTTTGGAGAGGTGTCTGTTTAGATCTTTTTCCCATTTTTTGATTGGGTTGTTCATTTTTCTGGTGCTGAGTTGTCTGAGTTGCTCGTAGATTTTGGAGATTAATTCTTTGTCTGTTGTTTCACTTGCTATGATTCTCTCCCACTCTGTGGGCTGTCTGTTCAGCTTTATTGTAATTTCTTTTGCTGTACAAAAGCTCTGAAGTTTCATTAGGTTCTACATGCTAATTTTTCTTTTTAGTTCCGCTATTCTAGTAGGTGGGTCAGAGAAGATCTTGCTTTGATTGATGTCCTTGAGGGTTTTGCCTATATTCTCCCCTAAGAGTTGGATGGTTTCTGGTCTTACATTGAGGTCTTTAATCCATTTTGAGTTGATCTTTGTGTATGATGTCAGGGAATGTTCCAACTTCAATTTTTTTGCATGTAGCTGTCCAATTTTCCCAGCACCACTTGTTGAAGAGGCTGTCTTTGTCCCATTTTATAGTTTTGCCTCCTTTGTCAAAAATAAGGTACCCATAGGTGCATGGATTTATCTCTGGGTTCTCAATCTTGTTCCATTGATTGATATTTCTGTTTTTGTGCCAGTACCACTGTCTTGATGACTATTGCTTTGTTGTAGAGTCTGAAGTGGGGGAGGCTGATCCCTCCAGCTCCATTCTTCTTCCTCAGGATTGCTTTGGCTATTCGGGGTCTTTTGTGTTTCCATATGAACCGTGCTATTCTTTGGTCTAGTTCTGTGAAGAATGTCATTGGTAGTTTGACAGGGATGGCATTGAATCTGTAGATGACATTTGGTAGTATGGTCATTTTCACAATATTGATTCTTCTGACCCAGGAACATGGAATATCTCTCCAGCTGTTTAAGTCTTGTTTAATTTCTTTCATGAGTGTCTTGTTATTTTCTGCGTACAGTTCTTTTGTTTCTTTGGGTAAGTTTATTCCTAGATATTTGATTCTCTTGGTTGCAATGGTGAAGGGGATTACCTCTTTGATTTCATTTTCTGATTTTTCATTGTTTGTATATAAGAATGCCAGTGATTTCTGTGTATTGATTTTGCATCCCACAACTTTGCTAAATTCATTTATTAGCCTTAGTAGTTTTTTCATAGTGTCTTTGGGGTTTTCTATATATAATATCATGTCATCTGCAAATAGAGAGAGTTTTACCTCTTCTTTTCCAATCTGGATTCCTTTTATTTGTTTTTCTTCTCTTATTGCTGTTGCTAGAACTTCCAGGACTATGTTGAATAATAGTGGTGAAAGTGGACACCCCTGTCTTGTTCCTGATTTTAGAGAGTATGCTTTCAGTTTCTCACCATTGAGGATACTGTTCGCTGTGGGCTTCTCATATATAGCGTTCACTATGTTGAGATAGGTTCCTTCTACGCCCATTTTTTGAAGAGTTTTTTTTAATATCGTAAGTGGGTGTTGGATTTTGTCAAAGGCTTTTTCTGCATCTATTGAGATTATCATGTGATTTTTGTCTCTCAATTTGTTGATATGGTGTATCACATTAATTAAAAATATGGAATGCTTCACGGATTTGCGTGTCATCCTTGCCTAGTGGCCATGCTAATCTTCTCTGTATCATTCGAATTTTAGTATATGTGCTGCCGAAGCGAGCATTCAGTTCCATTTTTGATGCTACATGTGTTCTCCTCAAGACAAGGTTAATTCTTTATTGGGTACCTGGTTATGTTACTTGATTATTGAGAAAATTCAATTCTCTAAATTAATTCTAGAAATAAAGCTAACAATAAATATGCTTTAATAATTTGTAATGTGACAAAACTTTAACAGAATTAAAGACAAAATTTAAGTACTTCAAATTAGGCTTTGCTGTGTTTTCAACAGAAAGTTCTTTTAAAAAATATAAAACTCTGACTCTGTTAGGGATAGCAATTACTGGGAAACACATTCACGGGGGAAACTTTGAATCATTCTTAATGTCACACCCTTTGAACAAGGAGATTTCAGAAATATAATGACTGTCATTAAATAGTTTAAATCAAGAAAAAGACACACAAACCAGAAATCTCAACTATGACATGCACTTCCTTCATACTGCTTTCTGACAACCCACTGGAACAACATACCTGAACTTTGCTGGACACTTTAGGTGCTCTTCCACCAAAAGCACATCATCAGTGCACAATTTTACTGCAGTCAGTTATACTGAGGACTTTCACACAGAGACTGGAATCTAGATTTTGATCTAGACAGAGATAGACTGGGGGATTCAAGTTATGCCAGCACCAAATTGTATCTTTAAAGTGGTTTCCTTTTTGTGCTTCTTATTGAAATACAGCTTACATACCATAAAATTCACCTTGTTTAAGTCTACAATTGAGTGAGTTCTAACATATTTCTAAAGTTGTACAATTGTAACTAATATCTAATTTCAGAATATTTCATCACTCCAGAAAGAAACCTCCATAAGTATTAGTAGCTTTACTCATTCTCCCTGATCCAAGTTCCTAGAAACCAACTTATCTACTTTGTGCCTCCATGAATCTATATATCTTGGACATTTCATGTAAAAGGAATCATACACTATGTAGCCCTTTGTGTCTTAACATAAGATTTACAAGATTCATCCATAAACCACATTTTATTTATCCATTCTTCAGTTAATGGACCATGGGGGGGGGGGTCTTTGAGCTTTTAACAAATTGAAGAATAAAAGCCATATAATCACTTCAGTAGATGCAGAAAAACCTTTTGATAAAATTCAATATCCATTTATGATGAAATTAAAACTCCCCCAAAATATGGATATAGAGGGAAAACAACTCAACATAACAAAGGCCAGGAGTCATAAGATCATGCTCAAGGTGAAAAGCTGAAAGCATTTTCTCTAAGGTCAAGAATCAGACAAGGATTCACACTCTCACTAGTTTTATTCCACACAGTGTTTGAAGTCCTAGACACAACAATTAGAGAAGAAAAAGAAATAAAAAGGAATCTAAATTTGAAGGAAAAAGTAAAACTGTCACTGTTTACAGAAGATATGATACTATACATAGAAAATCCTAATGACACCACCAGAAATCACTAGGTATCATCAATGAATTGGTAAAGTTGCAGCATGAAAAATTAATATACAAAAATCTGCTGTATTTCTATATACTAAGAATGAACTCTCAGAAAAGTTAAGGAAAGAATTCTACCTACAATCATATCAAAAAGAAAGAAATATCTAGGACTAAACTTACTCAAGGAGATTCAAGAACTACATTTGCTGGACACTTTAGGTGCTCTTCCACCAAAAGCACATCATCAGTGCACAATTTTACTGCAGTCAGTTATACTGAGGACTTTCACACAGAGACTGGAATCTAGATTTTGATCTAGACAGAGATAGACTGGGGGATTCAAGTTATGCCAGCACCAAATTGTATCTTTAAAGTGGTTTCCTTTTTGTGCTTCTTATTGAAATACAGCTTACATACCATAAAATTCACCTTGTTTAAGTCTACAATTGAGTGAGTTCTAACATATTTCTAAAGTTGTACAATTGTAACTAATATCTAATTTCAGAATATTTCATCACTCCAGAAAGAAACCTCCATAAGTATTAGTAGCTTTACTCATTCTCCCTGATCCAAGTTCCTAGAAACCAACTTATCTACTTTGTGCCTCCATGAATCTATATATCTTGGACATTTCATGTAAAAGGAATCATACACTATGTAGCCCTTTGTGTCTTAACATAAGATTTACAAGATTCATCCATAAACCACATTTTATTTATCCATTCTTCAGTTAATGGACCATGGGGGGGGGGGTCTTTGAGCTTTTAACAAATTGAAGAATAAAAGCCATATAATCACTTCAGTAGATGCAGAAAAACCTTTTGATAAAATTCAATATCCATTTATGATGAAATTAAAACTCCCCCAAAATATGGATATAGAGGGAAAACAACTCAACATAACAAAGGCCAGGAGTCATAAGATCATGCTCAAGGTGAAAAGCTGAAAGCATTTTCTCTAAGGTCAAGAATCAGACAAGGATTCACACTCTCACTAGTTTTATTCCACACAGTGTTTGAAGTCCTAGACACAACAATTAGAGAAGAAAAAGAAATAAAAAGGAATCTAAATTTGAAGGGAAAAAGTAAAACTGTCACTGTTTACAGAAGATATGATACTATACATAGAAAATCCTAATGACACCACCAGAAATCACTAGGTATCATCAATGAATTGGTAAAGTTGCAGCATGAAAAATTAATATACAAAAATCTGCTGTATTTCTATATACTAAGAATGAACTCTCAGAAAAGTTAAGGAAAGAATTCTACCTACAATCATATCAAAAAGAAAGAAATATCTAGGACTAAACTTACTCAAGGAGATTCAAGACCTATAGTTGGAAAACTGTAAGAAAATGATGAAAGAAACTGAAGTTAGCACAACCACATGGAAAGATATACCATGTTCAAAGACTGGAAGAATGAATACTGTTAAAATGACCATATTACCCAAAGCAATCTAAAGACTCAATGAAAATCTCTATAAAAACTATACCAATGGAATTTTTTTACAGAACTAGAGCAAATAATATTGAAATTTCCATAGAAATACAAAATTTTAAAATAGACCAAACAATCTTGAGAGCAAAGGAAAAAGCTAGAAGTATTATGCTCTCTGACTTCAAACCATACTGCAAGTGAAGCAACAGAAAGACAGACATGGACAGTGGACATATGGACATTGTGGGGAAGGAACAGTGGGTGGGTGAGAGGCGTAAAGGAAGTAGCATGAAGGCCTGTACTATCATAAGTGAAGAAAATAGCTCTAGTCATTGCTCTGTGAGAAAAGGGGATCCTTCAGGGGTGCTGTGTGATGGTTGGGAGGGGTGGGAAGGAGGAGGTATACATATGACTAATCTGGGAACATACATATCTGTAAACAACAAAACTCTGTAAAAGTTAAAAGTAAAATAAAGGTTTAAAAAAAAAAAAACCATACTGCAAAGCTCCAATAATCAAAACAATACAATACTGGCATAAAAATATATACATAAATCAATAGAATAGAGTGGTGAGTCCAGAAATAAACACATGTACTTGTTTTTTTTTTATTTTTTTTATTTTTATTTTTTGGCCACTTCTATTGGTCTTTCATTTATTTCCATCTTTGTTCTTTTTGCCTGTGTGGGCCTCCCATCGCAGCGCCCTCTCTCACTGCAGAGTACCAGCTCTGGGCACATGCACTCCAGAGCTCTGACTCGGTAGTTGGACACATCCGTCCAGCTGCTCTGCCCAGGCCTGGGATTGAACTGATGCCCCTTGTACTGCCCCTTGTATCCTTACCCACTGAACCAGCAGGGAAGTCCCACATGTACTTATTTATGGTTAATTTATCTAAGACAAAACAGGCAAGAATATGGAGAAAAAATGGTCTTTTCAATAATGGATGCTGTGAAACTGGACACATAATAGAATAAAACAACATTTCCTAACATCATATACAGAAAGAAGCTCAAAATGGATTAAATACTTATATGCAAAACCAAAAAATCATAAAACTTCTATAAGAAAACATAAGCAGAACACTCTTTGGCAAATACCATAGAAATATTTGTTCAGATCTGTCTCCTAAGGCAAAGGACATAAAGAGCATGATACTGGGTTGGCCAAAAAGTTCCCTGAGGTAACATATTATAGAAAAACCTAAATGAATTTCTGGCCAACACAATCTAAACAAATTGAGCCAAATTAAACTTAACAGCTCTCACACTGCAAAGAAATCATCAACATAAGGAAAAAAGATCTGAAATGAGTTAAAATATTTGCAAATATGATGACCTATAAGAGATTACTATTCAAAGTATATAAACAACTCAACATGGAACAAGCAACCTGATTGCAAAATGGGCACAAGATCTAAATAGACATTTTTCCAAAGATGACATACAATGGTTAACAGGCACATGAAAAGATGCTCAATATCACCAATTGTCAGAGAACTGCAACTCAAAACCATAGGGAGATACCACCCTGAACTTATGAAAATGATTATCTTTAAAAAGACCACAAATAACAAATATGGAGGATGTAGAGCCAAGGGAACCCTGTACACTGTTGATAGGAACGTCAACTGGGGCATCCATCATGGAAAGCAGCATGGAGGTTTACTCAAAAAACTAAAAATGGGCCTGGATGGGTGGGGTAGGGGGAGTGGAATAGATATGACTAATCTGAAATTATACACATCTGTAAACAGCAAAACTCTGTAAAAGCAAAATTAAAAAAAACTGAAAATAGAACTACTATCTGCTGCAGCAGTTCCACTCATTGGTATATACCAAAGAAAACAAAACTACTAATTTGAAAAAAATATATGCACCTGGGCTTCCCTGGTGGTCCTGCGGGTAAAGACTCAACTTTGCAGTGCAAGGGGCACCGGTTCGGTCCCTGGCCAGGGGAGATCCCATGTGCCACGGAGTAGCTGAACCAATGTGTCCAATTATGAGCCAGTGCTCTAGAGCACATGCGCCCAGAGCCAGTGCTCTGCAACAAGAGAGGTCACTGCACTGGGAGGCCCATGTCAACTAAAAAAAGATGAACAGCTTGAGAGTTGTGGGTTAAGTTTTATTTGGGGCATAATTAGGACTGCAGCCTGGGAGGCAGCACCGCAGACAGCTCTGAGAGACTGCAGGGGTGGGTGGGGGCGAGATTCATATCATTAGTCAGTTTACAAAGAGTCCCCAGTTAGTCACAAGAATCTGATGTCACCATGAGGAGATTTAGTGCTTTTCTAAATATGAGAAGATGCAAGGATTGAGATAACAAAATCTGTTCCCAAAAGCATCTACCTGTTTAAATACCTGCCCCACCAGACTCCCTGGAGCACAGAGTGCCTCTGCCCAACCCTGATCTCTATCAGGGGGTGTTGAAGAGAATTACTATTCAAAGTATATAAACAACTCAACATGGAACAAGCAACCTGATTGCAAAATGGGCACAAGATCTAAATAGACATTTTTCCAAAGATGACATACAATGGTTAACAGGCACATGAAAAGATGCTCAATATCACCAATTGTCAGAGAACTGCAACTCAAAACCATAGGGAGATACCACCCTGAACTTATGAAAATGATTATCTTTAAAAAGACCACAAATAACAAATATGGAGGATGTAGAGCCAAGGGAACCCTGTACACTGTTGATAGGAACGTCAACTGGGGCATCCATCATGGAAAGCAGCATGGAGGTTTACTCAAAAAACTAAAAATGGGCCTGGATGGGTGGGGTAGGGGGAGTGGAATAGATATGACTAATCTGAAATTATACACATCTGTAAACAGCAAAACTCTGTAAAAGCAAAATTAAAAAAAACTGAAAATAGAACTACTATCTGCTGCAGCAGTTCCACTCATTGGTATATACCAAAGAAAACAAAACTACTAATTTGAAAAAAATATATGCACCTGGGCTTCCCTGGTGGTCCTGCGGGTAAAGACTCAACTTTGCAGTGCAAGGGGCACCGGTTCGGTCCCTGGCCAGGGGAGATCCCATGTGCCACGGAGTAGCTGAACCAATGTGTCCAATTATGAGCCAGTGCTCTAGAGCACATGCGCCCAGAGCCAGTGCTCTGCAACAAGAGAGGTCACTGCACTGGGAGGCCCATGTCAACTAAAAAAAGATGAACAGCTTGAGAGTTGTGGGTTAAGTTTTATTTGGGGCATAATTAGGACTGCAGCCTGGGAGGCAGCACCGCAGACAGCTCTGAGAGACTGCAGGGGTGGGTGGGGGCGAGATTCATATCATTAGTCAGTTTACAAAGAGTCACCAGTTAGTCACAAGAATCTGATGTCACCATGAGGAGATTTAGTGCTTTTCTAAATATGAGAAGATGCAAGGATTGAGATAACAAAATCTGTTCCCAAAAGCATCTACCTGTTTAAATACCTGCCCCACCAGACTCCCTGGAGCACAGAGTGCCTCTGCCCAACCCTGATCTCTATCAGGGGGTGTTGAAGGTCAGCAGCTTTCAACAGCACCAGGTCTCAACCTCACCCTGATCTCCTTCAGCGGGTATTGAAGGTCAGCAGTTCTCAACAACACAGGGTCTGGTCTCTGCAGAGGCAGATGGCAAATGTCCTTGTTGTTCAGGCATTGGCAATGTAATTGGTTAATGCCAGTTTGTAGTTGATACCCACACAGGTCAAAGAATAAAGATGAATGAAAATACATAAATAAATAACCAATAAAATAGGCCAAAATTAAAAGAAAAATGCATGCATCTAAATGTTCATAGCAGCTTTGTTTAGAATAGATGAGATAAGGAAGCAACCTACATGTCTATCACAAATAAAGAAGATATGGTATACAATGGTATATATATCAAAGAATATTGAACTCTGTCTAGTATTTCTAGTGGCTGGACTCCCTCAGAGAAAATTTTCATTGTTTTTTTCTTGTGTATGGGTCATACATTTTTTTTTCTTTGCATCTATCTCTCTTTTCAACTATATATTCCCAATAACATAATGTGGCAATTATGGTAATCAGGTTTCTCTTTCTCCAACGTTTGCTATGGTTGTTTTTGCTGTTTTTCATTTGTTTAGTAACTTAGTGAAACTAATTCGGTAAACCCAATATTCTTTGACATAGGTGGTCATTGAAGTCTCTGTTCAGTTCACTTGTTGTCATCATTGTTCAGTCACTAAGTGAAAGGAGTTAACAGGCAGATTTGAAAAGGAGGCAGCAGGTCCCAAGGATGAAAGGGAGAGGAATAAGAAGAAAGAAAGGCAAAGGATTTCAATGCTGAAACTGAAACTAAGTTTCTTGTCTTATTTTAATGCTGTGGGCCTAGCAAGGCTTTTACATTAGAATGTTTCACCCAGCCCTGAGGCCTGGAGACCGTCTTCTAGCTAATCTCTTAATGTTGTGGGTGTAGGCCTACAGAGCCTTTACAACTGTAAAATATTCTTTTAAACTACTGTTAATAACCAACTGAAAAAGCATAAAATGCCACACCTAAAGTGGCTTCTGGGATACTCTTCTATCCCTCTTCTAGTGTCTATGCTGGGAGCTTTTCCCTATCCTTTCTTACTTTAATAAACTTTTCACTGCATGAAGCTCTGAGTGACCATCGCCAAGTGTTTTGATCCCAATGTGAATTCTTCTCCATTGGAGATAAGGAATCCGACACTGTTCACGGTAACCTATGGTCGTCTATCACCTATTACTAAGTCATGTCCACCTCTTTCGTGACCCCATGAGACTGCAGCCTGCCAGGCTCCTCTGTTCATGGGATTTTGCAGGCAAGAATACTGGAGTGGATTGTCATTTTCTTCTCTGAGGGATCTTCTCAAACCATTGGTCAAACCCACATCTTCTGTATTGGCAGGCAGATTCTTTACCGCTAAGTCACCTGGAAAGCCTTTCAGTTGGCTTAGTGGTTAATTAATGACTGGAAGAGATTTCCCTAAATCCCCTAAATTCCAGGGCCCTTGTTGAGGAGCCCTGTGCATATGTTGGGGCATGACTTTAATGCACAGATAGGCAGTATACTACTTTTCCTTAGCCTTCACTTTTTATTTTCATGGATCCTCAAAGTCAGCTAGAAATGAGAGCCTTCGTATGACAGTTTGGAGGGGTGGGATGGGGGGGATATACATATGACTAATCTGAGAACATACATATCTGTAAACAACAAAACTCTGTAAAAGTTAAAAGTAAAATAAAAGTTTAAGGAAAAAAAAAAGAAATGAGAGCCTTCTTATGGTTCTCTCAGATCTTTCTGGGCATGTGCAACAGTCCTATACATGTGCATAATTTTCTAGATCCCCAGAAATATGTCAGAGATTTTAAAGCTCCCTGTGACATCTTCATTCCCTAGGGTAGTTTTAAATGTTTTCATTAGCTTGTGGTTTGCCCCAACTGTTGTCATCACCTCAGGCAGATATGATATATTATTGAAACTGACTGTTTTTGATAAACGCTACTGTAGACAAGACAGTTTCTATGAGCTATAGATCAAATAAAGCAAGTGGGATTTTTTTTAGAGAACTTCCAGATGGGTCTATAGAAACAACTACGGGAAGCTGAAAAGCATAAAATGCCACACCTAAAGTGGCTTCTGGGATACTCTTCTATCCCTCTTCTAGTGTCTATGCTGGGAGCTTTTCCCTATCCTTTCTTACTTTAATAAACTTTTCACTGCATGAGGCTCTGAGTGACCATCGCCAAGTGTGTTGATCCCAATGTGAATTCTTCTCCATTGGAGATAAGGAATCCGACACTGTTCACGGTAACCTATGGTCGTCTATCACCTATTACTAAGTCATGTCCACCTCTTTCGTGACCCCATGAGACTGCAGCCTGCCAGGCTCCTCTGTTCATGGGATTTTGCAGGCAAGAATACTGGAGTGGATTGTCATTTTCTTCTCTGAGGGATCTTCTCAAACCATTGGTCAAACCCACATCTTCTGTATTGGCAGGCAGATTCTTTACCGCTAAGTCACCTGGAAAGCCTTTCAGTTGGCTTAGTGGTTAATTAATGACTGGAAGAGATTTCCCTAAATCCCCTAAATTCCAGGGCCCTTGTTGAGGAGCCCTGTGCATATGTTGGGGCATGACTTTAATGCACAGATAGGCAGTATACTACTTTTCCTTAGCCTTCACTTTTTATTTTCATGGATCCTCAAAGTCAGCTAGAAATGAGAGCCTTCGTATGACAGTTTGGAGGGTGGGATGGGGGATATACATATGACTAATCTGAGAACATACATATCTGTAAACAACAAAACTCTGTAAAAGTTAAAAGTAAAATAAAAGTTTAAGGAAAAAAAAAAGAAATGAGAGCCTTCTTATGGTTCTCTCAGATCTTTCTGGGCATGTGCAACAGTCCTATACATGTGCATAATTTTCTAGATCCCCAGAAATATGTCAGAGATTTTAAAGCTCCCTGTGACATCTTCATTCCCTAGGGTAGTTTTAAATGTTTTCATTAGCTTGTGGTTTGCCCCAACTGTTGTCATCACCTCAGGCAGATATGATATATTATTGAAACTGACTGTTTTTGATAAACGCTACTGTAGACAAGACAGTTTCTATGAGCTATAGATCAAATAAAGCAAGTGGGATTTTTTTTAGAGAACTTCCAGATGGGTCAGATAATGACAGTTTTATGGGAATTGGACTGTGGAAGAACTCTAATCCATTCTCCAGAGTTCTTCCTCCTCCTTTAGAGGCAGAAATGCTGATGGTTTTCACCATGGTGTCAAGGGTATTGATTTTGGAGGATACCACATTGCTAAAGAGAAGGGAATGGATCTAAGAAAAATTAAAATGCCACACAGCTCATTGTTATTACTGAGATTTAGTCAGTTACCTTATATAAATATGTCTCACATTGGGCAAACAGAATTTGTGTTTATAAGTAATGTGGGTGTGCTCAGTCATATCCAACTCTATTGAGGCCCGATGGACAGACTGTAGCCCCCCGGACTCCTATGTCCATAGGATTTTCCAAGCAAGAATACTGGAGTGGCTTGCCATTTCCTTCTCCAGGAGATCATCCAGACCCAGAATTGAACCCAAGTCTCTGAATTGGCAGGCAGATTCTTTACCAATGCTCTACATGGGAAGCACTTAGCTTTATCACAATTACTACCATATATTACTTTGTCCTGTTCTTGAACTTCATATAAATAAGATACTATTTTTTATGTCTTTTATCTATACTTTTGTGTCTTGCATTTTGCACGGATACACACATGTTGCTGAGTATATAAAATGTTAGACACTCAATCGTGTCCGACCCTTTGAGAACCCATGGACTGTAGCTTGCCAGGCTCCTCTGTCCATGGGATTCTCCAGGCAAGAATATTAGAGTGGGTTACCATTTCCTTCTCCAGGGGATCTTCCTGACATAGGAATCAAGCCTGGGTCTCCTGCATTGCAGGCGGATTCTGCATTGCAGATTGAGTATACAAGGGGTTAGATGTTTTCTATTGTTGTTAGAAGATACCACTATCTGTTTATCTGTCCAACTACTGATGAACATCTGTGGTGCTTCTATTTGGGAACTATAAGGGTTTTAAATGTTTTCATTAGCTTGTGGTTTGCCCCAACTGTTGTCATCACCTCAGGCAGATATGATATATTATTGAAACTGACTGTTTTGATAAACGCTACTGTAGACAAGACAGTTTCTATGAGCTATAGATCAAATAAAGCAAGTGGGATTTTTTTTAGAGAACTTCCAGATGGGTCAGATAATGACAGTTTTATGGGAATTGGACTGTGGAAGAACTCTAATCCATTCTCCAGAGTTCTTCCTCCTCCTTTAGAGGCAGAAATGCTGATGGTTTTCACCATGGTGTCAAGGGTATTGATTTTGGAGGATACCACATTGCTAAAGAGAAGGGAATGGATCTAAGAAAAATTAAAATGCCACACAGCTCATTGTTATTACTGAGATTTAGTCAGTTACCTTATATAAATATGTCTCACATTGGGCAAACAGAATTTGTGTTTATAAGTAATGTGGGTGTGCTCAGTCATATCCAACTCTATTGAGGCCCGATGGACAGACTGTAGCCCCCCGGACTCCTATGTCCATAGGATTTTCCAAGCAAGAATACTGGAGTGGCTTGCCATTTCCTTCTCCAGGAGATCATCCAGACCCAGAATTGAACCCAAGTCTCTGAATTGGCAGGCAGATTCTTTACCAATGCTCTACATGGGAAGCACTTAGCTTTATCACAATTACTACCATATATTACTTTGTCCTGTTCTTGAACTTCATATAAATAAGATACTATTTTTTATGTCTTTTATCTATACTTTTGTGTCTTGCATTTTGCACGGATACACACATGTTGCTGAGTATATAAAATGTTAGACACTCAATCGTGTCCGACCCTTTGAGAACCCATGGACTGTAGCTTGCCAGGCTCCTCTGTCCATGGGATTCTCCAGGCAAGAATATTAGAGTGGGTTACCATTTCCTTCTCCAGGGGATCTTCCTGACATAGGAATCAAGCCTGGGTCTCCTGCATTGCAGGCGGATTCTGCATTGCAGATTGAGTATACAAGGGGTTAGATGTTTTCTATTGTTGTTAGAAGATACCACTATCTGTTTATCTGTCCAACTACTGATGAACATCTGTGGTGCTTCTATTTGGGAACTATTATGAATAAAGATATGATGAACATTCTTATACTGTCTTTTTATTCATTCCTCTTGGGTATATACCTAGAAGTGGAATTGCTGGATCATTAGGCAGACAGCTGTTTAGCTTTAACAGGCACTGCCAAATGGTTGTTCCAACTGGTCAAAGCAATTCGCTTTCCCACCAAAAGTACATAAAAGCTTCAGTTTCTCTCCAAACAATCTAAAACTTGGTATGGTTAGTTTTTTTAATTTCAGCCATTCTGATAGATATGCATGGGTACTTCATTGGGCTTAAATTTGCATATTCCTAATAAATTATATTGAACACCTTTTCATATGTCTATCAGCTATTTTGGTTTCTATTTTGACCTCTATTTTCACTCTAATTTTTTTTAATTCTACAAATATTTATTAGGAATCTGATGTCTAAAAGAGATACAGGTATTAAATAGCCTGTCCTCAAAGAACTCACAAACTAAAGAGAGTATGTTAGTGTATGTGTGTGCTCAGCCATGTCTGATGCTTCCTGACTCCATGGACTATAGCCTTCCAGGCTCCTCTATGGAATTTTCCAGCCAAGAATAGTAGAGTGTGTTGCCATTTTCTTCTCCAGGGGGTCTTCCCGACCCAGGGATAAAATTCATGTTTCTTGCATTTCCTGCATTAGCACACAGACTCTTTCTGTGCCATCTGTGAAGTCCTCAAACTAAAGAGAAATACTAATGAACAAATGGTTAAGATCTAGGGTGTAAGTGTGATGATAGATAATCAGAGAAGAGGCATGTAATCCAAGTGTGCAGCCTGAAAAAGGCTTCTTAAAGGCAGTGAATCTAACACTAAGATTTAAAAGACAGAAAGGAGTTAGCCAAATGCACAAGTTATGGTAGAAGAGAGTAAGAAAGAGCATTTCAGTACAAGAGAACCAGAAACAGAGAGAAAAGTCTTTCTGCCTTTGGATCTGTTTCTTTGATTTAAAAAATAAAAGAAAAAAACTTTAATTAAATTTTTTTTTAAAGTTCCCAATATGAGGGCACAAAATCAGAATCTGACAATATAATTCAATGCCATAAATTTTATTAAAGGTCACCAACATAGGAGTTGATAGTAATGCAAAGTAATCCCAAGGGGGTTTACCTATTTGCCTCTATCTTGGCTAATTATGGTAAAACTACAAAGGACTTTGTAGAGCTACAAAGGACTCCATCCAGTTGGCATAGCTCTGCAGAGTTAGAAAAAAAAATCATAAAAAAATGATTTAAAAAAATACAGAAGAATTCTTTCACTTTAGGATTGCAATAGCAATATATATATATATGTATATATATATATATATATATATATATATATATATATATATATATATATATACATTATTATAATTGCTATGGCTATTAATAATGTTATTACTATAGCAGTTACCATTATGGAATCTTTGCCATGCACAGGCAATATCTGAAGCACTCTACATAAAAGCCACATGAAATGAGTACAATTTTTATCCCCATTTCACACATTATGAAACTGAAGTCATAAGGAATGTGTTCAAGGTTGCACAATTAGAAAAGACAGATGGAATTTGAATACAGGTCTGATTCCACAGTCTATTTTAACATTAAAATCTTCTCAGTTATAACTAACACCCTTTAGTAAAAATCATTCAAATCTCTCACCTCTGGAACAAGAAAGCTACTTATATGTTTGTGGCAGATATTGAATAATTCTGGCCAGATTGTTTACTGTACATACTTCACATTTCCATTCTGGTCCTAAGATAAAGCATCACGTCACAAATGTCACAAAAATGATGTCTTCACCTAATTCAAATTTCTTCTTCCATCTCCTATTGATTTTAACTGATGTGATTTTTTACATTCTTCAAATACAATCTTAGGTCTACTGCTATATGAATAAGGATATCAATTTATCTATTTTGGCAGTTTGAATTTTTTTCACATTTTAATAGACTGCACAAATCCAAAAGTAATTATCTCATAAAAGTAAATATATAACACTTTCATAATTTTCTAAAAGCATGTAGATTAATAGCTATGATATTAAGCTTATGGTTCTTAGTGCCATGGCTTCCCCCAGCCAAAGGCAAGAGAAGAGAGAGGAAACCAGTTTCCCAGCTGTATTTACATTAATAAGAACATGTTTATATCAGAATGTCTATCTGTTCAATTAGTCAAATTTCCCAATTGGACTTCTCTTTCAGTATTAGTAGGAAGAAGAGGTGAAGAAACACTGGGTTTAGTTGAGTTTAACTCTCATTAGATTAAAACAAATTATCAGAAATTCAGAAAAAAATCATCTTAAACTGAAATCTTAAAATAACAATGTTCCATGAACATGTAAGGCCTCTAAATGAATTTTAATTTAATCTCTTTAGATGTTAATGGATTTTTGTGGGCAACACTGTTTTCTAAATGTCAGGGAATATGGGTTTCTGTAAGTACTAGTACTAGGGAAGAAACATATTAAGTTTTCCTCCTAAGGTGAGCTTGGATGACGACAAATGAGAAATTTAAGGTCACAAATCATGTTTATATAAATGACACAGCACAGTGACTAATCTAGCCTTAATATGTATTAGAATACAATGTCTCCAAGTACACATACTCAGTAAGTATAAACTGTGCATGCTTAGCACCTCAGCTCTCTTCATATTTGTTCATTTTAAAAGGCAATTATGAATATATAGTTTACTTGCATCATTCTTTATTCAAATTAATGATAAATATTGCACTTATACATTTCCAGGAAAACTTATCCACTTTTTAAAAAAAGTTATAACTAACACCCTTTAGTAAAAATCATTCAAATCTCTCACCTCTGGAACAAGAAAGCTACTTATATGTTTGTGGCAGATATTGAATAATTCTGGCCAGATTGTTTACTGTACATACTTCACATTTCCATTCTGGTCCTAAGATAAAGCATCACGTCACAAATGTCACAAAAATGATGTCTTCACCTAATTCAAATTTCTTCTTCCATCTCCTATTGATTTTAACTGATGTGATTTTTTACATTCTTCAAATACAATCTTAGGTCTACTGCTATATGAATAAGGATATCAATTTATCTATTTTGGCAGTTTGAATTTTTTTCACATTTTAATAGACTGCACAAATCCAAAAGTAATTATCTCATAAAAGTAAATATATAACACTTTCATAATTTTCTAAAAGCATGTAGATTAATAGCTATGATATTAAGCTTATGGTTCTTAGTGCCATGGCTTCCCCCAGCCAAAGGCAAGAGAGAGAGAGGAAACCAGTTTCCCAGCTGTATTTACATTAATAAGAACATGTTTATATCAGAATGTCTATCTGTTCAATTAGTCAAATTTCCCAATTGGACTTCTCTTTCAGTATTAGTAGGAAGAAGAGGTGAAGAAACACTGGGTTTAGTTGAGTTTAACTCTCATTAGATTAAAACAAATTATCAGAAATTCAGAAAAAAATCATCTTAAACTGAAATCTTAAAATAACAATGTTCCATGAACATGTAAGGCCTCTAAATGAATTTTAATTTAATCTCTTTAGATGTTAATGGATTTTTGTGGGCAACACTGTTTTCTAAATGTCAGGGAATATGGGTTTCTGTAAGTACTAGTACTAGGGAAGAAACATATTAAGTTTTCCTCCTAAGGTGAGCTTGGATGACGACAAATGAGAAATTTAAGGTCACAAATCATGTTTATATAAATGACACAGCACAGTGACTAATCTAGCCTTAATATGTATTAGAATACAATGTCTCCAAGTACACATACTCAGTAAGTATAAACTGTGCATGCTTAGCACCTCAGCTCTCTTCATATTTGTTCATTTTAAAAGGCAATTATGAATATATAGTTTACTTGCATCATTTTTATTCATTAAGTCACATTATTATCATATATTATATTGTTAACATGATAAATATTGCACTTATACATTTCCATTAGAAATAACTTCTAAAGGCTGATACAACCAAATTGTAATGTATAAAAAACAGAGGCAGTGGAAGGGAGAGATGGATTATGGTAGGCTAGAAAAAAAATATCTTATGGGTTTCAGAAATGAAAGAATTGTGTACATGGAGTGGATGCATAGTTTTCCCTAAATCATAGCAATCAAGTTTTCTAGCAAAGATATAAAAACTAATATGACTTTAATTACATGGTTATATTTTTACCTTTTTATATATTTGAAAAGAAAAAAAAACACCTTCTATACTCTGAAAAAAACACCATATGTTCATTTAAATTCTACCTAGGCTGAGAGCATAAGGTATTAAGAAAAAGAATGTTTTGGGATATATTGAAAGTTCATTTCTTTAAACAACAAAAAAAAGGGAAAACCCAGTTAAAGAGACATCTGGGTCATGACAATGTCAGAAATGAGTCAGAGGGTAGACCCAGGAAAGGGGTTATCTGAAAGTAAGTGGTCAGAGCAAAAGTGAGAGTTAGTAACTTACCGGCCAAGAGCATCTCAGACTAGAAAACATGGCCATTAGTTTTCGTTAGTAAGGAAGATGCTCAGAACAATTAGTCTTCAAGAAAAATGGGGAAATGTTATGCAGTTAATGAGTAACTTTATTTTTTAATGATTTATTTTTGGATGTGCTGGGTCTTCATTGCTGTGCTTGGGTTTTCTCTAGTTGTGGCAAGTGAGGGCTACTCTCCAGTTGTGTTGGCTTTTCTTGCTGCAGAGCATGGGCTCTAGGGCATGCAGACTTCAGTATTTGTAGCTCCTGGCTTCTGTAGTGTGGGCTTAGTAGCTGTGGTGCACAGGCTTAGCTGCCCTACACCATGTGGAATCTTCCCAGACCAGGGATCAAACCCAAATTCCCTGCACTGGCAGATGGGATCACCGGAGAACTCCCAATTAGTAGCCTTAGGGAATTAACATTTAGGTTAAATGCCTGGCCTCTAGACCATACTAGACTAATCTTGATTCAGATCCCTTTAGGCTTTATCATACCAGCATTGCAAACTTTAATCTCTCCATGCCTCAATTTCCCTAATCTAGAAACAGGAATAATATTAACTGCATCTCTCTTGTAGAACTGTGCTGAGGAGTAAATGGGTACATGTCACATGTGCTATCATCATTATTATTTTGCCCAAAAGGTATGCAGGCTTTGGTGGGAGTTGGGGAGGGGTGTCTAAAGCAGATGGGAATATAATGAGAAAGAGAACTAAGTATGAGAAAGTTTTTAGATTAGTTGAGCCTATTAACAGTTAGGTAGTGATAAAAGTATTCAATGGAAATTTCAGGTTTTGTGTTGCTTTCCAAATTTCAGAGGTGAAACTAAAAATATATGTATTATTAGAACCCTTAACAAAATCTTAGTCAAGAAAGCTTGAGTGAATAGACTTTGTGTCACAATTTAGATGCTGTTGTTGTTGAGTTGCTTAGACATGTCCAACTCTTTGTGATCCGATGGACTGTAGCACACCAGGTTTCCTTGTCCTTCACTATCTACCAGAGTTTAATCAAACTCATGTTCATTGAGTCAAGGATACCACCCAATCGTTTCACCCTCTGTCTCCCTCTTTTACTCCTGCCTACAAACTTTCCCAGCATCAAGGTCCTTTCCAATGAGTCATCTCTTTGCATCATGTGGCCAGAGTGTTGGAGATTCAGCTTCAACATCAGTCCTTCCAATGAATATTCAGGGTTGACTTCCTTTAGGATTGTCTGGTTTAATGATAATTCTAGTCTTGGTATTTGAGTGGGGTTAGGGAGAAGGCTTCCCAGGCTCTGTCTGGGTCCACTGACTTGCATGGGAGCTAAAGAGGCTGCTAGGAAAATTACATGACTTCAGAGCACAGATGCAATACAGACCAACACAGATGTGCATTTTCATGTGCCTGATTGACTGTAGGAAACCTAAAGAAAGCCATATTTCAGTCAATCATGATGGGGCCTCTGAAGGAAAATTCATGTTGAGGGCATAAAAATCAGAGTGCACCAAGTGACCTGAAGTTTCAAGCAGCTAATAGATTTAAGAGCAGTGTTTCAGCTTTCTTGGAAAGCCACTCTGATATGCCCATATCCTGGTGGAATATGGATGGCCAAATAGAAGTACTTATGTCACAAGAATAAATCATTTCATTAAATTCTGTAACACTTTCTTGCCCTAAGCATACCCCCCAAAAAAAGGAGGTAAGTTTTTTACCTCATTTCAAGAGACAAGACATGTTGTCAAGAGGAATTAGAGAAGAGCTAGTCCAAAAGAACTTTCTGCAGAGATGGAAATGTTCTTACCTGTGCTGTCCAAGATGGTTGCCATTAGAACATGTGACTAATTAGCACTTGAAATATTGCTGTTAGTGTGACTAATGAAATTAAAGTTCAATTTTATTTCATTTTATTTAACTTAAATTTAAATAATGATATATGGTTAGTGGCTACAATTTTAGACAGCATAGATTAAAACATCACCAGTCAACAATAAAATGCCTATAAAATAAAACTTCATGGTCACCAAAGTAAAGCTATTCAGTTGCTTGGTATTGAAAAACATGGAGCCTAGAATCAACTGTACGATTTGTATTCTGGTTCCACCTCTTATCAACAAGGTAAAAAGTTACCCTGGGAAACGTCTGGGACTTCTAACTCCTGCTTGGGATTTAGAAATTCCCAGCATCAAGGTCCTTTCCAATGAGTCATCTCTTTGCATCATGTGGCCAGAGTGTTGGAGATTCAGCTTCAACATCAGTCCTTCCAATGAATATTCAGGGTTGACTTCCTTTAGGATTGTCTGGTTTAATGATAATTCTAGTCTTGGTATTTGAGTGGGGTTAGGGAGAAGGCTTCCCAGGCTCTGTCTGGGTCCACTGACTTGCATGGGAGCTAAAGAGGCTGCTAGGAAAATTACATGACTTCAGAGCACAGATGCAATACAGACCAACACAGATGTGCATTTTCATGTGCCTGATTGACTGTAGGAAACCTAAAGAAAGCCATATTTCAGTCAATCATGATGGGGCCTCTGAAGGAAAATTCATGTTGAGGGCATAAAAATCAGAGTGCACCGAAGTGACCTGAAGTTTCAAGCAGCTAATAGATTTAAGAGCAGTGTTTCAGCTTTCTTGGAAAGCCACTCTGATATGCCCATATCCTGGTGGAATATGGATGGCCAAATAGAAGTACTTATGTCACAAGAATAAATCATTTCATTAAATTCTGTAACACTTTCTTGCCCTAAGCATACCCCCCAAAAAAAGGAGGTAAGTTTTTTACCTCATTTCAAGAGACAAGACATGTTGTCAAGAGGAATTAGAGAAGAGCTAGTCCAAAAGAACTTTCTGCAGAGATGGAAATGTTCTTACCTGTGCTGTCCAAGATGGTTGCCATTAGAACATGTGACTAATTAGCACTTGAAATATTGCTGTTAGTGTGACTAATGAAATTAAAGTTCAATTTTATTTCATTTTATTTAACTTAAATTTAAATAATGATATATGGTTAGTGGCTACAATTTTAGACAGCATAGATTAAAACATCACCAGTCAACAATAAAATGCCTATAAAATAAAACTTCATGGTCACCAAAGTAAAGCTATTCAGTTGCTTGGTATTGAAAAACATGGAGCCTAGAATCAACTGTACGATTTGTATTCTGGTTCAACCTCTTATCAACAAGGTAAAAAGTTACCCTGGGAAACGTCTGGGACTTCTAACTCCTGCTTGGGATTTAGAAAGTGGGAAAGAACATGTTCCTACCTTCACAAACAAAAAATAATTAACAATCTGAAATTTTCACAACTCCTCTTGAATGCATCAGAGAGCTGAAACTTCAGGGCACCCAACTAACTGAAAATTTAAGGAAAGACAGGTATCTTTGAGAACATTCAGGACACCAATACTTGCTTACCGAAAATGCCATCAGACACGAGGAAGAATTTAAACAAAAATGTTTAAGAAATTGATAAAGAATTGATAAATATGGGCTCATGGAAGAATAAAGAACCCCTAGGGGCTACCAATATGAGGGTATTTAAACTTCCTAACAGGCTCTTTACCATGGACCTCACTAAAAATTGGAGAGTATGAAGACAGAATTCCTCATGGTTCAGACCCAGAGAGGGCAGCAGCAGTCACTTATATTCTTTCTAGTCTCTCCTCAAGAATCAAAAAGCTTTAGATTGTTATGAGAAATGACAATGTTTATTGTTCTTCTCATAGCAATGTAAAGCTTTGATTCTTGGGGAGAGGCTAGAAAGAATATGATGAAACCCACTTCAGCTGGGTGAAACAGAAAATGCCTTTACCAATAGTAAAGAGGTAGGATTATATACTTGACCCAGACCTAGAGCTGGAAAGAGGCAGGAATCCTAAGAAAGTTACATCCATGGGAGTCAGAAACACAGTACCTGTTGAACACTGAGGCTTAATCACAATAGATAATGTCCCTCTTTTGCCCTTCTCCCAACCAGACTAACAAATGTTAAATAACAAGTAACCCTGGTAACCTGCTGGAAATGGGACAAGAACATGAAAAGAGGACATCTATGAGATACAGTATAAAGAGGACATCTAAAACTAAGAAAGTGGCAAATATTGAGGAAAACTTCCAGTAAACTGTCATTGTTCAGTCACTAAGTTGTGTTCAACTCTTTGCAACCCAATGGACTGGATGGAGCATGCCAGGTTCTTCTGTCCAGAGTTTGTTCAAATTCACATCCACTGAGTCTGACAAACTAGCCCCCACTTTAAACACAAGGTGATGCCAGAGAAATTGGCAGCCAGTGATCAGAGAAATTTGCAGTGAGTAACTGCAGCAACAACAAACAAACTGAGCTCAACTCCTAAACAGATTACCTCTCAAACTCACACTAAAGAAGAATAAAAGATGTGTCCATTTCCAAGCATAAAAACTATATGTTTCTATTGTTCTACATAAGACCTTTGACTTTCAACAACAACACATTTATACATGGCATACAAAAAAGCAAAAATAAAGGGCTTCCCTGGTGGTCCAGTGGGTAAGGACACCACCTTGCAGTGCAAGGGGCACCAGTTCGATCCCTGGCTTGGGAAGATTTCACGTGCCATGGAGCGGCTGGACCGATGTGTCCAATTACTGAGCCAGAGCTCTGGAGTGCATGCGCCCAGAGCCGGTGCTCGGCGACAACGAAGGCCACCGTGATGGGAGGCCCACATGGGCCAAAGAACAAAGATGGATGAAAAATAGATAAATGAAAGACTAATAGAAGTGGCCCGCCTGCCCCTCTCCCTCCCTACCTCTTCCCCTGCCCCCCAGAAAAAAGCAAAAATAAAAGCATGTTATCAAGGACAAAGCCATTAACAGAATCAGACACAGACAGAGAGAGATACTGGAAATATCATATAAGGAATTTTAAATAACTATTGCTAATAGGTTAAAGGATCTAAGAGAAAAGGTGGACTACATGAAGATCTGATAGATAATTTCAACACAGAAATGGAAGCTATTAGGAAAAAGTCAAATAGAAGTTCTAGAAATGAAAACACTTTAGTAGAGATCAAAAATGCCTGTTTCACCAGTAGTTTTGACATAATCAAGTGGAAAAAAAATTAGCATATCAGAAAGTAAGTCAATAGAAGGTACCCAAACAGATAACACAGAAAAAAGAATAGGAAGACAATGAAAGGATTCAAGAGCTAAGGAACAGTACTACACTCTGTTACACAAATGTATTGATAATTAGAATCTTTAAATAAGAAGATGAGAACAAGGCAAAGAAAATACTTGAAGAAATAATGATCAAGAATTTTTGAAAAGTAATCACAGACACCAAACAACACATCTACAAAGAAAACCAAGAAGGATTTAAGAAAAGAAAAAATGAGGAATAAAGAAAGGAGAAAAAAAAGGAAGTAGGCAAAGAAAACAAACAAAAAATAAAGTTGTTTCCATTCTGTGTGCCTCAACAAACTTATGTATAAATTAGATACAATAGCATTATTTGTTCTGAGAATTAAATGGAAAAATTTATGTAATACAATTAGAAAAGTGCCTTAAACATAGTAAATACTCAATAAATGTTATTATGCAAGAACAGCAAAACTTTTTGTTTTGTTTTGTTTTTATTTTGTATTGTGGTATAGACAATTAACCTGATAACATTTTTTAAGTCTGTGAGTCTCTTTCTGCTTTGTAAATTCACCTATATCATTTGCTTTTACATTCCAAATATAAGGTATGTCATATGCTATTTCTCCTTAAGACCAGCAAAGTTTAATCATGGTAGCTTTACAATCAATAGCAGATTTTACTAGTAACTTAAGGTCATTGTCTAGGAGTCCTTGTATACCTCACCATAATAACAATAAGACTACTACGGGACACATTGAGTTACAAGCTGGGGGATTCTCAGAAATATTTTAACAACCTCTTCCCCTGCCCCCCAGAAAAAAGCAAAAATAAAAGCATGTTATCAAGGACAAAGCCATTAACAGAATCAGACACAGACAGAGAGAGATACTGGAAATATCATATAAGGAATTTTAAATAACTATTGCTAATAGGTTAAAGGATCTAAGAGAAAAGGTGGACTACATGAAGATCTGATAGATAATTTCAACACAGAAATGGAAGCTATTAGGAAAAAGTCAAATAGAAGTTCTAGAAATGAAAACACTTTAGTAGAGATCAAAAATGCCTGTTTCACCAGTAGTTTTGACATAATCAAGTGGAAAAAAAATTAGCATATCAGAAAGTAAGTCAATAGAAGGTACCCAAACAGATAACACAGAAAAAAGAATAGGAAGACAATGAAAGGATTCAAGAGCTAAGGAACAGTACTACACTCTGTTACACAAATGTATTGATAATTAGAATCTTTAAATAAGAAGATGAGAACAAGGCAAAGAAAATACTTGAAGAAATAATGATCAAGAATTTTTGAAAAGTAATCACAGACACCAAACAACACATCTACAAAGAAAACCAAGAAGGATTTAAGAAAAGAAAAAATGAGGAATAAAGAAAGGAGAAAAAAAAGGAAGTAGGCAAAGAAAACAAACAAAAAATAAAGTTGTTTCCATTCTGTGTGCCTCAACAAACTTATGTATAAATTAGATACAATAGCATTATTTGTTCTGAGAATTAAATGGAAAAATTTATGTAATACAATTAGAAAAGTGCCTTAAACATAGTAAATACTCAATAAATGTTATTATGCAAGAACAGCAAAACTTTTTGTTTTGTTTTGTTTTTATTTTGTATTGTGGTATAGACAATTAACCTGATAACATTTTTTAAGTCTGTGAGTCTCTTTCTGCTTTGTAAATTCACCTATATCATTTGCTTTTACATTCCAAATATAAGGTATGTCATATGCTATTTCTCCTTAAGACCAGCAAAGTTTAATCATGGTAGCTTTACAATCAATAGCAGATTTTACTAGTAACTTAAGGTCATTGTCTAGGAGTCCTTGTATACCTCACCATAATAACAATAAGACTACTACTGGACACATTGAGTTACAAGCTTGGGGATTCTCAGAAATATTTTAACAACAGATCTCTGCAAGTAGCTAAATTTTCATATGATTGAGAGCTTTAGATTTAGCAAGAAAGTGCTATTAATGTGAATAAAATTCCAAGCACAGGATGCGAATCCACTGGGGCACTAAATATATAATATGCCAGATATTATGCTATAGACTATTTACAGATTTTATTTCATATCTTTCCAATAGCAATTCTTTAGAGTAGCTATTAGTATTATTCCCACTTTACAAATGAGGCTCAGAAAAATTAATAGATTTCCCGAAAGTCAAACTGCTAACAAGCAATTGTGCAGGTTTTAGACCAGACCTGACTATATCTAAAGCCAAAATTTTATCCCAAATGTAACCTTTATCACTGTTATTTGCTGTTTTGAGTGCTCAAATTCACTTAATCCTTGGACCTACTTTAAACTATATAGAATCAGCACTTAGAGATATACCTGAAAGATACTGTAGATTTAGTTCCAGACCGATACAGTAAAGCAAATATCTCAATAAAGTAAGTCACATAAATTTTTTGGTTTCCCAGTGCATATAAAAGTTATATTTACACTATATGATATAGTATATGTAGTTTATTAAGTGCACAGTAGCATTATATCTAAAAATGTGCATATAAATTTTAAAATATTTTATTGCAAAAAAAATGCTAAGCAACATCAGAACCTTCAGTGAGTCATAAACTTTTTCCCTTGACATTGATGGCTGCTGACTAACTAAGGTAAAAGTTGCTGAAGGTTTGGATAGCTGTGGAAAGTTCTTTTACTTAAGTTTTTAAATTTTATCTTTAAAATTTTTATTAATATATGGGAAAATAGTTGATTAACAATGCTGTGTTAGTTTCAGGTGTATAGCAAAGTGATTCAGTTATTTTTTTTTCTTCAAATTTTTTCCCATTTAGATTATTACAGAGTACTGAGCAGAGTTCCCTATGCTATACAGTAGACCCTTGTTGATCATCTATTTTAAATAAAGCAGCATGTATATGTTAATCCCAAACTCTCAAGCTATCTTTCCCATCGACTTAAAATGAGACCACAGTGAAGTTTGCCACATCACTGACTTTTCCTTTCATAAACAACTTGTCTCGTATGCAATGCTGTTTGATAGCATTTTACTCCTGGTAGAACTTCGTTCAAAATTAGAATCAATTGGCTTTTCCTGTCCACTGACTCATTTCTACAGACCAAGGAGAAGTTTTCTAGAAAAACTTGCCCAGAGTAAATCAGGGCCCTGGAGCTACCCAGAGCCACTGAATGCAATTAGCAGAAGCAGCACTCCAAAGTTCAACCAAGCCACTATAAATTTCATACTCTTGACAGCCCTGCAGCCTGTGGAACAGAAACTGCAATCACAGTAACTTAGGAAAAAATTAGACATAAGAGAGATATGTTCCAGATAAAGGAATAACATAAAATCCTAGAAGAACAACTGAGTGAAGTATAGATAGGCAAGCTAGCTGAAAAAGAACACAGAGTAGTGACAGTAAAGATGGTTCAAAATCTCAGAAAAATAATGGAGACAGAGATGAAGAAGATACAAGGAATTTCCCTTTAAACTATATAGAATCAGCACTTAGAGATATACCTGAAAGATACTGTAGATTTAGTTCCAGACCGATACAGTAAAGCAAATATCTCAATAAAGTAAGTCACATAAATTTTTTGGTTTCCCAGTGCATATAAAAGTTATATTTACACTATATGATATAGTATATGTAGTTTATTAAGTGCACAGTAGCATTATATCTAAAAATGTGCATATAAATTTTAAAATATTTTATTGCAAAAAAAATGCTAAGCAACATCAGAACCTTCAGTGAGTCATAAACTTTTTCCCTTGACATTGATGGCTGCTGACTAACTAAGGTAAAAGTTGCTGAAGGTTTGGATAGCTGTGGAAAGTTCTTTTTTACTTAAGTTTTTAAATTTTATCTTTAAAATTTTTATTAATATATGGGAAAATAGTTGATTAACAATGCTGTGTTAGTTTCAGGTGTATAGCAAAGTGATTCAGTTATTTTTTTTTCTTCAAATTTTTTCCCATTTAGATTATTACAGAGTACTGAGCAGAGTTCCCTATGCTATACAGTAGACCCTTGTTGATCATCTATTTTAAATAAAGCAGCATGTATATGTTAATCCCAAACTCTCAAGCTATCTTTCCCATCGACTTAAAATGAGACCACAGTGAAGTTTGCCACATCACTGACTTTTCCTTTCATAAACAACTTGTCTCGTATGCAATGCTGTTTGATAGCATTTTACTCCTGGTAGAACTTCGTTCAAAATTAGAATCAATTGGCTTTTCCTGTCCACTGACTCATTTCTACAGACCAAGGAGAAGTTTTCTAGAAAAACTTGCCCAGAGTAAATCAGGGCCCTGGAGCTACCCAGAGCCACTGAATGCAATTAGCAGAAGCAGCACTCCAAAGTTCAACCAAGCCACTATAAATTTCATACTCTTGACAGCCCTGCAGCCTGTGGAACAGAAACTGCAATCACAGTAACTTAGGAAAAAATTAGACATAAGAGAGATATGTTCCAGATAAAGGAATAACATAAAATCCTAGAAGAACAACTGAGTGAAGTATAGATAGGCAAGCTAGCTGAAAAAGAACACAGAGTAGTGACAGTAAAGATGGTTCAAAATCTCAGAAAAATAATGGAGACAGAGATGAAGAAGATACAAGGAATCTTTAACAAAGAGCTAGAAGATATAAAGAGCAAAGAGAGATGAACAATATAAGAACTGAAATGAAAAATACACTAGAAGGAATCAATAGCAGAATAAATAAGGCAGAAGAACACCAGTATAAATTGAAGACTGAGTGGTGGAAATCACTATTACAGAAACAGAATAAAGAAAAAAGAAAGAAATGAGGATAGTGTAAGAGGCCTCAGGGATAACATTAAATATGCCAACCTTCACATTATACAGGTCCCAGAAGGAGAAGAGAGAAAGGACCTGAGAAAATATTTGAAAAGGTCATAGCTAAAAAGTTCCCTAACATGGGAAAGAAGAGCGTCATCCAAGTTCAGGAAGTACAGAGAGTCTTCTACAGGATAAACCCAAGAAGGAATGTGCCAAGACACATTTTAATCAAGTTAACAAAAATTAAAGACAGAGAAAATATTAAAAAGCAACAAGGTAAAAGCAACAAATAACATACAAGGAAATCCCTATAAGGCTATTAGCTTATTTTTCAATAAAAACTCTACAGGCCAGAAGGGAGTGGCATACATATGTTAAAGCAAAGGAAAGGAAAACCCTATAAACAATAATGCTCTTCTTAGCAAAGGTCTCATTCAGATTCAATGGAGAAATAAAAACTTTTACAGATAAGAAAAAGCTCAGAGAATTCAGCATCAACAAACCAAATTTACAACAAATGCTAAAGGAACTTCTCTAGGTGGAAAAGGAAAGGACACAACTAGAAACAAGACTCACTGGAAAAGACCCTGATGCTGGGAAAAATAGAAGGCAGAAGGAGAAGGGGATGACAGGATGAAACGGTTGGATGGCATCACTGACTCAATGGACATGAGTCTGAGCAAGCTCTAGGAGATGGTGATGGATAGGGAAGTCTGACGTGCTGCAGTCCACGGGGTCACAAAGAGTTGGACATGACTGAGCAATTGAACTGAACTGAGAAACAAGAAAATTAAGAATGGAAAAGTTTACACGCAAAAGTAAACCCATGGTAAAGGTAGGAAAACATTCACATGTAAATATGATATAAAAACTAGGAATCATGCAAAGAGTAAAGTACAAATGCAGAATAGTGGAAATACACTTGAAATTACGAGAGACCAACAACTTAAAACAATCTTATTTATATACAGACTGCTACATAAAAACCTCATGGTAACTGCAGACTGAAAGTTCAAAAAAGATACATACACAAAAAAGAAAAAGGAATCTAAACACAACACTAAAGTTAGTCATCAAATCACAAGAGAACAAAAGAGGAAGGAAAGAAAAAAGACATACAAAAAGAAATCCAAAACAATTAATAAAAGAGCAATAAGCACATACATATAAATAATTACCTTAAATGTAAACAGATGAAATGCTTCAGCCAAAAGACATAAATTGGCTGAATGGATACAAAAACAAGACCCAAGTATATGCGCTTTCTACAAGAGACTCACTTCAGATCTAGGGACTTACACAAACTGCAAGTGAGGGGATGGAAAAAAGATATTCCATGCAAATATAAATCAAAAAGAAATCTAGAGTAGCAATACTTATATTAAACAAAATAGACATTAAAGGCTGTTATAGGAGACAAAGTAAGACACTACATAATGATCAAGGCATCATCCAAGAAGAAGAAGCAATAATTGTAATATATATGTACCCTAGGAGCACCTCGATATATAACACAGATACTAAAGCTGTAAAGGAAACAAAGTAACACAATAGTATTTACAGATAAGAAAAAGCTCAGAGAATTCAGCATCAACAAACCAAATTTACAACAAATGCTAAAGGAACTTCTCTAGGTGGAAAAGGAAAGGACACAACTAGAAACAAGACTCACTGGAAAAGACCCTGATGCTGGGAAAAATAGAAGGCAGAAGGAGAAGGGGATGACAGGATGAAACGGTTGGATGGCATCACTGACTCAATGGACATGAGTCTGAGCAAGCTCTAGGAGATGGTGATGGATAGGGAAGTCTGACGTGCTGCAGTCCACGGGGTCACAAAGAGTTGGACATGACTGAGCAATTGAACTGAACTGAGAAACAAGAAAATTAAGAATGGAAAAGTTTACACGCAAAAGTAAACCCATGGTAAAGGTAGGAAAACATTCACATGTAAATATGATATAAAAACTAGGAATCATGCAAAGAGTAAAGTACAAATGCAGAATAGTGGAAATACACTTGAAATTACGAGAGACCAACAACTTAAAACAATCTTATTTATATACAGACTGCTACATAAAAACCTCATGGTAACTGCAGACTGAAAGTTCAAAAAAGATACATACACAAAAAAGAAAAAGGAATCTAAACACAACACTAAAGTTAGTCATCAAATCACAAGAGAACAAAAGAGGAAGGAAAGAAAAAAGACATACAAAAAGAAATCCAAAACAATTAATAAAAGAGCAATAAGCACATACATATAAATAATTACCTTAAATGTAAACAGATGAAATGCTTCAGCCAAAAGACATAAATTGGCTGAATGGATACAAAAACAAGACCCAAGTATATGCGCTTTCTACAAGAGACTCACTTCAGATCTAGGGACTTACACAAACTGCAAGTGAGGGGATGGAAAAAAGATATTCCATGCAAATATAAATCAAAAAGAAATCTAGAGTAGCAATACTTATATTAAACAAAATAGACATTAAAGGCTGTTATAGGAGACAAAGTAAGACACTACATAATGATCAAGGCATCATCCAAGAAGAAGAAGCAATAATTGTAATATATATGTACCCAAAATAGGAGCACCTCGATATATAACACAGATACTAACAGCTGTAAAAAGAGAAATCAATAGTAACACAATAGTAGAGGGGGAATTAACACACACATTCATTAATGGACAGATAATCCAGATAAGACTCTTAGAGGAAAATAAAGGCAGAACATTCTCTGATACAAATCGCAGCAGTATCTTTTGGATCCACCTCCTGAGTAATGAAAGTGAAAACAAAAATAAACAAATGGGGCCTAATTAAACTTAAAAGCTTTTGCATAGCAAAAAAAAAAAAAAAACAAACTATAAACAAAATGAAAAGACAACACATAGAAAGAGAGAAAATATTGCCAATGATATGACTGACAAGAGATTAATCTCCAAAAACAGAAATAGCTCCTGCAGCTCAATATCAAAAAACAAACAATCCAATCAAAAAATGGGCAAAAGATCTAAATAGACATTTCTCTAAAGTAGACAGACGGCAAAGAAGACATACAAATGGCCAGAAAGCACAAGAAAATATCCTCAACATTGCTAATTATTAGAGAAGTGCTACTCAAAAATACAATGAGGATTAAAAACAAATAAAACTGGGGGCTTCCCTGGTAGTCTAGTGGGTAAAGAGTCCGCCTTGTAGTGCAAGGGGTGCCAGTTAGATACCTGACCGAGGAAGAGCCCATGTGCCATGGAGTGGTTGGCCCGGTGTGTCCAATCACAAGCCAGCTCTCTGGAGCACATGCACCCATAGCCAGTGCTCTGCAATGAGAGAGGCCACTGCAATGAGAGGCCCACACATGTCAAATAATAAAAATGGATGAAAATAAATAAATAACAATAGAAGAGGCCAAATTTTAAAAAAAAATAATAAAATTTAAAAAAATAGTGAGGGGCTTCCCTGGTGGCCCAGTGGGTAAGGACACTGCCTTGCAGTGCAAGGGGCGCTGGTTTGATCCCTGGCCTGGGAAGATCCCACGTGCCGCGGAGCGGCTGGACTGATGTGTCCAATTACCGAGCTGGAGCTCTGGAGCGCATGTGCCCAGCGCCGGTGCTCTGTGACAACAGAGGCCACCACAATGGGAGGCCCACGCGGGCCAAAGAACAAAGATGGATGAAAATAGACAAACGAAAGACCAATAGAAGTGGCCCACCCGCCCCCTCCCTCCCTAACCTCCCCTCCCGCAAAAATAAATAAAATTAAAAAAAAAAATACAGTGAGGCTCTTGACGTTTGGTAGAAACCAACACAATACTGTAAAGCAATTATCCTTCAATTAAAAATAAATAAATTTGCAAACTACAATGAGGTATCACTTTATGGGCTTCCTGGGTGGCATTAGTGGGTTTCCTAATGGTAAAGAATCTGCCTGTCAATGCAGGAGACGTAAGAGATGTGGGTTTGATCCCTGGGTCAGGAAGATCCCCTGGAGGAGGTGCATAGCAACCCATTCCAGTTTCTTGCCTGGAGAATATCACAGACAAGAGAAGCCTGGCAGGCTATAGTGCATAAGATAGCAAACAGTCAGACACTACTGAAGCTACTTTGCACACAGAGGCGTCACTTCATATCTGTCAGAATGGCCATCATCAAAAAGATGCAAACCATAAATGCTGGAGAGGGCGTGGAGAAAAGGGAATCCTCCTATATTGTTGGTGGGGATGTAAACTACTACAGCCACTATGGAGAACAGTACAGAAGTTCCCTAAGAAACTAGTAACAGACTACCAAAGGATCCAGCAAGTCCACTCCTGGGCATGTATCTGGAGAAAACCATAGTTCAAAACAAACATGCACACCACTGTTCACTGCAGCACTAGTTATAATAGTAAAGGCATGGAAACAATCTAAATGGTGCATGCAGGGAATACAACAGTGAGAAAAGACTCAATGTCTGTCGTAATGACACTAATGATTTCAAATATTTAAATACATGACCACATTTTAAGTCTCCTTAGATGTATGATATCCTCAACACATATTCTGAACTGAAAAGTAAATACTACCTGTGTGGTCTACTTTATTTTTCTTGAAATGCTCCTTGCATTTGTTTGGAAGCGATAGGTAGACGAGGATATCATTGCTTACATATTCAACTCTTTTGATTCTATGTGTCATTTGACCAAAATGAGTTATAAACCGATTTTTCCCAATTAAAGACATATAGAAGTTAACTCCTGGGGCTTCCCTGGTGGTCCAGTGGATAAGGACACCGCCTTGCAGTGCAAGGGGCACTGGTTCGATCCCTGGCCTGGGAAGATCCCACGTGCCGCAGAGCAGCTGGACCGATGTGTCCAATTACCGAGCCAGAGCTCTGGAGCGCATGCGCCCAGAGCCGGTGCTCTGTGACAACAGAGACCACTGTGATGGGAGGCCCACATGGGCCAAAGAACAAAGATGGATGAAAATAGATAAATAAAAGACCAATAGAAGTGGCCTGCCCGCCCCTCCACAAAATAAAAAAAAAAAAGAAGTTAACTCCCAGGTGTGTACTAGAAAGAAAACAGTCAGTGTAATTTGTTTATTTGGGGGAAATGTATTTCTCAAGAGAATGCCACAGTGTATTCAGTTCAGTTGCTCAGTTGTGTCCGACTCTTTGTGACCTCATGGACTGTAGCGTATCAGATTTCCCTATCCTTCACCATCTCCTAGAGCTTGCTCAAACTCATGTCTGTTCAGTTAGTGATGCCATCCAACCATCTCATCTTCTGTCACTCCCTTCTCCTGCTGCTTTCTATTCTCCCAAGCATTGGGGTTTTTTCCAATGAGTCATTTCTTCGCAGCAGATGGCCAAAGTATTGAAGTTTCACCTTCAGTCCTTCCAGTGAATATTCAGGGTTGATTTCCTTTAGGATTGACTGGTTTGATCTCCTTGAAGTTCAAGGAACTCTCAAGAGTCTTCTACAACACTGCAGCTTGAAGGCATCAATTCTTCAGCACTCAGCCTTCTCTGTGGTCCAACTCTCATGTCCATACATGACTACTGGAAAAACTATAACTTTGACTATACAGACCTTTGCCAGCAAAGTGCTGTCTCTGCTTTTTAATATGCTGTGCATTATATTTAATACATAACAGTTAAAATTATATATTTTATATTATAGATAACATTACATTATGCAATGGTATTAATTATATAACAGTTAGATTAATATATAACAGTATTATATATTTAATATACAGTATATTTGATTTTAATAATAAATAATTGTTCAGAGAACAACAGTGTTGTCAGAGACAGTTTTAACTAAAATAATTAAGTAAAAATCACAGGTGTTTTCAAAGTATTATACTCTATAATTTTAGAATCAAAAATAAATCTATACCCCAACACCACCGAAACAACCATCCCACTGGCTTTTTAAACTATTCTCCTGATATCCCAGTGTGTACAATTTCTACTTTCAGTTAGAATCAATATTACAGATTTCTCAGAGATAACAGACTTTTGTTATGTTGCCAAATTGAGTTCTCAATTCCCTAATTTCATTCAAAAGTGAAAATAGATAAATAAAAGACCAATAGAAGTGGCCTGCCCGCCCCTCCACAAAATAAAAAAAAAAAAGAAGTTAACTCCCAGGTGTGTACTAGAAAGAAAACAGTCAGTGTAATTTGTTTATTTGGGGGAAATGTATTTCTCAAGAGAATGCCACAGTGTATTCAGTTCAGTTGCTCAGTTGTGTCCGACTCTTTGTGACCTCATGGACTGTAGCGTATCAGATTTCCCTATCCTTCACCATCTCCTAGAGCTTGCTCAAACTCATGTCTGTTCAGTTAGTGATGCCATCCAACCATCTCATCTTCTGTCACTCCCTTCTCCTGCTGCTTTCTATTCTCCCAAGCATTGGGGTTTTTTCCAATGAGTCATTTCTTCGCAGCAGATGGCCAAAGTATTGAAGTTTCACCTTCAGTCCTTCCAGTGAATATTCAGGGTTGATTTCCTTTAGGATTGACTGGTTTGATCTCCTTGAAGTTCAAGGAACTCTCAAGAGTCTTCTACAACACTGCAGCTTGAAGGCATCAATTCTTCAGCACTCAGCCTTCTCTGTGGTCCAACTCTCATGTCCATACATGACTACTGGAAAAACTATAACTTTGACTATACAGACCTTTGCCAGCAAAGTGCTGTCTCTGCTTTTTAATATGCTGTGCATTATATTTAATACATAACAGTTAAAATTATATATTTTATATTATAGATAACATTACATTATGCAATGGTATTAATTATATAACAGTTAGATTAATATATAACAGTATTATATATTTAATATACAGTATATTTGATTTTAATAATAAATAATTGTTCAGAGAACAACAGTGTTGTCAGAGACAGTTTTTAACTAAAATAATTAAGTAAAAATCACAGGTGTTTTCAAAGTATTATACTCTATAATTTTAGAATCAAAAATAAATCTATACCCCAACACCACCGAAACAACCATCCCACTGGCTTTTTAAACTATTCTCCTGATATCCCAGTGTGTACAATTTCTACTTTCAGTTAGAATCAATATTACAGATTTCTCAGAGATAACAGACTTTTGTTATGTTGCCAAATTGAGTTCTCAATTCCCTAATTTCATTCAAAAGTGCAATATTGTTTAATCTATAATTGTGGAAAATCTCTGCATCCACTGCAGACCTATTCAGCAACAATTAGGAGAAGAAATTATGATTTTTGAGTACCTTTGTAAACAAATTACAGAATATAGGTGAACATCGCTGGGCCTCTTATTTGAGTTAACAGAAAAATTGCTTCAGTGTTACTTACATTGTTTTCCAGAATTTGAAAGGAAAAAAAAAAAAAAACCTCAGAGAAATAAACAACTGAATCAATCACAGGAGAAATTAATCACAAATATCTAAGAACACTGAATGGAGACTTTTTAAAAATGTAGTCCTCCTGTTCCTCCTGTTTCTGTATTTCTGAATCTCATTTTGTCTCTCAGAATATTTAAGGAGACCAAGTCTGGTAAAGAACAATGTCACCCCAAAGAACTGGCATTGCTCCAGGGGAATATACATACTTTTTTTTTTAGATTTATTTATTTATTTATTTTGGGCGGGGGTCGGGTTGGGGAGGGAGGGGAGTGGGCGGGATTGGCCTTTCATTTCTCTATTTTCATCCATCTTTGTTCTTTGGCTCCTGTGGGCCTCCCATCGCAGTGGTGTCTGTTGTCGCAGAGTGCCAGCTCTGGGCGCCTGCGCTCCAGAGCTCCGGCTCGGCAATTGGACACATCGGTCCAGCCGCTCCGCGGCACGTGGGATCTTCCCAGGCCAGGGATCGAACCGGCGCCCCTTGCACTGCAAGGCGGTGTCCTTATCCACTGGACCACCAGGGGAAGCCCGGGAATATACATTCTGATAAAAGCTTAGCAAAGCTTTCTCCACATAATATTTATCAAACAATAAGCAAAATTAAAGCTGTCAATCAGCCAGTTTCCTGATTACTGACCTAAGACCCCTCAAGAAGCAAACCAGTGCCTGTGCATCCCATCTATTTGCTCACTTGCAGTGACACGGAATTCTATGTGGTCCCTTGTTGGCCACAATCTAATGGGAACCAGTACTTTGTAGAATTCCAAGGAAATTATCCAATATGAATATCCTTGATCAATCAGTAAACAATTCGATAACCAGAATGCCTGTGGCATTCCATCTATTTGCTCACTTGCAGTGAGATAACAGACTTTTGTTATGTTGCCAAATTGAGTTCTCAATTCCCTAATTTCATTCAAAAGTGCAATATTGTTTAATCTATAATTGTGGAAAATCTCTGCATCCACTGCAGACCTATTCAGCAACAATTAGGAGAAGAAATTATGATTTTTGAGTACCTTTGTAAACAAATTACAGAATATAGGTGAACATCGCTGGGCCTCTTATTTGAGTTAACAGAAAAATTGCTTCAGTGTTACTTACATTGTTTTCCAGAATTTGAAAGGAAAAAAAAAAAAAAACCTCAGAGAAATAAACAACTGAATCAATCACAGGAGAAATTAATCACAAATATCTAAGAACACTGAATGGAGACTTTTTAAAAATGTAGTCCTCCTGTTCCTCCTGTTTCTGTATTTCTGAATCTCATTTTGTCTCTCAGAATATTTAAGGAGACCAAGTCTGGTAAAGAACAATGTCACCCCAAAGAACTGGCATTGCTCCAGGGGAATATACATACTTTTTTTTTTAGATTTATTTATTTATTTATTTTGGGCGGGGGTCGGGTTGGGGAGGGAGGGGAGTGGGCGGGATTGGCCTTTCATTTCTCTATTTTCATCCATCTTTGTTCTTTGGCTCCTGTGGGCCTCCCATCGCAGTGGTGTCTGTTGTCGCAGAGTGCCAGCTCTGGGCGCCTGCGCTCCAGAGCTCCGGCTCGGCAATTGGACACATCGGTCCAGCCGCTCCGCGGCACGTGGGATCTTCCCAGGCCAGGGATCGAACCGGCGCCCCTTGCACTGCAAGGCGGTGTCCTTATCCACTGGACCACCAGGGGAAGCCCGGGAATATACATTCTGATAAAAGCTTAGCAAAGCTTTCTCCACATAATATTTATCAAACAATAAGCAAAATTAAAGCTGTCAATCAGCCAGTTTCCTGATTACTGACCTAAGACCCCTCAAGAAGCAAACCAGTGCCTGTGCATCCCATCTATTTGCTCACTTGCAGTGACACGGAATTCTATGTGGTCCCTTGTTGGCCACAATCTAATGGGAACCAGTACTTTGTAGAATTCCAAGGAAATTATCCAATATGAATATCCTTGATCAATCAGTAAACAATTCTAAGATACTATCCAGGAAATTGTATAATATTCCCAAATGTATCCCAGGAGATACTGATTTCAAGGACGCTAATAGGTATTATAAGGGGGTGGAGGCAAGATCCTTCAAAGGTGTGCACTTTGCAGTTTGCTAATCTTTCTAAAGTCCAGAGCCTGTTTTAACGTGGAGCAGCTCAAGCAATCTTGAGTGTTTGGAAAGCTCTCATCTCTGTGCTCTCACATTCACTCCTCATGAAACTTTGAATTTTAAACAAAGAGTCCAAAGCTGAACCGAAGGAATGAAATGCCGAAGCCTGAATTTCACTAGGTAGACAGATAATAGATGGGGGAGATTTTGATGAGTTATTTCAACTTTACAGGGCTTCTGATGACACACATGGCACCAAGAATCAGCGACAGCTCTACTGGCACAAACAGAGGAAAACTGCTCTTCTTAGCATGAGCGTTTGGAAGTAAAAGCTGCATTTCAGAGTTTGCTCTTATCTTCAAATTATATTTTTTTCAAACTGTAAGGAATCACTTTTAATTCATTTCTCTTCGGACTGAGACTTAATCTTCTAGGAACAAAAGAGAAAAGCTGTTAAACTATCATATGCAAATATACTCTTTAGAAAGAGACAGGCTATTCTGTTACAACAGCCACATGGTAAAATTCAAAATTTGCAAAGTGCTCACTGCTTTGAAGCATATGCAAATAAGTATTTCCATGAGGTCCAGCCAATCCATTCCCTTCTCCCAAAATTGCCCTATGGAATAGGCCACTTTTTAAAATGCTCAGCATAATATCTTGTTACCCACACACTACATGGGACAAATCTGCTACATAAAATATGTATTTCTAAGTTGTTTCTTACACAGTTTATCAATAGCAGCATTTGTAAACTCTGTTTAGAAAAAAATAATAAATCAGATATATTCACCAATTATCCCTTATTGGTGGAAGCCAGTTTCCTGATTACCTAAGACCCCTCAAGAAGCAAACCAGTGCCTGTGCATCCCATCTATTTGCTCACTTGCAGTGACACGGAATTCTATGTGGTCCCTTGTTGGCCACAATCTAATGGGAACCAGTACTTTGTAGAATTCCAAGGAAATTATCCAATATGAATATCCTTGATCAATCAGTAAACAATTCTAAGATACTATCCAGGAAATTGTATAATATTCCCAAATGTATCCCAGGAGATACTGATTTCAAGGACGCTAATAGGTATTATAAGGGGGTGGAGGCAAGATCCTTCAAAGGTGTGCACTTTGCAGTTTGCTAATCTTTCTAAAGTCCAGAGCCTGTTTTAACGTGGAGCAGCTCAAGCAATCTTGAGTGTTTGGAAAGCTCTCATCTCTGTGCTCTCACATTCACTCCTCATGAAACTTTGAATTTTAAACAAAGAGTCCAAAGCTGAACCGAAGGAATGAAATGCCGAAGCCTGAATTTCACTAGGTAGACAGATAATAGATGGGGGAGATTTTGATGAGTTATTTCAACTTTACAGGGCTTCTGATGACACACATGGCACCAAGAATCAGCGACAGCTCTACTGGCACAAACAGAGGAAAACTGCTCTTCTTAGCATGAGCGTTTGGAAGTAAAAGCTGCATTTCAGAGTTTGCTCTTATCTTCAAATTATATTTTTTTCAAACTGTAAGGAATCACTTTTAATTCATTTTCTCTTCGGACTGAGACTTAATCTTCTAGGAACAAAAGAGAAAAGCTGTTAAACTATCATATGCAAATATACTCTTTAGAAAGAGACAGGCTATTCTGTTACAACAGCCACATGGTAAAATTCAAAATTTGCAAAGTGCTCACTGCTTTGAAGCATATGCAAATAAGTATTTCCATGAGGTCCAGCCAATCCATTCCCTTCTCCCAAAATTGCCCTATGGAATAGGCCACTTTTTAAAATGCTCAGCATAATATCTTGTTACCCACACACTACATGGGACAAATCTGCTACATAAAATATGTATTTCTAAGTTGTTTCTTACACAGTTTATCAATAGCAGCATTTGTAAACTCTGTTTAGAAAAAAATAATAAATCAGATATATTCACCAATTATCCCTTATTGGTGGAAGGGGTGGGGGCTATCCTCTCGATTAATGTGTTCTGTTTTCTCCTTTTTTTTCTTAAGTTTATCATTTATCTGTCAATTCTCTGTGGTTCTTTTATTATTGAAGAGGAGAGGAAAGAGTTCTGTCCATTTCAAAACAGTCTGCTACTGACACATTAGAAGGGGAGTTAATTATTTTGGTATGAAAAAGCTAGGGAAAGCAAAATAAATACATGGAATACAGGCCGACTCTCAGCTACTCTAATTGCTTATGTGCTATAAGGACCTTCAAATAATAAGTCCTTAAATAATAAATTGATATGAGAAAGAATAATGATACCCAGGTGTGAAACCTTAATCTGAAGACTGGGCCACATACTCAATGGCATAATTGCTTCTATTACCACATTCTGGCCTAATATAATGGTTTGAGTCATGGAAACTGGGTAGAAATGAAAGACAAATTGTGTTCAAATAAAAAAATCATACAATAGAGACCAGGTATCTAAATAGCTACTTGAAATGTAAAAGCAAGCTTCAGTTTTATAGAAGACATTCTATTCAAACATATGTCACACTCGATCTAAGTTACAAAAGCAGAGCTAAGAAAATTCTCCATTTAAAACTTCACTGTTCTCAGCCAAAAATCCTCACAGAAGGAACTTCTTTAATTTCCAAAGAAATACTTCAAGGTAATCCATCACAAGTAATATCTGTTGTTTAAAAAAGATCTTCCTCTGTGCTACACTTTAATTCACTGCCAGGTATGCTACTCACTACAGGCTTCTGAATCCACCCATTCTGTGTTTATCTTTTATTTTTTATATTCATGCAGAATTTACTAGAATGACTAACATATGACCTATTCTAGATAATGGTATTTCTGAAGTTCCCATTTCTTAACTTCAAAACAGTACACTATTTTGAAAAACAAATTCAGTTCAGTGCCAATATCTTTTGGATATGTTTTCTTAATTTTTCTTTGCATTATCAGTATTAAATAATAGGATATGTCTTAGCAGTCCACAATTCTGAAAAACAAAATGTTCTGAAACTTGAAAGTTTCTTCATAATTTATTTGGCTACAAAAGCCAACTGTTAAAAAAAAATGAGAAAAAAAAAAACAACCAAAAAACTCAACCATTCCTACATTTCACTGAAGAAATATTAAAGTATTTGACTACATGACTTTGGCCCAACTCTTCTGTGGCTATTACAAAATATATGTTGTGTGTTCTACACAGCCTTTTCAAAAGCCAAAAAATTGTTACCTATGGTATGCATATGGGCATGCTAAGTTGCTTCAGTCATATCTGACTCTGTGATCCTATAGACTGTAGCCTGGCAGGCTCCCTCTCCATGCGATATTCCAGACAAAAACACTGGAGTGGGTTGCCATGCCCTCCTCCAGGGGATCTTCCCAATCTGAGGATCGAAGTCACATCAGCCTGCATCTCCTGCATTGCAGGAGGATTCTTCGTGACTACTGCCATCTGGGAAGCCCCATCTAAAGTATAAACCTGACCTAAGAATGTCAGAAGAGAGACTGCAATCCTGCTCATATGTAATTGACTGAATTGCAATCTGGCTTCTCTACCAATACACATAATTGACTGAAAAGTATGACAACTCATGAATCATAAGCACGATTGCTGTAGTTGCTGTGATCACTCTCCTGTGATGTATAACATGTGATAATGCATCTTATACCTTGGGGTCTCTAGTATCACTGGTATTTCACTCTATTACAAGGTAATATTAACAAACCTAAGCCTAATATTCTTCCATCATTCACCTACAGGTTTCTTTTTTAATGTAAGGTTTTAATCAATTTCATTGTTGAGTACTCTTGATAAGACTCTCAGATAAAGAATCCTCTACAATGTTTATAGGTATATTTGTATGAAACATAACTAAACACAAGAAATTCCAAACCATCACCTAGGGTATGGAAATGGAGCCAATTTTTAAAATTTTTACCTTAAATTCATCTAATAGTTGATTTTTGAAATCTTGAACATGTATAACTTCTACAGTGAAAAACAATTACTTCTATTTTAAATGTTAAATTAAAAATAATGCTACTATAATATTTCACCTTCCTTTACTATCTAGATGTAGATACTCTTCTCAGTCAACCTGTGGGGGCCTTTAAATTTATGACTAAAACCAATTCCTAAAAAAATGTTAAAAAAATGAGAAAAAACAACCAAAAAACTCAACCATTCCTACATTTCACTGAAGAAATATTAAAGTATTTGACTACATGACTTTGGCCCAACTCTTCTGTGGCTATTACAAAATATATGTTGTGTGTTCTACACAGCCTTTTCAAAAGCCAAAAAATTGTTACCTATGGTATGCATATGGGCATGCTAAGTTGCTTCAGTCATATCTGACTCTGTGATCCTATAGACTGTAGCCTGGCAGGCTCCCTCTCCATGCGATATTCCAGACAAAAACACTGGAGTGGGTTGCCATGCCCTCCTCCAGGGGATCTTCCCAATCTGAGGATCGAAGTCACATCAGCCTGCATCTCCTGCATTGCAGGAGGATTCTTCGTGACTACTGCCATCTGGGAAGCCCCATCTAAAGTATAAACCTGACCTAAGAATGTCAGAAGAGAGACTGCAATCCTGCTCATATGTAATTGACTGAATTGCAATCTGGCTTCTCTACCAATACACATAATTGACTGAAAAGTATGACAACTCATGAATCATAAGCACGATTGCTGTAGTTGCTGTGATCACTCTCCTGTGATGTATAACATGTGATAATGCATCTTATACCTTGGGGTCTCTAGTATCACTGGTATTTCACTCTATTACAAGGTAATATTAACAAACCTAAGCCTAATATTCTTCCATCATTCACCTACAGGTTTCTTTTTTAATGTAAGGTTTTAATCAATTTCATTGTTGAGTACTCTTGATAAGACTCTCAGATAAAGAATCCTCTACAATGTTTATAGGTATATTTGTATGAAACATAACTAAACACAAGAAATTCCAAACCATCACCTAGGGTATGGAAATGGAGCCAATTTTTAAAATTTTTACCTTAAATTCATCTAATAGTTGATTTTTGAAATCTTGAACATGTATAACTTCTACAGTGAAAAACAATTACTTCTATTTTAAATTTTAAATTAAAAATAATGCTACTATAATATTTCACCTTCCTGTACTATCTAGATGTAGATACTATTCTCAGTCAACCTGTGGGGGGCCTTTTGATATATGTCTGATTAACACTGACTCTTATCCATTTCTCTTATTCTCATTAATGTGAAGTTCCTTCTATTTGAAACCTGTATGATTTCCTTCCTGCAAAGTGTGCAACAGATATGCTCTAGAACCACAAACAGAAGAAAAGCATCCTTCCCCACATCACTTAAATTCTGTTTTAATATAAACAATATCTGAATGGAATGGACAAATGCTTGGAGGCCAAGATGTCTATCATTGATGCAAGAGACAAAATCATAGCACATTTTAGAGTTATTTCAAAATAGCTGAAGATAAAATTGAACTGCTACAAGTAACCCACTCTATCCCTCTTCAGCACTCCAGAGTGCAACTTCGAGAATTATCTAAATGAGGAATGCCCCTGTTAAGTACCATTACCCATAAGCAAACAAGAAGGGTTTCCCTTCTTACTCTCAGCTCCAAAAGTAAAGCCACAGAGAGTCTTTGTGCATTTATGTCCATCTGGATTGGAGAATATGGGCTAATGTTACGTAGAACCTGAAAATCTATCTGTATTTTTCACAGAAGTGTATAGCAAACATAAAAATTTTGTTCCATTTGCACATTATAATGTAGGACTTAAGGCTATAGGCTCTGAACCTAGATTAAGTTAATTACATGTATATTAAAGGCACTTCCTAACTTAATAGATACTGGAATTGAGGTCCTTTTATGGACCACATACTATATATATATGAAACAGAAACAATGTAAGGAAAAACAGACTCTTAAAAATAAAGAATATGATTGCTAAAAACACAGTAAAGTATACAACTCAGAATGTAGATCCAAAAGACTGAAACTAGAGAAATTCTAAACAAATTTAAGTTTATAGCTCAGGAATTTGAAAGAAGTCAGAGAATGAGAGTATAGAGAAAATGAAAGTGAGAAAATCAAGTAAGAACTCAATCAAGGCACTTCCAGAATTTAAGGACTTAAGTCCTCAAAATGCAAGAACACAACAGTAGCCAGAATAACAAACAGTATCTACTGGGGCACATGTTCATCTAATAGTTGTTTTAATCTTGAACATGTATAACTTCTACAGTGAAAAACAATTACTTCTATTTTAAATTTTAAATTAAAAATAATGCTACTATAATATTTCACCTTCCTGTACTATCTAGATGTAGATACTATTCTCAGTCAACCTGTGGGGGGCCTTTTGATATATGTCTGATTAACACTGACTCTTATCCATTTCTCTTATTCTCATTAATGTGAAGTTCCTTCTATTTGAAACCTGTATGATTTCCTTCCTGCAAAGTGTGCAACAGATATGCTCTAGAACCACAAACAGAAGAAAAGCATCCTTCCCCACATCACTTAAATTCTGTTTTAATATAAACAATATCTGAATGGAATGGACAAATGCTTGGAGGCCAAGATGTCTATCATTGATGCAAGAGACAAAATCATAGCACATTTTAGAGTTATTTCAAAATAGCTGAAGATAAAATTGAACTGCTACAAGTAACCCACTCTATCCCTCTTCAGCACTCCAGAGTGCAACTTCGAGAATTATCTAAATGAGGAATGCCCCTGTTAAGTACCATTACCCATAAGCAAACAAGAAGGGTTTCCCTTCTTACTCTCAGCTCCAAAAGTAAAGCCACAGAGAGTCTTTGTGCATTTATGTCCATCTGGATTGGAGAATATGGGCTAATGTTACGTAGAACCTGAAAATCTATCTGTATTTTTCACAGAAGTGTATAGCAAACATAAAAATTTTGTTCCATTTGCACATTATAATGTAGGACTTAAGGCTATAGGCTCTGAACCTAGATTAAGTTAATTACATGTATATTAAAGGCACTTCCTAACTTAATAGATACTGGAATTGAGGTCCTTTTATGGACCACATACTATATATATATGAAACAGAAACAATGTAAGGAAAAACAGACTCTTAAAAATAAAGAATATGATTGCTAAAAACACAGTAAAGTATACAACTCAGAATGTAGATCCAAAAGACTGAAACTAGAGAAATTCTAAACAAATTTAAGTTTATAGCTCAGGAATTTGAAAGAAGTCAGAGAATGAGAGTATAGAGAAAATGAAAGTGAGAAAATCAAGTAAGAACTCAATCAAGGCACTTCCAGAATTTAAGGACTTAAGTCCTCAAAATGCAAGAACACAACAGTAGCCAGAATAACAAACAGTATCTACTGGGGCACATGACATTTCCAAACATTAAGTATAAGAAGTGGGCTTCCCTGGTGGTCCAGTGGGTAGAGAGTCCACCTTGCAGTGCAAGGGGCACCGATTCGATCCCTGGCCCAGGAAGATCCCATGTGCCACGGAGCAGCTGGACCTGTGTGTCCAATTACAAGCCAGTGCTCTGGAGCACATGTGCCCAGAGAGAGGCCACTGAGATGGGAGGCCCACATAGGCAGAATAAAGATGGATGAAAAATAAATAAATTTTTAAAAATCAATAGAAAGAAACCAAAATTAAAAAACAAAAAAGAGTAATAAGGAGGTTGTTACAGAACTCCCATTTGAGTTCCCTTAGTCTTATAGCAAATTTCCATTGGTTATATATTTTACATATGGTAATGTAAATTTCTATGTTACTCTTTCCATATATCTCAACCACTCCTCCCTCCCCCCAATGTCCATAAGTCTGTTCTCTAAGTCTGTGTCTCCATCGCTGCCCTGCACATAAATTCATCAGTGCTATCTTTCTAGATTCCATATATATGTGTTAGTATACAATATTTACCTTTCTCTTTCTGACTTACTTCACTCTGTGTATTAGGCTCTAGGTTCACCTCATTAGAACTGACTCAAATGCATTCCTTTTTATGGCTCAGTAATATTCTTCTTTATCCATTCATCTGTCAGTGGATATCTAGGTTGCTTCCATGTTGTAGCTATTGTAACAGTGCTGGGGAGGAAGAAGGAAGGGAAGTTCAAGAGGGAGAGAACATATGCATACCTATGCCTGATTCATGTTGATGTTTGGCAATAAATAACAAAACTGTTAAAAAAAAAAAAAAGGAAGAGGAGGGGTTTCCCTGGTGGTTCAATGGATAAGAATCCACCTTGTGGGCTTCCCTGGTGGTCCAGTGCGTAAAGAGCCTGCCTTGCAGTGCAAGAGGCACTAGTTTGATCCCTGGCCCAGGAAAATCCCACATGGACTGGTGTGTCCAATTATGAGCCAGCATTCTGGAGTGCATGCGCCCATAGCTGGTGCTCTGCAATGAGAGAGGCCACTGCAATGGGAGGCCCACATAGGCCAAAGAATAAAGATGGATGAATATAAATAAATGAAGGACCAATAAAAGAGACCAAAATTAAAAAAAAAAAAAAAAAAAGAATCCACCTTGTAATGTAGGCGACACTAGTTCTATCTCTGACCCAGAAAGATTCTCACATGCTGTGGGGCAACTGAGCACATACACAACTAATGAGCCTGGGCTCTGGAGCCTGTAAGATGCAACTACTGAGCCCGTGAGCCACAACTATTGAAGCCCTCACACCCTAGAGTCTGTGCTCTGCAACAAGAGAAGTCAGGGCAATAAGAAGCCCTTGCGCCACAAATACAGAGGAGCCCCCATTCACCACAACTAAAGAAAACCCACACGCAGCAACAAAGACCCAGTATAGCCAAAGATAAAATAAATGAATATTTTTTAAAAAGAATAAGGACAAGAACCTTAAGATTTTCAGAGAGAAAATGCAACTGACAAAGCAATGAGAATCAAAGATGCATCAGACTTTTCACCCAAAACAACATTTGGTGCAATAACTTTATACTTCTGAGGAAAAATATTTGCAAATGAAAATTTACCACCGGTCAAATTATCATACAATGATATAGCATAAAAGCAATCAGCTCACACTGAGACAATTTATTTTTTATACGAGGCATTGCAAGCTATTTTCCTGGAAATTCCAGACCCTTCATCTACTCTCAATTTCCAAACTACAGGATTTTCAGAAATCTTAACTTCTTTTGATTTAGAGAATGTTCTTATTGTCACTCTAGGCACTGTATCTGTTAGGCACTGCAGCAGTTAGGAAGCACAGATGAATAAAGCATGGTGCCCACCCTCAGAGAACTTGCTATTCGATGAAAGTGACAGACACACAAATAATTCAGTTAAAAACTAATCAATAATCTCCTTGAGATAGTACCATGGGAAATCAGATAGGCTGACACACAGTACATTCAAGGATTACCAGTTTCATTAAGTAAAAACCTTCCAACATCTTCTTTAATTTCCTTACTTTCCTTACATCATTTACTCATTTTAAACTATGATACCTAATTTCTTTAAGCACTCTCCCTTCTTTTATTTCTGTAATCAAATCTAAAACAATGCTGATCCCAATGATATTTTCGGCACATGAACACACTATCAGGATTTCGCTGTTTAAGCTATTGCATTGATTGAATCAAAAAGAGTTTAACACCTTTTAAAATTCAAGAATCCATTGGCATTATAATAAAACTGCTTCTAAGGGACTCATGAGAAATATAGGTTTTAAGTTTTTGAACTTACATTATGTTACTCATCAAATAATGAAAATAATTTGTTTAAAATATAGTTTTAAACTAAACTATAATTTTCAAAGATAACTGCAGGTAATAGTTGTGTTGACAAGTGGTGCTGATAATTTACTCTTGTCAAACTAATTACAGCTATCTTTATTGCTGTCATTTTGATTATCAAACATCTTTCCATTAAAATATCAGATTCCTAAAAAGCCATATCTCTATCCAGAGATGTTCTTTGCTCTGTTTGTGAACCAAAAGAGAAAATAGAAAGCACTAAACTCTTTTCAAGGAATTCATTAGAGTGACAAGATAAAACTAAGATTTGACCATTGACTTAGAATTTTGTCCACTAGATTATTCCCAGACTAACGATTTTTTTCCCCCCACTTTACTTATCTGCCATGCTGAGGGGAATCTACCTCAGGTATTCTCTCAAGTGAAGCCAATAGCTCCTCCACACCCACATCACTGCCTTACAATCTTTCAGCTTTGACTTAGGCCTGTCCTATCTTTGGAATTTTCATAAGGGTGACAAACATTTTGAGATGGCAAGGATGGCTACTTTTGGAAATGCATTCTCTTTTTTCCTTATGATTTGTGAATACTATATGGCACTTAAAGTTTAGGAGTAATGCTTTTGAAATCATGCCAAATTACTATTTCAAAGGCCACTAAAGTGGTTTCAAGAAAAACTGGAAAACTGAAAGTTCAAATAACTATTAATAGCAAAGGAATAGGATCTTAAGGCAGGCTGGTATAATGTTTATTAAGAGAAGGCATTGATATTGAGGTTCTGATGCCCAGGGGGTACACTGGGATGAGAGAGGTGAAACACAAAGTTTTGCCAGTTTTCACAGTTTTCTGAATCCACGTGGTTGTAATGATTTTTATTTAGGATAGCTGAAAATAAATGTATGTAAAATTTAAGCTTTATAAAATAATGTAGACATTAAAGAGTAGTATTCCTCAAAGTTTAATGCTAAAGTTCTTGTCTATTTACATCAGAACTACTTGTGAGTTTAACACCTTTTAAAATTCAAGAATCCATTGGCATTATAATAAAACTGCTTCTAAGGGACTCATGAGAAATATAGGTTTTAAGTTTTTGAACTTACATTATGTTACTCATCAAATAATGAAAATAATTTGTTTAAAATATAGTTTTAAACTAAACTATAATTTTCAAAGATAACTGCAGGTAATAGTTGTGTTGACAAGTGGTGCTGATAATTTACTCTTGTCAAACTAATTACAGCTATCTTTATTGCTGTCATTTTGATTATCAAACATCTTTCCATTAAAATATCAGATTCCTAAAAAGCCATATCTCTATCCAGAGATGTTCTTTGCTCTGTTTGTGAACCAAAAGAGAAAATAGAAAGCACTAAACTCTTTTCAAGGAATTCATTAGAGTGACAAGATAAAACTAAGATTTGACCATTGACTTAGAATTTTGTCCACTAGATTATTCCCAGACTAACGATTTTTTTCCCCCCACTTTACTTATCTGCCATGCTGAGGGGAATCTACCTCAGGTATTCTCTCAAGTGAAGCCAATAGCTCCTCCACACCCACATCACTGCCTTACAATCTTTCAGCTTTGACTTAGGCCTGTCCTATCTTTGGAATTTTCATAAGGGTGACAAACATTTTGAGATGGCAAGGATGGCTACTTTTGGAAATGCATTCTCTTTTTTCCTTATGATTTGTGAATACTATATGGCACTTAAAGTTTAGGAGTAATGCTTTTGAAATCATGCCAAATTACTATTTCAAAGGCCACTAAAGTGGTTTCAAGAAAAACTGGAAAACTGAAAGTTCAAATAACTATTAATAGCAAAGGAATAGGATCTTAAGGCAGGCTGGTATAATGTTTATTAAGAGAAGGCATTGATATTGAGGTTCTGATGCCCAGGGGGTACACTGGGATGAGAGAGGTGAAACACAAAGTTTTGCCAGTTTTCACAGTTTTCTGAATCCACGTGGTTGTAATGATTTTTATTTAGGATAGCTGAAAATAAATGTATGTAAAATTTAAGCTTTATAAAATAATGTAGACATTAAAGAGTAGTATTCCTCAAAGTTTAATGCTAAAGTTCTTGTCTATTTACATCAGAACTACTTGTGTGATATATTAAGAATACAGATTTTTGAGCTCACCATCAGATCTAGTAAATTAGAATCCTTGGGGGAAAAGTCTGGAAACCTGTATTTTAATTAGAATCTCAGCTGAATTGCATTGTTCAGTAATGATGAAGAGTCAAGGCAATAAAGTAATCAATTTAGGGAAGGAAACATGACAGGCAACAGCAGGACAGGCAATTCAATAGAACAGCAGACACGTACACACATGCTCAAGACAGACTAACTGGGCATATGCAGCTAGGAAACCACAAACATCCATGAGAAGAAACTTAATACCCAAGGAAAGAAAAATAAACAGACTATTAGAAATGATGAGGCAAATGAAGAATTAAGTGAATAAAACTGGCAGCGGCAAGCAGAGAATAAACTACTAAAGAATCCCAATGAATTAAGATAGACCGAGATGTCTGGGGGTATGGCTGTTCTGCTGGGGTCTCGTTCTCAACTTTTTCTCTGTGGATGTGTATGCATTTGTGCTTTGTCATGTCCTACTCCTTGCAACCCCACAGACTGTAGCCCACTAGGCTCCTCTGTGTATGGAATTTTTCAGCAAGAGTACTGGAGCAGTTTGCCATTTCCTACCCCAAGGAATCTTCCCGATACAGGGATTGAACCCACATCTCTTGTGTCTCCTGAATTGGAATGTGGATTTTTTACCACTGCACTATGTGGAAAGCCCACTCTCTGTGGATACAAAGCTTTTAATCACCCAGGTGAATAAGTTACTCATGGTCAAATTAGCATAGCAACTAAAAAGTTAAGAGAAGGCTATATCAAATGGATATTTTATGACATTTTCTATGGTCAAATCTCCATAAAAATAAAGAAACAGTGATTTTAAAATTGTTTGTTATGATAAAATGACTTATTTTTAAAATGTTATTAGGCCAAGAAGGTAAAACAAACTTGAGCACTGAAAAGTGTCAGGGATACATGTAAAATCAATTCTCTAATGAGGCAACCTAACCAAAAAACTGGGCAGACTTAAATAGAAACTTCTACCAAGACAACATTTGAGTGACTAAGAAACACATGAAAATATATTCAACATCATTCATTATTAGAGAAATACAAATAAAAACTACAATGAGGTATCACCTCACACCAGTCAGAATGGCTATCATCAAAAAATTCTATAAATAATACAACCATATATGCTGGAGAGGGTGTAAAGAAAACAGAACCATCTTACACTGTTGTAGAGCCACTATAGGGAACAGTATGGAGGTCCTTAGAAAACTAAAAATAGAACTATTGTATGACTCAGCAGTTGAATTGTTGGGCATATATTCCAAGAAAACCATAACTCAAAGACACTTGTACCCTAGTGTTCATAACTGCAGTATTTGCAATAGCCAGGACATGGAAGAAACCTAAATGTCCATCAGGAGATGAAAGGATAAAGAAGATGTAATACATATACACAACAGAATATTGCTATTCAGTCGTCAAGTCATGGCTGACTATTTGGGTCTCCATGGACCAAAAAGTCAGACTTCCAGAGCTTCCATCTCCCAGAGTTTGCTCAAATTCATGTCCATTGTATCAGTGATACCATCTAACCATCTTATCCTCTCTCACCCTCTTCTCCCTCTGCCCTCAATCTTTCCCAGAATCAGGGTCTTTTCTAATGAGACATCTCTTTGCATCAGGTGGCCAAAGTATTGGAGCTTCCGCCTCGACAGCAGTTCTTCCAATGGATATTCAGGGTTGATTACTTTTAGGATTGACTGGTTTGATCTTCTTGCTGTCCAAGGGACTCTCAAAGAGTCTTCTCCAGCACCAAAACTCAGAAGCATAAATCTTTGGCACTCAGCCTTCCTTATGATCCAACTCCCACATTCGTACATAACTACTGGAAAAATGATAGTTTTGACTATACGGACCTTAGTCGGCAAAGTGATATCTCTGCTTTTTAATACATTGTTTAGGTTTGTCATAGCTTTTCTTACAAGTAGGAAGTGCATTTTAATTTCATGGCTGCAGTCACCATTGGGCATCCATTTTGGAGCCCAAGAAAATGAGTATCTGGCACTGTTTCAATTTTCCCCCATCTATTTGCCATGAAGTGTTGGGACTGGGTGCCGTGATCTTACTTTTCTGAAATTTGAGTTTTAAGCCTGCTTGTTCACTCTCATCTTTCAACTTCATAAGAGGTCTTTAGTTCCTCTTCACTTTTTAACCATGAGGGTGGTATCTTCTGCACATCTAAAGTTATTGATAATTCTCCCAGCAATCTGATTCTAGCTCGTGAGTCATTCAGCCTGGCATTTTGCATGATCTACTCTGCATATAAGTTAAATAAGTAGGGTGGCAATATATGGCTTTGATATACTCCTCTCTCACATTTGAACCAGTCTGTTGTTCCAAGTCTGATTCTAACTTTTGCTTCTTAACCAGCATACAGGTTTCCCAAGAGGCTGGTCTGGTATTCTCATCTCTTTAAGAATTTTCCACAGTGTGTTGTGATCCATACAGTCAAAGACTTCCATGTAATCAATAAAGCTGAAGTAGACATTTTTCTTCAATTCCCTTGCTTTTGGGTCTCCATGGACCAAAAAGTCAGACTTCCAGAGCTTCCATCTCCCAGAGTTTGCTCAAATTCATGTCCATTGTATCAGTGATACCATCTAACCATCTTATCCTCTCTCACCCTCTTCTCCCTCTGCCCTCAATCTTTCCCAGAATCAGGGTCTTTTCTAATGAGACATCTCTTTGCATCAGGTGGCCAAAGTATTGGAGCTTCCGCCTCGACAGCAGTTCTTCCAATGGATATTCAGGGTTGATTACTTTTAGGATTGACTGGTTTGATCTTCTTGCTGTCCAAGGGACTCTCAAAGAGTCTTCTCCAGCACCAAAACTCAGAAGCATAAATCTTTGGCACTCAGCCTTCCTTATGATCCAACTCCCACATTCGTACATAACTACTGGAAAAATGATAGTTTTGACTATACGGACCTTAGTCGGCAAAGTGATATCTCTGCTTTTTAATACATTGTTTAGGTTTGTCATAGCTTTTCTTACAAGTAGGAAGTGCATTTTAATTTCATGGCTGCAGTCACCATTGGGCATCCATTTTGGAGCCCAAGAAAATGAGTATCTGGCACTGTTTCAATTTTCCCCCATCTATTTGCCATGAAGTGTTGGGACTGGGTGCCGTGATCTTACTTTTCTGAAATTTGAGTTTTAAGCCTGCTTGTTCACTCTCATCTTTCAACTTCATAAGAGGTCTTTAGTTCCTCTTCACTTTTTAACCATGAGGGTGGTATCTTCTGCACATCTAAAGTTATTGATAATTCTCCCAGCAATCTGATTCTAGCTCGTGAGTCATTCAGCCTGGCATTTTGCATGATCTACTCTGCATATAAGTTAAATAAGTAGGGTGGCAATATATGGCTTTGATATACTCCTCTCTCACATTTGAACCAGTCTGTTGTTCCAAGTCTGATTCTAACTTTTGCTTCTTAACCAGCATACAGGTTTCCCAAGAGGCTGGTCTGGTATTCTCATCTCTTTAAGAATTTTCCACAGTGTGTTGTGATCCATACAGTCAAAGACTTCCATGTAATCAATAAAGCTGAAGTAGACATTTTTCTTCAATTCCCTTGCTTTTGTCTATGATCCAGAGGATGCTGGCAATTTGATCTCTGGTTCTTCTGCCTTCTCTAAATCCAGCTCGTATACCTGGAAGTTCACAGTTCAGGTACTTTTTAAGCCTCACTTGAAAGATTTTGAACATTACCTTTGTAGTATGTGAAATAAGCATAAATGTACGGTAGTTTGAACATTCTATGGCATTGCCTTTCTTTGAGATTTAAATGAAACCTGACTTTTTTCACTTTTGCAGCCACTGTTGAGTTTTCCATATTTGCTCACATATTGAGTGAAACACTATAATAGCATCATCTTTTAGGATTTGAAGCAGCTGGAATTCCATCACCTCCACAACCTTTGTTCATCGTAATGTATGCTAAGGCCCACTTGACTTCACACTCCAGGATGTCTGGCTCTAGGTGAGTGATCACACTACTGTAGTTATCTGGATGATTAAGACATTTTTTTGTTTTGTACAGTTCTTCTGTGTATTCTTGCCACCTCATCTTAATATCTTCTGCCTCTGTTAGGTCCTTAACATTTCTGTCCTTTATTGTGCCTATATTTGCATGAAATGTTCCCTTGATATTTCTAATTTTCTTGAAGCAATTGCTAGCTTTTCCTATTCTATTGTATATTTTTTCCTATTTTATTGTATCTCCTATTCTATTCTATTTCTTTGCATTGTCCACTTTGGGAGGCTTTCTTATCTCTCCTTACTATTCTCTGGAACTCGGCATTCAGTAGGGTATATTTTTTCTTTTCTCCTTTGCCTTTTGTGTCTCTTCTTTTCTCATCTATTTGAAAGGCCTCCTCAGACAACCATTTTGCTTTCTTTCATTTCTTTTTCTTTGGGAAGGTTTTGGTCAGTGCCTCCTATACAATATTATGAACCCTTGTCCATAGTTATTCAGGCACTATCCCTACCACATCTAATCCCTTGAATCTATTTGTCACTTTCACTGTGTAATCAATCATAAGGAATTTGATGTAGGTCATACCTGAATGGTTTTCCCTACTTTCTTCAATTTAAGTCTGAATTTTGCAGTAAGGAGGTCATGATCTGAGCCACAGTCAGCTCCTGGTCTTGTTTTTGCTGATTGTATAGAGTTTCTCTATCTTTGGCTGCAAAAAAATATAATCACTCTGATTTTGGCATTGACGATCTGGTGATGTTCATGTGTAGTATTGTCTCTTGTGTTGTTGGAAGAGGGTGTTTTCTATGGTCAGTGTGTTCTCTTGGCAAAATTCTGTTAGCCTTTGCCCTGTTTCATTTTGTACTCCAAAGCCAAACTTACCTGTTACTCTTTACTTGCTAATTTTGCATCCTAATCCCTTATGATGAAAAGGGCCTCTCTTTTGGCATTAGTTCTAGAAGGTGTTATAGGTCTTCATAGAATTGTTTAACTTCAGTTTCTTTGGTCTGGTGGACCACAGCCCATGGAGTTGCAAAGAGTTGAACATAACTGAAGAGATTTACCACACACCAATGTAGCTGATTCACTTTGTTGTTTAACAGAAACTAAGACAATGGTGTAAAGCAATTAACAGTCCAATAAAAAATATTTTAACTGGTTAAGATGTCTTAAAATGGATTTTTCACCCTTGACTGGTTCATAGGAATGTACCAAGCTTTCCTTCAATGCAACATTCTCAGAGATATTCAGTAACCTAGAAATCAGAGCCTCCATCCTAGGTTTGTGGCAGGCATCACTAACCAATCATTAACTTCTTCACACTGAGCCCAGTGGAGACTCCCAAATCCACTGAAACCTCCCAAGCCTTCTTACTACAAATCTTCCAGCAGCCTTACTCCAAATAAGACAGGTGACATAATGCCTTTTGCAAGTGGGCTAGAATGTTGTCACTTATTCAGCTTTTCTTTCAAGGGAGTCCATATTTATGTCTAAATTGTGCAATGCTTTGAAACTCGAGCACTAGTCCCATGAATTAAAGACTGTGGTTTTCACTTTGCCTTCTATCAGGATGTTCCATTTTTGCTGCTATACATGTGCTCCTGGCTCTGCCATGAGTATCTACAGAGAAACCAGCTCATTCCCTCCATCTCCCCAGTGAAACCCCTCCCTGCTCCTCTGGGCTTTTCTTGCAAACAGCACTCACTTCTCTCAAGTTTAGCAAACAGGTCAGAGAGTGGGAAATGGCTACCCACTCCAGTAATCTTGCCGGGAAAATTCCATAGACAGAGGAGCCTGGCAGGCTATCATACCTGGGGTCACAAAGAGTCAGACACAACTGAGTAACTGAGCACACACACAAGCAATACATATTTAATTTGTGTAGCCTCTAATATTTTCCTTTAGGTCTGAGGATAATACAACCCAGTCCTTGTGTTTTCTATAGTTGAGATCATGTTATTCTGTTTCAGAGTGTGGAAAGAAACTTCTCTCCCTTTGGAAGTGCTTAAATAAGGTTTATTTGTAATTCTATATGTTTCATTTGGGTACCTAGAAACCATTATATCATGTGGGCAGCCCCTTATTTATAGGTCTTCATAGAATTGTTTAACTTCAGTTTCTTTGGTCTGGTGGACCACAGCCCATGGAGTTGCAAAGAGTTGAACATAACTGAAGAGATTTACCACACACCAATGTAGCTGATTCACTTTGTTGTTTAACAGAAACTAAGACAATGGTGTAAAGCAATTAACAGTCCAATAAAAAATATTTTAACTGGTTAAGATGTCTTAAAATGGATTTTTCACCCTTGACTGGTTCATAGGAATGTACCAAGCTTTCCTTCAATGCAACATTCTCAGAGATATTCAGTAACCTAGAAATCAGAGCCTCCATCCTAGGTTTGTGGCAGGCATCACTAACCAATCATTAACTTCTTCACACTGAGCCCAGTGGAGACTCCCAAATCCACTGAAACCTCCCAAGCCTTCTTACTACAAATCTTCCAGCAGCCTTACTCCAAATAAGACAGGTGACATAATGCCTTTTGCAAGTGGGCTAGAATGTTGTCACTTATTCAGCTTTTCTTTCAAGGGAGTCCATATTTATGTCTAAATTGTGCAATGCTTTGAAACTCGAGCACTAGTCCCATGAATTAAAGACTGTGGTTTTCACTTTGCCTTCTATCAGGATGTTCCATTTTTGCTGCTATACATGTGCTCCTGGCTCTGCCATGAGTATCTACAGAGAAACCAGCTCATTCCCTCCATCTCCCCAGTGAAACCCTCCCTGCTCCTCTGGGCTTTTCTTGCAAACAGCACTCACTTCTCTCAAGTTTAGCAAACAGGTCAGAGAGTGGGAAATGGCTACCCACTCCAGTAATCTTGCCGGGAAAATTCCATAGACAGAGGAGCCTGGCAGGCTATCATACCTGGGGTCACAAAGAGTCAGACACAACTGAGTAACTGAGCACACACACAAGCAATACATATTTAATTTGTGTAGCCTCTAATATTTTCCTTTAGGTCTGAGGATAATACAACCCAGTCCTTGTGTTTTCTATAGTTGAGATCATGTTATTCTGTTTCAGAGTGTGGAAAGAAACTTCTCTCCCTTTGGAAGTGCTTAAATAAGGTTTATTTGTAATTCTATATGTTTCATTTGGGTACCTAGAAACCATTATATCATGTGGGCATGTGTGCTCCAACACTCTTTTTTATCCCAAAGGCTTGGGGCAGTGAAGTAATTCCATTGCAGTTTCAATATCACTAGAGGAAGGCTCTTCACAATTGTAAGGAATTCAGCTTCAGCAGGGTTCCAAATTGAGAATCTAACTTCAGAAGGAGTCTTCTTTGCTATGTTATACCAAAAACATAGGTATAAATCTGAGAGCTAAAAATACTTCCCAACATGGTAGAGCCCAGGAGTCTGGCAGAGTTCCTGGAGCCATAATGAATTGTAGATAACAACCTAATATGGGTATGTATCCATGCTTTGGAAAGATATCAGATATCAGGAAGCACAATCTATACTCCAGCAATCATTAGAGTAAGAGGAACATTAGAGACCTTTTAATCCAATCCACTCCATCCTTTACTTGATATCTAGAATAACTGAGACATAGAAAGATTAACTATCTTGTTTCAAGTTATAAAGAGAAGAAAACTAGTTTCCTGGTTCTTGCATCAGTCCTTTCTCCACTAGCCTCTAGTTCACCAGTTCTTAGTTAAGAATGGTTCATATTTGCTCAGTACTTGAGAAGTATTCTTTTTGTTTACAAAGATATATATATTTCTGAACTAATCTTTTATCCCCTCCTACTGCCTCCATATCTTTGGCTTTCTCTTCATTCATACTATTTTTAATTATAGTAATATTTTGTTAGAGGGTTCTTATTTGATTTTGAAAGACAAATGCATCACTTAATGAACAATAATGAACAGCATTTTATTATTTAGAGTCTGATGATAATTTAGAGATCAAAAAATAAAGTAGAAAAATACTGAATCATATAAACTGGGAAATCAGGGATAAAGTCCTGCCTCATTTCTGGCATCTGTCAGTATGTTTGGAAAACACTAATTTCTAAGAAGTTTCACAAATAGCCCTTAAAGAAAGACTTAGTGCTGTTTATATTTTCACTGGTATTTCAGAACATACTATCCAACTTCTGTAAACCTATGTGAATAGGACTGTAATCACTATCTGCCTTCTTGATTCTCTACTTCAGTCCCTACTGAGAGTAGACAGTTGTCTTTGGAATATGCACAGTTTGTCCTACTTGTGTCTTTTGGAAAATATATTTTTTTGAAAATGTATAAATACTGAAACAATAGTAGATATCCAATCTCTACTTGGAGACACATAAAGCAAGAAAGAGCATTGCTTCCAACATTTTGGCAGGAAAAAAAAAAAAAAGTTGAAGAAAAAGATGAATTCGTAACTGTTCTTAAAGCTGCTAGTGTGCTAATATTATGGGGCAACCAATTGGCCCTGCATCTAGGGAGAAAGGGTATCTACAAGGAAAGACAACATATGAACAGAAACTTACCCAGATTAAGTACTAGTAAGAAGTTAATCTAATTTTATTAAAGTGGAAGCCAAACACCAGTAAGAAGAATTTAGCTGAGGAAAACAGCAAATGTTTTGGAGGCCAGTCGTACACTGGAGAGAGGGTAAAGCCTTAAGTGCAACAAATGTAAAACCTTTTCCCCCACAGACTTCACTGGACACTCACAGAAATAATTGGGAGAATCCTGAAAAGGTCTCCCTTCCAGTGTAGAACTGAAAAAGGAGAACAGCAGTCACTGCAGGAGGGAAAAGAATTTGCCCAGACTCTTCTCTCCTTTCTTACCTAAAAAAGTAAAGGAAGGAAGGGAAGAATGGAGGGAGGAAGAAAAAACTGAAGGAAAGAAGGAAAAACTTTCATCTGTAGGGAAAGGAGAGAAAGCACCAGCATACTTTGGACATTAGTAAAATGCCATTGAAGCTAGGGGAAGAGACCAGGAAGCAAACCTGGACCCCTGAGGGAGGAGAAGCATGCACAAACTTCAGAACATCACTGGGGGAAGGGCAGGATCCATGTTAAGACCATATCCTCAAGATACATGAACACAGTGACTGCCTAAGACTGAGGCTTAAATAAAACAGTGGAGAATACAACCGCCTATCCCTAGTTCCCATGGCCAGACTTAGAAGTAGAGTCACAAGTAACATGCGAAAGAGAGATTTCTCTGAGGAATAGCACAAAGACTTAAGGCTGAGGGTAGAGTAATCACTGAAAAAGATTTACTCTTTCAAAGTAACTATTATCTTAAACAGAAAATATCTCTAGAAGAATGTAAAGCCCTTGGTGTAATCAGGGTCATCATAGCAACAATAAGCCTCAAACCTAGCCCAGCTCTTAATTACATTGACACAAATCCTCATACTAAAGGCTTGGCTAAAAGAAATGCATGCCCATTTCCAAAGATAAAAATTATTTACCTCAATCTCTAATGTCCTACCCAAGATGTTCAGCTTTCTATATTTAAAACATATAACTAATGGGGACCTACTATATACCAAAGGATAGTTTGCTCAATATTCTGTAATAAACTTAATGGGAAAAGAATCTAAAAAAGAATATATCCATGTATATGTATAACCAAATCACCTTTCTGTAAACCTGAAACGAACACAACATTGTTAATCAACTATACTCCAATATAAAATTTAAAAATTTTTATATGTTTGGCTTTCAGCAAAAAGGACAGAGATACAAAATGTGAAAAAAAAAAAAAAAACACTCCTCAAAGACAACATGATCATCATAGCCAAAGTCAGATATGACAGAGATGTTAAATGTCAGACATAAAATTTTAAATAAGTAGGAATTAATATGTTAAAGGATCTAATGGAATAGTTGGACAATACCTAAGATCACATGGATAATTTTAGCACAGAGGTAGAAACTGTAAAAAGGAATCAAATGGAAATGTGAAATCAAAAGCACAGTATCAGAGAATAAGAATACTTTCAATGGGCTCATAAGTAGACTAAAGAATCAGTGAACTAGAAAACTAGGTCAAAAGAGTTATCCAAACTGAAATATAAAGAGATAAAAAGAGAAAAATGACATAAAGGGGCAAACAAACAGTCACTGGGGAAGGGCAGGATCCATGTTAAGACCATATCCTCAAGATACATGAACACAGTGACTGCCTAAGACTGAGGCTTAAATAAAACAGTGGAGAATACAACCGCCTATCCCTAGTTCCCATGGCCAGACTTAGAAGTAGAGTCACAAGTAACATGCGAAAGAGAGATTTCTCTGAGGAATAGCACAAAGACTTAAGGCTGAGGGTAGAGTAATCACTGAAAAAGATTTACTCTTTCAAAGTAACTATTATCTTAAACAGAAAATATCTCTAGAAGAATGTAAAGCCCTTGGTGTAATCAGGGTCATCATAGCAACAATAAGCCTCAAACCTAGCCCAGCTCTTAATTACATTGACACAAATCCTCATACTAAAGGCTTGGCTAAAAGAAATGCATGCCCATTTCCAAAGATAAAAATTATTTACCTCAATCTCTAATGTCCTACCCAAGATGTTCAGCTTTCTATATTTAAAACATATAACTAATGGGGACCTACTATATACCAAAGGATAGTTTGCTCAATATTCTGTAATAAACTTAATGGGAAAAGAATCTAAAAAAGAATATATCCATGTATATGTATAACCAAATCACCTTTCTGTAAACCTGAAACGAACACAACATTGTTAATCAACTATACTCCAATATAAAATTTAAAAATTTTTATATGTTTGGCTTTCAGCAAAAAGGACAGAGATACAAAATGTGAAAAAAAAAAAAAAAACACTCCTCAAAGACAACATGATCATCATAGCCAAAGTCAGATATGACAGAGATGTTAAATGTCAGACATAAAATTTTAAATAAGTAGGAATTAATATGTTAAAGGATCTAATGGAATAGTTGGACAATACCTAAGATCACATGGATAATTTTAGCACAGAGGTAGAAACTGTAAAAAGGAATCAAATGGAAATGTGAAATCAAAAGCACAGTATCAGAGAATAAGAATACTTTCAATGGGCTCATAAGTAGACTAAAGAATCAGTGAACTAGAAAACTAGGTCAAAAGAGTTATCCAAACTGAAATATAAAGAGATAAAAAGAGAATAAAAAAGCATGGAACATTCAAGAGCTGTGGGACTATATATCAAACAGTATAATGTACACATAATTATAATCCCAGAAGGAAGAAAGAGAGAGACCAGGACAGGGTGAAATATTTGAAAAATAATGACCATACCACATACCAAGTAACACAGAGAAAAAAATGTTTAATTGCTAAAATCAAAACACAAGGGATAGCTAAGTGACCAGAGAAAAAAGAAACATTACATACAAAAGGGGGAAAAAAAAGATAAAAACAAGGATTTCCCTTCAGAAGTTATGCCAGCTTGAAAATAATTATAGTATCTTTAAAATACTGAAAAATGAAATTGTCAACCCAAAATTCAATCCCAGGAAAAACAACTTTCGAACATGAAAAGGAAAAATAAAAAATTTCACAGACACATATAAATTGCAGGAATTTATTGCCAGTCATCTTACTCTACAAGAAATAATGTGAGTGATGTCAGCAGATGGCCAAATAAGACAGCCTCCAATTACAACCCCTCTGAGAAACAATTTGGCATCCATTTTCACAAAATTGCCTTTCAGGACTGCTAGAATTCAAGAAGGAAGGTGTGAAGCCTCATTAAGTCCAAAACTGAGGACAGCCACATTGAAAGGGCAAGATGTCACTCAAGCCACTGAATCACTGACCATGGTCCCAGTTACAGACCCAGAAAAATCTCCACCCTCTGAAAGCTTGGAAACAGCCCCATCTGACTTGGTCCTGTCACAAGCATCATATACCAAAGTGTTAGTCACTCACTTGTGCCTAACTCTTTGTGATCCATCACTCTCCTCTGTCCATGGAATTTTCCAGGTAAGAATATTGGAGTGGGCAGCCATTTTCTTTGCCAGTGGATCTTCCCAACCCAGGGACCAAATCCCAGTCTCTTGCATTGCAAGTGGATTCTTTACTAGCTGAGTCACCAGAACTGGCATCATATACCACAAGACCCACTATAAGTCACACCCATGGGAGCACTGGGTAAAGGGCATACAGAACTTGGTCTCAGCTGTGGACCCTGAATTAGCTTGGGAACCAGCTCTAGCTCCTCTTAGCCATAGTCTGAGATCCCCTGAAAGTAAGGGCATTAGAGGTGGTCAGACTATAGATTCTGAAAGGGCCCTATAACTGGGTTCCCTATAACTGGGTTCCAGTTCATTCCAGTCATGTTCTATGAATAGTCCTGCTGCTTTAGAGACCTGGCAGGAAACTCTTCCATCTGTACTCCAGAGATCTAGAAAGGATCCTATATGGCTCTAGCTCTTTCACAACCACAGATTGCCAGCACTTCTATAAGTCAAAAGACCCAGTGGGTAATGAATAGCATTTGCAACCTTGAACACCCATACTGGGCCATATACTAGGCTCCAGCCCCTTCACAGCTATAGTCTGCCTATAGTTCGGAGCACCCAAGGTTCCAGTGGGAGGCACTACGGTATTTCCAGAGATCCTGAAGGGGCCAATACTCAGTTCCAGTTCCCCTCAGCTACACTTCTCAAACAATTTTGTGAACACAGGAACCCAGCAACTCCTATCTGTGCTGCCAAAAACCATGAAAGGGCCCTATACTCTGCTTCAGTTCATCTCAGTCATAGTTCACAAGCAGTACAGCTAGCTCAGAGACCCAATGGGACATTCAGAACTGCACCTCAGGAGATTCAGAAAGGGCCCTATTATTGGTTCCATCTCCTCTAGCCATGGTCAGGAAACAGTTAAACCCATGCAGGGGCCTGTCAGGAAGACATGCCCATCCATGGCTTCAGACTAGGTCTAGCGATCTCCATCTTTTTTTTTTTTTTAAGAACTTTTTCAAATTTTATATATTTATTTATTTAGGCTATTCTGGGTTTTCACTGCTGCCACAGGCTCTTCTCTAGTTGCAGGGATAGGGGGCTACTCTCTAGTTGAGGTGAGCAGGCTTCTTGTTGTGGTGACTTCTCTTGTGGAACTCAAGCTCTAGGGCACATGGGCTTCAGTAGTTGTGGCACATGGGCTCAACAGTTGTGGCTCCAAGACTCTAGAGCACAGGCTCAGTAGTTGTGACTCACGGGCTTAGTTGATCCACAGCATGTGGGATCTTCCCCAGGCAGGGATCGAACCCATGTCTCCTGCATTGGCAGGCGAACTCTACCACTGAGCTACCAGGGAAGCCCTAGAGATCTCCATCTTGACTGTGGAACATGAAACAACCCTGGGGTTTCATCCAAGTCCCTCTCTGCCACAGTCCAAGACTAGTCCAGCCCATCTAGACCAATGATCAAGGCAGGAGCCTTTCTAGAAAACTGGCAGAACCCACACCTATCTATACACCTGGCAATAGGCCCACTAACAAGGACCCAACTGTGGATCCTGAAGCAGATTCTTATCCAGGTCCCACCCTACTGAACAAGGTACTGAATCCATCCAAGGATCAGACAAAATCCACACCTACTAGAATCTCTTGTAACAAGCCCACCAACCACAAATTCTACCATAAACTTGTGAGAGCCTCATAACTAGCTCCAAGGTAAATATAGTCAAATTCAGAATACCTAAGTCTGTAGTGGTGGTATGTAGAGTATTTTTTTTTTTTTTGGCCACTTCTGCTGATCTTTCATTTATTTATCTTTGTTCTTTGGCCTGTGTGGGCCTCCCATCACAGTGGCCTCTCTCATTGCAGAGTACCGGCTCTGGGCACATGTGCTCCAGAGCTCCGGCTCAGTAGTTGGACACATTGGTCCAGCTGCTCCGTGGCACATGGGATCTTCCCAGGTCAGGGATCGAACTGGCGCCCCTTGCACTGCAAGGCAGTGTCCTTACCTACTGGACCACCAGGGAAGCCCTAGAGTACTTTTATTTCTAGTATTAAAGGTCTTTAATAGTATTAAACTAACCATACTATAATCATGCAATAATTTATTCAAGCATGCACTATATAAAAATATATAAAGTATGATATAATAGCATAAAATATGAGGGGTGTAAGAGTTTAAAGCTAAGTTGTTATTAGTTTATAGTTAGAAAATGTTTTATGTAAGTCTCATGGCTACAACAAAGGGAAGCTGTGTCTGCCTCTGTCACCCTATGGACTGCAGTCCACCAGGTTCTTCTGTCCATGGTATTCTGCAGGTAAGAATACTGGAGTCAGTAGCCATTCCATTCTCCAGGGAAAGGACACAGGTCCAAATTCTGTCTTGCTTATCTTTGTTTTACATAGTCTAGATATGTTAAGCCTGCTTTTACCAAGCTGGCAATCCTCAAAACTACTTGAGGGCAGACACTGTATCACTTTCACCTATTCCAGTCTGGACTAAAGCTATCATCTCAGAAATTTTAGTCACACTAAACTTTTAAAGAGACATACTTGTGAAATAATCCCATCTGGCAGTTTCAATTAATGGTCATAGTATTTTTTAAAAAGTGAAGGGTTAACTAGTTGTCCATCTGGTAAGAAAAAAAACCCAACAATCCATAATCATGTTAAGGCAATCTCATTCTGGTGATAAAATATTTTGTCGGCCTTATCTGTGGTGAGGCTCCAGTCCCCAAGTTTTATCTCAAAAGGTTTTAAGAAGAACTGCTTAGGAGAGGCTTTTCTATAATATGTACACATCTGTAATGTTAAGTCTACAAATAGTCTCTGCATGAAGCAAATATCATGTGTACAACTTATGACAGAAACTATTGAATTCACTCTGTCTCTCATAAATCCCTTGGGGTAAGAAAAGCACTGTCTGGCTCAAGATCTACTGTTATACCCATTACAACTGTGGGAGATTAATGTTTTAACACTTATGGGTAACTGTCTTTGCAAAAGGATATGCACAAAAAGGTACAGGAAGACCCATGAAATCCATGGAGTATCAACTATAAAGTAAAACAATTAATCCCTCAAGATAAGTGATTTAGCAGGAAACAGACCAAATTTTATTAAAGACTAAAGACCCTGCTGCATTCCCCAAACAGTTTAAAAAGAAAAGTCTGTTGACATCAAACATGTAGCCCACATGGATTAAATTAGGGCACGTTACAGTTTAAAATTTCATAAAGTACAGCTTGTGGTTAAATCATGTGTTTCAGTTCTGAAGGACTGGTTGATGACTTCCCAATCTTTTCAATATTATACCACTAGTGATATTTACCCAAGCACCACCACAGCACTCTTAAATCTGGTCTTAATAATCCAGACCCCAGGTTTGTAGCCCACTCCACATTTTGATTCCTAATAAACAAATATTTGTGGTGTCTGCCCCTTTGCTTATTCTCAGTAATACTGGAGTCAGTAGCCATTCCATTCTCCAGGGAAAGGACACAGGTCCAAATTCTGTCTTGCTTATCTTTGTTTTACATAGTCTAGATATGTTAAGCCTGCTTTTACCAAGCTGGCAATCCTCAAAACTACTTGAGGGCAGACACTGTATCACTTTCACCTATTCCAGTCTGGACTAAAGCTATCATCTCAGAAATTTTAGTCACACTAAACTTTTAAAGAGACATACTTGTGAAATAATCCCATCTGGCAGTTTCAATTAATGGTCATAGTATTTTTTAAAAAGTGAAGGGTTAACTAGTTGTCCATCTGGTAAGAAAAAAAACCCAACAATCCATAATCATGTTAAGGCAATCTCATTCTGGTGATAAAATATTTTGTCGGCCTTATCTGTGGTGAGGCTCCAGTCCCCAAGTTTTATCTCAAAAGGTTTTAAGAAGAACTGCTTAGGAGAGGCTTTTCTATAATATGTACACATCTGTAATGTTAAGTCTACAAATAGTCTCTGCATGAAGCAAATATCATGTGTACAACTTATGACAGAAACTATTGAATTCACTCTGTCTCTCATAAATCCCTTGGGGTAAGAAAAGCACTGTCTGGCTCAAGATCTACTGTTATACCCATTACAACTGTGGGAGATTAATGTTTTAACACTTATGGGTAACTGTCTTTTGCAAAAGGATATGCACAAAAAGGTACAGGAAGACCCATGAAATCCATGGAGTATCAACTATAAAGTAAAACAATTAATCCCTCAAGATAAGTGATTTAGCAGGAAACAGACCAAATTTTATTAAAGACTAAAGACCCTGCTGCATTCCCCAAACAGTTTAAAAAGAAAAGTCTGTTGACATCAAACATGTAGCCCACATGGATTAAATTAGGGCACGTTACAGTTTAAAATTTCATAAAGTACAGCTTGTGGTTAAATCATGTGTTTCAGTTCTGAAGGACTGGTTGATGACTTCCCAATCTTTTCAATATTATACCACTAGTGATATTTACCCAAGCACCACCACAGCACTCTTAAATCTGGTCTTAATAATCCAGACCCCAGGTTTGTAGCCCACTCCACATTTTGATTCCTAATAAACAAATATTTGTGGTGTGTTGGTGGGCTGTTTAACTGTTAGCATACTTGGTCCAGGACCTATTCCATGAAGAAAGGGGACACATCTGTGGCCCCTGAGTTTAACGTTGTTGGGAATCAGGTTTCAATGAAAGCACTAGGTCTTTTCTTTTTTACAAGGGTTAATGACAGCTGATGGAGACTAAACTGGCACCTGTGTTCAAGGGAGACAATTCTTCAAAAGTGTCTAATGAGAAATTTTATTCTCCACCCTCACTGCCCCTACATTATTTCAGGGCCCCAAATGCTAAAGCATTAATGGGTTTTCAGATAAGAGGAAACAGGGAAGACAATGGAAGGGAGATATTTCCTTTATACATATGCAAGGTCTCCAGATGCTTCAGTTTCTGAACTTCTTAGCACGAATCTGGGCATAGACTTAAACACTTGGGAGCTCACATAGGAAAGGAATGTTTATTCATCTCAATATCTTCCTGTTTCCAGGATTAGAGGCTGTCAAAAACAAAGACATCAGCAAGTCCATGCTGTCTGTCTTGTTTCACTTAATTCATTTGTTTGCAGTCATAACAAGCATGTTATTTATTTAGTTGTAAGTACATACCAAAGTAAGGATGCATTCACTTTAATCCTTTAATTTAACAAGATCACATACTTTAGGAAGCCAAAGGATTTACAGGAAGATTAGAATAAAGAGTTCTGTTTCCTCTTAGATTAAAAAAGATATCCTGAATATTTGATTTGTGGTATATCATTAAGTGATTTAGCAGGAAACAGACCAAATTTTATTAAAGACTAAAGACCCTGCTGCATTCCCCAAACAGTTTAAAAGAAAAGTCTGTTGACATCAAACATGTAGCCCACATGGATTAAATTAGGGCACGTTACAGTTTAAAATTTCATAAAGTACAGCTTGTGGTTAAATCATGTGTTTCAGTTCTGAAGGACTGGTTGATGACTTCCCAATCTTTTCAATATTATACCACTAGTGATATTTACCCAAGCACCACCACAGCACTCTTAAATCTGGTCTTAATAATCCAGACCCCAGGTTTGTAGCCCACTCCACATTTTGATTCCTAATAAACAAATATTTGTGGTGTGTTCGTGGGCTGTTTAACTGTTAGCATACTTGGTCCAGGACCTATTCCATGAAGAAAGGGGACACATCTGTGGCCCCTGAGTTTAACGTTGTTGGGAATCAGGTTTCAATGAAAGCACTAGGTCTTTTCTTTTTTACAAGGGTTAATGACAGCTGATGGAGACTAAACTGGCACCTGTGTTCAAGGGAGACAATTCTTCAAAAGTGTCTAATGAGAAATTTTTATTCTCCACCCTCACTGCCCCTACATTATTTCAGGGCCCCAAATGCTAAAGCATTAATGGGTTTTCAGATAAGAGGAAACAGGGAAGACAATGGAAGGGAGATATTTCCTTTATACATATGCAAGGTCTCCAGATGCTTCAGTTTCTGAACTTCTTAGCACGAATCTGGGCATAGACTTAAACACTTGGGAGCTCACATAGGAAAGGAATGTTTATTCATCTCAATATCTTCCTGTTTCCAGGATTAGAGGCTGTCAAAAACAAAGACATCAGCAAGTCCATGCTGTCTGTCTTGTTTCACTTAATTCATTTGTTTGCAGTCATAACAAGCATGTTATTTATTTAGTTGTAAGTACATACCAAAGTAAGGATGCATTCACTTTAATCCTTTAATTTAACAAGATCACATACTTTAGGAAGCCAAAGGATTTACAGGAAGATTAGAATAAAGAGTTCTGTTTCCTCTTAGATTAAAAAAGATATCCTGAATATTTGATTTGTGGTATATCATTATGTTTGATATTTAGGTGCTCTCTTGCTGAGGTCTAAATTAGTATGTTTATTAAATTCCCTCTAAGTGGCATTTTACCCACTGTGTTTACATTTAGAATCATCTTTCATGATAAAGTCTGTCATAAAATGGGAAAACTGATTTATTGCCTACATTTTTTCCAAGTTTGGTAGCTAAGACCCATCTGTCAATAGAAATAAAGAGTGTGCATGCATGTGCACCCCCCACCCAACCACCGCCACACACACAAGCTTTGTTTCCTTAAAAGATCTCTGATTCTTTAGTCCATTCCCCTTCTTAGATCAGTTTTAGCAGAAAATGGTGCTAGTTTGTTTGTTTCTTTTCTGATTTCTGCCAAAATTTTTCATTCCAGTGCACTTCTTGCACCATTATCAAAGGTCAGGCTGGGAATGCATTTAAAACCTTCTCTAGGCTAGTAAGATTTAGGCAGAAACAATCTTTTGAACAAGGAACTGTTAACTTGGAAAACTAAATTTCAAGCATACTCTTGGGATAAATTTTAAAATAAATTGTCATTTTGGATTGAGAATATCACACAGAAAAATACATTAATCCAAGAATGGAAACCTTGAATGGTTAAAACAACAAGAAAGACTATGAAAATAGCAAATCAGTTTCTGCAAAGATTCTGAAGTGACTAGTTTTTATTTAGATAACTTGCTCCTCTCTGCCCCCTACAAGGTCTGGTGAGCCTATGTGCAAGCGATAAAGGTCTCTAACAAATCGCAAGATTTGAGAGATAAGGCAAAGGCCTGTGGCACAAAGGTCTATTATCTGGAGTAAGGCTGCACTTCTGGCATTGCTTGGTCTTCCCTTTGCATAGAGAAGTAGGGCCAAACCCCCACCCCCACCCCAGCTCCTGTATTCCCTATCCAGTAGCCCTATCAGTGACTGTTCAACCTCAACTTTATAGGACAGCTCATTCCAAGTCTGCACAACTCAGACTGATACCATATCAAAAAGCATATCATCAAGCCAGGAGCACTCATTCATACCTTAGCCTGCAGAGATTTATTCTAGTTAACTAATACATATACCTGGTAATTTATGAGGGACTGGAGTTCAGAGGAGGTAAGTTTGGTGGGAGGAAGAGGAAAGAAAGATGTGAAGAATGGACAAGTGTCATGAGGGCAGCTGGGCACCAAGAGAAGCAGTTTGTGCCTCATGGAAACAGCACTGGTCTTGAAGTTGAAGAGGCTTGGATTCATGCTTCACCTACAACATCTTCCTATTTTGGGTGATGTTTCAAATACGATACATAGTGATCCATTTAATCTTCTCCACAACTTGAGGAAATAAGAATTATTGACATTATTGCCTTTACTTTTACAGATGGGAAAACTGAGGTACAGAAAAGTTGAAGTAATTGCCCAAGGTCTCACAATTCATAAGGGATGAAGCTGGAATTTGAGCATAGGATAGGCAGCCTGTCTGCAAGAGGCCGGTCCTCAACAAAGTATGTTAACTTTAAGATATTCCATAAAGTGAGTGATTTAACCTCTGGCCCCAGGGGTTTGTTTAGAGACAGACTAGAGACAAAAATACTTATATCAAGCTGTGTTCTGAGAATTTAATGGGAATATGCACATTAAAAATGAATTTCCTGGCCACTGGATTTGCTCTGCCATGGCCCACACTCTGTCTGTGAAATGTGCTTTCTCTGAATCTGAATAAATCCATTTCTTACCTATCAAAAAAATGAATTTCCATTTTAAAAGGATGAGGTATTAACATCTGCAGAAAAGGAGCAAAGAGGGCATGAAAAAGAACTTTTCCTGCCTCACACTTTTGTTGGCACATTTCTAGCCTATGTGCAAGCGATAAAGGTCTCTAACAAATCGCAAGATTTGAGAGATAACAAGGCCTGTGGCACAAAGGTCTATTATGTGGAGTAAGGCTGCACTTCTGGCATTGCTTGGTCTTCCCTTTGCATAGAGAAGTAGGGCCACACCCCCCCCCCACCCCAGCTCCTGTATTCCCTATCCAGTAGCCCTATCAGTGACTGTTCAACCTCAACTTTATAGGACAGCTCATTCCAAGTCTGCACAACTCAGACTGATACCATATCAAAAAGCATATCATCAAGCCAGGAGCACTCATTCATACCTTAGCCTGCAGAGATTTATTCTAGTTAACTAATACATATACCTGGTAATTTATGAGGGACTGGAGTTCAGAGGAGGTAAGTTTGGTGGGAGGAAGAGGAAAGAAAGATGTGAAGAATGGACAAGTGTCATGAGGGCAGCTGGGCACCAAGAGAAGCAGTTTGTGCCTCATGGAAACAGCACTGGTCTTGAAGTTGAAGAGGCTTGGATTCATGCTTCACCTACAACATCTTCCTATTTTGGGTGATGTTTCAAATACGATACATAGTGATCCATTTAATCTTCTCCACAACTTGAGGAAATAAGAATTATTGACATTATTGCCTTTACTTTTACAGATGGGAAAACTGAGGTACAGAAAAGTTGAAGTAATTGCCCAAGGTCTCACAATTCATAAGGGATGAAGCTGGAATTTGAGCATAGGATAGGCAGCCTGTCTGCAAGAGGCCGGTCCTCAACAAAGTATGTTAACTTTAAGATATTCCATAAAGTGAGTGATTTAACCTCTGGCCCCAGGGGTTTGTTTAGAGACAGACTAGAGACAAAAATACTTATATCAAGCTGTGTTCTGAGAATTTAATGGGAATATGCACATTAAAAATGAATTTCCTGGCCACTGGATTTGCTCTGCCATGGCCCACACTCTGTCTGTGAAATGTGCTTTCTCTGAATCTGAATAAATCCATTTCTTACCTATCAAAAAAAAATGAATTTCCATTTTAAAAGGATGAGGTATTAACATCTGCAGAAAAGGGAGCAAAGAGGGCATGAAAAAAGAACTTTTCCTGCCTCACACTTTTGTTGGCACATTTCTGGGCTTCCCACCAAAGCTCCATGTATCCCCATCCAGCTAGGCCATGCTCTGCTTTGGTCGCTCCTTCAGCCCTGTCTGCAGATTAATGAACAGCTGCTTGAGTAGGACCACAGAGTACTTTCATCTCCAGCACAACAGAAAGAAGTAATCAAGTGGAGGATATTAATAACAAGCCAAATCCTCGTCTTCTGGAAGTGCAATGGAAAACTTGGGTTATTTGTTTCAATATGTTTTCATTCTCACGACTTGAACAAAATTCCTTAGTGCTAACTGGGTAAGAATTCAGCCTGCTGAGAATTACTTCCATTTACCAGAAACTGCCTTTTTCTCTTCACTTTACATTTCCCAAAGCAAGACAATGTTTTGATGTTGTCACATCAACAAATATGTATTCACTGCCCACAAAGGTTCTGGAGGAAGCTACAACAGGACCAGCAGAAGCCACAAGCAAGGAGAATTAGAAGTGAGTCCTACTTTTAGTTCTCCCTCTCTTCTGAGTGAGCCTTGACTTAACCCTTCCATGTTTCTTGAACTTCCTTTGTAAATTGTGATCATCTCTTGTGTTCCCTCTTAGCTCTAACTCATTGAGGTCCTAGTCACATGGCATGCTAGGGTTGTCATAACAAACTATCAAAAACTGGTTGGCTTAACCAACAGAAATTGATTGTCTCTTAGTTTTGGAGGATAGAAGTCCAAGATCAAAATGTCGGCAGGGTTTATTCCTTTTGAGGGCTATGAGGAAAAAAAATCTGTTTCATGTCTCTTTCCTAGCTTCTGGCAATGTATGGCAATCTCTTGTATTTTTTGACTTGTAGACGCATTGCCCTGATCTGAACCTTCATCTCCACAAGACGTGTTCCCTGTACGTGTGTGTGTGTCCGGATCCTCCTCTTTTTATAAGGGCACTGATCATAATGGATTAGAAGTCCACCCTACTCCAATGAGAGTTAATCTTGTCTATAATCACTCTATTTCCAAACAAGGTCCCATTTTTAGGTAGTAGAGATAAAGACTGTGATGTGAATATGGAGGGAATACAATTCAACTCATAACAGTCACCCTTATACATTTTCTTCATAGAAGTTATTCCAATCTGATTTAAAAAAAATTTTTTTGGCATTTGTCTATGTAAAAAGATGGCAAATCTTAAGTTTCCATTGAGATACCAAGATATGATAGATATTAGATATCACCATGAAGCATGAGGAAGATTACCAAAAGAAACTTTAAAATAAGAGACTAAAAATAGATTAGATTGATATTTCTCAAATTTGAATGTGCACATAAATCACGTAGAAATCTTGTTAAAATGTGATTCAGCAGGTCTGGAGAGGGCACAAGATTCTGCATTTCTAATAAGCTCCCAGTAATACTGATACTGCTGGTCTAAAGACCACAGTTTTAGTAGCAAGGGATAAAATGGTAGATTTATAACAATGAAATTAAAAAGATGAAAGAATGGAGACAGGGTGTTTATGAGGAGGATTATTTTGCTGAGAGCTGAACCATGATTATTTCTTTCCATTGACTCTTAGAAGGAAAAGATATGTATATGAGGGAATGCCACTTCTGAAATCCAAACCTAACATGAGAGATACCAACTGGAGCTCTTGGGGTCTGTTGCGTGACCCTTAGATTTTGAATGTCGAACAGGCTGAGGCTGAGGCTGACTGTCATCTGAGAAACCTAACAGGTTAAAGACTGACTGCTATCTGCTCTGATGGCAGCTATAACTATGTTCAGTCCAAGCTCCCAGAGTTTGTCAGAAAAAAAAATATGAGAAATGGACCACAGGTGAAAAGAAGCTGTCTCACAATAGCATCAGTCAAGTAGGGGATTTTCTAATATCCTTTCTTCTCCTCTATCTCCATGCTCCACTGTTGAAAGAATAAGAATAGCAATTAACTTATGGATGGAAGAGAAGGTCAACAACAAAAAGAGAGGAAGCCAACCATACTTTTTCTCAGAAGGTAGGTTTTCACCTAGGAAACACAGGGGAGATATAAGCTGAGACTGTTTTCTCAGTTTCCAATGACTAAAATATTTTATAACCCAAGAGTAACAATAAAAGTCATAGGACTACCAAGATGTTCACAAAGAAGTCAAGGGAATGATGACTTCCTATAAATAGGTTTAGAGAGCAGCAGACAAAATAAAGATGATTTTAGGAATACAATCCATAACCCCTACAAGTTCATATTGTTGGTAAAAACTGTATCTCCTTAGCAAAAGGTAAGCCATGTAAGAGCAGAATTCTTGACTATCTTATTCATTGCTGTTTCCTTGGATGCTCTATTTGCATGGACAGGCTATAAACTTCACAATGGCATGACATCTAAGAAGACAGAATTCAATTCACAGTCATAGATTTGCAGGTTTACTTTTGCTGAAGCTGAAGCTCCAATACTTTGGCCACCTAATGCAAAGAGCTGACTCACTGGAAAAGACTGATGCTGGAAGATTGACGGCAAAAGGAGAAGAGAGTAGGAGAGGATGAGATGGTTAGAGAGCATCACGGACTCAATGGACATGAGTCTGAGCAAACTCTGGGATATAGTGAAGGAACAGGAAAGGCATGAAGATGGTTAGAACACACTAAACTTAGAAGGAAAAGATATGTATATGAGGGAATGCCACTTCTGAAATCCAAACCTAACATGAGAGATACCAACTGGAGCTCTTGGGGTCTGTTGCGTGACCCTTAGATTTTGAATGTCGAACAGGCTGAGGCTGAGGCTGACTGTCATCTGAGAAACCTAACAGGTTAAAGACTGACTGCTATCTGCTCTGATGGCAGCTATAACTATGTTCAGTCCAAGCTCCCAGAGTTTGTCAGAAAAAAAAATATGAGAAATGGACCACAGGTGAAAAGAAGCTGTCTCACAATAGCATCAGTCAAGTAGGGGATTTTCTAATATCCTTTCTTCTCCTCTATCTCCATGCTCCACTGTTGAAAGAATAAGAATAGCAATTAACTTATGGATGGAAGAGAAGGTCAACAACAAAAAGAGAGGAAGCCAACCATACTTTTTCTCAGAAGGTAGGTTTTCACCTAGGAAACACAGGGGAGATATAAGCTGAGACTGTTTTCTCAGTTTCCAATGACTAAAATATTTTATAACCCAAGAGTAACAATAAAAGTCATAGGACTACCAAGATGTTCACAAAGAAGTCAAGGGAATGATGACTTCCTATAAATAGGTTTAGAGAGCAGCAGACAAAATAAAGATGATTTTAGGAATACAATCCATAACCCCTACAAGTTCATATTGTTGGTAAAAACTGTATCTCCTTAGCAAAAGGTAAGCCATGTAAGAGCAGAATTCTTGACTATCTTATTCATTGCTGTTTCCTTGGATGCTCTATTTGCATGGACAGGCTATAAACTTCACAATGGCATGACATCTAAGAAGACAGAATTCAATTCACAGTCATAGATTTGCAGGTTTACTTTTGCTGAAGCTGAAGCTCCAATACTTTGGCCACCTAATGCAAAGAGCTGACTCACTGGAAAAGACTGATGCTGGAAGATTGACGGCAAAAGGAGAAGAGAGTAGGAGAGGATGAGATGGTTAGAGAGCATCACGGACTCAATGGACATGAGTCTGAGCAAACTCTGGGATATAGTGAAGGAACAGGAAAGGCTGGCATGTCACAGTCTATGGGGTCACACAGAGTCAGACACAACTTAGAAATTGAACACACTAAACTTATCCTGAAAAGGCAATATTCTCAATAAAATCAGGACATTATGACAACTTTCCATTAAAAAAAAAATCTTTTGAGGAAGTTAATTCTCAAACAAACACAAAAAACCTTTCAGGCTAATGACAGCCCTCATATCTAGGGCCTTGAAGACTCCCTGACATAGAGTAGACAGTCAATAAATATCTTCTAGGAATGAATCAGAATCTCCTATTAACCCTTTGATAGATCTATACTGAAGTAATGACTAATGCTTTAAACGATAGTCCCAGAATCTGCTCCTTGACAGACTCTTTAGCAAATCCCAGAGAATAGATTTTTCATAAATCTAAAAACGCATTATAAACAATGAGAAAATTTTCAAAATGACTAGTTATAGAATTAACCTACAGTTCTCCCTTGGCATCCATGGGGGACTGGTTCCAGGACCCCTTGCAGACATCAAAATCAGCATTTGTTCAAAATCTTTATATAAAATGGTGTGGGTATTGTCATATAATCTACACACATCCTCCTGTATACTTTATTTATAGGTTACTTATAATACTTAATACAATGTAAGTGCTATGTAAACAGTTGCTGGTTTGTGGTAAATTCAAGATTTGCTTTTTTGGAAATGTCTGGATTTATTCATAACCCCTACAAGTTCATATTGTTGGTAAAAACTGTATCTCCTTAGCAAAAGGTAAGCCATGTAAGAGCAGAATTCTTGACTATCTTATTCATTGCTGTTTCCTTGGATGCTCTATTTGCATGGACAGGCTATAAACTTCACAATGGCATGACATCTAAGAAGACAGAATTCAATTCACAGTCATAGATTTGCAGGTTTACTTTTGCTGAAGCTGAAGCTCCAATACTTTGGCCACCTAATGCAAAGAGCTGACTCACTGGAAAAGACTGATGCTGGAAGATTGACGGCAAAAGGAGAAGAGAGTAGGAGAGGATGAGATGGTTAGAGAGCATCACGGACTCAATGGACATGAGTCTGAGCAAACTCTGGGATATAGTGAAGGAACAGGAAAGGCTGGCATGTCACAGTCTATGGGGTCACACAGAGTCAGACACAACTTAGAAATTGAACACACTAAACTTATCCTGAAAAGGCAATATTCTCAATAAAATCAGGACATTATGACAACTTTCCATTAAAAAAAAAATCTTTTGAGGAAGTTAATTCTCAAACAAACACAAAAAACCTTTCAGGCTAATGACAGCCCTCATATCTAGGGCCTTGAAGACTCCCTGACATAGAGTAGACAGTCAATAAATATCTTCTAGGAATGAATCAGAATCTCCTATTAACCCTTTGATAGATCTATACTGAAGTAATGACTAATGCTTTAAACGATAGTCCCAGAATCTGCTCCTTGACAGACTCTTTAGCAAATCCCAGAGAATAGATTTTTCATAAATCTAAAAACGCATTATAAACAATGAGAAAATTTTCAAAATGACTAGTTATAGAATTAACCTACAGTTCTCCCTTGGCATCCATGGGGGACTGGTTCCAGGACCCCTTGCAGACATCAAAATCAGCATTTGTTCAAAATCTTTATATAAAATGGTGTGGGTATTGTCATATAATCTACACACATCCTCCTGTATACTTTATTTATAGGTTACTTATAATACTTAATACAATGTAAGTGCTATGTAAACAGTTGCTGGTTTGTGGTAAATTCAAGATTTGCTTTTTTGGAAATGTCTGGATTTTTTCATACTTCTGATCTGCAGTTGGTTGAATTTGCAGATGCAGAACCTGCAGATAAGAAGAACCAAATGTACATAAATCAACAGTCTGCATTTATACAATCAGATAGAATATATAAAAGAAGAAAGATGCCTATTTACAATAGTAGCCCAAGAATGAAATATCCAAGGATAAACAGCAAAATATGAACAATCTATGTGAAGAAACCTTAACAATACCACTAAAAAGACTTGAACAAATGGAGAAAAGATGATACAGAAAACAATAGGTCTTATTCTTGAGCACAGTTGAGATTCTGGAAACCCTATAATTGGGAGGAAGTAAGAAATGGTTAATAAAAGAACAAGCAAATGTTTTATTTCTATCAGTGTGTTCCCATTTTGAATTGTGTGCTGTACTGATCTGGGGGATTGTCAGTAATACTAACCTTTTCTCTTCCTGCAGATGGGCATTTGTCTAGAAGCACTTAAGAGTTACATACATAATGGCTCCTTGACAGACTCTTCAGCAAATCCCAGAGAATAGATTTTTCATAAATCTAAAAAGGCACAGTCAGTACTTCCCAGGAGTCCCCATTTGCTCTGCCTTTCCTCCCTAGCATAATCACTTAAAGGCAAGGGTCATTTATAACGATAAAAGACTTCCTTGGGACAGTAACCAAGGAAACTCCAGAATCTTTGGCTTGTTCTTCCTAGTGCGAAGAATTCTTGTTCCCTAAATAGTTACTTGGTTGGTACTTTATTTTTCAGGTCTCAGCTCAACTATCATCTTCTCAGAGAATGTATCCGTAACCACCCCATCTAATGCCCTGCACTCCATTGCCATAGCTCTATTGCTTTGTCTCCTATTTTCTTAAAAAAGAAAGTCTTTTTAAGATTTCCCTCATAGGTCTTATCCCTCTAAAATCATCATATTTGTTTACTTACTGTCTGTCTTTCCAGTAGAATGAGAGCAGGACACTATATTCCCACCATCTAGAATTTGAACCCTCTAGTCCCCTTAAGGATTATCATGGCTATTACTTCCTCTATTTCATTGGGTTAACCTTCAGTTTACTTAATATTTTCTGAACACCTAATATATATTTTGTACCATTCCAGATACTTGGGATACAGAAAAGGAAAAGGAATCTCTGCCCACATGGAATTATATTTTGATGGAAAGAGGTGATAATAAACAAAGAAACATATATCATGCCAGGTATATAAGTGCTATGGGAAAAATATAAAGAATAAATAAGCAATTAGAAAGTGATGGGGTGGTGAGCATGAATATTTGATAGAGGATCAGGCAATATCTTCCTGGAGTGGTGACCTGAAAGATTATGGAAGTCAGTCACACAGCTAACTGGAGATGAGTGCCCCAAGCAAAGAGAATATCACATCCAAAGTCTTGAGGAGGAACAAGTTTCCTGTGTTCAAGAAACAAAAGTGTAGGTAACAAGTGAATGAGGGAGGGACATTGACAGGAAGAGATAAAAGAACAAGCAAATGTTTTATTTCTATCAGTGTGTTCCCATTTTGAATTGTGTGCTGTACTGATCTGGGGGATTGTCAGTAATACTAACCTTTTCTCTTCCTGCAGATGGGCATTTGTCTAGAAGCACTTAAGAGTTACATACATAATGGCTCCTTGACAGACTCTTCAGCAAATCCCAGAGAATAGATTTTTCATAAATCTAAAAAGGCACAGTCAGTACTTCCCAGGAGTCCCCATTTGCTCTGCCTTTCCTCCCTAGCATAATCACTTAAAGGCAAGGGTCATTTATAACGATAAAAGACTTCCTTGGGACAGTAACCAAGGAAACTCCAGAATCTTTGGCTTGTTCTTCCTAGTGCGAAGAATTCTTGTTCCCTAAATAGTTACTTGGTTGGTACTTTATTTTTCAGGTCTCAGCTCAACTATCATCTTCTCAGAGAATGTATCCGTAACCACCCCATCTAATGCCCTGCACTCCATTGCCATAGCTCTATTGCTTTGTCTCCTATTTTCTTAAAAAAGAAAGTCTTTTTAAGATTTCCCTCATAGGTCTTATCCCTCTAAAATCATCATATTTGTTTACTTACTGTCTGTCTTTCCAGTAGAATGAGAGCAGGACACTATATTCCCACCATCTAGAATTTGAACCCTCTAGTCCCCTTAAGGATTATCATGGCTATTACTTCCTCTATTTCATTGGGTTAACCTTCAGTTTACTTAATATTTTCTGAACACCTAATATATATTTTGTACCATTCCAGATACTTGGGATACAGAAAAGGAAAAGGAATCTCTGCCCACATGGAATTATATTTTGATGGAAAGAGGTGATAATAAACAAAGAAACATATATCATGCCAGGTATATAAGTGCTATGGGAAAAATATAAAGAATAAATAAGCAATTAGAAAGTGATGGGGTGGTGAGCATGAATATTTGATAGAGGATCAGGCAATATCTTCCTGGAGTGGTGACCTGAAAGATTATGGAAGTCAGTCACACAGCTAACTGGAGATGAGTGCCCCAAGCAAAGAGAATATCACATCCAAAGTCTTGAGGAGGAACAAGTTTCCTGTGTTCAAGAAACAAGAAAGTGAGTGTGGTAGGTAACAAGTGAATGAGGGAGGGACATTGACAGGAAATGAGGCAAGAAGGTGGCTGGTAAACAGATCCTATGGGGTTCTGTCTTAGTGCGATGTTGAGCCATTAGGAAGGCTCTGATTTTGTGAAAGGACTTCCTGAATGGCTCAGTGGTAAAAAATCTGCCTGCAATGCAGGAGGCACAAGTAAACGAAGGCTTTGTTTTTGTTTAGTTCCTAAGTCATGTCTACCGTGTGGGAAAAAGACTATGCTTTGATGGGAATGGGGTTTGGGGTGAGAATGAAAGAAAAGTGGCCAGATGAGGTCTATTGCCATGGACCCCAATTTAAAAAAATGGTGTTGGCTTGGAGCCAACAGCAGGAGAGAAAGTACTGGGGGGACATAATTTGAAGAAAGAGCTGAAGGGACGTATTAAAGGATTCAATATGGGATATGAAGGCAAATGTCAAGGTCTTGATTTTAGTTTTTCTCCACTAGCCTGTCTGCTTTAAGTTTCCCCAGTGAATGTTATCTAAAGATGTATGCTGTGGGTATGGGTTTGGTAAGACCTTAATCACCTTAAAACATTCTTTTGATCTATAGTTAATAACCAATTGGTAAAGTACAAAATGTCTCACCTAAACTAGCTTCTGGGAGTACTCTTCTATCCCCCTTCCAGTGCCTTTGCTGGAAGTTTTCTCTATCCCTTTTTTCTTTAATAAAACTTTTCCTACACACACATACACACACACACACACACACACAAGTTTCCCCAGTGAGCTCCTAATCATCTCTCTCTAGCAAATTACTGATCTGATCCTCCATCACAGGCAGGTACTAGTTCTCACCAAGTAATCCCTCTAAGACCCTGTAACTATAACATGTAGCTGAAAATCTATTCCTCTATACAGTTATTCTGAGAGTACCTACCTGTCTCTTCTGCTTTATTTTACCAATCCTTATTCTCACCCTTCATTCAAATCAAAATATGCTACTTCTGAAAGAGTCAAGTCCTATCTATTCTGTAAAACTCAGTCCAAACTGATCTCTATGGTCTTTAAAATTTACATAAATTGTAAATTCATCAAGCAAGCCATTGTTTTACGTTATGATATCTCATCAATTTAACTATTTTATCATTATTTATTTATTTTTTAAAAAAAAAGATTTATTTATTTATTTTGGTGGGGGTAGGGAGGGAGGGGAGCAGGCGGGCCACTTCTGTTGATCTTTCATTTGTCCATTTTCATCCATCTTTGTTCTTTGGCCCATGTGGGCCTCCTACTGTGGTGGCCTCTGTTGTCGCAGAGCACCGGCTCTGGGCATGTGCACTCCAGAGCTCGGGCTCAGTAATTGGACACATGGGTCCAGCCGCTCCGCGGCACGTGGGATCTTCCCAGGCCAGGGATCGAACAGGCGCCCCTTGCACTGCAAGGCGGTGTCCTTACCCACTGGACCACCAGGGAAGCCCCTATTTTATCATTATCATTGCATGTTATCTTATATTATATATATATATATATATATATATGTGATCTTATAGACATATATGTGATCTTATATAACATACCTATATTATACCTATAGCAGTATGTGATCTTATATCACTAAACTAAAATAGAAGTTCTTTATGGGCAGAAAATTGACTTTATATTTCTTCATATTCTCTTATCACATAGTATCTACTAGTACATAATTTCTTTTACCTAGTAGATGATTAAAAATGTGCTCATGTGATATACATGACCTTGACTTCCTTTCTGCCTAGTAGACAATTGTGTCTTTAAATGTTTTTGAACAAGGAGGTGGCATAACAACAGTCATGGTTTAGTAAAGATTAATTTGCCTATCTGAATACTATAGATTGGAAGAGAAATAGTCAAGTGAGGGCTGATATTCTCTACCTAACTTTCAAAAGAATACACATAAGAAGTATTAAGGGCATGAGAGAAGGGCTGCCAAGAGAAATGTGAACAATACAATGGAAAGAATGTTTTAAGAGAATCTAGGATTTTCAATAGATTGGAGTTGGTGATTGTAAAAGAAGGAGGGTTACATGTGACAAGTTTTAATCCTGAGTGTGTAAAAATTATATCATTTATGGAGACAGAGAAGTAAAGGAAAAGTTGATTAAGTGAAGAACATAGTGAGTTATTCTCAACATGGTGAGTCTGAGATGGCATTTATCCATACAGAGGTGCCCAGGAGGCAGGTGGAGACTGATGACTATAAATTAAAAGACCTGTAAGTACTAGACATAGAGTTTTCTGAGAGATAATGGTTTGTAAAAGTACAACCTTCACCTTCCACAGTTTAACCTGTTGCCCCCACTTGACCTGGTCTAGTGGCTATACCCAAACTATCTCCAGAAACAGTTAGCTTCCAACAGGGGCATTCAAAAGAGAGGAGGATAAAAAATTTGAGAGAAACTATTTGTATGGCTGAAACTAGAATGATAAGGTAGGCTCTTGCTCTAATGTGCCCATTCCCTCTTGCTCAAATTCTTGTTTTGTTATATTATTAGGACATCTAGTACAGGCCTATGAACTTCTCTCAAATACTTTCTATGCCAGCATATTTCATATTAATGATATTATAAATATGACAGCTGACATGGATTGCAGTCAAAGTATCTTCTCAGATCTCAATGCTTTATTTGTGATATTACTGACTTGCTTCAATCAACTACATGCAATTTCTAAAAAAACTTCACAATCCAGAAGGCCTGTTACAATTCCATACACATCAAGCACTGTATTCTCAGTGAATTCTCCAAGTATCTCTCCCAGTTGTTAGAAGTATGAATCCAATGGAGAACTCAACAAATTTAAGAGAATGGCTTTGTTTAACTGGAGTAACATCAATTGGAAGCAAAAGTAAATGGATCATAAAACAGCAAACCAGTTCAGATATATTTAAAGAAGATTGAAAAAGAACACAAGTGTAATTTCTCCTGAGTCTCAAGAGGCAAACCTATAACTGATAGCCAAGAAAACCAATAAGTAAAGTATTACCTATAACTGTGGACAAATGGAGAAGGGAATAACAGAAATTATAGCATCAAAGACTAAACCAATCATTATGAGAATATCTAAAGTTGCAATTTATGGAACGTAATACAGAAAATTACACTGGGAAAGTGCAAAAGATGTATAACTCTGAGCAGACTTCAAATACTGAGAAGTGAGACTGACAATAAATGGTTTCACATGCTTTTCTTTAGGTCTGTATCTCTTATAACTGTGCAAATAACAAATAATCACTCAAAGTGGACACAAAAATCCCTAAATTGGAGTCAAATTATGCAACTATAAAGATATTTTTTAAATGAGAGAATCTTTAGAAATCATGGGTATAAAAAAAAACTCCAGATGAAATGTCATATGCTAACTTGAGGAATTGTGACCTTAAACTCTAGGGACATAAGCATATGAAAAGGAAAAGGTTGAGTATAGGTTAATGTTTCTGAATTTCTGTTTTCTAAGGTTTCACTTGTATAATAACACACAGTAGCTTCAAATCAATACTTAGTTATTCAGTTGCCACAACTTCTTAGACACCAGGAGAGAGGAAAATAATAGGAGGAAGAGAACAAAACAATTGTCCTGAATAAAGCACTGCTTTAAATATTAATGTTTGTTCCCAAAACACCAGCATCACCTTTATGTACCTGTACCAGTATGTGTGTGTATGTTTCTTTGTTAAGTCGCTAAGTAGTATCCAACCCTTTCCCACCCCATGGGCTGTAGCATGCCAGGCTCCCCTGTCCTTCACTGCCTCCCAGAGTTTGCTCAAATTCATGTCCACTGAGTCAGTGATACCATTCAAGTATACCATCCTCTGCTTCCTCCTTCTCCTTTTGCCTTCAATCTTCCCCAGCATCAAACTCTTTTCAAATGAGTTGGCTCTTCATATCAGGTGGTCAAAGAACTGGATTTTCAGCTTCAGCATCAGTTCTTCCAGTGAATATTCAGAGTTGATTTCCTTTAAGATAGACTAGATTAATCTCTCTGCAGTCCAAAGGACTTTGAAGGGTTTTCCTTTTCACTATTTGAGGCATTGTGTGAAAAACTGAAATCAGATCATTCATACTAATGAAGCAATGGAGATGCAAATAGCTAGTGTGTAATAACAATAAAATACTAAACAATAAGATTGTGAATGTCTGAATAAGTTAAGGCATAGAAAAGTAAATAGAGAGAAATAATATATAAAATGAAAACCTTGTAAAAACCGCTGGATAGACTTATAGAGGTTCAACACTGGACAGTAATGAACACTCTAGAGGGTGCCACTACCAGTTTGTGTGAAAAATTCCCCTCAAATTGTTCATTGAACAACCTGTGCAGCCATGAGTAGTCATCTTGCTTGTTGTTAAATATGCATACAAGATTTTCTTTTCTGTCAATCTTGAGTCAAGTCCAAAACTACTCAGATGTCAACACTGATTTTAAAAATGGCTAATGCTCTGTGGCTCAGATCAGCTTATTGCAAAATTCAAGCTCTAAATTGAAGAAAGTAGGGAAAGCCACTACTGCATTCAGGTATGACCTAAACCAAATACCTTATTGATTGAGTATAGGTTAATGTTTCTGAATTTCTGTTTTCTAAGGTTTCACTTGTATAATAACACACAGTAGCTTCAAATCAATACTTAGTTATTCAGTTGCCACAACTTCTTAGACACCAGGAGAGAGGAAAATAATAGGAGGAAGAGAACAAAACAATTGTCCTGAATAAAGCACTGCTTTAAATATTAATGTTTGTTCCCAAAACACCAGCATCACCTTTATGTACCTGTACCAGTATGTGTGTGTATGTTTCTTTGTTAAGTCGCTAAGTAGTATCCAACCCTTTCCCACCCCATGGGCTGTAGCATGCCAGGCTCCCCTGTCCTTCACTGCCTCCCAGAGTTTGCTCAAATTCATGTCCACTGAGTCAGTGATACCATTCAAGTATACCATCCTCTGCTTCCTCCTTCTCCTTTTGCCTTCAATCTTCCCCAGCATCAAACTCTTTTCAAATGAGTTGGCTCTTCATATCAGGTGGTCAAAGAACTGGATTTTCAGCTTCAGCATCAGTTCTTCCAGTGAATATTCAGAGTTGATTTCCTTTAAGATAGACTAGATTAATCTCTCTGCAGTCCAAAGGACTTTGAAGGGTTTTCCTTTTCACTATTTGAGGCATTGTGTGAAAAACTGAAATCAGATCATTCATACTAATGAAGCAATGGAGATGCAAATAGCTAGTGTGTAATAACAATAAAATACTAAACAATAAGATTGTGAATGTCTGAATAAGTTAAGGCATAGAAAAGTAAATAGAGAGAAATAATATATAAAATGAAAACCTTGTAAAAACCGCTGGATAGACTTATAGAGGTTCAACACTGGACAGTAATGAACACTCTAGAGGGTGCCACTACCAGTTTGTGTGAAAAATTCCCCTCAAATTGTTCATTGAACAACCTGTGCAGCCATGAGTAGTCATCTTGCTTGTTGTTAAATATGCATACAAGATTTTCTTTTCTGTCAATCTTGAGTCAAGTCCAAAACTACTCAGATGTCAACACTGATTTTAAAAATGGCTAATGCTCTGTGGCTCAGATCAGCTTATTGCAAAATTCAAGCTCTAAATTGAAGAAAGTAGGGAAAAACACTGGCCATTCCAGTATGACCTAAACCAAATACCTTATTGATTGATTATATAGCGCAGGTGATGAATAGATTCAAGAGATCAGATTTGGTAGACAGAATACCTGAAGAACTATGAAAGGTGGTTCATAACATTGTACAGGAGGTGGTGACCAAAACCATCCCAAAGAAAAAGAAACGAAAGAAGGCAAAGTGGTTGTCTGAGGAGGACTTACAAATAGTTCAGAAAAGTAGAGAAGTGAAAGGCAAAAGATAAAGGGAAAGATACACCAACTGAATGCATAGTTCCAGAGAACAGCAAGGAGAGATGAGAAAGACTTCTTAGGGGAGCAATGCAAAAAAATAGAGGAAGACAGTAGGATGGGAAAGACTAGCAATTGCTTCAAGAAAATCAGAGATACCAAGGGAACACTTTATGTAAACATGGGCATAATAAGGACAGAAATGTCAAGGACCTAATAGAAGCAGAAGAGATAATGAAGAGGTGGCAAGAACACATAGAAGAACTGTACAATGAAGGTCTTAGTCACCCCAATAACCACAAAGTGTAGTCACTCACCTAGAGTCAAACACCCTCGAGTGTGAAGTCAAGTGGGCCTTAGGAAGCATTACTACAGACAAAGCTACTGGAAGTGATGGAATTCCAGCTGAGCTATTTAAAACTCTAATAGATGAAGCTATTAAAGTGCTTCACTAAATATGACAACAAATTTGGAAAACTCAGCAGTGGCTACGGGACTGGAAAAGATCAATTCTTCAAACTAAAAAAATACTAAACAATAAGAAAGAAAACATAGAAAAGTAAATAGAGGAAAATAATATAGAAAATGAAACCCTTGTAAAAACCGCTGGATAGACTTATAGAGGTTCAACACTGGACAGTAATGAACACTCTAGAGGGTGCCACTACCAGTTTGTGTGAAAAATTCTCAAATTGTTCATTGAACAACCTGTGCAGCCATGAGTAGTCATCTTGCTTGTTGTTAAATATGCATACAAGATTTTCTTTTCTGTCAATCTTGAGTCAAGTCCAAAACTACTCAGATGTCAACACTGATTTTAAAAATGGCTAATGCTCTGTGGCTCAGATCAGCTTATTGCAAAATTCAAGCTCTAAATTGAAGAAAGTAGGGAAAAACACTGGCCATTCCAGTATGACCTAAACCAAATACCTTATTGATTGATTATATAGCGCAGGTGATGAATAGATTCAAGAGATCAGATTTGGTAGACAGAATACCTGAAGAACTATGAAAGGTGGTTCATAACATTGTACAGGAGGTGGTGACCAAAACCATCCCAAAGAAAAAGAAACGAAAGAAGGCAAAGTGGTTGTCTGAGGAGGACTTACAAATAGTTCAGAAAAGTAGAGAAGTGAAAGGCAAAAGATAAAGGGAAAGATACACCAACTGAATGCATAGTTCCAGAGAACAGCAAGGAGAGATGAGAAAGACTTCTTAGGGGAGCAATGCAAAAAAATAGAGGAAGACAGTAGGATGGGAAAGACTAGCAATTGCTTCAAGAAAATCAGAGATACCAAGGGAACACTTTATGTAAACATGGGCATAATAAGGACAGAAATGTCAAGGACCTAATAGAAGCAGAAGAGATAATGAAGAGGTGGCAAGAACACATAGAAGAACTGTACAATGAAGGTCTTAGTCACCCCAATAACCACAAAGTGTAGTCACTCACCTAGAGTCAAACACCCTCGAGTGTGAAGTCAAGTGGGCCTTAGGAAGCATTACTACAGACAAAGCTACTGGAAGTGATGGAATTCCAGCTGAGCTATTTAAAACTCTAATAGATGAAGCTATTAAAGTGCTTCACTAAATATGACAACAAATTTGGAAAACTCAGCAGTGGCTACGGGACTGGAAAAGATCAATTTTCATTCCAATCGCAAAGAAGGGCAGTGCCAAAGAATGTTCAAACTGCACTGTAACTGTGCTCATTTCACATGTTAGGAAAAGTTATGTTCAAGATCCTTCAAGCTAGACTTCAATAGTAGGTGAACTGAGAACTTCCATATGTACAAGCTAGATTTAGAAAAGGCAGAGGAATCAGAGATCAAATTTCCATAGAAAAAAGGAAGGGCATCTACTTCTGCTTCTTTGACTAAGCTAGAATCTTTGACTGTGCAGATTACAACAATCTGCAAAATTCTTAAATAAATGGGAATACCATACCACCTCACTTGTCTCCTGAGAAACCTGGATGCAGGACAGGAAGCTTCAGTTAGAATCAGACATGGAATAATGGACTGGTTCAAAATTGGAAAGCAGTATGTCAAGGCTATATATTCTCACCCTGTTTATTTAGCTTATATGCAGAGTGTTCAGTCACTTCAATCATGTCTGACTCTTTGCAACCCTATGGACTGTAGCCTGCCAGGTTTCTCTGTCCAAAGGGGCTCTTTAGGCAAAAATACTGGAGGGGTCATGTGAGCCAGACTGGATGGCTCACAAGATGAAATCAAGATTGCCTGGAGAAATATTCCAAACTTCAGATATGCAGATTATACTACTCTATTGGCAGAAACTGAAAAGGAGCCAAAGAGCTTCTTGATGAGGGTAAAAGAGGAGAGTGAAAAAGCTGGCTCGAAACTCAACATTCAAATAACCAAGATCATGGCAGCTGGCCCCATCATTTCATGGCAAATAGATGGGCAAACAATGGAAACAGTGATATACTTCACTTTCTTGGGGTCCAAAATCACTGTGGACGGTGACTGCAGGCATGAAATTAGAAGACACTTGCTCCTTGGAAGAAAAGTGTAGTCACTCACCTAGAGTCAAACACCCTCGAGTGTGAAGTCAAGTGGGCCTTAGGAAGCATTACTACAGACAAAGCTACTGGAAGTGATGGAATTCCAGCTGAGCTATTTAAAACTCTAATAGATGAAGCTATTAAAGTGCTTCACTAAATATGACAACAAATTTGGAAAACTCAGCAGTGGCTACGGGACTGGAAAAGATCAATTTTCATTCCAATCGCAAAGAAGGGCAGTGCCAAAGAATGTTCAAACTGCACTGTAACTGTGCTCATTTCACATGTTAGGAAAAGTTATGTTCAAGATCCTTCAAGCTAGACTTCAATAGTAGGTGAACTGAGAACTTCCATATGTACAAGCTAGATTTAGAAAAGGCAGAGGAATCAGAGATCAAATTTCCATAGAAAAAAGGAAGGGCATCTACTTCTGCTTCTTTGACTAAGCTAGAATCTTTGACTGTGCAGATTACAACAATCTGCAAAATTCTTAAATAAATGGGAATACCATACCACCTCACTTGTCTCCTGAGAAACCTGGATGCAGGACAGGAAGCTTCAGTTAGAATCAGACATGGAATAATGGACTGGTTCAAAATTGGAAAGCAGTATGTCAAGGCTATATATTCTCACCCTGTTTATTTAGCTTATATGCAGAGTGTTCAGTCACTTCAATCATGTCTGACTCTTTGCAACCCTATGGACTGTAGCCTGCCAGGTTTCTCTGTCCAAAGGGGCTCTTTAGGCAAAAATACTGGAGGGGTCATGTGAGCCAGACTGGATGGCTCACAAGATGAAATCAAGATTGCCTGGAGAAATATTCCAAACTTCAGATATGCAGATTATACTACTCTATTGGCAGAAACTGAAAAGGAGCCAAAGAGCTTCTTGATGAGGGTAAAAGAGGAGAGTGAAAAAGCTGGCTCGAAACTCAACATTCAAATAACCAAGATCATGGCAGCTGGCCCCATCATTTCATGGCAAATAGATGGGCAAACAATGGAAACAGTGATATACTTCACTTTCTTGGGGTCCAAAATCACTGTGGACGGTGACTGCAGGCATGAAATTAGAAGACACTTGCTCCTTGGAAGAAAAGCTAGGACACACCTAAACAGCATATTAAAAAGCAGAGACATCACTTTGCTGACAAAGGTCTACAGAGTCAAAGCCATGATTTTTCCACGTAGGGATGTGAGAGTTGATCACTGAGCCATTGGAGCATTTGGTTTACTTTTTGGTTGAGAGCTTTCACCTGTGTTTTTTTGTTTTTGTTTTTTTTTAAAGATTTATTTATTTATTTATTTTGGGCAGGGGTCGGGTTGGGGAGGGAGGGGAGCAGGCAGGCCACTTCTATTAGTCTTTCATTTCTCTATTTTCATCTGTCTTTGTTCTTTGGCTCCTGTGGGCCTCCCATCGCGGTGGCCACTGTCGTCACAGAGCGCTGGCTCTGGGCGCATGTGTGCCACAGCTCCGGCTCGGTAATTGGACACATCGGTCCAGCCGCTCCGCGGCACGTGGGATCTTCCCAGGCCAGGGATTGAACCGGCACCCCTTGCACTGCAAGGTGGTGTCCTTACCCACTGGACCACCAGGGGAGGCCCCATATGCCATTCTTAAAGCAACCAAACTATGTTTGAAATAATTATCATTTAATAAATAAAACTTGTCCTATCCAATTTAAAAGTTAGATGAAACCTATTTAAAGCAATTTAATAATTTACTCTTTAAATTACTGAGTCAAAAATGTACAGAAGTAATATTGGAATAATTGCCCCTGTGCTTTTAAATCCACAAAGGGAGTAAATGAGTGTTAGATTATTTAAAATAATGACACCACCTTTCTTCTTCCAGAATATGGAGCCATGGGTAAATGTTTAATTAAGAAAACTCAAAGAAGTCTCAGGAAAAATCCACTTTAGAACTAAGTGTCTCACTAATCCGAATTGTTTGGCACAAATTTAACACTGACACTATTCACATCAAACAGAAATCAATCACTTACTCTATCAATCATAGAATCTAATCTATGAAACAGAAACAGATTCACAGATATGAAGAACAAACTTGTGATTGCCAAGGGAGATGGGGGGAGAGGGAAGGGACAGAGTGAGAGTTTGGGAATTATAGATGCAAAGTGTTATATACAGAATGGATAAACAAGGTCCTACCGTATAGCACAGGGAACAATATTCACTATCCTATAACAAACCATAATGGAAAAGAATGTATATGTATAACTGAATCACTTGCCTGTAGAGCAGAAATTAGCGTAACATTGCAAGTCAAATACACTTCAACAAATTTTAAAAACAGATATCAAGTCAATATTGTAGAGGAAAATCTTACTGCAGAGAACCAAAGAGCACCATATTCATTCTGCCTTTCAAAGAACTATCACTTTTATTGTTGTAACGATAGTCTGATTTTGTGGTAGCATTTATGTCGTAATTTGATTCTACAGAAAATGCTCAATTATCCAGAATTTCCATATATTCTCTCCTGCCTTCTGTAATTAGGCAATCTAGGCATTTTCTTAAGTTTAATGAAGCAAAACCTGAAGCTGAGTGAAGCAGAATCAGAGCTGTCTTATGCCCCAGTAAATTAGATCCCTAACCACAGGAGGCATCTCAATTCTATATTCCTGGATCTTGCTCCCAAACCACTTGTCTCCATTCCATCTCTAATGGTAACTGTAAAGTCAAGGGCTGAAATTTTCCATTTTAACTTTCAGAATGATATCTCTGTAATTTCCATCTCTAGGAAAATGCCTATGAATCTAAGAGCATTGTCTATATTTCTGATTTTTCTGAACTTGGCAAAGAGAAAGTCTCATAAGTATATCCTGACTGGTTGACTACTAAAATCACCAGACAGTTCATCCTGGAGTTCAATCTCCATCATTGCTACAGAAGAGGACCAAAGTTTCAGGATTTGGCAAAACACCCTTTTTTGTTCAAAGTCATTTTTAATTGAATGAACATTTCAGATGAAAAATCGGAGAAAGAACAATACTGCATAGGAACCATGAATCAAGGTAAACTGAACATGACCATGCAAGAAATGTAAATAGTGAACATCAACATTTTAGGGATCAGTGAAATAAAATAGATGGGGATAGGTGAATTTAATTCAGATGACCATTATATCTTCTACTGTGGGCAAGGATCACTTAGAGGAAATGGAACAGCCCTCATAGTGAATGGAAGAGTCTGAAATGCACTATTGACTGCAGGCTCAAAAACAACAAAATGATCTTGATTCATTTCCAAGGCAACAACATAGTTGTTCCATGCAACAACACAGTAGTCCAAGTCTATGCCCCAACCACTAATACCAAAGAAGCTAAAATTTAACAGTTCTATGAAGACCTCCAATATCTTCTAACACCAAAAAATAGAGATGTTCTTGCATCACAGGGAACTGGAATGCAAAAATAGGAAGTCAAGAGATCCCTGCAGTAATGGGCAAATTCAGCCTTGGAGTACAAAATGAAGCTGGGTAAAGGGTAACAGAGTTTCGCCAAGAGAATGCACTAGTCATTGCAAACACCCTCTTATAACAACACAGGAGACAAGTCTAAACATGGACATCACCAGATGGTCAATATTGAAATCAGGCTGATTATAGTCTTTGTAGCAGAAGATGGAGAAGTTCTATACAGTCAGAAAAAACAAAACCAGGATCTGACTGTAGCTCAGATCATGAGCTCCTTATTGCAAAATTCAGATTTAATTTGAAGAAAGTAGGGAAAACTATCAAGCCATTCAGGTATGACCTAAATCAAATCCTTTGTGATTATACAGTGGAAGTGACAGATTCAAGTGATTAGATCTGAGTGCCTGAAAAACAATGGATGCAGGTTTGTAACACTGTATAGAAGCGGTGACCAAAACTGTCTTCAAGCAAAAGAAATGCAAGAAGGCAAAATAGTTGTCTGAGGAGGTATTACAAATATCTCAGAAAAGAAGAGAACCAAAAGGCAAGGGAGAAAGGGAAAGATATACCCAACTGAATGCAGAGTTCCAGAGACTAGCAAGAAGAGATAAGCCTTCTTAAATGAACAATGCAAAGAAATATAGGCAAACAAAAGAATGGGAAAGACTGGATATCTCTTCAAGAAAATTGGAGGAACATTTTATGCAGAGATGGGCACAACAAAGGACAGAAATTTAAGGACCTATCAAAAGCAGAAGAAATTAAGAAAAGGTGACATGAATACACAGAACTGTACAAAAAAGGTCTTAATGACCCATTTAATGCAGTTGTTAAAGTGCTGCATTCAATATGTTATCAAATTTGGAAAACCCAGTAGTAGCCACATGATTAGAAAAGGTCAGTTTTCATTGTAATCTTAAAGAAAGGAAATGCTAAAGAATGTTCAAACAACCATACAATTACACTCATTTCACATGCTAGTAAAGTTATGCTCAAAATTCTTCAAGAGAGGCTTCAATAGTACATGAACTGAGAACTTCCAGATGTACAAGATGGATCTAGAAAAGGCAGAGGAATCAGAGATCAAATTGTCAACAGCCATTGGATCACAGCAAAAGTAAGATAATCCCAGAAAAACATCTACCTCTGCTTCATTGACTACACTAAAGTCTTTGGCTGTGTGGATCACAACAAACTGGAAAATTCTATAGGGCATAAAAGGGTCAATATTGAAATCAGGCTGATTATAGTCTTTGTAGCAGAAGATGGAGAAGTTCTATACAGTCAGAAAAAACAAAACCAGGATCTGACTGTAGCTCAGATCATGAGCTCCTTATTGCAAAATTCAGATTTAATTTGAAGAAAGTAGGGAAAACTATCAAGCCATTCAGGTATGACCTAAATCAAATCCTTTGTGATTATACAGTGGAAGTGACAGATTCAAGTGATTAGATCTGAGTGCCTGAAAAACAATGGATGCAGGTTTGTAACACTGTATAGAAGCGGTGACCAAAACTGTCTTCAAGCAAAAGAAATGCAAGAAGGCAAAATAGTTGTCTGAGGAGGTATTACAAATATCTCAGAAAAGAAGAGAACCAAAAGGCAAGGGAGAAAGGGAAAGATATACCCAACTGAATGCAGAGTTCCAGAGACTAGCAAGAAGAGATAAGCCTTCTTAAATGAACAATGCAAAGAAATATAGGCAAACAAAAGAATGGGAAAGACTGGATATCTCTTCAAGAAAATTGGAGGAACATTTTATGCAGAGATGGGCACAACAAAGGACAGAAATTTAAGGACCTATCAAAAGCAGAAGAAATTAAGAAAAGGTGACATGAATACACAGAACTGTACAAAAAAGGTCTTAATGACCCATTTAATGCAGTTGTTAAAGTGCTGCATTCAATATGTTATCAAATTTGGAAAACCCAGTAGTAGCCACATGATTAGAAAAGGTCAGTTTTCATTGTAATCTTAAAGAAAGGAAATGCTAAAGAATGTTCAAACAACCATACAATTACACTCATTTCACATGCTAGTAAAGTTATGCTCAAAATTCTTCAAGAGAGGCTTCAATAGTACATGAACTGAGAACTTCCAGATGTACAAGATGGATCTAGAAAAGGCAGAGGAATCAGAGATCAAATTGTCAACAGCCATTGGATCACAGCAAAAGTAAGATAATCCCAGAAAAACATCTACCTCTGCTTCATTGACTACACTAAAGTCTTTGGCTGTGTGGATCACAACAAACTGGAAAATTCTTTAGGAGATGGGAATACCAGACTATGTTACCTGCCTCTTGAGAAATCTGTACGCAAATCGAGAAACAACAGTTACAAGCAGACATGGAGCAACAGCCTGGCTCAAAATTGGGAAAGGAGCACATCAAGGCTGTAGGTTGTCAATTTTTTTTTTCTTTTACTTATATGCACAGTACATTAGATGAAATGCTGGGCTGGATGAGTTACAAGGTGGGATCAAGATTGCTGGGAGAAATATCAACAACCTCAGATATGCAGATGATACCACTCTAAATTGCAGAAAGTGAAGAGGAAGTAAAGATTCTCTTGATAAGGTTGAAGGAGAGTGAAAAGCTGACTTAAGACTCAACATTCAAAAAACTAAGACCATGGCATCTGGTCCCATCTAGAGGGGAAAAAGTGCACACTGTGACAGATTTTCTCTTCTTGGACTCCAAACTCTCTGCAGATGGGGACTGCAGCCATGAAATTAGAAGATACTTGCTTCTTGGAAAGACGACTATGACAAATCTAGTGTATTAAGTGTATCTGTGTATTGAGAAGCAAAGATATCAATTTGCCAACAAAGGTACTTAGAATCAAAGTCTTGGTCTTTCCCGTGGTCAAGAGCATATGTGAGAATTGGACCATAAAGAAGACTAAAAGCCATAGCACTGATGCTCTCAAATTGGGTGCTGGAGAAGACTCTTGAGAGGCCATTGGACAGCAAGGAGATCAAACCAGTCAACCCTAAGGGAAATAAACCCTGACTAATCATTGGAAGGACTGATGCTGAAGTAAATTTGGAAAACCCAGTAGTAGCCACATGATTAGAAAAGGTCAGTTTTCATTGTAATCTTAAAGAAAGGAAATGCTAAAGAATGTTCAAACAACCATACAATTACACTCATTTCACATGCTAGTAAAGTTATGCTCAAAATTCTTCAAGAGAGGCTTCAATAGTACATGAACTGAGAACTTCCAGATGTACAAGATGGATCTAGAAAAGGCAGAGGAATCAGAGATCAAATTGTCAACAGCCATTGGATCACAGCAAAAGTAAGATAATCCCAGAAAAACATCTACCTCTGCTTCATTGACTACACTAAAGTCTTTGGCTGTGTGGATCACAACAAACTGGAAAATTCTTTAGGAGATGGGAATACCAGACTATGTTACCTGCCTCTTGAGAAATCTGTACGCAAATCGAGAAACAACAGTTACAAGCAGACATGGAGCAACAGCCTGGCTCAAAATTGGGAAAGGAGCACATCAAGGCTGTAGGTTGTCAATTTTTTTTTTCTTTTACTTATATGCACAGTACATTAGATGAAATGCTGGGCTGGATGAGTTACAAGGTGGGATCAAGATTGCTGGGAGAAATATCAACAACCTCAGATATGCAGATGATACCACTCTAAATTGCAGAAAGTGAAGAGGAAGTAAAGATTCTCTTGATAAGGTTGAAGGAGAGTGAAAAGCTGACTTAAGACTCAACATTCAAAAAACTAAGACCATGGCATCTGGTCCCATCTAGAGGGGAAAAAGTGCACACTGTGACAGATTTTCTCTTCTTGGACTCCAAACTCTCTGCAGATGGGGACTGCAGCCATGAAATTAGAAGATACTTGCTTCTTGGAAAGACGACTATGACAAATCTAGTGTATTAAGTGTATCTGTGTATTGAGAAGCAAAGATATCAATTTGCCAACAAAGGTACTTAGAATCAAAGTCTTGGTCTTTCCCGTGGTCAAGAGCATATGTGAGAATTGGACCATAAAGAAGACTAAAAGCCATAGCACTGATGCTCTCAAATTGGGTGCTGGAGAAGACTCTTGAGAGGCCATTGGACAGCAAGGAGATCAAACCAGTCAACCCTAAGGGAAATAAACCCTGACTAATCATTGGAAGGACTGATGCTGAAGTTCCAATACTTTGGCCATCTTATGCTAAGAGCTGACTCATAAATGACTCTGATGCTGAGAAAGACTGAAAGGAAAAAGAATAGAGGGCATCAGAGGATGAGATGGTTAGAAAACATCACTGACTTAACAGACATGAACTTGGGCAAACTCTGGGAGATGGTGAGGGACAGGAGGCCTGGCTTGTTACAGTCCATGGGGTCACAAAGAGTAGGACATGACTTAGTGACTGAACAACAACAACAATATTTAAAGGCTAAAGTTACCAGGATATAAACTGTATCTACTTTTATATATCTTTTAATTACTCATTTTCCAAATGTTTTCAAAATTATTTCCAAATTATGGATAAGTGTTCCATAAGGAGAATTTCAAGTTAACATGAGATACTTTTATAATCCCTCACCAAATATGTTGTATGCATATTGCACATGTTTATAATATGTATTTTAAATTTAAGGGTCCATGAGATTTTCAAAAGTGTTTTTAACTGTTTTACTTAAGTATGATTGACTTATATTGTATGTATTTAAATTGGACAGTTTGGTAAGATTTGAAAGAAATATATATATACAAATCAAGCCATCACCATTAGATAATGAACATATAAAATCCATTAGCCTCAAAAGTTTCTTCATACTCGTTTATAATTTTTCCTTCCTGTCATTCAGTGTCTTAAAAACCATAGTTTCTTACATTTGGACTGAGTGGGGACTTTTTTCTTGGTTATTTCAGGTGACAGAATAAATCTGCTTCCTGTTTCTCTATATTTTTGCAGAAGCTGAAGTCCATCAGTTGATTTTTTTTTTTACTACATATTTTTAGTTCTTTTCTTAGTAATTGATCTAGGGATTATGACATGTACTTTATCACAGTCTACTTCAAACTAATACAAACTTTAATTCCAGTAAAACTCAGAAACTTTACTGTACTCTCAATCTGTGCTATTATAATATATATCTATATATGTTACAAACCCAAGACTATAGCTATAATCATTGCCTCATATACTCTGTCTTCAAGGAATTTAAGAAAACTAAAAAATTTGTGCAGTCTTATATTTACCCACCTATTTTAAACATGAGCAATGTTCTTTGTTAGTTCTTGTGGATTTGAACTATCACCTAGTATCATTCAGTCTAAAGGATTTCCTTTAATAGTACTTATTCTTTCAAATTCTTTCACCCTTTATTTGTGTGAGAATATCTTTTTTCTTTTTCATTTCTGAATTCTAATTTTCTTAGACATGGAATTCTTGGTTGACAGGTTTGCTTTTTCTTTTAGCATTTTGAATGTATCATTCACTGTCTCATAGTCTTCATTATTTCTTATAAGAAGTGAGTTGTTCAAACCTCTGTGAAGTTATTATCCTTCAATTAAAAAAAAGTGAGTTATTAATTTGATCAAGGTTTCCTTATATTTGATGAGCCTTTTTGTTCTTGCTGCTTTTAAGATTTTGTCTTTCATAGTATGGAGATTCCTTGAAAAACTAGGAATAATATCACCATATGACCCAGCAATCCAACTACTATGCATATACCCTGAGGAAACCAAAATTAAAAAAGACACACGCACCCCATTGTTCATTGAAGCACTATTTACAACACCTAGAACATGCAAGTAACCTAGATGTCCATTGACAGATGAATGGATAAAGCTGTAGTATACATATAGAATAAAATATTACTCAGCCATAAAAAAAGGAACACATTTGAGTTAATTCTAATCAGGTAGATGAACCTAAAGCCTACTATACAGAGTGAAGTAAGTCAGAAAGAGAAAAATAAATATCATATACTAATGTATATATATGAGGATCTAGAAAGATGGCACCGATGAAATTATTTGCAGGGTAGCAATGGAGACACAGACATAGAGAACAGACTTATAGACATGAGGGGAGAGGAGGAAGGAGAGAGTGGGATATATGGAGAGAGTAACATGGAAACTTAAATTATCATATGCAAAACAGACAGCCAATGGGAATTTTCTGTATGAATCAGGGAACTTAAACTAGGGCTCTGTACAACTAGGGAAAAGGGAAGCAGGTAGCAGGGAGGTTCAAGAGGGAGGAGACATATGTATACCTATGGCTGATTCATGTTGATGTTTGGCAGAGACCAAAAAAATTCTGTAAAGCAATTACTCTTCAATTTAAAAATAAATTAATTTTTAAAAAAAATTTAAAATAAAAAAGATTTTGTCTTTTGGTTTGTCTAAGATGTGACTAGGTATATATCTCTTTGTATTTATCCTACTTGGTGTCTGTTGAGCTTCTTGTATTTCTGGAGCCATTTTTTTAAATAAAATTTTTGAAAATTTCTGTTGTTACTTCTAAAAATATTCCTTCTACCCCTTCCTCTCTCTCTTTTCCCTCTGGGAGTTCCCATATATTTACACTGATAAACTTGCTTTGACTCATGCTCTCTGGCACTCTGTTCATTTTCTTAAATCTTTGTTCTTTATTCTTCAGATTGGATAATTTCTACTAACTTACTTGAACTTTGCTGATTCTTCTTAAATCTTCTGCTGAGCTCCTCTCATGAACTTTTCTTCAGTTATCATACTTCTCATTTTTCAAACTTCCATGTAGTTTGTTTTTACATTTTGCGTCATTTTTGTGGTTCTTTTAACATATTTGTAACAGCTGCTTTGAAACCTTTCTTGGAAAAATCTAACATCTGTACCTATTTAGTTTCTGTTGACTGCCTTTTTCCCCCTGAGTATGGGTTACCCTTTCTTGTTTCTTTGAATGCTTCATTATTTTTGAAAATTGGACATTTTAGATAATGTCTTCTAGTGATTCTAGATGCTAATATTTTCCCTTGCTGTTTGTAGTAGGGGTGTTTTTTTTTGCATTTACTTGTTTCAGATATTACTTACTGTAAATCTGTGGAATTGATTTCCCCTGCAATGCTTCTGGTTTCTCTTCTCAGTAATTTTTTTTTAAATTTTTGTTTTATTCTTAACTTTGGCTTCCTTGACGTCATCTCTGCATGTGCACAACTTAATAGTCAATCAATGATTCATCAGAGTAATACTCAATCTCTCTTAACCAATAAGCCTTCTATCATTTATTATTGGTTCTGTGTGCATGTTCATTCAAAGTTCAAAGACTTTCTGTCCTACCTCAGTGTTTATTTTCTGCTAGGTTCTCTGGGATCTACTCTACACAAGTGTGTGGTTTCTCAATTTACCAGGTTTGTTTGGATATGGTGGCTCAGGTGGTAAAGAATTTGCCTACAGTACAGGAGACACGGGATCAATCCCTGCATCAGGAAGATTCTCTGGAGAAGGTAACGGCAACCCACTCCAGTATTCTTGCCTGGAGAAATCCATGGACAGAGGAATCTGGCAGTCTCTAGTTCATGGCATTTCAAAGGAGCAGACACAACTGAGCAACAAACACTTTTACTTCACTTTCACATTTGGATATATTGGACTGTCTTTTGTCTCACATGCACATGCATAATGCAGGCAGCCAGAGAAATGCAGAGATATTATCAACCACTTCTTTGGCTACTTCTTATCTAGGATCTCTGTTTAATGTCTGCTTGGTCTACTGACCAACTGCTTTTCTCTAGTAGGACTATAGCTCAAAAGAACAGTTGCTGGCTTTCCTTATTTGCATGCCTCCAACACCATTGCTTTTGCTGAGAACGATGTTGAGGGTGGGTTTTTCAACTTCCACCCAAAATCAAGTGAGTCCATTCTAGCAACAAACTTACTGCCTTCAGACCCTGCCCCACATAGTAAAACTACCATTAACAACCAAATAGGGAAGATGGGAAAAGCTCCAGACAAGAATGTGATAGATCCCCAATGTTTTTATTGGAAGTTTCAGCAGTTTCTCATGAATACATGCTTCTCAATTTTTTTTGTTTGTTTTGCTTTTGCTTAATTTCAAGAGCCACATGATGTTTGCTTTTGACAAATTATCCAGTTTTACAGGGTTTTTTTTCAGAAGAGAATTTGCCTCTCCCTTCACTTTGCAATAAGGTTAGGCTTTTCAAATAGCTGACTTTTCTGTTAATATGGGCCAAATTTTCCGGATTATTTGCATGCTTAGCAATTTTTAATTGGATGCCAAATATTTTTAATTTTACCTTATTAGGTGTTGGATATTTTTGTGTCTCATAGTCTTGAGCTTTGTTCTTGGGCATAGTCTTCAGAACTTTGTTCTTGGACACAAGTTGATTGGAAACAATTTCATGTGCTATGAACTGAATATTTATGTACTTAAGATTCATAAATTGAAATTCAATCCCCTAAAGTGATGGAATTAAGAAACAGAGCCTTCAGGAGATGATCAGGTCATGAGAAAAGAGCTCCATGAATGAGATTAGTGCCAGTGGAATTGTAAGAGACCCCAGAGAGCTTCATTCTGCCGTATGAGGAGACAGTGCGAAGACAGCCATCTATGAACCAGAAATACAGTTCTCACCAGACACCAGATGTCATGAGAAAAGAGCTCCATGAATGAGATTAGTGCCAGTGGAATTGTAAGAGATCCCAGAGAGCTTCATTCTGCCGTATGAGGAGACAGTGCGAAGACAGCCATCTATGGACCAGAAATACAGTTCTCACTAGACACCAGATCTGATCACACCTTGATCTTGAACTCTTCAGCATCCAGAACTGTGGTAAATAAATGTATGTAGTTTAAGCCAACTAGTCTATAGCATTTTATTATAGCAGTCTAAACTAAGATATGACCTTCTTGGGTCTTCCTTTTAAACTCTGTTATATGGAAACAGAACAGAGTTTCGTCTATGGCTAATTTTGCTACATTACTAAGTTAAAACCCTCTGAATACTCCAGCCAATGACCATATATTCTCACCTTTTCTAGAGAGTAATAACAGGGACTATTTTACCTGGTAAAGACAGGAACTATTCTAAAGCCCTATGTGTGTCCCTGTGATTATTCCTTCTAATTCTTTCAGATTGAACTTTCCATGGCCCTAAGGATTTTCCTCAATAGCATGAGCTGATAATTATTCAAAACTGAAGCCTCAATTTTTTTGTTTGTTTTGCTTTTGCTTAATTTCAAGAGCCACATGATGTTTGCTTTTGACAAATTATCCAGTTTTACAGGGTTTTTTTTCAGAAGAGAATTTGCCTCTCCCTTCACTTTGCAATAAGGTTAGGCTTTTCAAATAGCTGACTTTTCTGTTAATATGGGCCAAATTTTCCGGATTATTTGCATGCTTAGCAATTTTTAATTGGATGCCAAATATTTTTAATTTTACCTTATTAGGTGTTGGATATTTTTGTGTCTCATAGTCTTGAGCTTTGTTCTTGGGCATAGTCTTCAGAACTTTGTTCTTGGACACAAGTTGATTGGAAACAATTTCATGTGCTATGAACTGAATATTTATGTACTTAAGATTCATAAATTGAAATTCAATCCCCTAAAGTGATGGAATTAAGAAACAGAGCCTTCAGGAGATGATCAGGTCATGAGAAAAGAGCTCCATGAATGAGATTAGTGCCAGTGGAATTGTAAGAGACCCCAGAGAGCTTCATTCTGCCGTATGAGGAGACAGTGCGAAGACAGCCATCTATGAACCAGAAATACAGTTCTCACCAGACACCAGATGTCATGAGAAAAGAGCTCCATGAATGAGATTAGTGCCAGTGGAATTGTAAGAGATCCCAGAGAGCTTCATTCTGCCGTATGAGGAGACAGTGCGAAGACAGCCATCTATGGACCAGAAATACAGTTCTCACTAGACACCAGATCTGATCACACCTTGATCTTGAACTCTTCAGCATCCAGAACTGTGGTAAATAAATGTATGTAGTTTAAGCCAACTAGTCTATAGCATTTTATTATAGCAGTCTAAACTAAGATATGACCTTCTTGGGTCTTCCTTTTAAACTCTGTTATATGGAAACAGAACAGAGTTTCGTCTATGGCTAATTTTGCTACATTACTAAGTTAAAACCCTCTGAATACTCCAGCCAATGACCATATATTCTCACCTTTTCTAGAGAGTAATAACAGGGACTATTTTACCTGGTAAAGACAGGAACTATTCTAAAGCCCTATGTGTGTCCCTGTGATTATTCCTTCTAATTCTTTCAGATTGAACTTTCCATGGCCCTAAGGATTTTCCTCAATAGCATGAGCTGATAATTATTCAGCTGAAGCCTCAAAGGAGACCTGCAGATCTCTGAAATTCTTTCTTTATCCAGGTATCTCCTCTTGTTCCCAGCCCTGCGAACACTAGATGCTTTGATCTCCCCAGATTTTCAGCTCTATCTCATTAACTAGGGGAGACTACACAGTTTTACCTCACTATAATAAAACTCTCTAGGAAGCAAGCTGGGACAATCATATGGTAGTCTTCCTCATCTGGTTCTCATTTCTCAAGAAACTGTCCTTTATTGCTTGGTGTTCAGTGTCTTGAAACCATTGTTCCATATATTCATCTGGTATTATTTCAAGTTGATTCATGTAGGAAACTAAATATAATACCTGTTAACCCATCTTACCCAGAAGCAAAAGTTAGGAGTGTTTGTTCATGGGAACACATTTAGTGAAATCTGTTAATTTTTTTCCCTTTCATTTGCTTTCCCATCACCATCCTGTATACCATGTATGGTCACTGTTACCCAAGTCAGACTTGACCTAGTGTTAGTCAGGCAACACTGTATTCTTTAAGTACAGCTCTTACTCAACTTACAGTGGAATTAAGTCCTAATAAACCCACCTTAAACTGAAAATATTAAGCCCAAAATGCATTTGATACACCTAGTCTACAAAACACCATAGCTTAGCCTCATCTATTTTTGGAATGCTTACATTAGCCTATAGTTGGGCAAAAGCAGCTATCACAAAACCTATTTTATAATAAATATCTCATGTAATTTACTGACTACTCTACTGAAAACTGGAAAACAGAATGGATATAGAATGTGTTGTAAATTTATCAGTTGTTTACCCTCGTGACCACATGGCTGACTGGGATCTGTGGCCCCCCCTGCCAGCATTAATCCTCTAAACTGAATACTCCAAGGAAACAGAACAGAGTTTCGTCTATGGCTAATTTTGCTACATTACTAAGTTAAAACCCTCTGAATACTCCAGCCAATGACCATATATTCTCACCTTTTCTAGAGAGTAATAACAGGGACTATTTTACCTGGTAAAGACAGGAACTATTCTAAAGCCCTATGTGTGTCCCTGTGATTATTCCTTCTAATTCTTTCAGATTGAACTTTCCATGGCCCTAAGGATTTTCCTCAATAGCATGAGCTGATAATTATTCAGCTGAAGCCTCAAAGGAGACCTGCAGATCTCTGAAATTCTTTCTTTATCCAGGTATCTCCTCTTGTTCCCAGCCCTGCGAACACTAGATGCTTTGATCTCCCCAGATTTTCAGCTCTATCTCATTAACTAGGGGAGACTACACAGTTTTACCTCACTATAATAAAACTCTCTAGGAAGCAAGCTGGGACAATCATATGGTAGTCTTCCTCATCTGGTTCTCATTTCTCAAGAAACTGTCCTTTATTGCTTGGTGTTCAGTGTCTTGAAACCATTGTTCCATATATTCATCTGGTATTATTTCAAGTTGATTCATGTAGGAAACTAAATATAATACCTGTTAACCCATCTTACCCAGAAGCAAAAGTTAGGAGTGTTTGTTCATGGGAACACATTTAGTGAAATCTGTTAATTTTTTTCCCTTTCATTTGCTTTCCCATCACCATCCTGTATACCATGTATGGTCACTGTTACCCAAGTCAGACTTGACCTAGTGTTAGTCAGGCAACACTGTATTCTTTAAGTACAGCTCTTACTCAACTTACAGTGGAATTAAGTCCTAATAAACCCACCTTAAACTGAAAATATTAAGCCCAAAATGCATTTGATACACCTAGTCTACAAAACACCATAGCTTAGCCTCATCTATTTTTGGAATGCTTACATTAGCCTATAGTTGGGCAAAAGCAGCTATCACAAAACCTATTTTATAATAAATATCTCATGTAATTTACTGACTACTCTACTGAAAACTGGAAAACAGAATGGATATAGAATGTGTTGTAAATTTATCAGTTGTTTACCCTCGTGACCACATGGCTGACTGGGATCTGTGGCTCCCTGCCAGCATTATGAGAGAGTATGGAACTGCATAAGGCTAGACCTGGAAAAAAATCAATATCCGAAATCTGAAGTAGAGTTTCTATTGAATATGTATCACTTTCACACTATTGTGAGGCTGAAAAATTGTACATTGAACTATCTTAAGTCAGAGACTATCTGTAATCATTAGAGCCAGCATTGTCTTAAGTGCTGAGAATATAGTGAAAGCGTTAGTTGCTCAGTCTTGCCTGTCACTTTGCAACCCTGTGGACTGTAGCCTGCTCTTCTGTCCATGGGATTTTCTAAGAAAGAACACTGGTGTGGGTAGCCATTTCCTTCTCTAGGGAATATTCCCAACTCAGGGATCAAACCTGGATCTCCCACATTGCAGGCAGATTCTTTACTATCTCAGCTACCAGGGAAGCTCTGAGAATATAGAGACAAATCAAAACAGCAACCACATGATGCGGGCTTTATGGCCAATCTACTTGTTTATCATCAGGTCTTTCAGATCAGCAACCTCTCTCTCTTTCCTTCACCTAGATCCATATACTTTTTCCCCTCCCCACTAGCTTTATTACAGGAATACCTTATTTTATTGTATGTGCTTCACTTTATTGTGCTTTGCAGATAGTGCACTGTCTACAAATTAAAGCAACCTTTCACTGAACAATTCTACTGGTGCCACTTTTCCAACAGCATTTGCAAACTTTACCTCTATGTCACATTTTGGTAATTCTTGCAATATTTCAAACTTTAAAAATCACCATCCTGTATACCATGTATGGTCACTGTTACCCAAGTCAGACTTGACCTAGTGTTAGTCAGGCAACACTGTATTCTTTAAGTACAGCTCTTACTCAACTTACAGTGGAATTAAGTCCTAATAAACCCACCTTAAACTGAAAATATTAAGCCCAAAATGCATTTGATACACCTAGTCTACAAAACACCATAGCTTAGCCTCATCTATTTTTGGAATGCTTACATTAGCCTATAGTTGGGCAAAAGCAGCTATCACAAAACCTATTTTATAATAAATATCTCATGTAATTTACTGACTACTCTACTGAAAACTGGAAAACAGAATGGATATAGAATGTGTTGTAAATTTATCAGTTGTTTACCCTCGTGACCACATGGCTGACTGGGATCTGTGGCTCCCTGCCAGCATTATGAGAGAGTATGGAACTGCATAAGGCTAGACCTGGAAAAAAATCAATATCCGAAATCTGAAGTAGAGTTTCTATTGAATATGTATCACTTTCACACTATTGTGAGGCTGAAAAATTGTACATTGAACTATCTTAAGTCAGAGACTATCTGTAATCATTAGAGCCAGCATTGTCTTAAGTGCTGAGAATATAGTGAAAGCGTTAGTTGCTCAGTCTTGCCTGTCACTTTGCAACCCTGTGGACTGTAGCCTGCTCTTCTGTCCATGGGATTTTCTAAGAAAGAACACTGGTGTGGGTAGCCATTTCCTTCTCTAGGGAATATTCCCAACTCAGGGATCAAACCTGGATCTCCCACATTGCAGGCAGATTCTTTACTATCTCAGCTACCAGGGAAGCTCTGAGAATATAGAGACAAATCAAAACAGCAACCACATGATGCGGGCTTTATGGCCAATCTACTTGTTTATCATCAGGTCTTTCAGATCAGCAACCTCTCTCTCTTTCCTTCACCTAGATCCATATACTTTTTCCCCTCCCCACTAGCTTTATTACAGGAATACCTTATTTTATTGTATGTGCTTCACTTTATTGTGCTTTGCAGATAGTGCACTGTCTACAAATTAAAGCAACCTTTCACTGAACAATTCTACTGGTGCCACTTTTCCAACAGCATTTGCAAACTTTACCTCTATGTCACATTTTGGTAATTCTTGCAATATTTCAAACTTTAAAAAAATAATCATTGTATTTGTTATGGTGATCTGTGATCAGTGATATGTGATATCACTATTACAATTCTTTGGCCTTTTTTAAAGTATTTTTAAAGTATTTTTAAGTTTAGCTATGTACATTCTTCATTTAGATATAATATTTTGTTCTGTTCATTATACTATGGCAGAAAGGTAACTTTTATATGCACTGGGAAACCAAAATTTTAATGTGACTCAATTTACTGTGATATCTGCTCCACTGCAGTGGTCTAAAACCAAACTCACAACATCTCTAAGTTATTCCTGTACTTTTCACTGTGCATTGAATATACCTAATTCATTTAGATGAAAAGGATATTTTTTAAAACCACATATACCTTCTCCTTATGAAAAGAAATTTTTCTCTTCATCCCATCCTTCTCTTACAAAAGGAAAATATTTTCATCTCTCCCTTATCCAGACCTATATTTATTCTATTTTTCTCTCATTACATTAATTTTATTTGGGCAAAAGAACAACAATCATGTTGAAGCTCAAGATGGGAAACAACACAGCAGGGTTCCTTAAATAGAGTTTAATTACAGTAATTACTTGTGTTAATTATATATCAACTGATTATTTTTAAGACATACTTATTGAGCACCATCAGCTTTCTGAGGCACCCATCATTCTCCTACTGTCTTTTTCAGATTATCTATACCAGGCCTTCAGAATAATCAAACCTATCTTTTTTATTGACACAGTTTTCCCAACTCAGGGATCAAACCTGGATCTCCCACATTGCAGGCAGATTCTTTACTATCTCAGCTACCAGGGAAGCTCTGAGAATATAGAGACAAATCAAAACAGCAACCACATGATGCGGGCTTTATGGCCAATCTACTTGTTTATCATCAGGTCTTTCAGATCAGCAACCTCTCTCTCTTTCCTTCACCTAGATCCATATACTTTTTCCCCTCCCCACTAGCTTTATTACAGGAATACCTTATTTTATTGTATGTGCTTCACTTTATTGTGCTTTGCAGATAGTGCACTGTCTACAAATTAAAGCAACCTTTCACTGAACAATTCTACTGGTGCCACTTTTCCAACAGCATTTGCAAACTTTACCTCTATGTCACATTTTGGTAATTCTTGCAATATTTCAAACTTTAAAAAAATAATCATTGTATTTGTTATGGTGATCTGTGATCAGTGATATGTGATATCACTATTACAATTCTTTGGCCTTTTTTAAAGTATTTTTAAAGTATTTTTAAGTTTAGCTATGTACATTCTTCATTTAGATATAATATTTTGTTCTGTTCATTATACTATGGCAGAAAGGTAACTTTTATATGCACTGGGAAACCAAAATTTTAATGTGACTCAATTTACTGTGATATCTGCTCCACTGCAGTGGTCTAAAACCAAACTCACAACATCTCTAAGTTATTCCTGTACTTTTCACTGTGCATTGAATATACCTAATTCATTTAGATGAAAAGGATATTTTTAAAGCCACATATACCTTCTCCTTATGAAAAGAAATTTTTCTCTTCATCCCATCCTTCTCTTACAAAAGGAAAATATTTTCATCTCTCCCTTATCCAGACCTATATTTATTCTATTTTTCTCTCATTACATTAATTTTATTTGGGCAAAAGAACAACAATCATGTTGAAGCTCAAGATGGGAAACAACACAGCAGGGTTCCTTAAATAGAGTTTAATTACAGTAATTACTTGTGTTAATTATATATCAACTGATTATTTTTAAGACATACTTATTGAGCACCATCAGCTTTCTGAGGCACCCATCATTCTCCTACTGTCTTTTTCAGATTATCTATACCAGGCTCAGAATAATCAACTATCATTTGACACATGGTATAATAAGTGCCTAATGAAATCCCAATTAAAATTGTATTTGAGATGCTTAATTTTAGAGTTAAATTAGAACTCATTACATGATTCAAGAATCCACATCATACAGGAAAAACACAACTATATCTTGACTAACTGGAAAGGACAAGCACAGATGAAGCCTTTTAATGTGCTTTCCAAAACCTGTTACAAAACATTATTGTACCTCAGCAGATGGTACTGAGAGATGTCTTTTTATTATTTTTTTTAAATAGACAGTTCCCTTTCATACACTGACTTGAGTGATTTTAGTTCTCATTATTACTGTCATCTGTTAGAGACAGAAAAAACATGGGGGGTGGGGAAGAAGCACATTATTTTCCATAAGACAGGAACATCAGTATGGAAGCAGCCTTTGAGCATGCTAAGCCTGATTTACTGAGCCTCAGTAAGCAAGAGAATGCACCAACTGTCTCCTAGCTGTTCACTTCAAACAACTTATCTTCATTTGGAGCTGAGACACTTGATACTTGTTGGATACACTGCTTCTCTCTCTTTCCTCCCTCTACCCTGTCTCCAGATAATATGTCCCCCTTAAAGTTTAATGAATTCTGGAGCCAATCAAATTCAAGCTGTTAGGAGACACTATCCAGGTAAAAGCTTTAATATCATCTCTTCTAGAGTTTAAAAGGTCATTTCCCTACTAGGATCACACACACACACACACACACACACACATATATATATATATATACACCCTTCTGAGAAAACTATTTAGCCTTCAAGGGGGAGCAGAAAGCTGCCCCATTAAGTCCACCAAGACTTTGCTCATAGGTGCCTCTACTTCCTGCAATATCTTTGTACAGAGAACAAAAGCCTCGTTTACAACCTCACTTGTGCAAACTGTTAACTGTACGTTTCTGATCTATGTAATTTGCTGCTAAAGAATACAACAGTATCTAATATAAAACAGCTGTTACAAAATCCACTCTTTCTGGCACGAGCAGTTCCTAACATAGGATTTTAATTTTTTTATCTCCTGATTGATAATACCCCATTAGCCATATCCAGATTCCTAACTGCAAAATGATGCATGGACACTATTTTAAGCTCTCTCCTCAGATGGATATCATTATGCTTGCTTGTCCCTCTGAGCAGAAAGCCCACAGTTTGGATGGTGGAGTATGATACAGGCACTTATTTCTGCCCTGACACACAAAACAGGAAATACTGGTCACAGCTGATTGTTCAAAATGCATAGATAAGGCAAGCAGAGATTTGAACAGAAGAGAAAAAGATAATGGGTGTTCAATATTACAAAACCACAGGGATATAAGACCATAAGTAGTGTGCATTTCATAAAAAACTTTAAATATTTTTCTTTGATACTTTGGACTTTTAAGTTTTGTAGGAGAGACACAGGCAGGAAGTGTTTCTTTTCACTTGTCACATAGGATCTTATTCAGGAATAGCTAGATTCATAGGAAAGATGTCAACTTGGGAGACCAGAAGTAATAATTATTGAATCATCTCTCCTCATGTTTGTGACACAGACTAAACAGTAATTACTCTAAAGGGAAGGATGGCTATTTTCCCATGGCAACCTTGCTATGGACAAACTATAGAATCTTCAGGTTTCATCAGCAAAATATTCAAGAAAAAAAAAATTCATTGAAGTGGCAGCAGGAATAAAGCAAAGGAAGGTTTATGCCCAAATTCTTGAAATTCTAATAAAAATCAGCGACTGATCCATCATGCTTTCTGGAATAACTTTAATTATACATCTAAAACCATCCTTCACAAACACAGGCATGACAAAAAAGGCACAGAGTCATACACTAGCCTTAATGAGATCTATTTAAAGCATCTCAACAATTATTTTGTAATGGTTTCAAGTTCAAAAGCAAGATACATTTCTATATAGAGTTCTAAGAGCACCTCAGGGCTGAAGTGCTCTGTTCACAGGTCAGGACCGTGGTTCATTAGAGAAGATAGGGGCTGGAAAAATTACCAAGTTCCAAGAAAAAGTCAAGTTCCTGCACAGTTTGTGCAGCATTTCTTTATCAGCAGCAAATTTTTCTCAAACAACCTTGATTTCTCAAGGTTATAAACTGGGACATCTATAGAGAAATATTCCCATTTCACATCTGCTGATCTTTGTCATGTCCCATAACTGAATTTTTTTTAAATATTACTGGATATGCTATGCTTTTGTTTTCCCCTTGAAGTATCACTTCCTCCAGGAAACCTTCCCAGATCCCTGGAAAAGGTTGGTTCTTGCACAGTGTACTTAGCACTCGATACTTCCGCTGTAGCATTTCTCATCATATTATCTCTACAGGAATTAACCTATTAGTTAACCTGTGAATCAATATTGTAGATAGTGAACTGACTTCTGCCCCACCTCCAGCTCTTACTAGAGATCTCTTGGAATTTGGAGATTCTACGTTAAGACTCCCTAATCTGATCTAAATCTCCTAGTTTATGAATGAAGAAATACGCATTATCTATTGCAACATAAAACAATGGTAACATATCTAATCTGAGGCAGGCTTAGACTAGAATTCAGATTTCAAGATTCAACACAAGGGGCTTCTAAGTGTTGAGATCATTTTTTAACCCATCATAAGAATCTGACCTACGTTTCCTCCAGTTTATTTTAGCACCAGCCAATCCTCTCATCTTGCTCTCAGCCTGGCTCAGACACACATTTATCAAACTGAAAGAGAGATACACTCTAATTCTACACCATATTTCCTAAAATCTATATCATCGTCTAAATATTCTGCCAAGCCACACCCCTCAGAATACTCCCTGCCTCTGCTCCTACAACCCAGCTAGAGTTCCCCTCTCCCAAATTCTTGAAATTCTAATAAAAATCAGCGACTGATCCATCATGCTTTCTGGAATAACTTTAATTATACATCTAAAACCATCCTTCACAAACACAGGCATGACAAAAAAGGCACAGAGTCATACACTAGCCTTAATGAGATCTATTTAAAGCATCTCAACAATTATTTTGTAATGGTTTCAAGTTCAAAAGCAAGATACATTTCTATATAGAGTTCTAAGAGCACCTCAGGGCTGAAGTGCTCTGTTCACAGGTCAGGACCGTGGTTCATTAGAGAAGATAGGGGCTGGAAAAATTACCAAGTTCCAAGAAAAAGTCAAGTTCCTGCACAGTTTGTGCAGCATTTCTTTATCAGCAGCAAATTTTTCTCAAACAACCTTGATTTCTCAAGGTTATAAACTGGGACATCTATAGAGAAATATTCCCATTTCACATCTGCTGATCTTTGTCATGTCCCATAACTGAATTTTTTCTAAATATTACTGGATATGCTATGCTTTTGTTTTCCCCTTGAAGTATCACTTCCTCCAGGAAACCTTCCCAGATCCCTGGAAAAGGTTGGTTCTTGCACAGTGTACTTAGCACTCGATACTTCCGCTGTAGCATTTCTCATCATATTATCTCTACAGGAATTAACCTATTAGTTAACCTGTGAATCAATATTGTAGATAGTGAACTGACTTCTGCCCCACCTCCAGCTCTTACTAGAGATCTCTTGGAATTTGGAGATTCTACGTTAAGACTCCCTAATCTGATCTAAATCTCCTAGTTTATGAATGAAGAAATACGCATTATCTATTGCAACATAAAACAATGGTAACATATCTAATCTGAGGCAGGCTTAGACTAGAATTCAGATTTCAAGATTCAACACAAGGGGCTTCTAAGTGTTGAGATCATTTTTTAACCCATCATAAGAATCTGACCTACGTTTCCTCCAGTTTATTTTAGCACCAGCCAATCCTCTCATCTTGCTCTCAGCCTGGCTCAGACACACATTTATCAAACTGAAAGAGAGATACACTCTAATTCTACACCATATTTCCTAAAATCTATATCATCGTCTAAATATTCTGCCAAGCCACACCCCTCAGAATACTCCCTGCCTCTGCTCCTACAACCCAGCTAGAGTTCCCCTCTCCCCTACTTTATCACACTTCTCAACCTTGTTGCCCATGCAAAGATTCTCCTACCCCTGCAACCATTTTGACTTAGGCTGTCCCAAGACAGTAGCTCCAGATCTTAGCCAACAATCTTTTGTCTGGCAAGTTGCCCAGATACTAAGTTTTTGAAATTCAAATCAAAACTACAATGAGATATCACCTCACGCCCGTCAGAATGGCCGTCATCCACAAATCAACAGACAATAAATGCTGGAGAGGCTGCGGAGAAAAGGGAACACTCCTGCATTGCTGGTGGGAGTGTAAATTGATACAGCCTCTATTGAAGACAGTCTGGAGATTTCTTAAAAAACTAAAAATAGAAGCACCATATGACCCAGCAATCCCACTCTTAGGCTTATACCCTGATGAAATCAAATCTCAAAGAAGCACCTGTACCCCAATGTTCATTGCAACTCTCTATACAATAGCTAGAACATGGAAGGAACCTAGATGCCCATCGACGAACGAATGGATCCAAAAGCTCTGGTACATATATACAATGGAATACTACACAGCTGTAAAGAGAAATGCAGAAGAATCAGCCCTAATGAGGTGGCTGGATCTAGAACATACCATCAAAAGTGAAGTCAGTCAGAAAGAGAAGGACAAATACAGTATATTAACCCATATATATGGAATCTAGTAGGATGGTGATGATGGCACATGCAGTGGAGCAACAGAAAGACAGACATGGACAGTGGACATATGGTCATTGTGGGGAAGGAACAGAAGGTGTGAGGCATAAAGGAAGTAGCATGAAGGCCTGTACTATCATAAGTGAAGAAAATAGCTCTAGTCATTGCTCTGTGAGAAAAGGGGATACTTCAGGGGTGCTGTGTGATGGTTGGGAGGGGTGGGAAGGGAGGGATATACATATGACTAATCTGGAAACATACATATCTGTAAACAACAAAACTCTGTAAAAGTTAAAAGCAAAATAAAGGTTTTAAAAAAAAAAGCTAAAGCCACTATTTCACCCTATCTATAGCGTATTTTTTTAAACTTTCAATAAAGTATTAGATGAAAGTGGATGGTAAGTGTTTATTCTCTTTTCTACTTAGGAAGCATCCATTATTAGGTGAGCCCTATCAAAGCAGTACCATGCCTCCTACCCCTGGAGAGAGAGAGGCAGATATTCCCCTTCCTGCAATTCAGACATTTGCTCATGATGCAGTCTTCACCAATCTTACCCTATACTTTGAGTCTCTAGGGAGGGAGGTGAATGTGAAAGAACTGAGAGACAGTAAGAGACTCAGGACTGAAAGTGTAGCGAAGGTGCCAGATGCAGATATAAGGAGTATAGCCTCATTAATGTATGTTCTTCCCCTCTTTGTTGTGTTATATTCATACTTACATGTTTTAACTCATTTTCTTTTCATTTCTGTTCCTTTCCTCTCACTTTTGCCTATTATACATACACTGTATTAGAAGTAGTTAATTTTATAGTTTATTCCTTCAATTATAGAAAATGGAAAGAGGATTATGACAGAACATGAACGAACTGTAGAGATTCTAAGTTTGAAACAGGATGAGGGAACTGACAAATCTCAGAACCCGATGTGCGAGGATGAGCTATACTGTCAGTTCTACAAAGAAGACTTAGGTTCATTGTTAACTAGAGACATTTGTCTTTTTATGGTATAAATGTATGAAGAGTAGTGTAGATGGAGCACATGAAGAAGTATGTGGATGTTGGACAGCCAATGAAATGAACACAAGGAGGAGCTATTTTTTTATTTTTTGGTTATCTGCAATCTAAATCCCTGTCCTAATTTTAGACCCATTGTATGGGTCTTGGCCATAGGACGAACACAGGATTTATTATCCACATGGAAGAGCTACTAAGAGTTTAATGGGTACTGTTAGTAATTATGCTGGAACAATCAACATCAGCTAGGACTTCTCCAGGCAAGGCACATGGTTTAAAAACTCTGCCTTCTACAATAGCAACCATCAAGAGACATATGACTAATCTGGAAACATACATATCTGTAAACAACAAAACTCTGTAAAAGTTAAAAGCAAAATAAAGGTTTTAAAAAAAAAAGCTAAAGCCACTATTTCACCCTATCTATAGCGTATTTTTTTAAACTTTCAATAAAGTATTAGATGAAAGTGGATGGTAAGTGTTTATTCTCTTTTCTACTTAGGAAGCATCCATTATTAGGTGAGCCCTATCAAAGCAGTACCATGCCTCCTACCCCTGGAGAGAGAGAGGCAGATATTCCCCTTCCTGCAATTCAGACATTTGCTCATGATGCAGTCTTCACCAATCTTACCCTATACTTTGAGTCTCTAGGGAGGAGGTGAATGTGAAAGAACTGAGAGACAGTAAGAGACTCAGGACTGAAAGTGTAGCGAAGGTGCCAGATGCAGATATAAGGAGTATAGCCTCATTAATGTATGTTCTTCCCCTCTTTGTTGTGTTATATTCATACTTACATGTTTTAACTCATTTTCTTTTCATTTCTGTTCCTTTCCTCTCACTTTTGCCTATTATACATACACTGTATTAGAAGTAGTTAATTTTATAGTTTATTCCTTCAATTATAGAAAATGGAAAGAGGATTATGACAGAACATGAACGAACTGTAGAGATTCTAAGTTTGAAACAGGATGAGGGAACTGACAAATCTCAGAACCCGATGTGCGAGGATGAGCTATACTGTCAGTTCTACAAAGAAGACTTAGGTTCATTGTTAACTAGAGACATTTGTCTTTTTATGGTATAAATGTATGAAGAGTAGTGTAGATGGAGCACATGAAGAAGTATGTGGATGTTGGACAGCCAATGAAATGAACACAAGGAGGAGCTATTTTTTTATTTTTTGGTTATCTGCAATCTAAATCCCTGTCCTAATTTTAGACCCATTGTATGGGTCTTGGCCATAGGACGAACACAGGATTTATTATCCACATGGAAGAGCTACTAAGAGTTTAATGGGTACTGTTAGTAATTATGCTGGAACAATCAACATCAGCTAGGACTTCTCCAGGCAAGCCAGGACACATGGTTTCCCAAATCCTGGAAAAAGGAGCTCTGCCTTCTACAATAGCAACCATCAAGAGACATAATTCCTCTCCCTGTTCCCTGACAGTTAGGACATAGGCACGTATACTGGTTCATGCAGACACTCCTGGAAGAAATGATGTAAAAATGCTATGATTATTAAAAAATATTACTAGCACTAGCAGATTAAGGTTAAAAGTCTAGTCACTACTAGACATGTGAGTACCCAGCGGCTACAGGGCCAGCAAAAACATCCCACTAGCTACACTGTTATTTAGATATGACCACGCCTGGGTGTGGCACTAGTCTCCCAAATGGCTCCCAATAAACCTTGCATACAAGTATTTCCCCTTGTATAATAGACCCCTCCTACAATGAATGTGGGTTGGCTTGAGACATGCTTCAACCAGCAGAATATAGACAAAGTGATGCTGTGCCAGGTCAAGACCTGAACCTTGAAAAGACCTAGGCTGCGTGCAGATCCCAAGGCAGCAGAGGCTGAGGAGACCAGGGGCGGAGACAGCAAAGAATACGTCCTTCTCAATAATTTCCAATTGCTATCTGCTACGGAGATTGACCTGTTATTAGAAATAAGCATCACAGAGGATTCAGCCTATCCAGGAACAGGATAAGATTTTCAAGACAGGCCATTTCGTCTGGCACCGTCAGAAGTTGTGAGAACCAAATGTATCAGATCTGCTAAGATATAATCCAATACCTTGTATGAACAAAACATGAATGTTGACACTCAAAAGTAGCCGCGAGGAGCCGCGGAACCCGCCCGCCGCGAGGAGCCGCTGAACCCGCCCGCGCGAGCCGCTGAACCCGCCCGCGCGAGGAGCCGCGGAACCCGCCCGCGCGGAGCCGCGGAACCCGCCCGCGCGGAGCCGCGGAACCCGCCCGCCGCGAGGAGCCGCGGAACCCGCCCGCGCAGGAGCCGCGGAACCCGCCCGCCGCGAGGAGCCGCGGAACCCGCCCGCGCAGGAGCCGCGGACGCGCGCCGCGGACGCCCGCGGAGGCGGCTATCAATATCCTCTAGACAAATTATTTCCTATCTTTCTGTCCTTTCCTATCTTTCTGTCACTATTCACTTCCAAATGCACTAAACAGTACACACACTAATCTTTGCTACCTAATCCTATAATATACTTCCAAGACAAATCTTTTCCTTTATATTACTTATAGACTCTCCTCCTTGTCACCCCGAGCACATGTCCTAATTTAAAATTGCTTTCATTGTAATTATCCAAGCCAGGACCTTGTGCTAGATCTATTATTCAGGCACTATTTTAATTAATTCAAAGCTTAACGGGCAAGTATCATCTGTGATTGCATGAGTTGCTAGAAAGATTTCCTCGCCTTATCTCTGTAAAACTGGTCAGTTGTGGGATTGCTGTATATGTATGTGTATCTTATGATTATGTTAGAAAACATCTGCATGCTTTTATGACTGTCACCCATCAGGGATACACCTCTTGTTCCTCAGATGCTAGTGTGTGAACTAGTATCACAGAACACCATAGCAAACCAGACATAGAGCCTACACTCCCGACCAATCATCAAACCAAGGATCCTCAAGCGGAAGCCCGGATTCCAAGACCACACACGATTATCAAAGAATACGTCCTTCTCAATAATTTCCAATTGCTATCTGAGAGATTGACCTGTTATTAGAAATAAGCATCACAGAGGATTCAGCCTATCCAGGAACAGGATAAGATTTTCAAGACAGGCCATTTCGTCTGGCACCGTCAGAAGTTGTGAGAACCAAATGTATCAGATCTGCTAAGATATAATCCAATACCTTGTATGAACAAAACATGAATGTTGACACTCAAAAGTAGCCGCAGGAGCCGCCGGAACCCGCCCGCCGCGAGGAGCCGCCGGAACCCGCCCGCGCGAGAGCCGCTGAACCCGCCCGCGCGGGGAGCCGCGGAACCCGCCCGCCGGAGCCGCGGAACCCGCCCGCGCGAGAGCCGCGGAACCCGCCCGCGCGAGGAGCCGCGGAACCCGCCCGCGCGAGGAGCCGCTGGAACCCGCCCGCGCGAGAGCCGCGGAACCCGCCCGCGCAGGAGCCGCGAAACCGCCGCGCGAGGGACGCCCGCGAGGCGCAAAATTCCTCTAGACAAATTATTTCCTATCTTTCTGTCCTTTCCTATCTTTCTGTCACTATTCACTTCCAAATGCACTAAACAGTACACACACTAATCTTTGCTACCTAATCCTATAATATACTTCCAAGACAAATCTTTTCCTTTTTATTACTTATAGACTCTCCTCCTTGTCACCCCGAGCACATGTCCTAATTTAAAATTGCTTTCATTGTAATTATCCAAGCCAGGACCTTGTGCTAGATCTATTATTCAGGCACTATTTTAATTAATTCAAAGCTTAACGGGCAAGTATCATCTGTGATTGCATGAGTTGCTAGAAAGATTTCCTCGCCTTATCTCTGTAAAACTGGTCAGTTGTGGGGATTGCTGTATATGTATGTGTATCTTATGATTATGTTAGAAAACATCTGCATGCTTTTATGACTGTCACCCATCAGGGATACACCTCTTGTTCCTCAGATGCTAGTGTGTGAACTAGTATCACAGAACACCATAGCAAACCAGACATAGAGCCTACACTCCCTGACCAATCATCAAACCAAGGATCCTCGAAGCGGAAGCCCGGATTCCAAGACCCCACACTGATTATCAAAGAACATACAACACTACAGATTATTCACCTGTAAACAAGGTCTATCACCACCCAAGACACAAGCCACTGAACCCTTCTACAAGGACAAAAACCCAAAGGAAGGGAGAATTCAACCAAGAAGCCTGGTGGGAATAAGAACTCCATACACACAGACACACACAAAGAAACAAAAATTAACCTAATAATGAAACGTCAGAGAAACACTGTACAAATGAAGGACCAAGCTAGAGAAACACCACTTCAAATGACAGAGGAGGAGATAGACAAGCTATCTGAAAGAGAATTCAGAAAAACTATACTAATGAGGATGCAAAACACCGAAAACAGAATATTAGAGGAAATTAGTGCATTGAGAAAAGACATGCAGGAAATGAAAAATAAGCAAATAGAGACCACCAACTCAATTGCTGAACTCAAAAATACTATAGAAGGTCTCAACAGTAGAGTATCAGAGGCTGAAGAACGGATAAGTGAGCTGGAAGACAGAATGGTGGAAATAAATGCTGAAGAACAGAACAAAGCCCAAAGAATTAAAAGAACTGAGGATAGCCTCAGAGACCTATGGGACAATATTAAACGCACCAACATTAGAATTATAGGAGTTCCAGAAGAAGAAGAAGAGAAGAAAGACTATGAAAAATTCTTGAAGAGGTTATAGTTGAAAACTTCCCCAGCATGGGAAAGGAGATAGTCAGCCAAGTCCAGGAAGCACAAAGAGTTCCATACAGGAGAAACCCCAGAAGAAACACACCAAGGCACATACTAATCAAACTAACGCAGACTAAATATAAAGACAGATTACTAAAAGCAGCTAGGAGCAAACAACAAATAACATATAAAGGAAACCCCATACGTTTAACTGCGGATCTCTCAACAGAAACCCTACAGGCCAGAAGAGAATGGCAAGATACATTTAAACGGCTAGAAGAGAATAACCTGCAACCACAAATTCTCTACCCAGCAAGAATCTCATTCAAAATCGATGGTGAAGTCAAAAGCTTCACAGACAAAAACTAAAAGAATTCTGTACCACAAAACCAGCCCTACAACAAGTGTTAAAGGGCCTGATATAGCCAATAAATACAAGAGTAGGAGAAGCCTTACAAATCAAACCCCAAATTTCTAAGAAGATGACAATAGGAACATTCGTATCAATAATTACTTTGAATGTAAATGGACTAAATGCTCCAACCAAACGACACAGGCTGGCTGAATGGATCCAGAAGCAAGACCCATATATATGCTGTTTACAAGAGACCCACTTCAGACCTAGAGACACTCATAGACTGAAAGTGAAAGGCTGGAAAAGATATTTCATGCAAATGGAAATCAAAAGAAAGCTGGAGTAGCAATCCTTATATCAGACAAAATAGACTTTAAAGTAAAGAAGATTCTAAGAGACAAGGCAGGTCACTACATCATGACTAAGGGATCTATCCAAGAGGAAGACATAACAGTCATGAATATCTACGCACCCAACACAGGGGCACCTCAATACATAAGACAGGTACTTTCAGACATAAAAGAAGAAATCAACAATAACACAATAATAGTAGGAGACTTTAACACTCCTCTCACACCAATGGACAGATCAACAAAACAGAAAATTAATAAAGAAACACAAGCCTTAAATGCCACACTGGAAAAGATGGACCTCATTGATATCTTTAGGACGTTCCATCCAAAAGCAGAAGAATACACTTTCTTCTCAAGGCCCCACGGAACATTCTCCAGGATAGACCACATCTTGGGCCACAAATCTAACCTCAGTCAGTTCAAGAAAACCGAAATTATATCAACCATCTTCTCGGACCACAATGCAATGAGACTGGAGATCAACTACCAGAAAAAAAACCCTAAAAACAGAAACACATGGAGATTAAACAATAAATAACATATAAAGGAAACCCCATACGTTTAACTGCGGATCTCTCAACAGAAACCCTACAGGCCAGAAGAGAATGGCAAGATACATTTAAACGGCTAGAAGAGAATAACCTGCAACCACAAATTCTCTACCCAGCAAGAATCTCATTCAAAATCGATGGTGAAGTCAAAAGCTTCACAGACAAGCAAAAACTAAAAGAATTCTGTACCACAAAACCAGCCCTACAACAAGTGTTAAAGGGCCTGATATAGCCAATAAATACAAGAGTAGGAGAAGCCTTACAAATCAAACCCCAAATTTCTAAGAAGATGACAATAGGAACATTCGTATCAATAATTACTTTGAATGTAAATGGACTAAATGCTCCAACCAAACGACACAGGCTGGCTGAATGGATCCAGAAGCAAGACCCATATATATGCTGTTTACAAGAGACCCACTTCAGACCTAGAGACACTCATAGACTGAAAGTGAAAGGCTGGAAAAAGATATTTCATGCAAATGGAAATCAAAAGAAAGCTGGAGTAGCAATCCTTATATCAGACAAAATAGACTTTAAAGTAAAGAAGATTCTAAGAGACAAGGCAGGTCACTACATCATGACTAAGGGATCTATCCAAGAGGAAGACATAACAGTCATGAATATCTACGCACCCAACACAGGGGCACCTCAATACATAAGACAGGTACTTTCAGACATAAAAGAAGAAATCAACAATAACACAATAATAGTAGGAGACTTTAACACTCCTCTCACACCAATGGACAGATCAACAAAACAGAAAATTAATAAAGAAACACAAGCCTTAAATGCCACACTGGAAAAGATGGACCTCATTGATATCTTTAGGACGTTCCATCCAAAAGCAGAAGAATACACTTTCTTCTCAAGCGCTCACGGAACATTCTCCAGGATAGACCACATCTTGGGCCACAAATCTAACCTCAGTCAGTTCAAGAAAACCGAAATTATATCAACCATCTTCTCGGACCACAATGCAATGAGACTGGAGATCAACTACCAGAAAAAAAACCCTAAAAACAGAAACACATGGAGATTAAACAATACATACCTAAAAAACCAACTGATCGTTGAGGAAATCAAAGGAGAAATTAAACAATTCCTAGAAGAAAATGACAATGAACACACGACCGTGCAAAACCTATGGGATACAGCAAAAGCAGTTCTAAGAGGGAAATTTATAGCAATACAATCCCACCTCAAGAAACTAGGAAAATATGAAGCAGATGACCTAACCCTCCGCTTAAAACAGTTGGAGAAAGAAGAACAAAAACATCCCAGAGCCAGCAGAAGAAGAGAAATCATAAAGATCAGAGCAGAAATAAATGAGAAAGAAACAAAAGAAACAATAGTAAAGATAAATAAAACAAAAAGCTGGTTCTTTGAAAAGGTAAACAAAATTGACAAGCCACTGGCCAGACTCATTAAGAAAAAGAGAGAGAAGAACCAGATCAACAAAATCAAAAATGAAAAGGAGAGATTACAACAGATAATGCAGAAATCCAAAGGATTCTAAGAGACTATTATGAGCAACTCTATGGCAACAAACTGGACAACTTGGAAGAAATGGACAGTTTCTTGGACAGGATTAATCTCCCAAGACTGAGCCAGGAAGAAACAGAAACTTTGAACAACCCAATCACAAGCTCAGAAATCAACTTTGTGATTAAAAATCTACCCAAAAATAAAAGCCCAGGACCAGATGGCTTCACAGCCGAATTCTACCAAACATTTAAAGAAGAGCTAATGCCTGTCCTTCTAAAACTCTTTCAAAAAATTGCACAGGAAGGAAAACTCCCAAACACATTCTACGAGGCCACCATCACCCTGATACCCAAACCAGGCAAAGACAACACAAAAAAGGAAAACTATAGGCCAATTTCACTGATGAACTTAGATGCCAAGATCCTCAACAAAATCCTAGCAAACAGAATTCAACGACATGTCAAAAAACTCATACATCACGATCAAGTTGGGTTCATCCCAGGCATGCAAGGATTCTTCAACATCCGCAAATCAATCAACGTGATACACCATATCAACAAGTTGAAAGACAAAATCACATGATCATCTCAATAGATGCAGAAAAAGCCTTCGACAAAGTACAACATCCATTTATGATCAAAACTCTTCAGAAAATGGGCATAGAAGGAACCTATCTCAACATAATAAAAGCCATCTATGAGAAACCTACAGCGAACATTATTGTTAATGGTGAAAAACTGAAAGCATTCCCTCTAAGATCAGGAACAAGACAGGGGTGTCCTCTTTCACCACTACTATTCAACAGAGTCCTGGAAGTTCTAGCAACGGCAGTAAGAGAAGAGAAAGAAATCAAAGGAATCCAGATTGGAAAGGAAGAAATCAAACTCTCTCTATTTGCAGGTGACATGATATTATACATAGAAAATCTCAAAGACACTATTACAAAGCTACTAGAACTAATCAATGAATTCAGCAAAGTTGCAGGATATAAAGTCAACACACAGAAGTCACTGGCATTCCTATACACAAACAATGAAAAATCAGAAAATGAAATCAAAGAGGCAATCCCCTTCACCATTGCAACCAAAAGAATCAAATATCTAGGAATAAACCTACCCAAAGAAACAAAAGAATTGTACACAGAAAATTACAAGACACTCATGAGAGACATTAAAGAAGACTTAAACAGATGGAGAGATATTCCATGTTCCTGGATTGGAAGAATCAATATTGTGAAAATGACCATACTTCCAAATATCATCTACAGATTCAATGCAATCCCTATTCAACTACCACTGACATTTTTCACAGAACTAGACCAAATAATAACACAGTTCATATGGAAACACAGAAGACCTCGAATAGCCAAAGCAATCCTGAGGAAGAAAAATGGAGTTGGAGGGATCAGCCTCCTAACTTCAGACTCTACTACAAAGCAACAGCCGAATTCTACCAAACATTTAAAGAAGAGCTAATGCCTGTCCTTCTAAAATTCTTCCAAAAAATTGCACAGGAAGGAAAACTCCCAAACACATTCTACGAGGCCACCATCACCCTGATACCCAAACCAGGCAAAGACAACACAAAAAAGGAAAACTATAGGCCAATTTCACTGATGAACTTAGATGCCAAGATCCTCAACAAAATCCTAGCAAACAGAATTCAACGACATGTCAAAAAACTCATACATCACGATCAAGTTGGGTTCATCCCAGGCATGCAAGGATTCTTCAACATCCGCAAATCAATCAACGTGATACACCATATCAACAAGTTGAAAGACAAAATCACATGATCATCTCAATAGATGCAGAAAAAGCCTTCGACAAAGTACAACATCCATTTATGATCAAAACTCTTCAGAAAATGGGCATAGAAGGAACCTATCTCAACATAATAAAAGCCATCTATGAGAAACCTACAGCGAACATTATTGTTAATGGTGAAAACTGAAAGCATTCCCTCTAAGATCAGGAACAAGACAGGGGTGCCCACTTTCACCACTGCTATTCAACATAGTCCTGGAAGTCCTAGCAACAGCAATAAGAGAAGAGAAAGAAATCAAAGGAATCCAGATTGGAAAGGAAGAAATCAAACTCTCTCTATTTGCAGGTGACATGATATTATACATAGAAAATCTCAAAGACACTATTACAAAGCTACTAGAACTAATCAATGAATTCAGCAAAGTTGCAGGATATAAAGTCAACACACAGAAGTCACTGGCATTCCTATACACAAACAATGAAAAATCAGAAAATGAAATCAAAGAGGCAATCCCCTTCACCATTGCAACCAAAAGAATCAAATATCTAGGAATAAACCTACCCAAAGAAACAAAAGAATTGTACACAGAAAATTACAAGACACTCATGAGAGACATTAAAGAAGACTTAAACAGATGGAGAGATATTCCATGTTCCTGGATTGGAAGAATCAATATTGTGAAAATGACCATACTTCCAAATATCATCTACAGATTCAATGCAATCCCTATTCAACTACCACTGACATTATTCACAGAGCTAGACCAAAAAATAACACAGTTCATATGGAAACACAAAAGACCTCGAATAGCCAAAGCAATCCTGAGGAAGAAAAATGGAGTTGGAGGGATCAGCCTCCCTAACTTCAGACTCTACTACAAAGCAACAGTTATCAAGACAGTATGGTACTGGCACAAAAACAGAACTATAGATCAATGGAACAAGATTGAGAACTCAGAGATCAACCCACGCACCTATGGGTACCTTATTTTTGATAAAGGAGGAGAAACTATAAAATGGGACAAAGACAGTCTCTTTAACAAGTGGTGCTGGGAGAATTGGACAGCTACATGCAAAAAAATGAAATTGGAACATTCCCTGACGCCATACACTAAGATCAACTCAAAATGGATTAAAGACCTCAATGTAAGACCAGAAACCATCAAACTCTTAGAGGAGAATATAGGCAAAACCCTCAAGGACATCAATCAAAGCAAGATCTTCTCTGACCCACCAACTAAAATAGCAGAACTGAAAAGAAAAATGAACATATGGGACCTCATGAAACTTAAAAGCTTTTGTACAGCAAAAGAAATTACAAAAAAGTTCAACAGACACCCCACAGAGTGGGAGAAAATCATAGCAAATGAAACAACAGACAAAGAATTAATCTCCAAAATCTACAAGCAACTCAGACAACTCAGCACAGGGAAAATGAGCAGCCCAATCAAAAAATGGGAAAAAGATCTAAAGAGACGCCTCTCCAAAGAGGACATACAAATGGTCCAAAAGCACATGAAACGATGCTCAACCTCGCTTATTATTAGAGAAATGCAGATTAAAACTACAATGAGATACCACCTCACACCTGTCAGAATGGCCATCATCAACAAATCGACAGACAACAAATGCTGGAGAGGGTGTGGAGAAAAGGGAACCCTCTTGCATTGCTGGTGGGAATGTAAATTAATACAACCTCTATGGAAGACAATATGGAGATTCCTATAAACCTACCCAAAGAAACAAAAGAATTGTACACAGAAAATTACAAGACACTCATGAGAGACATTAAAGAAGACTTAAACAGATGGAGAGATATTCCATGTTCCTGGATTGGAAGAATCAATATTGTGAAAATGACCATACTTCCAAATATCATCTACAGATTCAATGCAATCCCTATTCAACTACCACTGACATTTTTCACAGAACTAGACCAAATAATAACACAGTTCATATGGAAACACAGAAGACCTCGAATAGCCAAAGCAATCCTGAGGAAGAAAAATGGAGTTGGAGGGATCAGCCTCCCTAACTTCAGACTCTACTACAAAGCAACAGTTATCAAGACAGTATGGTACTGGCACAAAAACAGAACTATAGATCAATGGAACAAGATTGAGAACTCAGAGATCAACCCACGCACCTATGGGTACCTTATTTTTGATAAAGGAGGAGAAACTATAAAATGGGACAAAGACAGTCTCTTTAACAAGTGGTGCTGGGAGAATTGGACAGCTACATGCAAAAAAATGAAATTGGAACATTCCCTGACGCCATACACTAAGATCAACTCAAAATGGATTAAAGACCTCAATGTAAGACCAGAAACCATCAAACTCTTAGAGGAGAATATAGGCAAAACCCTCAAGGACATCAATCAAAGCAAGATCTTCTCTGACCCACCAACTAAAATAGCAGAACTGAAAAGAAAAATGAACATATGGGACCTCATGAAACTTAAAAGCTTTTGTACAGCAAAAGAAATTACAAAAAAGTTCAACAGACACCCCACAGAGTGGGAGAAAATCATAGCAAATGAAACAACAGACAAAGAATTAATCTCCAAAATCTACAAGCAACTCAGACAACTCAGCACAGGGAAAATGAGCAGCCCAATCAAAAAATGGGAAAAAGATCTAAAGAGACGCCTCTCCAAAGAGGACATACAAATGGTCCAAAAGCACATGAAACGATGCTCAACCTCGCTTATTATTAGAGAAATGCAGATTAAAACTACAATGAGATACCACCTCACACCTGTCAGAATGGCCATCATCAACAAATCGACAGACAACAAATGCTGGAGAGGGTGTGGAGAAAAGGGAACCCTCTTGCATTGCTGGTGGGAATGTAAATTAATACAACCTCTATGGAAGACAATATGGAGATTCCTTAAAAAACTAAAAATAGAAGCACCCTATGACCCAGCAATCCCACTATTAGGCCTATATCCTGATGAAATCAAAACTGAAAGAGGCACCTGTACCCCAATGTTCATTGCAGCTCTCTATACAATAGCCAGAACATGGAAGCAACCTAGATGTCCATCGACAAATGAATGGATCCAGAAGCTCTGGTACATATATACAATGGAATACTACTCAGCTGTTAAAAGAAATGCAGAAGACTCAGTCCTAATGAGGTGGCTGGCTTTAGAACCTATCATAAAAAGTGAAGTAAGTCAAAAAGAGAAAGACAAGTATAGTATACTAACTCATATATATGGGATCTAGTAAGATGGTCTTGATAACACACACAGTGAACTCATGAAAAACAGAGAATAGACATAAAGACATTGTGGAGACCGAACAATGGGAGGGAGTAACATGGGAACCTATACTGTCATGTGTAGAAAAGATAGCTATAGTCATTGTGCTAGGGGAATAGGAGTACCTACAACCACTTGGAGCAATGGTCTGGAGGGATGGGGGGGGGAACTTGGGTGGGGGGAGGGCCAAGGGATATGCATCTGATTGATCTGGGAACATACATGTACAAAAATAAATAAATAAATAAATAAATAAATAAATAAATTTAAAAAAAAAAAAAGAAAAGACCTAGAAGCTTCTACTTTTGTTTTGGGGAGCCTAGCTCACCCTATAAGAAATCTGGTCATCCTACTGGAGAGATCACAGGAAGGGGGAGAATGTCTAAGATAACAGAGAACAAGAAAGGCTCAAGAGTTCAGCTGTGCCTGTCAAAGTGTCAGACTTGTAAAACCTTCAGCCAGTTCAGTGTTCAAATGACTGTAGCCATGCTCTGTCCAGTAGACCTATAGAATTATATACACTTCTATAGTCAACCTATAGAAATAAAGGAGATGGTGTTGTCTAAAGCCACTAAGTATTAGCGTAATTTGGTACACAGTAGTAGATAACTAAAACTCTAAGCAATCAGTTTACCAGCCTATTTTAGCTATTCCCATTTCATGAGCCTGATTCTCTAGTTTTCCTGTTTACATTCATTAGTCTTTATACAAACCTCTTTTCTTTCTCCTTTTTACTTTTAAAGGCCCTGTACCCAAAAGCAATGCCCCACTATTAGGCCTATATCCTGATGAAATCAAAACTGAAAGAGGCACCTGTACCCCAATGTTCATTGCAGCTCTCTATACAATAGCCAGAACATGGAAGCAACCTAGATGTCCATCGACAAATGAATGGATCCAGAAGCTCTGGTACATATATACAATGGAATACTACTCAGCTGTTAAAAGAAATGCAGAAGACTCAGTCCTAATGAGGTGGCTGGCTTTAGAACCTATCATAAAAAGTGAAGTAAGTCAAAAAGAGAAAGACAAGTATAGTATACTAACTCATATATATGGGATCTAGTAAGATGGTCTTGATAACACACACAGTGAACTCATGAAAAACAGAGAATAGACATAAAGACATTGTGGAGACCGAACAATGGGAGGGAGTAACATGGGAACCTATACTGTCATGTGTAGAAAAGATAGCTATAGTCATTGTGCTAGGGGAATAGGAGTACCTACAACCACTTGGAGCAATGGTCTGGAGGGATGGGGGAACTTGGGTGGGGGGAGGGCCAAGGGATATGCATCTGATTGATCTGGGAACATACATGTACAAAAATAAATAAATAAATAAATAAATAAATAAATAAATTTAAAAAAAAAAAAAAAAAGAAAAGACCTAGAAGCTTCTACTTTTGTTTTGGGGGGAGCCCTAGCTCACCCTATAAGAAATCTGGTCATCCTACTGGAGAGATCACAGGAAGGGGGAGAATGTCTAAGATAACAGAGAACAAGAAAGGCTCAAGAGTTCAGCTGTGCCTGTCAAAGTGTCAGACTTGTAAAACCTTCAGCCAGTTCAGTGTTCAAATGACTGTAGCCATGCTCTGTCCAGTAGACCTATAGAATTATATACACTTCTATAGTCAACCTATAGAAATAAAGGAGATGGTGTTGTCTAAAGCCACTAAGTATTAGCGTAATTTGGTACACAGTAGTAGATAACTAAAACTCTAAGCAATCAGTTTACCAGCCTATTTTAGCTATTCCCATTTCATGAGCCTGATTCTCTAGTTTTCCTGTTTACATTCATTAGTCTTTATACAAACCTCTTTTCTTTCTCCTGATTTATTGATTTCTTTCTAAATATAATTATCTTCACTTTTTTTCACTCTAGGTAGGGGTTCCCCAACATTTCAAACATGAGTGATCCATTTTTATTTAATAGACTGCATGTAACAGGTATACTTTTAGTAACCACTGACTGAAAAAACATAAAACAATGAAAAGCAATTAAGAACTCAGTAATAGCGTTAAGAAGATGTGTCTATCCTTCAGAATAACCACAGACATACATTCAAAAACAACAAACAAAGCATTCATGTAGAACCATGTTACTGCTTCAGGACTTAGCAAGTTTCCAAATGTCTGGACTCTTTCCATAGCTCCTAACTCTTGAAGTCCACATCCCACAGGATGGAAGCCACCTAACTGGCATATGTTTCTCTTTTACATTCCCTTCAGATGAAGTGGTTCCCAAAATAAATGAGTTCTTGGGAAACAAAAACAATCTGGAAGATACTGTAGCTCTGGACAGATAATATCACTGAGAACAGAGGGTAAATATGTAATTTTTTAAAAATCCAAGAAACCATCTTCAAAGAATGGGATAATGGGGGAAATCAATATTTTGGAGATGAATGACTTATAAGTTGGTATCAAAATTTTTATAATAAGTCACCTGAATCATAGAAGCAAAGACATTCATGAATGCTGTTAATGGTTAACGATGTATACTCCCTCAGTCTGGGCACTTCCGTTTCCACATCCTTCCTATAAATAGAAAGGCATCTACAGACAGAACTTTTCCTATTTGGCCAATTGGTCCACCAATGTCAGACTTGTAAAACCTTCAGCCAGTTCAGTGTTCAAATGACTGTAGCCATGCTCTGTCCAGTAGACCTATAGAATTATATACACTTCTATAGTCAACCTATAGAAATAAAGGAGATGGTGTTGTCTAAAGCCACTAAGTATTAGCGTAATTTGGTACACAGTAGTAGATAACTAAAACTCTAAGCAATCAGTTTACCAGCCTATTTTAGCTATTCCCATTTCATGAGCCTGATTCTCTAGTTTTCCTGTTTACATTCATTAGTCTTTATACAAACCTCTTTTCTTTCTCCTGATTTATTGATTTCTTTCTAAATATAATTATCTTCACTTTTTTTCACTCTAGGTAGGGGTTCCCCAACATTTCAAACATGAGTGATCCATTTTTATTTAATAGACTGCATGTAACAGGTATACTTTTAGTAACCACTGACTGAAAAAACATAAAACAATGAAAAGCAATTAAGAACTCAGTAATAGCGTTAAGAAGATGTGTCTATCCTTCAGAATAACCACAGACATACATTCAAAAACAACAAACAAAGCATTCATGTAGAACCATGTTACTGCTTCAGGACTTAGCAAGTTTCCAAATGTCTGGACTCTTTCCATAGCTCCTAACTCTTGAAGTCCACATCCCACAGGATGGAAGCCACCTAACTGGCATATGTTTCTCTTCGACATTCCCTTCAGATGAAGTGGTTCCCAAAATAAATGAGTTCTTGGGAAACAAAAACAATCTGGAAGATACTGTAGCTCTGGACAGATAATATCACTGAGAACAGAGGGTAAATATGTAATTTTTTAAAAATCCAAGAAACCATCTTCAAAGAATGGGATAATGGGGGAAATCAATATTTTGGAGATGAATGACTTATAAGTTGGTATCAAAATTTTTATAATAAGTCACCTGAATCATAGAAGCAAAGACATTCATGAATGCTGTTAATGGTTAACGATGTATACTCCCTCAGTCTGGGCACTTCCGTTTCCACATCCTTCCTATAAATAGAAAGGCATCTACAGACAGAACTTTTCCTATTTGGCCAATTGGTCCACCAATGCAGGAAAAAATGAGTTCTTTATGGTTTTAGAGTATGCCAGAATTTAAACAATAGAATCTGGGGGGAGGGGGGTGGGGGGGTTGTCTTGCATTGTATGGACATTTCTGATAGTGAGAAAAAATAATTAAAAGAAAGGAATAGCTTTCTTCTTGAGAACATGCCTAATTCACTATTCCTTCTTATTAAAATAAAAAAAAATGCTACCCGTATAAAGTTAGAGATAATTTCTCCTCATTGTATTTTTAATGTGGATCCAGCAGTTACTTCAAATAGGGTCATTTTTCAGTTGCACAGGTTGTCATTCTGGCAATAACCCCAGGAATATCTTAGATGCATTTGTATTTAAAAGAAAGCATGTAATACTTTAGAGAAATCTAAGAAGCATCTCTTAGTGACTGATAGATAGTGCAGAGCTTAGCAGAGAGATGAGAGCTTATAACAGAAGCATCCTAAACTGATACATCTACATAGATGGCACTTTTTAACCTGAATAGTAATATAAAGTAATGGCATTATTGGGAGGTTAGACAAGTAAGAAAGGTTCAGACTGTGCTTTCTGGCTTAAAAATGACCATCATAACTTCTCCCTTATAAATTATAATACTCTGGTATTGCATTTCTACTAATTTTGTGATCATCAGCTCTTGGAATCCCTGTGAAAATAAACCAATATACTAACTCTCTTCCAAGCTGTCTATCCAAATTCATTGTTAGTGTCAAATCATCCAATTTCAATAAATCCTAAGCTAATAATTGCAGGTATTCATCAGGATGTTATAATTACTTTCTTAAATTAAAAAAATTCTCCTCTTCTGAAGGAGAGCTGTTTTTCTCTCTCTACTGAGGCCCTAGGCCTAGCTTGGAACCATTAGTCACTGGATGGATATAAGAAATTCAAACATATTATGAAAATCTTTGAATAATTCAGTTACCAAGTCAGTCAGCCATTAGAGGCAAATGCCCAAGAAATCAGGCTTCATTAGCTAGCTGCCAGCTTTGTACAGAGCTGCCCTAAGGATTCTGAGGACTAAAAAGTATCCCATACTCCCAATTGTCCCTGTCATAGCATATTACTTCTTTACAGTTAGAACGTGGGGGAAGGAGGGACAAGATGGGGCCTGAATACTTATCAAGTACCTATTCTGTTCCAGACTCTACCACAGACACACAAGTATTATTTTATTCAATCCTTATAGCAAGCAATGTTAACTATTATCTTCCCATTCAACATTTTACAAATGAAATTCTTGAAACTCAGAGCCATCCAAGATCATGCAGATAATGAATGGTGAAGAGTAAGCTGGAACACAGGTATGGCTGACACTGCACCCCATCCACCGGCCATGTGTGGGCACTGACCCATTGGCCTCTTTTCTCAGCCTACTCCACTTACAGTCAGCAAGTAGAATGTTGAAAGACAAAGAGTAGCAGTACAAAGAGTCCAAAAAGAAGCAGTACAAAGTACAGTTAACAACTTGGTTTAAAGTATATAAAGTTCAATCAGGGGATTTCCTGGTGGTCCAGTGGCTAGGACAGTGAGCTTTCAATGCAGGGGGCCTGAGTTTGATTCCTGGTCAGGGAACTAGATCGCACATGCTTCAGCTAAAACCTGGTGCGGTCAAATAAAAATAAACAAATAAATAAAATAAAAATGTTTAAAAATATATTAAAAAAAAAAAGTTTAATCAGACAGCACAAGACTTCTATATTTTGCAGGAATATGCGCCAAAGTCAGTTTGCGGGCCATACTTTCCTCCTTATCCTACTCATCACTGGTATTAAGCAATCTTCCATCAGCCAAAGACCCAAGTATCTTTCACACTCATCTTTTGGAGCGCTGTTATTATTTTATTAAAAATGTTATACTTTATGTTTTCGGTGTTAACAAATAAATAAATAAAAATTTTTAAAAGTTATACTTCCAGTATTTGCACTCTCAGCTTATGGAAGAAGGATGCCTTCTATCTAAATAGAGCTCACAAGGACTTCCCTGACCCTCCAGCAGTTAAAACTTTGCGCTCCCACTTTGGGACAGGGGCTGTAAGTTTGATCCCTGATCTGGGAATTAAGATCCCACATGCCATGCATAATAATAGTAATAATAATATAGACTTAGCATAGATTTCCAATTGCTAAGTATGTATTATCAATCATCAAAAATTATGTTTGTTTTTGTCCAGGCTGGATTTTTCCCCAACTCAGGTAACATACACAACAATGAATCCAATATACTTAATCAGACAACCTCAATTTACATTTTCACCAAAGTTGATCATTCTAATGGAGCTTATTCTCTGTTATCATCTTTAACGTACAAAGGTCCATTACTTCACCTATTAATTGGTAAATTCAAGTTATATGGGAACAGATTTAGAAACAGATTGTGAGGCATATAATAAAACTATTAAAAACCCTCTGTACTCATAATTGAATTTGTTGGTGTTTAAATCCAGTGCTTCAGGACCTTGGAATCAGGCTGAGGGAGACAATCTGTCCTCATTCTGAAGAGATAGGGTGCTTCTTATCAGTAATTGGCATTGTTAATGAAGCCTTTCAAGATGCAATGTCAAGTGGAAGGCTGCTTCTTTCAGGGATTTCTTCCTTCCTGGTGTGTGTTGGGAAACTCTCTTGCTTTTAACACATTTTTAGATGGGGAACCGAAGACCTCATTCACGAGATTATCTAAGACTCAGAGAGCTGCTGCTTTCCCTGGTCAACTCTCAAATGGGAAAGAATGAAAACAGTAGTCTGGGATCTGGGAGACCAAATGTGGGAAGCAGAGCTCCCACCAGGTGTTTCTGAATGCAATTCTCTCTTCGTGAAATAGTAGAATTATAATGGGCAACACAACATCTGACTAGATGCTGTAGAATGTAAGGGATTAATAACAGAAGTTTGACTCTACCATAGGAGGCTCATAACTTCAAAGAAAATGCTTTAAAGAAGTGAGTGAGGTATACTCCGCACTCATTTTCCAATGCTAAAAGGTTTACAGGGGGGTTTATCAGTTATCTTTTGTCAGAATAAGGCTGTATTCCAAATGCACCAAAGTTATTTGTCTTAAAGCAATATTCCCTTACTATTTGTCCTCAGTCTACGGATTGATTGGGTGATTCTGCTGATCTGGGTCAGGTCCGGGTAGTCTTGGCCAGGCTGAGTCATGTGAGTACAGTCAGCCAGTGTGAGGGCTGGGAGCTGGTTTGTCTAGGTGGCCTTAGCTGTGATGATTGGCTCTCTTTTATTAATCTAGAATACTAGCCCAGGCATGTTCTTTAAGAGAACAGGTGGACATCTAAAGTGTTTTTCAAGCATCTGTTTGAGTCACATTTGATAAAGCAAATCACTGACCAAAGTAAATCACACGATCCAGTCCACTGTCAGAGAAGAAACTACAAAGACACAGGACAAAGAATTAGGACACGTTAACCAGGGCCCTTAGTGCACTCAATGGACAAGAGATCTTTTAGGGACTAATTTTAAACAAAATCTTTAACAGTAGTTAAGTCATGGATTCCCACAACTTAAACAAATAAACAAATAAAATATGCTTTCATCAGACTGTACATAAGTTAAACAAAGGGGAAAAGCATAATTGGAGTTAATTATTCATATCTTTATAGATGTGTCCTCACTAAAATTTGCCAAGTTGATTATATATCAGGAAGAGTATAGAGGTGAGAAGATTGTGGGTAATAAGTAATTTAATCTGCCAGTGATATGGACTGCTAAATGCTAAAAATATGCATTCCTAAAGGTTACAACAAAGTCACCAACCAAGTCAGGAAAGCTGAAGCCAGGAGTTGGCATAGAAAACTTTCCCATGGTTTTGTGACTACAAATTAGACTATAAATGAAGAGCTTAGTGTAATGATATAAAAGTGGTCAAGTTAATGTCCCCCTAAGGGCTGTCAGTGTACAGTAACCTGTCAATGCACTCAAGAAGCTTTAGATTTAATTATCTGAGGGGAGAAAGTAAGAGGGAGGAACAGAAGAAGGAAATAAAAAAGGGAGGAGGGAGGAAAGGAGAAAGGGAGGATGAGGAAGAATAATTGAGCATGTCACTCCTCAAAGCTCACTTTCTCACAGTTAATGTTGCCTCTTCATCCCAATTCACAGCATTCTACAGGAAGCCAGTGAGAATAGCCTTCTTTCTGCTTCTCCAGGTTTCCAACTGAAAGGATTAGGTAGAGAATGTTATCAGATTCTGGACTGATATATCAAGAAGACTTTTCACCTCCTTCTCCCCAAAACAACTGGCCATATATTCAGTTCAATTCCATTCAGTTCAGTCGCTCAGATGTGTCCAGCTCTGTGACCCCATGGACTGCAGCATGCCAGACTTCCCTGTTCTTTATCATCTCCCAGAGTTTGTTCAAACCTATGTCCATTAAGTCGGTGATATCATCAAACCATCTCATCATCTGTCATCCCCTTCTCCTTCTGACTTCTATTTTTCTCAGCATCAGGGTCTTTCCCAAGGAGTCATCTCTTCACATCAGGTGACCAAAGTATTAGAGCTTCAGTTTCAGTATCAGTCCTTCCAATGAATATTCAGGGTTGATTTCCTTTAGGATTGACTGGTTTGATCTACTTGCAGTTCAAGGGACTCTCAAGAGTGTTCTCCAACACCACAGTTCGAAAGCATCAGTTCTTTGGCACTCAGTCTTCATGGTTCAACTCTCAAATCCATACATGACTGCTGGAAAAATCATAGCTTTGACTATATGACCATATATTGCTATTATTCAAGTTCAGCTGAAAACTACATCATACATCTCGGCTCACTTGCCACTTTACACAGCAATTCTAAAATATAATACATTCTTGGGCAGGGGCTTCTCAGTTTTCCCTCTCCTCTCCTCCCTGGCCAAAGGATCAAGGTCAAAGTTTGGAGAACATTTATTTGAGACATTCTCCTACCCTTTATTCATTGTCATGTAGAGCAGCAGTGGGATCCCACAGTGAAAAATGTGAATGACATTGTTTCCTGACAGAAGATTTCTTTCTGGGATCATAACTTCCCTCAATTTCTTGTAATGCCAAGAACCGATGAGAGGTGGAGTACTTTTTTAGAATATAGGAAAAACACATATGCAAAACTGACTTTAACTTAAAAGTTTCTTCTCATTCACAACATTAATTTTCTAGTTCTTGAGGTTAAAGATGTGACTAAATGCAGACCTTGCCTTTAACACCTCTCTGTCAAATCACTATTTTGAGTTTTTAAAAGGCAACTAAAACATCACCGTAGGTGATTAGTAGGAGCTCAGGTGAAAAGAGAGTACATAGTCCTAAGGAAGATAAAAGATCAAGGCGAGTCCACAAGCCCTTTGAATCCTGATTGAAGACACATACTGGTGGAAAAAGCATCTTCCCCACGTGATGGCCAGCCCAGTGTGTAACCTGAAAACCAAGGTGTGCAACCTGGGACAAGTTACTTTGCCTCTCCAATCTTAGTTTACAGATAGGTCAAATGAGATTTAAGGGAGACACAAACTCATGGGGCTTTTGAGCCCCATATAGGCTGCTAAATGAGGCCTGAATTAGGGACTAAATGAGTTGATATATATAAAGTGCCTGGCACAGTAATTGTAACATAAGTGATCATTTAATAAACATTAGGTGTCATTATTAAATGACAATGAATTCAGTAAAGTTGCAGGATACAATTGTAACAAAAAAAGTGATCATTAATAAACATTAGGTGCATTATTAAATGGCTCTTGCCCCTAAATATGGCACTCAGTCTTCATGGTTCAACTCTCAAATCCATACATGACTGCTGGAAAAATCATAGCTTTGACTATATGACCATATATTGCTATTATTCAAGTTCAGCTGAAAACTACATCATACATCTCGGCTCACTTGCCACTTTACACAGCAATTCTAAAATATAATACATTCTTGGGCAGGGGCTTCTCAGTTTTCCCTCTCCTCTCCTCCTGGCCAAAGGATCAAGGTCAAAGTTTGGAGAACATTTATTTGAGACATTCTCCTACCCTTTATTCATTGTCATGTAGAGCAGCAGTGGGATCCCACAGTGAAAAATGTGAATGACATTGTTTCCTGACAGAAGATTTCTTTCTGGGATCATAACTTCCCTCAATTTCTTGTAATGCCAAGAACCGATGAGAGGTGGAGTACTTTTTTAGAATATAGGAAAAACACATATGCAAAACTGACTTTAACTTAAAAGTTTCTTCTCATTCACAACATTAATTTTCTAGTTCTTGAGGTTAAAGATGTGACTAAATGCAGACCTTGCCTTTAACACCTCTCTGTCAAATCACTATTTTGAGTTTTTAAAAGGCAACTAAAACATCACCGTAGGTGATTAGTAGGAGCTCAGGTGAAAAGAGAGTACATAGTCCTAAGGAAGATAAAAGATCAAGGCGAGTCCACAAGCCCTTTGAATCCTGATTGAAGACACATACTGGTGGAAAAAGCATCTTCCCCACGTGATGGCCAGCCCAGTGTGTAACCTGAAAAACCAAGGTGTGCAACCTGGGACAAGTTACTTTGCCTCTCCAATCTTAGTTTACAGATAGGTCAAATGAGATTTAAGGGAGACACAAACTCATGGGGCTTTTGAGCCCCATATAGGCTGCTAAATGAGGCCTGAATTAGGGACTAAATGAGTTGATATATATAAAGTGCCTGGCACAGTAATTGTAACATAAGTGATCATTTAATAAACATTAGGTGTCATTATTAAATGACAATGAATTCAGTAAAGTTGCAGGATACAAAAACAATACATAAAAGTCACTCATATTCCTATATAAAAACAATGAAAAATCAGAAAGAGAAATCAAGGATGCAATCCCATTCACCATTGCAAACAAAAGAATAAAACGTCTAGGAATGAACCTACCTAAAGAGAGAAAAGAACTGTACACAGAAATTTACAAGACACTGATGAAAGATATCGAAGATGGCATAAACAGATGGAGAGATGTTCTGTGTTCCTGCGTCGGAAGAGTCAATATCGTGAAAATGACCTTGCTGCCAAATATCATCTACAGATGCAATGTGATCCCTATCAAATTGCCAATGATATTCTTCACAGAATTAGACCAAAAAATAACACAGTTCATGTGGAAACACAAAATCCAAGATAGGCAAGATAGCCTTGCCTGGATAGCCAAGGCAATCCTGAGAAAGAAGAATGGAGCTGGAGGGATCATCCTCCCTAACTTCAGACTATACAACAAAACAACAGTCATTCAGACAGTAGGGTACTGGCACAAAAACAGAAATACAGACCAATGGAACAAGGTAGAGAACCCAGAGATAAACCCATGTACCTATAGGTACCTTATTTTTGAAAAAGCAGGTGAAAATATAAAATGGGACAAAGACAGCATCTTCAGCAAATGATGCTGGGAAAACTAGACAACTACATGCAGAAGAATGAAGCTGGAACATTTCCTAACACAATACACAAAGATGAACTCAAAATCGATTAAAGACCTAAATGTAAGACCAGAAACCATAAAACTCTTAGAGGAGAATATAGGCAAAACACTCACTGAGATAAATAAAAGCAAGATCTTCTATGACCCGTCCTCTAGCATAACAGAAATGAAGCAAAAATAAACATGTGGGACGTCATGAAACTTAAAAGCTTCCACACAGCAAAAGAAACTACAAACAAGGTGAACAGACAGCTCACAGAATGGGAGAAAATAATAGCAAATGAAATAACAAAGAATTAATTTCCAAAATATACAAGCAACTCAGACAACTCAGCACTGGAAAAATGAACAACCCAATCAAAAAATGGGGAAAAGACCTAAAGAGACATCTATCTATCCAAAGAAGACATACACGTGGCCAAACAAACACATGAAAAAATGCTCAATGTCGCTTATTATTAGAGAAATGCATATCAAAACTACAATGAGGTATCACCTCACACCCGTCAGAATGGCCATCATCACAAACTCTACAGATAATAAATGCTGGAGAGGGTGTGGAAAACAGGGAGCACTCCTGCATTATTGGTGGGAATGTAAATTGATACAACCACTATGGAAGATAGTATGGAGATACCTCAAAAAATAAGAGCACCATACGACCCAGCAATCCCACTATTAGGCTTATACCCTGATGAAATCAAAATTTGAAGAGACATCTGTATCTGTACCTTAATGTTCATTGCAGCACTCTATACAATAGCTAGATCATAGAAGCAACCTAGATGTCCATCGACAAATGAATGGATAAAGATGTTCTGGTACATATATACAATGGAATATTTCTCAGCCACTAAAAGAAATGCATAAGATTCAGTCCTTATAAGGTGGATGAATTTAGAACCTATTATGCACAGTGTAGTAAGTCTAACAGAGAAGGACAGATACAGTATACATATATATATGGAATCTAGTAAGTTTGTACTGATAAATACATCAGCAGGGCATCAATGGAAAAACAGTCATAGAGAACAGACTTATGGACACTGGGGAGAGAGAAGAGTGGGTGAGAGATATGGAAAGAGTAACATGGAGTCCTATACAACCATACGTAAAAGAGATAATTATTGTCAATATGCCGAGGCTAACATGGGATCGGTGGCCTAAATGTAAGCCCAGAAACCATAAAACTCTTAGAGGAGAATATAGGCAAAACACTCACTGAGATAAATAAAAGCAAGATCTTCTATGACCCGTCCTCTAGCATAACAGAAATGAAGCAAAAATAAACATGTGGGACGTCATGAAACTTAAAAGCTTCCACACAGCAAAAGAAACTACAAACAAGGTGAACAGACAGCTCACAGAATGGGAGAAAATAATAGCAAATGAAATAACAAAGAATTAATTTCCAAAATATACAAGCAACTCAGACAACTCAGCACTGGAAAAATGAACAACCCAATCAAAAAATGGGGAAAAGACCTAAAGAGACATCTATCTATCCAAAGAAGACATACACGTGGCCAAACAAACACATGAAAAAATGCTCAATGTCGCTTATTATTAGAGAAATGCATATCAAAACTACAATGAGGTATCACCTCACACCCGTCAGAATGGCCATCATCACAAACTCTACAGATAATAAATGCTGGAGAGGGTGTGGAAAACAGGGAGCACTCCTGCATTATTGGTGGGAATGTAAATTGATACAACCACTATGGAAGATAGTATGGAGATACCTCAAAAAATAAGAGCACCATACGACCCAGCAATCCCACTATTAGGCTTATACCCTGATGAAATCAAAATTTGAAGAGACATCTGTATCTGTACCTTAATGTTCATTGCAGCACTCTATACAATAGCTAGATCATAGAAGCAACCTAGATGTCCATCGACAAATGAATGGATAAAGATGTTCTGGTACATATATACAATGGAATATTTCTCAGCCACTAAAAGAAATGCATAAGATTCAGTCCTTATAAGGTGGATGAATTTAGAACCTATTATGCACAGTGTAGTAAGTCTAACAGAGAAGGACAGATACAGTATACATATATATATGGAATCTAGTAAGTTTGTACTGATAAATACATCAGCAGGGCATCAATGGAAAAACAGTCATAGAGAACAGACTTATGGACACTGGGGAGAGAGAAGAGTGGGTGAGAGATATGGAAAGAGTAACATGGAGTCCTATACAACCATACGTAAAAGAGATAATTATTGTCAATATGCCGTAGGACTAAGGGATTGTACATGGGGCCTATGCGGTGGCCTAGAGGAGTGGGATGGGGAGGAATGGGATATACATATGACTAATCTGGAACTACACATATCTTCAAACAACCAAACTCTGTAAAATAAGAAATAAATAAATAAATAAAAACTCGTGATTGTGAAAAAATTACATATATAAGCATAATTTGTACTTACTACATATACCTATCATTCTCATAACTAATATCTCAAGGCATGATTACACTGTAGGAAAGGTTCTTTGTTAACTCAAATAGTATTCTTGATAATTTATTTCTTTTAGCCTATTTATCAGATCTAATTAGGTTCTGATTGCATTTGCCCATAACATATATGATTAGAGAATCTGTACTAAGAAAAAACAAACTTCTAATTCCACTATTGTCCTACCATTTCTTTGCAAGTCACTTGCTCATTTGGGGGAAGTTCATTTGGTTAAAACTGGAAGGCATAAATCCAGTTAAGCAGATTCACAAAGGCACAGCTTTCTACCACTCTGTTGTAGAACTCCCTCTTTCCTTTGGTTATCTCAACTCCAAACATGACAGAGAGTATGGGTGACAGTGTCACTCTATGTTAAATGATAATACATCTTTATTTCTTAATTCTTCTGAACTGTGTATGTGTGTGTGTGTGTGTGTGTGTGTGTGTGTGTGTGTGTGTTAGAATTTCTGCCTATACCCAATCCAGTCACCTTGAACACTCTCTTTGAAAAGCACTGCTGTAGTGACAAATAACACGCCATGGAAGAGTTTATGACTCAAACAGTAAAAAGATCACTGATGGCAACTACAAAGAAGGACATCCAATCCTGGAGGTGGAAAACCAGCTAAAAAGCTCTGGCAGAGGATAAAGTCAGCAAGAAATAGACTAAGGATGAATAAGTCAGGGACAGCAAGAATAGAGAGAGAAGGAAATATTCTAGAAATACTGAGAATGAAAGATGGCAAGTCCCATGAATTTTAGTGTAAGACAAAAGTGGTGAATCAATTATGGCTCCATGCTTGCTTCCATACCTTTACGGAAGAAAACAAATTACCAAATAAAGAATGACAGCAACACTGGCAAAGGTATCAGTAACTGGCTTTGTGTTAACACAGCAACTTTCACAGCTTTTAAGGCTTTTACATTCCCTCTTATTCTTTTAAAATCTATTCATTTATTATCTTGGATAACAAAGTCAGTGCAAACTCAGAGAATCCTATTTATTATAGATAGATAGATAGATAGATAGATAGATAGATAGATAGATGAGAAGCAGATGAAATCTCCATCTTTGCACCATCAATCAGAACAAACTAGCTCTTTCCAGCACCCTCCATTCTTTAGAGAGATTTAAACCATGCGACACAATCAAATGAACACATAAGCCTCTCAATCAGTATCAGTATCTTAACTACTACAGACATAACTGGCCATGGTGATACATCACATATTTTTCATGTTGTGTGTATATGCCCAGTTTGTTAGAATTCAAATTTATTTTGTACAATCATTGTTAGCAGTGATTCCCTGTGCTATATCACAAACACAGGATATGATGCATATGGCTCCAGGAAGGAATTGGCAGGATAATATCTTCCGCTATCAGTGAGCAATTACCTACTTTTCCTTTATGTCCCTTCATTTCTTACCCTGTGGCACACAATATGCATAGTTAACATACAGTTGTGCTGAGTTATGACACTAGGCATTTTCATCTTAGGGACGTTATATGCTGATACTAAACTTTGCAAACTCAGCTCTGCTATCTCAGAGTGAATACCTATCTTTAGGTATTATATTAAGTTATATTACCATATATATCATTTATGTTATATTTTCAATAAATAATATATTAGTTGCTAAATTAAGACATAGAGCTTTTCATCTTAGAAGAGTCATAAAACTGCTAATAAGATTGAAAGAAAAAAGTGTTAGTTACTCAGCTGTATCTGACTTTTTTTACCCCATGGACTGGGGCCCACCAGCCTCTTCTGTCCATGGAATTCTCCAGGCAAGAATACTGGAGTGGGTTGCCATTTCCTTTGAGGATCTTCGCAACCTGGAGATGGGTTGTCTTTCTTTTGAGGTCTTCGCAAAAGTGGTGATTGGCTCCATGCTTGCTTCCATACCTTTACGGAAGAAAACAAATTACCAAATAAAGAATGACAGCAACACTGGCAAAGGTATCAGTAACTGGCTTTGTGTTAACACAGCAACTTTCACAGCTTTTAAGGCTTTTACATTCCCTCTTATTCTTTTAAAATCTATTCATTTATTATCTTGGATAACAAAGTCAGTGCAAACTCAGAGAATCCTATTTATTATAGATAGATAGATAGATAGATAGATAGATAGATAGATAGATGAGAAGCAGATGAAATCTCCATCTTTGCACCATCAATCAGAACAAACTAGCTCTTTCCAGCACCCTCCATTCTTTAGAGAGATTTAAACCATGCGACACAATCAAATGAACACATAAGCCTCTCAATCAGTATCAGTATCTTAACTACTACAGACATAACTGGCCATGGTGATACATCACATATTTTTCATGTTGTGTGTATATGCCCAGTTTGTTAGAATTCAAATTTATTTTGTACAATCATTGTTAGCAGTGATTCCCTGTGCTATATCACAAACACAGGATATGATGCATATGGCTCCAGGAAGGAATTGGCAGGATAATATCTTCCGCTATCAGTGAGCAATTACCTACTTTTCCTTTATGTCCCTTCATTTCTTACCCTGTGGCACACAATATGCATAGTTAACATACAGTTGTGCTGAGTTATGACACTAGGCATTTTCATCTTAGGGACGTTATATGCTGATACTAAACTTTGCAAACTCAGCTCTGCTATCTCAGAGTGAATACCTATCTTTAGGTATTATATTAAGTTATATTACCATATATATCATTTATGTTATATTTTCAATAAATAATATATTAGTTGCTAAATTAAGACATAGAGCTTTTCATCTTAGAAGAGTCATAAAACTGCTAATAAGATTGAAAGAAAAAAGTGTTAGTTACTCAGCTGTATCTGACTTTTTTTACCCCATGGACTGGGGCCCACCAGCCTCTTCTGTCCATGGAATTCTCCAGGCAAGAATACTGGAGTGGGTTGCCATTTCCTTTTTGAGGGGATCTTCGCAACCTAGGGATTGAACTCAGGTCTCTGCTTTGTGGGCAGATTCTTTACTGTTTGAGTCACCAGGAAAGCTTCTGTGACAAAGGGGAATACTACTATTCTACCTTTCCTATAATTCGACAATTACAAAAAATATGACTTTCACTGTTTTAGAAGTATTCGCCTCTAACTATAAAGTTGAATGATTCATGTAATTAATAAGATAGCACAGATGTGATGTCTATTGGCACATATTTGTCAGTTGGACACAGTTAAAAGTTAAGATTTGCATGTGCCTGTGACCTTCTATTCCTATACTTGATAAGAAGCCTCAGTGCTGTCTGCTTTGTATTTTTCCATACATACTGGTGTAGAAGTCCAGACTCAGGATGGCACAGAACTGTCAGGAAATTCACTTTGGCCTGAGGCCCAAAGAAGGCTGCTACCAATTTGGGATAGTAACTTTTATCCTGAAATTGCCAATATAAGGGTCAGGAAGTGGATGACAGCAATTTAGTAAAGCAAGAGAAGGCAAGGTGACAAGGGACAAGGCTGCCTGGAATACCATAACAAAGATTTGATTTGGTCTTTTCTAGTGATTTTCAAACTTTAGTAACCATAAACATTGCTTGGGAAGCATGCCACAGTGAAGGTTTCTTGGCCCCACCCCAAGAGTTTCTGATTCAATAACTCTCAGATGGGGCCCAAGAATTTGCTCCAGCAAGACCCTAGGCGTTGCTGAAACTGCCGGCCCTTAAACCACACTTTGAGCAGCATTGATTATGCAATCCTAGATAGTAATTAGCAGGAAAAATGAGTCTCAGGAAAGGCAGACGCAGATTTTGCCATCTGCCAAAAGATAGGTATTGCTTGCAGAAAATCTCTTCCTGAGATCAATCAGCACAACAGTGCAGCTTCATGTTTCTGAAGAAAAGGTATCTAGTAGATTGCTAACAAATGTCCAGAGAGTCAAAGTTACAGTTTTTTCAGTAGTCATGTATGGACGTGAGAGTTGGACAGTAAAGAAGGCTGAGCACTGAAGAACTGATGCTTTCAAATTACCGTGCTGGAGAAGACTCTTGAGTGTCTCTTGGACAGCATGGAAATCAAACCAGTCAATCCTGAAGGAAAATCAACCCTGAATAATCATTGGAAGGACTTACACTGAAGCTGAAGCGCCAATACTTTGGCCACCTGATGCAAAGAGCCAACTCAATCGTTGGAAAAGACCCTGATGCTAGGAAAGATGAAAGGCAAAAGGAGAAGGAGGCAGCAGAGGATGAGATGGTTACATAGCATCACCAATTCAGTGGACATAAAACATTTCTGGGAGACAGTGAAAGACGGGGAAGGCTAGCGCACTGCAGTTCATGGGATTGCAAAGACTCAAACACATACAATAAATAAACTGACACACAACTGACTCACACAGAGTAGAATGCATCAATTCTTCAGCGCCTCATGTATGTATCTTCTCTATATCATATGATTTTTCAGTTCATCCTACTAGAGAGGCAAAGTATATTTCCCTGTCCTATGACCTTGGGTCTGACTATGTGATGTGCTTTGGCCAATGAAATGTTGGCAAGTATGTCAGGACCAAAGGCTTGAAAAGCTCTTGCCTGACTAGCCTTCTCTCTTGTGGCTCTTGTTACATGCCCCTGCTAGCTGACTGGCTCCAGCAAAAGGGTACGAGACTTGGGGAACAAGGTCTAACTGCCCAGCTGAGCCCAGCATACAGCCAACTGACTCCCAGACATAATTGAGTGAGTTCAGCCAACAACAACAGAGCCAGCCTGCTAAGACCAGCTTCTTTCAGTCAACTGATTGACAACACATCTGTAAGAATGAATACTCGTAGATTAGCCATTGAGTTTGACACGTTTTCACACAGCATGTTTTGTGACAATACCAAACTGATATAGTGTCCATGAGATTGTCTTTGGTAGCTAGGACCTGGAGAACAGCAGGAGGCATCCACAGCCATACAGAACTGAAATCTGAGCAGACTTGTGAGGTTGATAAGCACAACTTTCTGGAGCTATACCTCGGGAGACTTTAGGAATTAAGAATCAGTCTTAGACCCAATTCTGTGATGTTTTCGATTGAAAAACTGAAGCTCAAAGAAAATATGGTAACACAGTATCAATAACAAGTTAGAACCAGGTTTCTAAGACCTGAAGTTTATTTTCCTACAGCTTTTTACTACAGCTGTTTTACTACATCTTTTCCTTTTGAAAGAAAGTTACACCATTTTGTTTTTTAAATCTGCCAAGACAGCCATCCAGTACCGTGTTTCCCACTTTTCCTTCATTTCCTCAAGTCTATGAAAAATGTCACTATTATGACTGGCAGGAACTTAAAGTCCATATTTTTAAGACATTTATTGTACCTATGGCTGATAGTAACCATAACCAATAAGAATGATAGTAATAATAATGTCCTGCAAAATAAACAAATTATATCATTCAGTGAGAAGCATTTGTTCATAAGAGACAGAAGCATATGCAATATATTTTCATTTCTTCCTTATTTATACTGTTGTTTCAAAAATATTTAAAATAACCTATATTATTTTATAAGAATAACTTTTTAAAACAAACTGGGCATTGATATTTCTTGCTTTTGTTTTCCCTGAGAAGTGTGGAAAAGATAACTCCAATTCTTTTAAGAATAAGCTTTTAAGAACAAACTATTCTTTGGCCAATGTCAGGACCAAAGGCTTGAAAAGCTCTTGCCTGACTAGCCTTCTCTCTTGTGGCTCTTGTTACATGCCCTGCTAGCTGACTGGCTCCAGCAAAAGGTTACGAGACTCGGGGAACAAGGTCTAACTGCCCAGCTGAGCCCAGCATACAGCCAACTGACTCCCAGACATAATTGAGTGAGTTCAGCCAACAACAACAGAGCCAGCCTGCTAAGACCAGCTTCTTTCAGTCAACTGATTGACAACACATCTGTAAGAATGAATACTCGTAGATTAGCCATTGAGTTTGACACGTTTTCACACAGCATGTTTTGTGACAATACCAAACTGATATAGTGTCCATGAGATTGTCTTTGGTAGCTAGGACCTGGAGAACAGCAGGAGGCATCCACAGCCATACAGAACTGAAATCTGAGCAGACTTGTGAGGTTGATAAGCACAACTTTCTGGAGCTATACCTCGGGAGACTTTAGGAATTAAGAATCAGTCTTAGACCCAATTCTGTGATGTTTTCGATTGAAAAACTGAAGCTCAAAGAAAATATGGTAACACAGTATCAATAACAAGTTAGAACCAGGTTTCTAAGACCTGAAGTTTATTTTCCTACAGCTTTTTACTACAGCTGTTTTACTACATCTTTTCCTTTTGAAAGAAAGTTACACCATTTTGTTTTTTAAATCTGCCAAGACAGCCATCCAGTACCGTGTTTCCCACTTTTCCTTCATTTCCTCAAGTCTATGAAAAATGTCACTATTATGACTGGCAGGAACTTAAAGTCCATATTTTTAAGACATTTATTGTACCTATGGCTGATAGTAACCATAACCAATAAGAATGATAGTAATAATAATGTCCTGCAAAATAAACAAATTATATCATTCAGTGAGAAGCATTTGTTCATAAGAGACAGAAGCATATGCAATATATTTTCATTTCTTCCTTATTTATACTGTTGTTTCAAAAATATTTAAAATAACCTATATTATTTTATAAGAATAACTTTTTAAAACAAACTGGGCATTGATATTTCTTGCTTTTGTTTTCCCTGAGAAGTGTGGAAAAGATAACTCCAATTCTTTTTAAGGCTGACCTATGACCCAGTTTCACTCCATTAAGTAGCAGGCAAATGCAGCTCTCCCAGCAGGTCCTGATTCACACAGGACCTTTTTGGCTATAAACTGACATTCCTTAGAGAAATTGATCTCCACACATTAAAGTGATCAAGATCATAAAAATGTTTCTGCTGCCAACTGATGCTGAATATAGTAGGAAGATCATGAATCAGAAGGCCTGGAGAATTCATAATGACACTACTTAGTATAAAATAATCATCAGAGCTACCATTTTAAAATATTTACTCAGGGATGATATTGTGCAAAGCATTTTTCATACATTATATAAAAACATTCCTTTGCCCCCCACACACATTACATAAAAACATTTTTTTGAGTATTAAGATTGCCTTTGTATAAATGCAGAAACTTAAAGTAATTTGTCTAAGATTACAGAAAGAATAAATGACAAAGTCAGGATTCAAAACTAGTCTTTTCAATGCCTAATGCTACACTTCACTATCAGTTCATGATAGCCTGGTATAATTTTATATGGTTTGGGCAAGCATTCTTTATCTCTGAGATAGTTTCCTCACTTTTAAGCTCTGGACAGTAATAGTACCCATCTCAGATAATTTTTCGAGAGGATAATACGTGCAGAGGGGCTTTTTCGACCACAAAACATCAAGGGCTGGAGAGTCAGAATTCTAGTGTGGTCTGTTTGTTCTATGGTAGTAGGCAGGGAGAGTAAGGTCAGTATCTCTTGCAGATTCCCGCCATGAAATAGACAAGATTGTAGCGAAAATTGTTCAAAGGTTCAAAGCTGATCCCTCTTGTCCCAGCTCATATTCACAGAACCAAGAGGAACCTTGGTAGCCATATAATAACAGTACTCAACCTTCCTCTCTTCATAAATTTCACAAAACAGGCATCAGAGAATGTGAAACTCAAGTGTCCCACTCAGTTGAAAACACTAATTACTGGCAGAAAAAGAGGTAATATACGGATCTTGAGGTGCTACCACACTTTCCATGATACAAGATCATCTCTCAAGTCACTTCCACACCATTATTGTTCAATGACCAATTAGCACTCACTCATATAGTTGCGTGTCCTGCTCTAAATACATGGAAAAACCATTAACATAGAAAGGAGTAGCACATCCAATGTCATATTTAATCTTCAAAAGCCTCTTAGCATTTCCAACCTGAAAAACTGGAAGAGTCAACCTCAATGAGAAATAAAATTTTCTTTCTCTTTATATCTGACCCTGCAGAGAAAACGAAAGTCCCTTCCTTATGCAGTATTTGAATATGTCCATTTATTTTTTACAGATTTTTTTTTTGACATTTTATTTTTGGCTGTGCTGGGTCTTTGTTTTTGCATATGGTCTTTCTCAGGTTGCCATGAGTGGGCACAGGTTTCTCATTGTAGTTGCTTTTATTGTAGAGCATGGACTGTAGGGTGTGTGGCCTTCAGTAGTTGCAGCACATGGGCTCAGTTGCTCTGTGGTATGTGGAATCTTCACAGAGCAGGGATTGAACCCATGTCCCCTGCAATGCAGGTGGATTCGTAACCACTGGACCACCAGGAAAGTCCCTGAGTAGGTCAATTTCTAAGGAATTTTTTTTCCTTCCCGTCCATAACACTCCTAGCTATTCCAAATCAACCCTAATGGTTATACTAGGGAACTGGGAAGAGAGAAATGTTTCAGGAGAGAGCATGAAAAGTCTCAGGCAACTGCCATTTTCTAATGCTCTGAGGCAATCACAGCCAAGTACCCCGCCCACTTGCCCCCAGAGAGCTGTGAACAGCCCTAACATCCAGTTTTTTTCTATGGTAGTAGGCAGGGAGAGTAAGGTCAGTATCTCTTGCAGATTCCCGCCATGAAATAGACAAGATTGTAGCGAAAATTGTTCAAAGGTTCAAAGCTGATCCCTCTTGTCCCAGCTCATATTCACAGAACCAAGAGGAACCTTGGTAGCCATATAATAACAGTACTCAACCTTCCTCTCTTCATAAATTTCACAAAACAGGCATCAGAGAATGTGAAACTCAAGTGTCCCACTCAGTTGAAAACACTAATTACTGGCAGAAAAAGAGGTAATATACGGATCTTGAGGTGCTACCACACTTTCCATGATACAAGATCATCTCTCAAGTCACTTCCACACCATTATTGTTCAATGACCAATTAGCACTCACTCATATAGTTGCGTGTCCTGCTCTAAATACATGGAAAAACCATTAACATAGAAAGGAGTAGCACATCCAATGTCATATTTAATCTTCAAAAGCCTCTTAGCATTTCCAACCTGAAAAACTGGAAGAGTCAACCTCAATGAGAAATAAAATTTTCTTTCTCTTTATATCTGACCCTGCAGAGAAAACGAAAGTCCCTTCCTTATGCAGTATTTGAATATGTCCATTTATTTTTTACAGATTTTTTTTTTGACATTTTATTTTTGGCTGTGCTGGGTCTTTGTTTTTGCATATGGTCTTTCTCAGGTTGCCATGAGTGGGCACAGGTTTCTCATTGTAGTTGCTTTTATTGTAGAGCATGGACTGTAGGGTGTGTGGCCTTCAGTAGTTGCAGCACATGGGCTCAGTTGCTCTGTGGTATGTGGAATCTTCACAGAGCAGGGATTGAACCCATGTCCCCTGCAATGCAGGTGGATTCGTAACCACTGGACCACCAGGAAAGTCCCTGAGTAGGTCAATTTCTAAGGAATTTTTTTTCCTTCCCGTCCATAACACTCCTAGCTATTCCAAATCAACCCTAATGGTTATACTAGGGAACTGGGAAGAGAGAAATGTTTCAGGAGAGAGCATGAAAAGTCTCAGGCAACTGCCATTTTCTAATGCTCTGAGGCAATCACAGCCAAGTACCCAGCCCACTTGCCCCCAGAGAGCTGTGAACAGCCCTAACATCCAGTTCAATTTATACTTTGCCAAACAGTTTTGGCACATCTATGTAAGAATGAGATCCAAGAGTTTCAGACAATATGCTCTCTCAAGCTCCATCATCTCCCACATTTTATTTTATTTATAAATGGACAAACAATTTATGGTTGCAGTGTTAAATTCAAAAAAGGGGCTGTGAACTTGGCATTTACACCAGGTCAGGCAGTGGCACCACAACAAACAACAATGCAAACAGAAACAAAGGGTCAGGGTTGTGTAGAGGATTCTTTTTTGTTTTCTATTATATGTAGGGATTAATAATAAACCCAGTGAGAGCTTCCTATAATGTATGCCCCATTCAAAGTCACTGTGACCTAGTAATCATCTGCCCACCCTCAACTGTGGGAAGAAAAAGGCCATTAATAATACATTTCAAATGAGGAAGTGGAATATGGTGAGAGTTTATGAAGTAAAAAAAAAAATAAAAAATGTGTAAGGTACATAAGCTTTTTCTTCTTGGTTGAAGGTTTATTTCCTTAGTTTCTTCTCCTTGATAAGAAGAAGGCTCAAGGTTACCTAGAGCTCTACTGAGTAAAACATTACCCACCAATGTGGATCAAAAGAAAACAATAGATCTGGTGAGAGTCACTTGCTAACCTTCTCAATTAATTGAGAAGCCAAACTTCTCAATTAATCCTGAGTCTAAGCATAGGAGCTTAACGATATTTTATTATTATTATTTTTTATCTTTTTGGGGGGTGGGGTGGGGAGGGAGGGGGACAGGCGGGCTACTTCTATTGGTCTTTCATTTCTCCATTTTCATCCGTCTTTGTTCTTTGGCTCCTGTGGGCCTCCCATCGCGGTGGCCTCTGTTGTCGCAGAGCACCGGCTCTGGGCGCATGTGCTCCAGAGCTCCAGCTCGGTAATTGGACACATCGGTCCAGCCACTCCACAGCACGTAGGATCTTCCCAGGCCAGGGATCGAACCGGTGCCCGTTGCATTGCAAGGCGGTGTCCCTACCCACTGGACCACCAGGGAAGCCCTTAACAATATTTTTTAACAGACTATTTTTCAGTGAGGTTTCAGGTTCACAGAAGAATTGAGTAAAATGTACTGAGAGTTCTCATATATGCCCTGCCCACACACATGCACAGCCTCCCCACTACCAACATCTCCCACCAGGGTGGTATGTTTGTTACAACCAATGATCCTATGTTGGGACATCATTATCACCCACAGTCCCTAGTTTAGTTCACTCTTGTTCTTGTACCTTCTATGCATTGCTGTGTGCTTAGTGATTCAGTCATGTCCTACTCTGCAACTCCGTCTGTTCTGGCAAATGTACAATGGCAAGCATTCACCATTTCAGTATCAAATAGAATAGTGTCTTCCACAACTTTTGAGGCAAGACTGGGGTTTTTCTGTGCTAAATAATGTTCCACTGTATGGATATACCACAGCTTAAGGACATCTTGGTTCCAAGTTTGAGGAGAAAAACTGCTTTACACTTCCATAAGTAGGTTTCTCCATGCATACAAGTTTTCAACATTTCTGGGTAAATATCCAAGGAGTGTGACTGTGGAATAATAAGAAACTCTCACACTGTCTTTCACAGTAACTGTCCCATTTTGTAATCTCAGCAGCAATGAGTGAGAGTTTTTGTTTTTCTACTTGCTTCCCGGGACTTGGTGTTGGTCAGTGCTTTTGTATTTGGACCATTCTAATGGCTGTGTAGTGGTATGCCATTGCTTTAACTTATCATTCTCTAATGAAATATGATAATGAGCATGTTTTCACACACTCATCTTCAGTGAGGTATCTTTTGTCTATTTTTTTAAATTGGGTTGTTCATTTTCTTATTGTTGAGCTTGAAGGTTCTTTGTATATCTGGACAATAGTCCATTGTCATATGTGTGTTTTGCAAATATTTTCTCTAAGTCTGTGACTTGTCTTCTCATTCTCTTTACAGTTTTTTGGTTGGGTTTTGTGTGTGTCTGTTTGTTTTGGCTCTGAATCAGCCACATGCTTTTATTTTAGGATGCTGTACAACACAACAGTTGCAGACAAGCAGCTTGTTTTCCTTAGTCTTAGTTTACTTATCCATAAAATGGGGCAAATAATAGCATCTATCTTAAAAGGGGCTTAATATTGGCAGATAATTATGGATGCAGAGCCAGAGTAGGTCAACAGGAGATTAAACAAAGTGAAAAAAAACAACTTTAGGTAAATCTATCCTGCCCTTATAGCATTCTGTACTAAGATTTCTCTCAAGTGTCTGCTCCCACCCTATATAATCATCATCTTGGGGATAGGGACCATATCTACTTTGTAGAGTCAAGGATAATGTCTGCCTGAATAATAAGTACACAAGTGAAAGCTGAGCTGACACTCACTTGGCCTGTGGCCCTAGAGAATCCATTGCACCTCCCGGCACCTCACTCTCCCCATTTACCCATGAAGGTGGTGAACTATAGTCCCTCCAAGATCCCTACCTTCATTCATGAATGAATTTAATCTATATCTCTGATTTCACATATGAGGCATCTTTAAGGGATATTGACTCTCTTTGGGTGCCCCACCTTGATAACTTACTCTTCCCATATTTTGGAAAAGAACTTCATATTCTGGACCAATACTTAGGCTGTTTCTAAATTTATAAGATCAAGCCTGCTCTCTCTCTCTCTCACACACACAAACACACACATACAGTTAAGGTGTGTGATTCATATTCTGTATCCTTCAAACTTCATTGTCAGTATGCGCACAATTCTTGCTCCCTATGATTGGACAGACTTGTCTTACTCTTGTAAAGGAGATAAGAAATAGCCACAGACTAGAACTCAGATGAGGAAACTTAGAAGCATGGAATCTCAACAAAAGGCAAAAAAACAAAGGAGAGGAATGTCCACTTCTGGGATTTCTTTCCACAGCTGCCAAAAGTTGATTTCACGATAGTAAAAGCGGAAAGAATAAAAAAGAGCACCCCTCCCAGCAAGAGCTGACCAGCTCAGAATCTCTACCCAAGATTTTTCTTAAGATGCAACATAATCTGCCTAGGTCATTTTCTGGTCCACTGGTTCCAATAATTTATATTAGCTTTTTGTAGCACACACCTCACTTCAAGGTCTACAAGATTTACACTAGGAAGAGTGATTCTTTTCAACTCTGCCAAGTCAGAGCAAGCAGGCCCATTGGACTACCTCTTTTCTACCTTGGCCACAAAAGAAAGAATATGAATAATGAGTTTAGGAAAAAAATTATGAAAGCCTATGGATGCTACCCAGACATAAATATTTGCATCTATAAAGATTTACAAGACTTGATGGTGAGGCTATAAAACTATGTCAACTGTATACAACAGTATAATTTTCAAACATATTTTCAATCACATTTTAATAATTTGAATTATATTTAGAAAAATAAGGTACAAAAGTTAACATATAATTATTAAGTTATATGACACAGACACAAAAATGTAACTCATGCTTACTTTCAGGTTAATCTATTTTTTATTTTTTACATATATCAGAAGAAAGCCTCCTAGACTACCGTTATGCATTTTGTGAATTTATAAATGTACCATTAGGCAGAAAAGTTATAGGTCAATAACCATCTTTTTAAAAAATTGTCTCATGTAAAAGCACCCATCCATTACATCATGGGATGTCTGCTCAGGTATGACCCAGGAAAGACTCACGCATGTCCATCTGACTCAAGTCCTTGGCATAACTCCGTACTCACTTATTCAATTATAATTAAACTAGTGACACGTAGCATTCTACAGATACTTTGATGTTTGCTGTAAGTTTAGGGCTGACCTTTCTACTGAAGTTTAGAAAAGCAAGTACTTATTAGATGCAGTTATGACTCAATTTTAAAATCAAACTTTTACTGTTATTTCTCTTTTAAGTTTCTCGATCAGTTTAATTGAAGAGTGTCTTGAGCTAAATGCATGCCACATTTCAACTATGTGTCTGCATGAATTTTGATTTTGGTGTTAATATAGCCTCATTATTCTCACGGATTGGCTTTTTAATATTTAATGTTATAAATTTGGAATTTAAAATATTATAGAATTATAAGCAATTTTAATAGCCATATTTTAAAATTCTACACAAAATTCCATTTTTAGGAAAGAACTTTTGCTGGTAAAAAAGTTAAATCACTAGAGAGGTAGAAAAAAACAGCAACAAACACAGGTTCCTATCCTATTTCTACCATATTCTATTAGTGTTATATTAGAAATATTATTTAACTTCCCTAAATTTCTCTTGTCAAACTGGGATAATAACCAATAACTTGCAGTAGAATAACCTTTCTAGACTGACATATCCATGAGGACATGCAACCTTTTTATTAGTACTAGTTGGTAAATATTATTGATCCTGCCCACTATAACAGTCCCAGGCAGCCTCCTTTACCTACCCCTGGGAACTCTCAAAATGTAAAGTATTATCAAATAAGGAAGAAAAACTCAGAATAGCCTCAGAATTTTTCATATTAAGACCTGATGCCTACAAATTTCTAAGGAAAACTGTGTTCCAAGATTTTATACATTTGATATGAAGATATGAAAATATGCTAAAACATTGAAGATCAGAGTTTTTATCCAATATGGCAGCCATTAGCCACCCATAATTATTTAAGTTAATTTAACTAAGGTTAAATAAAATGTAAAATTCAGTTCCTTAGTCACACTAGCCTCATTTCAAGTATTCAGCAGTCACATATGGCTAGTAATTACTGTATAGGACAGTGAAGAGCTAAAGTATACAAAATTCAAGAGCCCTTTAAAAATTGTCTCATGTAAAAGCACCCATCCATTACATCATGGGATGTCTGCTCAGGTATGACCCAGGAAAGACTCACGCATGTCCATCTGACTCAAGTCCTTGGCATAACTCCGTACTCACTTATTCAATTATAATTAAACTAGTGACACGTAGCATTCTACAGATACTTTGATGTTTGCTGTAAGTTTAGGGCTGACCTTTCTACTGAAGTTTAGAAAAGCAAGTACTTATTAGATGCAGTTATGACTCAATTTTAAAATCAAACTTTTACTGTTATTTCTCTTTTAAGTTTCTCGATCAGTTTAATTGAAGAGTGTCTTGAGCTAAATGCATGCCACATTTCAACTATGTGTCTGCATGAATTTTGATTTTGGTGTTAATATAGCCTCATTATTCTCACGGATTGGCTTTTTAATATTTAATGTTATAAATTTGGAATTTAAAATATTATAGAATTATAAGCAATTTTAATAGCCATATTTTAAAATTCTACACAAAATTCCATTTTTAGGAAAGAACTTTTGCTGGTAAAAAGTTAAATCACTAGAGAGGTAGAAAAACAGCAACAAACACAGGTTCCTATCCTATTTCTACCATATTCTATTAGTGTTATATTAGAAATATTATTTAACTTCCCTAAATTTCTCTTGTCAAACTGGGATAATAACCAATAACTTGCAGTAGAATAACCTTTCTAGACTGACATATCCATGAGGACATGCAACCTTTTATTAGTACTAGTTGGTAAATATTATTGATCCTGCCCACTATAACAGTCCCAGGCAGCCTCCTTTACCTACCCCTGGGAACTCTCAAAATGTAAAGTATTATCAAATAAGGAAGAAAAACTCAGAATAGCCTCAGAATTTTTCATATTAAGACCTGATGCCTACAAATTTCTAAGGAAAACTGTGTTCCAAGATTTTATACATTTGATATGAAGATATGAAAATATGCTAAAACATTGAAGATCAGAGTTTTTATCCAATATGGCAGCCATTAGCCACCCATAATTATTTAAGTTAATTTAACTAAGGTTAAATAAAATGTAAAATTCAGTTCCTTAGTCACACTAGCCTCATTTCAAGTATTCAGCAGTCACATATGGCTAGTAATTACTGTATAGGACAGTGAAGAGCTAAAGTATACAAAATTCAAGAGCCCTTTATCCAATTAACAGAAAGGTGAAGCAAAAGAAATAACTCAGGACTACAAAAATTATGGTTACAGAACAGAAGGCAAATATAACTTGATGACATTAAAATGATAATATAATAATACAAGGATAGAAATGGGAGGGGGAAATGGAATGTCTAATTTTCTCATTTTAAAGTCAGAGTCAAAAGTTGAAACACAGCTAAAAAACAAAATCAGTCTTTTTTATTCTATCAATACTGTTTTGATAAGAAATTTTAAAGGGACACTTTGCTAAGTCCCATATTTATGCTAAAAAGAAGTTTACCTAAAGATTAGCAGTTACCTCAGTTTTAGCCTTTCTTGCTGAAATATATGCCAATATGTGTAGAATGATGTATAATAAATGTTAATAATAGCTGGTTTTGGATGTGGAATTTTGAGGATTTTTTTAAGTTTCTTTTTGTAGCTTTGAGTTTCAATTGACATTTTTATAATGAGTCTTTAAATATTTTGTAGATATAATCAAATTATTCTTTAAAAACATATGCTTAAACTAAAGTTAAAAAGAATATGGAGAGATATTAAAAACAGAGCAATTTAACAAATAAGAATATAAAATTGGAATCAGTTTATGGTAATAAAAATATGCACATATCTGGATAAGAATTAGAAGACAACACTTAAAAAACAAAATGCAATCTTTTAAAAACTTTTTATTGAAACTTTTGGTATATCTTTAGCAATGTAATTATATGTATCTGGCATTATTTTACCAGAAGCAGAGCTTCACTATAATCAATGTGGTTGACATGACAACCGAAGCAAGCACCTTCGCCTTCCATAACAGGTAGTCGCCTAGGCACTTCAAAGAACTTGTGTAAGTTAAAGGGGTAGAAGAACTGTTTTAGGGTTTAGGGTTAAATGGACAGATTATAGAACACAGTAGCTCCTGGAATTGGTGGTTTTCTGTGGAGGGAAGCCCTCTGCAGGGTTGACACAGTAGCTGTAACAGACCTATACGTAATGAGAATGGTAAGAGATCCCATGGGAGATGCTTAGAGAATACCAGGCAGTTCCATGACATTTTGAACTATTTTCTAAATTCACCAACCAAGAGCACAAAGTTGTATGTCAACATAGAAATGGTCTTCAGAAACTTAGTAACCGTTGTGTGTATACAATGTATACATATACACATAGCTTATTACTGAGAGAATATTAGATGCTTGTTCATGTCTTTTGATCTAGTTTTTGTAGACAAGCGCTTCTCTAAAAGGACTTCTTCAATGCCATTCACCAGTAATTTCACCCTCCATACACTCTGTTTATATTGCTTCCTGAGCCTAGAATAATTCGCTACTATTCTCTCTCTCAAAATTCCCCAGCACTTTAAATTCAAGGCTCAGGTCAATGCTGCTTCATTCATGGAGGCTCTTTGGATCTCAGCTAGAAAAAAAATCTTTCTTCCCTTTAATCTCTGGTATCTTATCCATCCCTTATTAATTTATATTACAATAATGATGATAACTGTCATACATCTCTTATCTTCTCTAATGGATCACAAGCAATCTAAAGTCAAGATTTAAGTCAGATTTACTTCTACATCTCTCTTTTCTCATCTAGAGTCTTGGAGGGTAACTTAAACCTAGAGATACTAAGTAAATATAGGAATAAAATTTTACAAAATATTTATTAATACAAATATTTATGAAATATCTTCCATACATTAGCCTTACAAGTTGCTTCTCAAAGTGTGTTTGCTATTCAAAAAAACTTGATAAAACCTACATAATTTCTTTTAGAATATTAATAACAAATATTAAAATCACTGGAAAGTCTAATGGTAAAGAAAATTACTGTTCTTCATTCAGCTCCTCACTGGCCACAGTCTTTCTCTCTCTCTCTCTTTTTTTTTTTTAAATCAGTTTATTTATTTATTTATTTTTGGCTGTGGTTTGTCTTCGTTATTGTGATAGGGCTTTTCTCTAATTGGGACTAGCTGTGGTACCTGGGCTTCTCATTATGATGGCTTATTCTATTGGGAAGCATGGACTTGGGTGTGTGGGCTCAGTAGTTGTAGCTTCTGGGCTCTAGAGCACAGGCTCAATAGTTGTGGCATATGGGCATAGGTGCTCCTCAGCATGTGGGATCTTCCCCGACCAGGAATCAAACCCATGTCTCCTGCCTTGGAAGGTGGATTCTTTACCCCTGAGCCACCAGGGAAGCCCCACAGAGTCTTTCTTTTTCTCTTTATAAGGATTACACCATAACAGACACCATTATTTCCTCTCCTGTATACCATGGAGCCCACCTAGAGATCATCTGTGGAAACTTTCCTTAAAAGCCACTGATTTCCTTCATCTCTCTGTCTGAAGGCATTCTCACTGATGATCACAGATGGTCACTGGAACATGACGCATCATTCATTCAGAAAGTCCCAGGAAGTTACTATCTAGAGTAACCCATAAGAGGAAGAGTTGATAAATAGCTACTCAAATTTCTTTACCTCTCAGTCGGAGAATTCTTGAGTTATGTCCCACACAATATCTCAAAGGGTCTTAACAGAGTTGAGCAAAACAACACAAAGGGACTAAAGATAACTCGTGTTTTGTTTGTTCAGAATGATATAGCTGAGGAAGTTTTAAGTGGCTTAAGGTTCAGCATGAAAGTTTCTGGAAAAGATACAACTACATTTTTCTGAGAGGACATGAACAATTCAAATTGTTTCATAAAATATCTCTTATGCAATATTACTCTTATTCCTTGTCACTACAATTATCTTATTTTTCAACCTATTTCTCTCCAAAAGGCAACAAAAATGGTTAGCATAAAAACATGAAATAGGGCTTCCCTGATGGTCCAGTGGGTAAGGACACCACCTTGCAGTGCAAGGGACGCCAGTTCAATCCCTGGCCTGGGAAGATCTCATGTGCCACAGAGAGGCTGGACCGATGTGTCCAATTACCGAGGCAGAGCTATGAAGCGCATGCGCCCAGAGCCAGTGCTCTGCAGTGACAGAGGCCACTGTGATGGGAGGCCCACACGGGCCAAAGAACAAAGATGGATGAAAACAGATAAATGAAAGATCAATAGCAGTGGCCCACCGGCCCCCCTGCCTCCCCAACCCACCTCCCCTGCAAAAATAACAAACATGAAATAAATGGAGTTCTAATCAAACTTAATTTTGATTAAGCTCATCTAAATATTCATCCCATCTAAATTCTTACAATTCTCAGGATATTTAGGGTCTTGGAATTCAGCTCTAGTCCCAGTGACTAACGTTGTCCACTGAGGCCCATCTAATACAGCACTTTCACCAGAAAAATTTCTCGATTCTCCTTCTGATGACACATGATCTCAACCTTCTTTAAATCCTTAGAACACTTTATGCTGATGTTAATATGTTTGGCTTATGTTATGTCTCTTACTTAAATGTTAGCAGCTGAGGTTAAGAACTATGATATGTACAATGTTTCCTCACTTCTCTCCAATAATTAGAGGTCCCCAATAAATATTTGTTGAAACGTTAAATCTCGGGAAGACCAATTAGTCTTTGTAGAAAATGGATAAGAGAAGAAATTATTTAAAAATATTTCTTCAGACCTTTTCCTACTAATTTGAAGGCAGAAATAATTTTAAAATTTAAATGAATACATGTTCCTTCAATTAGGATATTCTTATGAAAAATTCTGAAATATGCCAAGCTTTTATTCCTTTTTCTGTATCTTTTCAACCCAGGTCCTCAATGCTTTCAAGCTGTATTTTTGCTACCAAATATAATATATCTATGCTTCTTCCCAAACTAATTCCTTAAGCTTCTAACACGTCCCTATTTCATAATTAATAATAACCGTTCCTGTATTCCTTTCTTAAAGCACTTTGAATCCTAAGAGAGACAACGTCTCTTTTTACCAAAACTGTGTGGGAATGTTAATATGTGTTAGCTTACTAAATTACAATTCTTTACAGCTACTATCCCTGATATAAGTTATTTAAACCTTGTCCCTTGTAAAGTTACTTATACAAGATAGTCAGTATTGTGATAATCCATAAGGGAAGATTTAGACCAGAGGTCCCCAATCCCTGAATCACAAACCAGTAGTGGTCCATGGCCTGTTAGGAACTGGGTCACATGGCAAGAGATGAGCTGCTGGCTAGCAAGCAAAGGTTCACCTGTATTCATAGCCACTCCTCATCTCTCATTACCTCCTGTCAGATCAGCAGCAGCATTAGATTCTCATAGATTCTCACAAACCCTACTGTGAATTTCTATGTGCAAGGAATTGAGTTGCACACTCATTACAAGAATCACCCCAATATTACCTCCCAGGCCCTGGTACACGGAAAAACTGCCCTCCACAAAACTGATCCCTAATACCAAAAAGGTTGGAGACTACTGTTTAGACAGATGAGTGTGTCTAAGTACCTTAAAATCACACTAATTCAGGTATGATCACAGGTAACCATACACACTCTACACTACCTAACTCCTTGATACCATTCACATGGACTACAGTCTGAAAAGGTCTCCCTTCGGTTGTGCAGTGCACAGCTGATACAACCACACACAGTAGCTCTTTACCAAATAAGCAACTTTTCATTTCTCCCATGCGTTACGAGGTCCAATCCATAATTTTTTTACTCTAATTCCTAATTTCTGGTTCACTTCAGTCCAACTAAAGATAAATGTATGCTTATAAATACTAAATATGTGGTCAGTTTATATTTTCCCTAAAATAAAATGAACCCAGAGAGGTCCATATTTGACTTTATATAGTTAAAAAAAAAAAAGTATATCATGTTCCAACCCCAGATATTAACGGTGTAAATGGCATAATGGTATACAAAAAGGGTTCCCAACCTTCCTTTGAATAAAATTCTGCTATTTAATTTATTTTAGCCAAAATCCTCTCATTTTTCTTTGAGTTTGTATACACTCTCCCAAGAACTTTTGACCTCTGAAATTTCTTCAAGGCTTTCTTTGAACCTTTATGTCCTTCATTAGTATTTTTCAGGATAGGTACAACTATAACATTTGAAATCCTATTAGTGAAGGTGTCAGCAATATGTGTGGCCTTTCAGAACTTAGTACTCGGCCTGATGAAGGTGAATTTAAGAGCTGAATTCTCATTCCTTGCTCACACAGGGTTTGAAACCTCACCACTACAGCTGTGCCCAGCCTGTGTTTAAGTAGGCAAAAACTCCAACTGAAAGTCTGCCTTCTTCTATTTCTCTCCCACCTAGATTTAATTATCTACAGCCTATCAGAGTTACAAATGAAAGTTTTAAATTCTAGGCACTGAAAGGTATTTGGACTACAGCATGCTCTTTTCCAATGCATTTCAACCAAGGAATCCCACTTAATTCCAAGCCAGTGAAATAAAAAGCTACATTGATTAAAACTCTTGAGATTCAGATCAACTTTTAAAGAGGCCCTGAATCTTTTTAACATCTGCTTCCTTACCAGCAAAGGTAATACATCTTTAAATAATTTGTAAGTGTGTTAGAGCTGCCACACAGTTACTGAGAATGCTCCTGTAAATAGGGGCTGTAGGTTTCATATTTCAGACAGCTGTCATCCATTAAATATTTTAATATTGAGGGAATTAACATGAGTGTGTCTAACCTTCCTTGATACACAGGTAACCATACACACTCTACACTACCTAACTCCTTGATACCATTCACATGGACTACAGTCTGAAAAGGTCTCCTTCGGTTGTGCAGTGCACAGCTGATACAACCACACACAGTAGCTCTTTACCAAATAAGCAACTTTTCATTTCTCCCATGCGTTACGAGGTCCAATCCATAATTTTTTTACTCTAATTCCTAATTTCTGGTTCACTTCAGTCCAACTAAAGATAAATGTATGCTTATAAATACTAAATATGTGGTCAGTTTATATTTTCCCTAAAATAAAATGAACCCAGAGAGGTCCATATTTGACTTTATATAGTTAAAAAAAAAAAAGTATATCATGTTCCAACCCCAGATATTAACGGTGTAAATGGCATAATGGTATACAAAAAGGGTTCCCAACCTTCCTTTGAATAAAATTCTGCTATTTAATTTATTTTAGCCAAAATCCTCTCATTTTTCTTTGAGTTTGTATACACTCTCCCAAGAACTTTTGACCTCTGAAATTTCTTCAAGGCTTTCTTTGAACCTTTATGTCCTTCATTAGTATTTTTCAGGATAGGTACAACTATAACATTTGAAATCCTATTAGTGAAGGTGTCAGCAATATGTGTGGCCTTTCAGAACTTAGTACTCGGCCTGATGAAGGTGAATTTAAGAGCTGAATTCTCATTCCTTGCTCACACAGGGTTTGAAACCTCACCACTACAGCTGTGCCCAGCCTGTGTTTAAGTAGGCAAAAACTCCAACTGAAAGTCTGCCTTCTTCTATTTCTCTCCCACCTAGATTTAATTATCTACAGCCTATCAGAGTTACAAATGAAAGTTTTAAATTCTAGGCACTGAAAGGTATTTGGACTACAGCATGCTCTTTTCCAATGCATTTCAACCAAGGAATCCCACTTAATTCCAAGCCAGTGAAATAAAAAGCTACATTGATTAAAACTCTTGAGATTCAGATCAACTTTTAAAGAGGCCCTGAATCTTTTTAACATCTGCTTCCTTACCAGCAAAGGTAATACATCTTTAAATAATTTGTAAGTGTGTTAGAGCTGCCACACAGTTACTGAGAATGCTCCTGTAAATAGGGGCTGTAGGTTTCATATTTCAGACAGCTGTCATCCATTAAATATTTTAATATTGAGGGGAATTAACTTTCAAATCAATAGCAATGATGAAAAAATGATCTTGGTAGCCTGGGCAGACGATGTCAGTGCATAACTTGTTATTTTCTAATTCAACTGCTTCCATTTGATCTGGAATTATAACTAGACCTCAGAAACTGGAGCTGTGGCATCCTCACACAAAAGCTGTTTCAAATTATGTGCAGCAAGTTTTTAAGCACATTAGCAACTAGAACAAGCTGTCCTCATGCTAACTGGCCTTGCTTTGTTCTTGATGGTGGAAAATCTCACTTTAACTGCCCTCTAATTTGTTGCAGAACGCTACTGCACCAGCAGCTGCCTTGGCACAGGATTAAACACACAAGAAAACATTATTTTTCCACACAAATTATTAACAGTGCCAAAAGCCACAAAATCCTTTCTTGAAAAAAAAATAAAAAACTTTTCTTCTCATCCCCTTTATTTTCTCTCCATCATAAAACCTGCAATGAATTACACCTCAATGGGGTCTTTTGAGACACACCCCCTCCACACACTTTCAGTGTAAACATACAGAAAGGGTACTTCATTCTGTTTTTGATAAAACACAAAAGATTCAAAAATGGGGTAAGAACTTTCCACTGCACATATAATAAATATGTCAATGCATGAGGACTCCCAAGGGGCATATACACAGGACCATTGGGAAACCTACTTGCCTAGTACCACATACACTTTTTCAAAAACTGCGAGAGGAAGGAAACACACAAAGTAAGCCTCCCTCTGTTCTAATCTTGGTCTGATTACAGCTATTTCTGTGTAGCAGTTAAACATCCACTGAAAGTGTTTTATTTGATTTAATTATCTACAGCCTATCAGAGTTACAAATGAAAGTTTTAAATTCTAGGCACTGAAAGGTATTTGGACTACAGCATGCTCTTTTCCAATGCATTTCAACCAAGGAATCCCACTTAATTCCAAGCCAGTGAAATAAAAAGCTACATTGATTAAAACTCTTGAGATTCAGATCAACTTTTAAAGAGGCCCTGAATCTTTTAACATCTGCTTCCTTACCAGCAAAGGTAATACATCTTTAAATAATTTGTAAGTGTGTTAGAGCTGCCACACAGTTACTGAGAATGCTCCTGTAAATAGGGGCTGTAGGTTTCATATTTCAGACAGCTGTCATCCATTAAATATTTTAATATTGAGGGGAATTAACTTTCAAATCAATAGCAATGATGAAAAAATGATCTTGGTAGCCTGGGCAGACGATGTCAGTGCATAACTTGTTATTTTCTAATTCAACTGCTTCCATTTGATCTGGAATTATAACTAGACCTCAGAAACTGGAGCTGTGGCATCCTCACACAAAAGCTGTTTCAAATTATGTGCAGCAAGTTTTTAAGCACATTAGCAACTAGAACAAGCTGTCCTCATGCTAACTGGCCTTGCTTTGTTCTTGATGGTGGAAAATCTCACTTTAACTGCCCTCTAATTTGTTGCAGAACGCTACTGCACCAGCAGCTGCCTTGGCACAGGATTAAACACACAAGAAAACATTATTTTTCCACACAAATTATTAACAGTGCCAAAAGCCACAAAATCCTTTCTTGAAAAAAAAATAAAAAACTTTTCTTCTCATCCCCTTTATTTTCTCTCCATCATAAAACCTGCAATGAATTACACCTCAATGGGGTCTTTTGAGACACACCCCCTCCACACACTTTCAGTGTAAACATACAGAAAGGGTACTTCATTCTGTTTTTGATAAAACACAAAAGATTCAAAAATGGGGTAAGAACTTTCCACTGCACATATAATAAATATGTCAATGCATGAGGACTCCCAAGGGGCATATACACAGGACCATTGGGAAACCTACTTGCCTAGTACCACATACACTTTTTCAAAAACTGCGAGAGGAAGGAAACACACAAAGTAAGCCTCCCTCTGTTCTAATCTTGGTCTGATTACAGCTATTTCTGTGTAGCAGTTAAACATCTTACCAAAGGGAAGAACTGGCCTGATTGCTGCTTCAGAGTGGAATTTATTAATGATTTCCGCAAATAATTGTTGAGAAGACAATTGTCCCTGCCCTCACTGGCTTGTGCCTGCCCTCACCGTCTTTATCATTCAATGGGCTTGCCACACTGATTTTTTATTTAATTCACATTTATTAGGGCATACCATGAGGACCTTGGAGATCAAAGCATACCTGAGTCCTGGCTCTGAGGAAGCCTTAAAAAAAATATTTTTTTTTTCAAGAAAGGAAATAGACAAGAACTGTTGATGCTTATTTCAGGCAAGACCATTGCCTTTTTCTTTCACTGTGAGGGCTGAGAACAGCTTAGGGACTCAGCTATCACAAACGTCTGTCCGATAGATCCCTGCCATCTTCTCACCACCTCTTTGAACTGAGAGATTCTCACATTCAACTAACAATAGTGAGGTCCATCAGGTGACCTCAATGCCTTCTGTGGAAAGAGGCTCTCAGAGGAGTGGGTAGCAAAGACGGCGTAGGAGGGAAGTGAGGCTGCCCACTGAACTCTCAAGAAGTACCTCCACACAGCTTACATCCTCACTGATCTTTCAATTTGCACTGTGATCCTGGCGAAAGACTGGTCCTGTAAATGTTCCTATATAAAATTTTCTTTCTCTCACCATGAAAACTCTAGGAATAGCCTGGTGTGATGGCATAGCAGAGGTACACACAAAGTTCTATCACACACTTTTTACTCCTCAAGGTGAAGGAGCTGAAAGATAGGCATCCTGAAAATCTCCATGAGAACTATCATGAAGATTTCCTGATCTAGATTCAAAGCTACTTTCTGGCCTTCATTTGCTCCCAGATGTAGCTCTCTCTTTAACTGTGCTGTCTTTTTGCATTCTTACTACTCACTCTCTTGATCAGCTACGTCGACTCTCAAAAATGATTGGATTCAATGATTTGAAAAGGTATGCATTCAAATCTGCTTTTATTAAAAATTTCATTAAGGGATTTGCAACCTTCTCTTCTGCTTTCTGTTCCAGTTTCTCTCTGAGCTGCAAGTCAGAGGAGTTCACCCAGAGGCATTCACTGAAAATTCATTACACATCATCAGTTATTAAGCACACGACTCTCTGGGAGTCAGGAAATTAACAGCCAAGAATTCTTTCTGAGCCACCTGTTCGTACCTTAAATTCACGTGGTCAAGCAAAGGGTCTAAAATTTAGGGCTAAATTAAAGTCTTTTAAGTATAAGTGAAATAATCAAAGAGAAAACTAATCTGTATTTTCACACAAATGTGTTATCATTAAGGTCTATTTTTTGACTTTTTAGTCAGCCATGTAGACCATACACAAAAGGAAGAAATCGGGTTTGTTTGTTTTTTCTTCAATTCATAAATGACTGTTTCAGTTCTTCCCAGGAGTGTGTATGTTGCTTCTGAGTTACTTCTAATACACATATTAAATGCGAACTTTGCTTTTATTATTTGAATATATGTCCATAGAAGCATTATTAACTGTATTTTCCTTATCTTTTTTAAGTCTGTTCTTTAGAGACTAATAAATGAGAGATAATATAAAATATCTGATGCTAATATAAATTTCCTATTGGTTTCTCCCTCCTCTATGTATGTCTCCTTCCCTACCATCCCTTGTATACAAAACCAAACAGAAGATGACCAAACACTGTAATTCCAGACATTTCTTCCCCCTCCAGATACCAAGAGTATCTCAAGATTCTCTGTACTAGACTCTAGAATCATGGTACTCAGAGTGTGGTCCCTAAACTTGCAACCTCAGTATCACCTGGGAATTTGTTACCTAGACAAATTCTTAGATCCCAACATAGACCTGCTGAATCAGAAATCTGTGGAGCTCAGCATTTTATGTATTAAGAAGCCCTGTATATGACTCTCCTGTTTGAGAATCACTGATCTAAACAATCTGCCCCACTGGCAGAGTCTGATACTTTCCCACTGTCCCACAACACTGCCACGCCTTCTGTTGGCCTCTGGTTTCCCAGAGCTCCCCTTTGCAGTTCCCCACTCAAGCTAGTCCTCTGCTAGTGGGACCCCATGTTACAAAAAGGTCCATTTCTCTGTTTCTCCATCAGAATCACTATCTCCATAGTAACCTTTTCTCATACCAGCGAGGAGTTAATCGGCTCAAATAAATAAATTTCTAATGGTGGAATTCTGATCCTTGAAGCAAGCTTAGGGGAAAGTGGAAATTCTATAAGGACTACTCGGTACCTTTCAAATCATGCTGTATAATCACTTACTGTGGCTACTCAGGAGACTCCAGGGACTGTGCCAGAGTTCGTACCTTAAATTCACGTGGTCAAGCAAAGGGTCTAAAATTTAGGGCTAAATTAAAGTCTTTTAAGTATAAGTGAAATAATCAAAGAGAAACTAATCTGTATTTTCACACAAATGTGTTATCATTAAGGTCTATTTTTTGACTTTTTAGTCAGCCATGTAGACCATACACAAAAGGAAGAAATCGGGTTTGTTTGTTTTTTCTTCAATTCATAAATGACTGTTTCAGTTCTTCCCAGGAGTGTGTATGTTGCTTCTGAGTTACTTCTAATACACATATTAAATGCGAACTTTGCTTTTATTATTTGAATATATGTCCATAGAAGCATTATTAACTGTATTTTCCTTATCTTTTTTAAGTCTGTTCTTTAGAGACTAATAAATGAGAGATAATATAAAATATCTGATGCTAATATAAATTTCCTATTGGTTTCTCCCTCCTCTATGTATGTCTCCTTCCCTACCATCCCTTGTATACAAAACCAAACAGAAGATGACCAAACACTGTAATTCCAGACATTTCTTCCCCCTCCAGATACCAAGAGTATCTCAAGATTCTCTGTACTAGACTCTAGAATCATGGTACTCAGAGTGTGGTCCCTAAACTTGCAACCTCAGTATCACCTGGGAATTTGTTACCTAGACAAATTCTTAGATCCCAACATAGACCTGCTGAATCAGAAATCTGTGGAGCTCAGCATTTTATGTATTAAGAAGCCCTGTATATGACTCTCCTGTTTGAGAATCACTGATCTAAACAATCTGCCCCACTGGCAGAGTCTGATACTTTCCCACTGTCCCACAACACTGCCACGCCTTCTGTTGGCCTCTGGTTTCCCAGAGCTCCCCTTTGCAGTTCCCCACTCAAGCTAGTCCTCTGCTAGTGGGACCCCATGTTACAAAAAGGTCCATTTCTCTGTTTCTCCATCAGAATCACTATCTCCATAGTAACCTTTTCTCATACCAGCGAGGAGTTAATCGGCTCAAATAAATAAATTTCTAATGGTGGAATTCTGATCCTTGAAGCAAGCTTAGGGGAAAGTGGAAATTCTATAAGGACTACTCGGTACCTTTCAAATCATGCTGTATAATCACTTACTGTGGCTACTCAGGAGACTCCAGGGACTGTGCCAGATCTGTGTCTATTAACTTTTGATGACAGGTCACTTACTTTAACTCTCTGAATAGCTTCCTCATCAACAAAATGGGTCTCAAAATATCTTTACTATGAAGTATTTGTGAAAATCAGTGATTATGTTCCAAAAAATCATTCAGTATTGTGCCTAACACAGAGACCATGGCACATTAGTAGAAATATTAACATAATGGAAAGACGGTGACTTTGAAGTCAAGATGACATGAGTTCCAGTCCCAGACCTATTGTGACTGTATGGAAATTACACTGCCTCTCTAAGACAGAGCTTCCTTCTTTGTTAAGTGAAAGCACTATTTCTACTATACTATCTATTATAGATACTATACTCTGAACTATGCGCTGTGCAAAGATGTCTGGAGGGTTAGATTAGACAATCCTATATAACCCTGTATGCATTAGGTGATGCTAAAAAGACGCTCATTTTCTTTTCTCTTGTGTATGAGAAGGGGGAACAATGTGACCTGGAACACCACTGACCTGCCTTTGTGACCTAGTTATATTTTACTAACTGTATGGTCTTTGACAAGCTCTTTAATTACTATGAGTCCCAGTTTCTGTATGTACTGAAGCTGAACAACTACTACTTTTCAAAGTTGCTGTAAGGTTTAAATACAGTGATGAATGCTGGTACAGAGCTTAAAGAGCAACTGGCTTAGAGAAGGTCCTTCATAAGAATGGTTATTGTTACTACTAATACTTATTATTTTTACTATTATTGTCATCATTATATAAATAGTGGTTATTTCTTGATGGGCCTGATCTATCAAAACCTAGAGGCTTTGTTTTTATTTTGTTTTGTGTGCTATGCCAACTGGCATGCAGGATCTTGGTTCCCTGACCAGGGATCAAGCCCTGGTCCCAGCAGTGAAAGTGCTGAGTCCTAACCACTGGACAACCAGGGAATTCCCAGATGAACACAGTTTAGAACTATAGATTCTGAGCTGCCTGAGGGTAGTTTTGCATTCAGTTTTGTACTGGCCTCCACCATGATTGCTCAATAAATTACTCTGAACTAAATTGAATCCAGAACAACACACAGAACTGCTTTCTTGCATTTTTTAGTGGCTGGCAGTTAAAAAATTTAGATACCAAAAGACACCATTTCCTAAGACAAGCATCTAATACTCATAAACCTCTAACACTATAGCTAAGACATATATGTTTTTTTAAAGTATGCTATACATTTCTAGAGAACATACTTTTATTTTTATTTATTTTATTGAGATATACCTGATATACTAGTTTCAGATACACAATATAATGATTTAATATATGTATATATTGCAAAGTGTATATTACAAAATAAAATAAGGGATCCACTGGAGAAGGGAATGGCAAACCACTCCAGTATACTAGCTCTGAGAACCCCATGAACAGTATAAAAAGACAAAAAGATATGACATTGAAAGATTCTCCAGGTTGGAAGGTATCAATATGTTACTACAAAAGAGCAGAAGACATCTACTAATAGGTCCGGAAAGAATGAAGCAGCTGGGCCAAAGCAGAAACAGTGCTCAGCTGTGGATCTGTCTGACAATGGAAGTAAAATCTGATGCTATAAAGAAAATTATTGTCTAGGTACCTGGAATGTTAGGTCCATGAATCCAGGCAAATTGGTAAAACTCTTAAAGAGATCTTACCAGACTACCGCTAAGTCTGTGTGCTGGTCAAGAAGTAACAGTTAGGGGACTCCCCTGGTGGTTCAGTGGCTAAGACTCTGTGCTCCTAACGTAGGGAGCATGGGTCCGACCCTTGGTCAGGAAACAAGATCCCACATGCCACAGCTAAGACCTAGCACAGCCAAATAAATAAATACATTTTATAAAAATAAAAAAGAAGCAATAGTTAGAACCTAGTATGGAATAATGGACTGGTTCAGCATTGGGAAAGGAATACATCAAGGCTGTTTATTGTCACCCTGTTTATACAATTTATACAAAGAGCACATCATGTGAAATGCCAGGCTAAATGAGTTATAAACTGAAATTAAGATTGCCAGGAGAAATATCAACAACCTCAGATATGTGGATGATACCGTTCTGATGGTAGAAAATGAAGAGGAACTAAAAAGCATCTTGATGAGGGTAAAGGAGGAGATTGAAAAAGCCGGCTTAAAATTCAACATTCTTTTAACTAAGATCATGGCATCTGGTCCCATCACTTCATGGCAAATAGAAAGGGAAAAGGTGGAAGCAGTGACAGGTTTCCTCTTTGGGGCTCTAAATCACTGTGGATGGTGACTGCAGCCATGAAATTAGAAGACAATTGCCTCTTGGCAGGAAAACTATAACATACCTACACAGTGTGTTAAAAAGCAAAGACATCACTTTGCTGACAAAGGTACATACAGTCAAGGCTATGGTCTTTCCAGTAGTTATGTACGGATGTGAGTGCTGGACAATAAAGAAGGCAGAGTGCCAAAGAATTGATGCTTTTGAACTGTAGTGCTGGAGAAAACTCTTCAGAATCCCTTGGAAACAAAAGAAATCAAATCAGTCAGTCTTAAAAGAAATCAACCCTGAATATTCACTGAAAGGATTGATCTGAAGCTAAAGCTCGATACTTAGGCCACCAAATGCAAAGAGCTGACTCATTGGAAAAGACCCTGATGCTGGGAAAGACTGAAGGCAGAAGAGGGTGACAGAAGGGGGGGTTGACAAGGAATTGAGATAAAGAAAATTATTGTCTAGGTACCTGGAATGTTAGGTCCATGAATCCAGGCAAATTGGTAAAACTCTTAAAGAGATCTTACCAGACTACCGCTAAGTCTGTGTGCTGGTCAAGAAGTAACAGTTAGGGGACTCCCCTGGTGGTTCAGTGGCTAAGACTCTGTGCTCCTAACGTAGGGAGCATGGGTCCGACCCTTGGTCAGGAAACAAGATCCCACATGCCACAGCTAAGACCTAGCACAGCCAAATAAATAAATACATTTTATAAAAATAAAAAAGAAGCAATAGTTAGAACCTAGTATGGAATAATGGACTGGTTCAGCATTGGGAAAGGAATACATCAAGGCTGTTTATTGTCACCCTGTTTATACAATTTATACAAAGAGCACATCATGTGAAATGCCAGGCTAAATGAGTTATAAACTGAAATTAAGATTGCCAGGAGAAATATCAACAACCTCAGATATGTGGATGATACCGTTCTGATGGTAGAAAATGAAGAGGAACTAAAAAGCATCTTGATGAGGGTAAAGGAGGAGATTGAAAAAGCCGGCTTAAAATTCAACATTCTTTTAACTAAGATCATGGCATCTGGTCCCATCACTTCATGGCAAATAGAAAGGGAAAAGGTGGAAGCAGTGACAGGTTTCCTCTTTGGGGCTCTAAATCACTGTGGATGGTGACTGCAGCCATGAAATTAGAAGACAATTGCCTCTTGGCAGGAAAACTATAACATACCTACACAGTGTGTTAAAAAGCAAAGACATCACTTTGCTGACAAAGGTACATACAGTCAAGGCTATGGTCTTTCCAGTAGTTATGTACGGATGTGAGTGCTGGACAATAAAGAAGGCAGAGTGCCAAAGAATTGATGCTTTTGAACTGTAGTGCTGGAGAAAACTCTTCAGAATCCCTTGGAAACAAAAGAAATCAAATCAGTCAGTCTTAAAAGAAATCAACCCTGAATATTCACTGAAAGGATTGATCTGAAGCTAAAGCTCCGATACTTAGGCCACCAAATGCAAAGAGCTGACTCATTGGAAAAGACCCTGATGCTGGGAAAGACTGAAGGCAGAAGAGGGTGACAGGATGAGATGGTTGGATGGCATCACTGATTCAATGGACATGAACTCGAGCAAATTCTAGGAGATGGTGAGGGACAGAGAAGCCCGGTGTGTTGCAGGCTTCTTAAGGAACTTCCTCTTATCCATCAAGATACATAGATGAACTGACAGTCAAAGAAGCCCTTACACCCAAAAGCTCTGGAACAACAGATTAAGTTACCCTACCCCCTTGGCTCTTCTTTTAGAAATAAACCATTGTTTTGTTTTGTTTTTTTAATAAAAAAAAAAAAATTCATGAGCTCCAAACCACAGCCCTGCCTCACTCTACCTCCAACTCACCCAACCCAAGTACACTAAATGACTCAATTCAACAGATATTTATTGAGTCCCAACTCTGTGCCAGGCACTGTTCTAGGCACTGATTACAGTAAGAACAATTACTGGTTCAAACCTAAATTCCTTTTTCTTCACAGTCATTTTCCTTCACACCCAGAATGTCCTGGGGATTGTCACCTGACACACCAAGTCTCTGCAACTTGCCTCAGGTCATAAATAATCCTCAGGAACTGGCTCTCTAATGTCCCTGTATTTACCAGGTGACCATGCCAGTGCCATCCATCTAGGATATCTGGATTAGTCTTCTGTCCATGGAATTCTTACATTCCTAAGAGAGTAAACATGACTCTAAGTTCTCCCCTAAGGAATCATGTTTTTCTCTCAGGACTCAAAATCAAACTTTTCAGCATACTGAGTTTTTGTTACCAGGCAGCTTCTCGGGCTTTGCAGCTCAAACACCTGGCACACTACCTGAACTTAGTAGGTGCTTGAATTGATGACTTGGTGAAAGAACAAAGTGAGTAAACAAATAAACCTAAGTGAGAGAGGTTAAACAGACACTTGAGATTGGGTATGGGTAAATCTCACTCATCTGAGTTTCTTTGTCCTTAAAACTGTGTCTCTGAGACATTTCCAAGCCTATAATAATCCCTAAATTGGTTTTTCTAAAGGATTCCATTTTCATTAGGACTTCATTATAGATAGATATATATAGCTAATCAATGGATAGATAGATATATAAATGTTATGTCATCATTAAAACAACTCAGAATGCTATCTATACGTTTTAAAATTCAATAGCAACTCCTCTAATATAGCGATCAACTGCATGAAGTGAGGCAAATAGAAAATAAATGAAAGTAACAGAGGAAAATATATAAGCAAGCTAAAAGTCATGGGGTAACTTTATGGATGAAGTTATTTCAGTCCAAATTGTCTCCAGGCATCAAACTTTCTCCTTTCACTCTTCTGGAGCAGTGGAGATGAAGGAATATGGTAAAGACAGGATATGAACAATAGAAGACTTTAGGCTCATCAAACTCCCTCTTACTCTGCTGACTCACTGTTTCTTCTGCTGGCAACCCAGGGAAGACAGCATTGTTTCGTATTCCACATGGCCCTATGAATTCAGTGTCTTGAGATGACGGCCTATGACTTAGGGTTTTTCTCCCAGTCCTGTAGGGACAGGCCAAACTACTGATATAAGCTGCCAGAATCTACTGTTCTCATGACCCTGTCCTGTCACTTAGCTGCACCCAATCTTTTTTCTTCTTGCTCCTTTCTCCCAGCCTTTTCTGAAGATTTACTACCCCTAACCCTGGACTCCAGTGGACCAGGGCAGCCAGCTCCTGAACTGTTGTCTTTTCTCTCTAAAATGTGTTTACAACACATTTCCATATTAATAACCTTGAATTCTCAGTAATTTGTCAGTGGTCTGATACCAGGATTGTATTCAATTCTTATGCCTTTTATTAAAAACAATTATCACAAACATGGTAGCCTGAAATGCCAGAGATGTATTCTTATATTTCCGGAGACCAGAAATCTAAAATTTCATTATCACTTGCCCAAAATCAAGATGTTGGTAAGGCCACACCTCCATAGAGGTTTTAGGGTAGAATCCATTTCTTGCCTCTTCTTACTTCTGGTGGCTGCTAACATTTGCTGGCTTGTGAGTATATCACTCCCATCTCTGACTCTGTGGTCACATTACCTCATCCTCATCTATATAATCTCCCTCTGCTTCTCTCTCATAAGGACACATGTGAAGGCATTTAGGGCTTACACAAATATTCAGGATAATCTCATATCAAGATCCTTAACTTTATCACATCCACAAAGATTCTTTTCCCAAATAAACTAACATTTATAGTATATAGAGCTTAGGAGGTAGATACCTTTTGGGGAGGAGGGGAAGTACGTTTTAGCCTAAGAACTTTCTTGTGTAATGTGGTTCCATGAGCAGCCCCAACCTCAAATCAAAAGTATTGTTCACTAGTGGGTGAAAGTATTATTCTGTTTGCATACCTATGGCTAAATATCACAATGATCTTGCACTGGAAAGTATATTAACCTAAGATGTCTCCTAATTATAAGGTCTGTTGTACTTCATGCCTGCTTCTCTTTTGTATGTTTTTTCATAGATGTTCAGATAAATAGTGGTATGTATTCCTTTCCTCACTGCAATAATCCATTATACATTCCCCATTCCCCTTTTCCTCTCTTGCATCCAAAATGTGGCTAATGAGAAATTAACAGGGTCAATGGGCTCATTCCTAAATTTGGCTTTTCTATTCCTCTTGAAGTAAAGCGCTGTGACTCACAATAGCAGATGTAATGTACATGCCTGCTACTTCTTTCACTCAAAAGATTTAAACAGGGCAGAGCTCAGGCCCAGATGGAGTCATAGCTCCCTTAAGAAAGTAAACTCCTCCCAACTTTCCTAGAGATGAAAACAGTGGCTTCTCCACCTTCCATCCTGAGAAAGCCCTGCTGGGGAGACCCGTACTGTGCTCATGTTTGTTCAGGTGGCTTGATATTCACCACAAGACATTCTTTCCCAAGTAGCCTCAAAGGACAGTTTCCTACTTCTGTGAAATATGTGGATTGAGTTTCTTTGAATGAAAAGGCACAGCATATTCAACCCACTTAGAGGAACTCATAAGCCTTCCACTGTGGGGAGTGTTGTAAGAACCAGCCAAAGGGTGCCACCCAAGCGTAACCAGAAAAGTGGTTTCTCACTTGAATCCAAATATGATTTTGGCTCTTTGGGGGGTGAATTTATGTTTCTTTCAACTTACAGCATTTTAGCCAAGAAACAAAGAACATGCTCTGTACTCTTTATAAGGACACATGTGAAGGCATTTAGGGCTTACACAAATATTCAGGATAATCTCATATCAAGATCCTTAACTTTATCACATCCACAAAGATTCTTTTCCCAAATAAACTAACATTTATAGTATATAGAGCTTAGGAGGTAGATACCTTTTGGGGAGGAGGGGAAGTACGTTTTAGCCTAAGAACTTTCTTGTGTAATGTGGTTCCATGAGCAGCCCCAACCTCAAATCAAAAGTATTGTTCACTAGTGGGTGAAAGTATTATTCTGTTTGCATACCTATGGCTAAATATCACAATGATCTTGCACTGGAAAGTATATTAACCTAAGATGTCTCCTAATTATAAGGTCTGTTGTACTTCATGCCTGCTTCTCTTTTGTATGTTTTTTCATAGATGTTCAGATAAATAGTGGTATGTATTCCTTTCCTCACTGCAATAATCCATTATACATTCCCCATTCCCCTTTTCCTCTCTTGCATCCAAAATGTGGCTAATGAGAAATTAACAGGGTCAATGGGCTCATTCCTAAATTTGGCTTTTCTATTCCTCTTGAAGTAAAGCGCTGTGACTCACAATAGCAGATGTAATGTACATGCCTGCTACTTCTTTCACTCAAAAGATTTAAACAGGGCAGAGCTCAGGCCCAGATGGAGTCATAGCTCCCTTAAGAAAGTAAACTCCTCCCAACTTTCCTAGAGATGAAAACAGTGGCTTCTCCACCTTCCATCCTGAGAAAGCCCTGCTGGGGAGACCCGTACTGTGCTCATGTTTGTTCAGGTGGCTTGATATTCACCACAAGACATTCTTTCCCAAGTAGCCTCAAAGGACAGTTTCCTACTTCTGTGAAATATGTGGATTGAGTTTCTTTGAATGAAAAGGCACAGCATATTCAACCCACTTAGAGGAACTCATAAGCCTTCCACTGTGGGGAGTGTTGTAAGAACCAGCCAAAGGGTGCCACCCAAGCGTAACCAGAAAAGTGGTTTCTCACTTGAATCCAAATATGATTTTGGCTCTTTGGGGGGTGAATTTATGTTTCTTTCAACTACAGCATTTGAGACAGACGAAGCTTCTTTAGCCAAGAAACAAAGAACATGCTCTGTACTCTTTATCAGTTCTCGTATGAGTTTTGAAATTCTCCCCATACTGTGCCGAGAAAGAAAATAAAAAATTTCCCTGGCTTTGTAAAAATCTGTTGCTTTTGGGAAATGTTCTTTTCTGATCAGTATGAAAATCTCAGTCTCTGACTAAAATAGTAGAAAATTAAAGTGATATGTTTTTCTCATCCTAAGCTTTTTAAAACCATAAGACATTCTTACAGTACAAATTGCTAAATTTGTTCAAAATCTAACAATAGCCTTACAAAAGCCTAGCACTCCTTATAGATGCACTGTAACCCATACTTCAAAGAAGGACTAATGAAGAAAGAAAATGCCCAAATCCTTAAGCAACAGAATAGTGTTTTATTTACATAGATATAATCTCTTCTATTTTTATTTTTCGGGGAGGGTAGGGAAGAGAGTGTTTCAGGCCAAGACGATACTGGAGATCAAGCCCAGCAAGCAGAAAGTGGTAAATGAGACTGAGCATGGATGTATTTAGCTGTCTGCTATAGCAACCCCATCATCAGAATAACAAAGCTTGTCCTCTATGAATTGAGGGAACAATTATTCTTTCTGCTGTTTCCAAATTTGTTTCTGCATCACAACCATCAGAATAAATAATCAATAACTCCACAAATATTTATTAAGTCACTGGAAGAGCCATTGGGAGAAAATTCTGGTTTTCAAAAGTTGATCAGAATTCAAAACTTCTTTCTTTGCTCTCTTTGGCTCTGGCAAGTTTGGATGGAGCTCTAGTTTCTTGGCTGATGGCTTTAATTTTAACCTCAGATAAGCCTCTTTCAAAGGGAGATCACTCACTTTCCTTATATTTGAAACGTGTGTGCATGTTTGCATATGTATGTATTTTACTTCAGTTACTTTCTTTTGGGATATTGGGCTAAGAGAAAGAAATGATCACATGACATTCAAGGAAAGTTGGCCAACATTCCTTGCTTCTAAATCTACTGATACTCACTAGTTTACTACTTACATCTACCTAAAAAACTCTCATAGTACTCTGCACATATCTTCCTTATGACTTCAATTTTCCCCCAAATTTATTTCCTTACCATTGGGAAAAAAAAACCTCATTATTCAGCTTAGATACTACATCTTCTAGGAAAAACTTACCTAATCCTAGCCACCACTCAATGACACAGGCAGGCTGGACGCATCTCTACACTACCATGAAAATATCTGTACCACTCTAACACCAAACTTACTACAGCATGTTGTAAATGCAGGTTGACTTGTTTGGCTTTCCCATTAAAAAGTATCATATACCCAGTGTCCAGCAAAGAGCTGATATTCAGTAAGTACTCCTTAAACTGCACTGTTTAAAATATTTTTTTCTTTCCCATTCTTAAGAATTTATGGACCCTAAAAACTTACAAAAGGTGTTCATCAGTAGCATGTGTTTATAGTCCAATTTGTAAAAGGATTTCTCTTTTCCTAGACTAGGCTAGACAGAAATGTTCATCTTCAGTTATAGAGAGGGCTATTCTTATAGCTAAGATAATCTGAATGTTGGTTTCTACATGCTGTGCCTCTGGCACTTCTGAAAGAAACACTGTTCGTAAATTGACTGCAGGGATTTAGGGTTTCACTGAACCATGATGCAGGCTTTCGTGGCTAGACTTTTGCATATTTGCTTGCCACCAGAGTTTGGTCTCCAGAATAAAGCAAGATTAAAAGAAAATTAACTCATAATTGCTTTCCCAGCAGATTTTGTTGCCCACATGGGATTATACACAGGATAGTCAATTTCCCCAGAGCCATAATCAATGGTCTCAAATTCCCCAGCCTAGGCTGATGAACACAAATCAAGAATCCAAATACCGGGCTTCCCTGGTGGTCCAGTGGGTAAAGAGTCCACCTTGCAGTGCAGGGGGTGCCAGTTCATCCCTGGCCTGGGAAGAGCCCAGGTGTCATGGAGCAGCTGGACTGGTGTGTCCAATTAGGAGCCTGCGCTCTGCAGCACATGTGCCCAGAGCTGGTGCTCTTCAGGATATTGGGCTAAGAGAAAGAAATGATCACATGACATTCAAGGAAAGTTGGCCAACATTCCTTGCTTCTAACTAGTTTACTACTTACATCTACCTAAAAAACTCTCATAGTACTCTGCACATATCTTCCTTATGACTTCAATTTTCCCCCAAATTTATTTCCTTACCATTGGGGAAAAGAGACCTCATTATTCAGCTTAGATACTACATCTTCTAGGAAAAACTTACCTAATCCTAGCCACCACTCAATGACACAGGCAGGCTGGACGCATCTCTACACTACCATGAAAATATCTGTACCACTCTAACACCAAACTTACTACAGCATGTTGTAAATGCAGGTTGACTTGTTTGGCTTTCCCATTAAAAAGTATCATATACCCAGTGTCCAGCAAAGAGCTGATATTCAGTAAGTACTCCTTAAACTGCACTGTTTAAAATATTTTTTTCTTTCCCATTCTTAAGAATTTATGGACCCTAAAAACTTACAAAAGGTGTTCATCAGTAGCATGTGTTTATAGTCCAATTTGTAAAAGGATTTCTCTTTTCCTAGACTAGGCTAGACAGAAATGTTCATCTTCAGTTATAGAGAGGGCTATTCTTATAGCTAAGATAATCTGAATGTTGGTTTCTACATGCTGTGCCTCTGGCACTTCTGAAAGAAACACTGTTCGTAAATTGACTGCAGGGATTTAGGGTTTCACTGAACCATGATGCAGGCTTTCGTGGCTAGACTTTTGCATATTTGCTTGCCACCAGAGTTTGGTCTCCAGAATAAAGCAAGATTAAAAGAAAATTAACTCATAATTGCTTTCCCAGCAGATTTTGTTGCCCACATGGGATTATACACAGGATAGTCAATTTCCCCAGAGCCATAATCAATGGTCTCAAATTCCCCAGCCTAGGCTGATGAACACAAATCAAGAATCCAAATACCGGGCTTCCCTGGTGGTCCAGTGGGTAAAGAGTCCACCTTGCAGTGCAGGGGGTGCCAGTTCATCCCTGGCCTGGGAAGAGCCCAGGTGTCATGGAGCAGCTGGACTGGTGTGTCCAATTAGGAGCCTGCGCTCTGCAGCACATGTGCCCAGAGCTGGTGCTCTTCAACAAGAGAGGCCACTGCAATGGGAGGCCCGCACAGGCCAAAGAATAAAAAGATGGATGAAAAAAAAATAAATAAGTAATCAATAAAAAGAGGTCAAAAATTTAAAAAAAAAAAAAAAGAATCCAAATACCTTTTTTCCTAAGAGCTAAAGCTTTTCAATGAGATGTTCACAGACACACATTATTATTGTAGAAGGAAGGGAGGGGGAGAGATAAAGAAAGAGGGAGAGAAAAAAGACAGAAGGGAGAGAGAAAGGAAGGAAGGAAGGGAAAAGAATTAATTCTCAAGGAATTCAAGGTTGCATGACTGAAAAGGGAACTTAAAAATTTCAAGTCTATATGTTCATAACTGAGGTCCTACTAGATGTAGAATGTGTGCACACTGCTTATTCCAATGGACATCTTAGGTAAAGGAGTTCATCTGGCTTTACATTTAATAAAATGATCTTCCAGGGTACTAAAGCTTCCCTGGTGACTCAGACAGTAAAGAATCTGCCTGCAGTGCAGAAGACCTGGGTTCAATCCCTGGGCTGGGAAGATCCCCTGGAGAAGGGAAAGGCAACCCACTGCAGTATTCTTGCCTGGAGAATTCCATGGACTAAGGAGTCTGACAGGCTACAGTCCAGGAGGTTGCAAAGAGTCAGACACGACCAAGTGACTAACACACACGAAGATAAGACATGAGAAGTTATCACTGAGCTTTCAAAAGTGTACAATGACCTGATTTTAAATCAAATGAAAAATTTCATTTCAGATCAAATCAGTAAAAATCTGGATAAAGGCCAGAAAAAAGTAACAAAACAAACATATGAGAAGAAGTAATTAATCATGAAGTTGAGGTCCAGAAAGAATAGTGAAAAGTCACTTCCCTCTGCCTATAGCCTCCAGTCAAACCCTTTTAAAACCCCATCTTGAGGTAAATGTATATAACAGTGGCTCCCAGGCATGAACCACAAACCTCTGGGTGGCAAGGCTCAGAATTATTAAGAGAGGTCAAAGAATCCACATGAGCAACAAACGTTAGTTGGGGCTGACTAAACTGTATGTGTAACACAGATACAAAAGTACCCTTTTAAAGCTATATTTAGATACTGATTTCAAAGCATTACTGACCATAGAAGTTCTCTTCCCGCAGGTGGTTTTTCAAACAACAGACACTAAAGTGAACATTACACTGGAGACATATCATGATAAGTGGGCTTTTTAAATTTACTTTTTATAAAGGAATAACATCCACACAGGTGATTTTTGACATTAAAACTTTAGAAATTATTGTTCTACACATTTTTATCATCAATCCAAAAAAACATTGGCACAATCTACTTATTCAGTTGATTCTAAACTAATCTAATCTTATCCTCATAGGCTAGAAGAACCTCCAACAGTCTTTCCTGCTACAATTTTAAGTGAGCCTAATTAATTGTTCCTTTCTTAAGTTAAAGATGCTTACTACAACTCTTTATATAGTCAATGACTATTAGCATTTATTCCAGGTACCTATTCTTTAGGCTAGCTAACCCAAATATCCCCACATAGAGTTATATCTCAACATTTACATTGCTATTCTCTTTTCTCCAGAATAGCACAGTCCAATAGACTTTCTGCAATGATGGTAATGTTCTAAATCTCTGTTGTCCAAATACAGTAGCAACTAGCCACATGTGACAACTGATCATTTAAAATTTAGCCAGTAAGACTGAGGAGCTGAATTTTTAAATTTTCATTAATTTATATTCAAATTTAATTGACTAAGAGTCTGACGTACGCAGAAAGTCAGACACGACCAAGTGACTAACACACACGAAGATAAGACATGAGAAGTTATCACTGAGCTTTCAAAAGTGTACAATGACCTGATTTTAAATCAAATGAAAAATTTCATTTCAGATCAAATCAGTAAAAATCTGGATAAAGGCCAGAAAAAAGTAACAAAACAAACATATGAGAAGAAGTAATTAATCATGAAGTTGAGGTCCAGAAAGAATAGTGAAAAGTCACTTCCCTCTGCCTATAGCCTCCAGTCAAACCCTTTTAAAACCCCATCTTGAGGTAAATGTATATAACAGTGGCTCCCAGGCATGAACCACAAACCTCTGGGTGGCAAGGCTCAGAATTATTAAGAGAGGTCAAAGAATCCACATGAGCAACAAACGTTAGTTGGGGCTGACTAAACTGTATGTGTAACACAGATACAAAAGTACCCTTTTAAAGCTATATTTAGATACTGATTTCAAAGCATTACTGACCATAGAAGTTCTCTTCCCGCAGGTGGTTTTTCAAACAACAGACACTAAAGTGAACATTACACTGGAGACATATCATGATAAGTGGGCTTTTTAAATTTACTTTTTATAAAGGAATAACATCCACACAGGTGATTTTTGACATTAAAACTTTAGAAATTATTGTTCTACACATTTTTATCATCAATCCAAAAAAACATTGGCACAATCTACTTATTCAGTTGATTCTAAACTAATCTAATCTTATCCTCATAGGCTAGAAGAACCTCCAACAGTCTTTCCTGCTACAATTTTAAGTGAGCCTAATTAATTGTTCCTTTCTTAAGTTAAAGATGCTTACTACAACTCTTTATATAGTCAATGACTATTAGCATTTATTCCAGGTACCTATTCTTTAGGCTAGCTAACCCAAATATCCCCACATAGAGTTATATCTCAACATTTACATTGCTATTCTCTTTTCTCCAGAATAGCACAGTCCAATAGACTTTCTGCAATGATGGTAATGTTCTAAATCTCTGTTGTCCAAATACAGTAGCAACTAGCCACATGTGACAACTGATCATTTAAAATTTAGCCAGTAAGACTGAGGAGCTGAATTTTTAAATTTTCATTAATTTATATTCAAATTTAAATAAACACATATGACCAGTGGCTAGCACACTGGATGATACATTTTTGGACAGTATTAATTTCCTAATTGTCTAATTTTATTCTAATATCCCCCAATTGCAGAAAATAGCCCAATAAGGACCTAAGTAATTTCAAAAGCTGGGCTTTTTTATCTGACATATAGCAGCACCATGATACCAGTGGGGGCAATGACATGAGAGCATATTAGATTTATAAACAAAGCCGAATAAAATAAAAGCATTATCCTGCATGTGTATGAATGCTGCTCAGTTGCATCCAACTCTTGACCAAGCCTAATGTAAAAAAGCCTGGATAAAACTGTGCAGCTCCTGAGACAGTCACCTATGTTCTTGGAAAATAATATATCCAAAGGCCTCAGAGGTTCACATGTATAGGCAAAGACCTCCACATACTTTCTCAAAAATAGTAATGAATTTATCTTGATATCGAGATTCTTTCTCTTTAAGTTGGATTAGTCTGAATGGATGTCTTACTGAGTTGCTCAGAGACTGACCACTGTGGAGTTTCATTCAGCTAATAAATACTCTCATGTTGACACTGAATCGTTAAAAATATCATTGCCAAGTAAGTATGAACTCACTTAATGGCAATCTAATTTAAACCGAGTTTTTTCCAGGAATTAAGGCACAGAAACAAACCTGTAATTTATATTAATAGAAATTGCTTAGGTCTGTTGTGACTGATTCAGTTGATTCTAAACTAATCTAATCTTATCCTCATAGGCTCTTTTTAAATTTAAGTGAGCCTAATTAATTGTTCCTTTCTTAAGTTAAAGATGCTTACTACAACTCTTTATATAGTCAATGACTATTAGCATTTATTCCAGGTACCTATTCTTTAGGCTAGCTAACCCAAATATCCCCACATAGAGTTATATCTCAACATTTACATTGCTATTCTCTTTTCTCCAGAATAGCACAGTCCAATAGACTTTCTGCAATGATGGTAATGTTCTAAATCTCTGTTGTCCAAATACAGTAGCAACTAGCCACATGTGACAACTGATCATTTAAAATTTAGCCAGTAAGACTGAGGAGCTGAATTTTTAAATTTTCATTAATTTATATTCAAATTTAAATAAACACATATGACCAGTGGCTAGCACACTGGATGATACATTTTTGGACAGTATTAATTTCCTAATTGTCTAATTTTATTCTAATATCCCCCAATTGCAGAAAATAGCCCAATAAGGACCTAAGTAATTTCAAAAGCTGGGCTTTTTTATCTGACATATAGCAGCACCATGATACCAGTGGGGGCAATGACATGAGAGCATATTAGATTTATAAACAAAGCCGAATAAAATAAAAGCATTATCCTGCATGTGTATGAATGCTGCTCAGTTGCATCCAACTCTTGACCAAGCCTAATGTAAAAAAGCCTGGATAAAACTGTGCAGCTCCTGAGACAGTCACCTATGTTCTTGGAAAATAATATATCCAAAGGCCTCAGAGGTTCACATGTATAGGCAAAGACCTCCACATACTTTCTCAAAAATAGTAATGAATTTATCTTGATATCGAGATTCTTTCTCTTTAAGTTGGATTAGTCTGAATGGATGTCTTACTGAGTTGCTCAGAGACTGACCACTGTGGAGTTTCATTCAGCTAATAAATACTCTCATGTTGACACTGAATCGTTAAAAATATCATTGCCAAGTAAGTATGAACTCACTTAATGGCAATCTAATTTAAACCGAGTTTTTTCCAGGAATTAAGGCACAGAAACAAACCTGTAATTTATATTAATAGAAATTGCTTAGGTCTGTTTGAGGTGCTGGAAGAATACTACAAGGTGATGTAAGATCCAGTCCCCAATCTAAAATAACTTAAACATACTGTATTTCACACTGATTATCAAGGAGATAAAGAATTTTCTTTTATTTCTCTTTTTTGTTGTCCAATTGTGCCACATTCCTTCAGTTTATACTGATGCATCTTGTGAAATTTCTGGAATGCTGAGTGAATTTGATTGTATGATAATACCTGAACTTCCTAGCATTTCTGGTTCCCTAAAATTCTGTTGTTAAAATCTACTACAGGGGCCTCCCTGGTGGTCCAGTGGGTAAAGAGTTCACCTTGCAATGCAAGGGGCACCAGTTCGATCCCTGGCCCAGGAAGATTTGACATGCCAAGGAGTGGCTGGACTGGTGTGTCCAATTAGGAGCCAGCATTCTGGAGCACATGTGCCCAGAGCCAGTGCTTTGTAACGGGAAAAGCCACTGCGATGAGAGGCCCACACAGGCCAAAGAATAAAGATGGATGAAAATGGATGGATGGAAAACCAATGAAACGAGGCCAAAAATTTTTTAAAAAGGAAAAAAAAACCCTACTATGATTTAATATCCATAAATTATCTCCAACCTCCCAAAATTATTATTATTCTCCTATATTAAATAAACTTTATCTTGAAAAGCTTAAGAGCATCCTCTTTATTAACTTTACAGAAGAACTACAACACTATGACTTGGTGCTCAAACTTCCATTCGTATTCTCTAAGCTCCAGTCTCACCTTATCATTTTTTGAAATCAATAAAACAGTGGCAATACCATTAAAATTGTACTGCAGTGAATAATAATTCTAAAATGTTCTACTTTAGAGACGTAAATTTTGTAGACTACTAGTAACTAACATTTGCTTAGCACTTTATAGTCTGCAAAATCTCACTCGGTCTTCATACAATCCCAAGTGTTCTCATTGTCAATTTTCACAATGTAAGACTACAGTTTAGCAGTGAAGGAGCTTCTCTAAGAAAATGTGTGAAGTAAGATCTAGAGCAATACTTAGGATGTTGTGTGTAGTGGAACTTGGTTTACTATATAACAAGAAACAATGAATACTTCATACTCTTCTTGTAAACTCAAAAAGCACATTATCATATTTAAACCTTAGATAAGTCCTGTACTTTATTATTTTTTTAATCTGTTTAACTGCTTTAATCCAAACATTTTCCAAATCTAGGTAGCCAGAGATATTCTTTTTATTTTTTAACAAAACCATTTATCATTTTACTGAATACCCTTTGAAAAAAATACTGAGCCAACAAAATGTCCCCCAAATATCAAAAATGACAGAAAATTAAAACTTCTTAACTCATACATCTTTGGGATGGAACTCCCCACAGGACACCACTCTCTAAATATTCTCCTCCCTAAATACCCTCTTCTCTAAAAATCCCTAGTTACTGTGTCTGCATTGTACCTGTGGCCAGAGTATAAAGCTAAAACTGTAATTGTTTAATGATTAATCAAAAAACATTACAAATATGTGTTTGTTCCCATAGGTAAAGGCCAAGAAGCTAATACAGAGTTATAATTATGTAAGTAATGTCTCCCACCTTGCATACTGGTCTGGCAGAGCTTCTCCTTAAGCCTGCATTTCCAAAGCTCTAGGCATTTTTTCAGCCTACAGGGCTGAACTCCTTGATGTCTCCAAGGGTTTTTCACAAGGAAGCTTCTGCTTCAAGCAGAACCAACAGACCTCTTCTTGCTTCTTCTAAGCCCTCAGCCTGGTCCTTTCCCCATACTTTCATCAACTTCATAAATTGGTCCAATTAGCATAATTGTCATAAAAGATAACAGACTCAATAATCTCAAGATGTATCACTTCCTAAATCAGGAATAAGAACAAAAAAAAATCAACAGAGGACCACCAAATGTCACAGCCTTTCAAGAGAAGCTTTTAAGAAAAGCAAAGTGAAGGGCAGCTGGGGTAATCTGGAAGCTGGCCCAGAATGCTTATGCTTAAGAATAGGCATATCCTAAAGGCAACGATCATCACCATCAATTAGAAAAGCACTCCAGCCTGGCCCTCACCCACTTCATCTCAACTTCAATCTTTTTCTCTTTATGAGTAGAATTTTATCATGGGAATTAAAACCTTTGAACCTGCCAGAAACAGTTCATCAAGGCTATCTATGCAGTCAGCAAGAGACTACCTAAATCTTGCTTTCAATTTGTAGTATTAGCACCTTAGTTTCATGGGGTCAGCCTTTGCCCTTGCTGCTCTCTGTTCATGACAGGCCTCTCCTGCCTTGGCCCAGAATTTCCCAGCATTTAGAAACTTCAGTTATTGTTTGAGACCTGACTACATCCCCTCTGTCTACCTCTCCTGTATCTGTAAGCCCCATTTTTCTCTGGAAAGCAAAATAAAGGGCTGGGCCAGTTGAGTGGTGGCCCAAAACAATAACCCATAAAGGGGGCTTTCACTATTGAATAAAATGGCACCATGGTAACACATAAATTTATCTTGCTCATCAAAGTTGATGGTACACTTGAACAACAACAACAACAAATTATAGCTGGTAATAATCCTCTTTTAGGTAAATAAATGTTTTTAAAAATTTTTTTAAGTATGTGTTTTAAGGACATCAAATTATTAGATTTCCCATGATTCTCAACTGGCTTGGTGTGGGTCTATTTTGTTCCAGTCCAACCACTATGTAATTAGTTGCATATCTGCCTGTATCATTTTTATATGTACATTCACCAGAACTTAAGCACAATGCTTTGCACGTGTTCAGTGTTAAATAAAAGTATGTTAGATTGAACAAATTGGTGGTCTTTCTCCCTCTCAACTGTAAGCTATGTCCTAACAGAAACTGGAAAAGAAGGCTAGAAATATCCTCCATTTTAACAAGCTATTTAGTTACCTTAACTCTCTCAAGGTTTGAAAAAAGCCAAAAAGCAAACTGAAAGAGATAAACCATTTCCCTTTGTAAGCCTAACTTGTGCCTGCCTGAGAGACACTGCTATGTGGGAGAAGGAAGTAGAAGAGAGGTCATTTAGCAGAGTCGATGAAATACACAACTCTCCCATTCCTGCCATGTTGAATATTGACTAAATGGTCTCTTTATTTGTTTTATAATTTTCTAAACCATTACACACACTCACTCCCAATGCCAACACAAATAATTTCATTTGGTCACTTTCAAGATTTGCCACCGGACTCTACCTCCATTAACATAAGGAAACCGAAGGTGAATAGCCAACATAGTAAATGGGTTTAGAAGTAAATTCATCCATCTGGTTATTTCCTCCACCATTCTTACTCTGTTGCCACCTCACCATACCATAAACACACACAACACACACACCAATGAAATGATGACATGAAATAAATCCATTTCTATTACACAGAAAATTCATTTCTACCTCTTAGGCTTCTTACAATATGTTCTTTGAACTTAGTTGGACCTAAATTCTATCTCATCTATAAAATGGAATTAGTTCCTGCCCTATTCTGTTATATTCCCACTTTTTTGAGGTTCAAGAAGAATGGTATGTATGAGCTTTAAGTCAAAAGCCTAATACAAAAAAAATATTATTGACTTTTGCCTTCCCAAATTCATCAGAATCCCAGTAATGAACCAGCTGCTTAATAAAAGTAAAAGAAGCAAGCAAACAAACAGTGCAACTGTTATTAAAATACTTAACTGTCCATACTCAACTCAAGCATCACCTTGTCTGGAGGTCCATCCCTGACTTGCCACCCCATGTCATTCTTTCTTCTGACAGAACATACTTGTCCCTACTGCTATTGCTTCTGCATCTTATAGTTACTTCTTTGTTCCACATATCCTAGGGAATTATAATTATTTCCTTGTCTGTAACCTCACCTGAACAATAGCGTTGATTTTTTGCACAAAAATTGCTTTGCACGTGTTCAGTGTTAAATAAAAGTATGTTAGATTGAACAAATTGGTGGTCTTTCTCCCTCTCAACTGTAAGCTATGTCCTAACAGAAACTGGAAAAGAAGGCTAGAAATATCCTCCATTTTAACAAGCTATTTAGTTACCTTAACTCTCTCAAGGTTTGAAAAAAGCCAAAAAGCAAACTGAAAGAGATAAACCATTTCCCTTTGTAAGCCTAACTTGTGCCTGCCTGAGAGACACTGCTATGTGGGAGAAGGAAGTAGAAGAGAGGTCATTTAGCAGAGTCGATGAAATACACAACTCTCCCATTCCTGCCATGTTGAATATTGACTAAATGGTCTCTTTATTTGTTTTATAATTTTCTAAACCATTACACACACTCACTCCCAATGCCAACACAAATAATTTCATTTGGTCACTTTCAAGATTTGCCACCGGACTCTACCTCCATTAACATAAGGAAACCGAAGGTGAATAGCCAACATAGTAAATGGGTTTAGAAGTAAATTCATCCATCTGGTTATTTCCTCCACCATTCTTACTCTGTTGCCACCTCACCATACCATAAACACACAAAACACACACACCAATGAAATGATGACATGAAATAAATCCATTTCTATTACACAGAAAATTCATTTCTACCTCTTAGGCTTCTTACAATATGTTCTTTGAACTTAGTTGGACCTAAATTCTATCTCATCTATAAAATGGAATTAGTTCCTGCCCTATTCTGTTATATTCCCACTTTTTTGAGGTTCAAGAAGAATGGTATGTATGAGCTTTAAGTCAAAAGCCTAATACAAAAAAAATATTATTGACTTTTGCCTTCCCAAATTCATCAGAATCCCAGTAATGAACCAGCTGCTTAATAAAAGTAAAAGAAGCAAGCAAACAAACAGTGCAACTGTTATTAAAATACTTAACTGTCCATACTCAACTCAAGCATCACCTTGTCTGGAGGTCCATCCCTGACTTGCCACCCCATGTCATTCTTTCTTCTGACAGAACATACTTGTCCCTACTGCTATTGCTTCTGCATCTTATAGTTACTTCTTTGTTCCACATATCCTAGGGAATTATAATTATTTCCTTGTCTGTAACCTCACCTGACTGTAAGCTCATTAAGGGTTGGAGCTGTGTCTGTAATCCACCCTTGACCTCACTGTGCCCAGAAAATTAATCCTACTGTAGGTATCTTAAAAGGTGAGAGGAATACAAAGCCTCCTGACCTGCACTCTTTTCTCAGTTCTGCATCTCACCAATGCCATGATCTTGGAAAAATCCCTTTTATTCTATGAAACAGGAACATCAGACAAAACCAAGTTTGCCAACTGCTGCCCTACCAGCCCAATCTAGTCCCCAGACATGTCTGCATAGTTTTGTCATCTGTAGTGTTAAAAATAAATTTCAATTAACCATGAACATACAGATATCAGAAAGCATCACATGAAATTAGAACTTTCAGCTTCTCTTCAGAAAATGATACGATCTCATAACACTAGCAACTCCCTACAGCAACAGTCTGCGGAGCTGGTTGGTGGTTGCTAAGACAGGTTAGGAGCTGTCCAGGTCACCATGGTCCCTATTACTTACTGCTTACTCGTTGCCCAGTCACTCGTTTAAATTACTTGCCTCAATCCTTACATTCACTTGATTAGAGTTTTCTAAAGGCATGTTAGCTCTTACAACACCATTCTTGGTCTCTAGGAATCCTCCCCCAACCAGACACACAAGCACATGCACACATGCACATTTCCTCTCATGGAGACAAAAATCTCTGAGGCCTTCACCCTACTGCCATCATACTACTCACCATCCTTGCTTTAGGCTGATGTCCCTTGGCAATTAATGAATGAAAGGAATGGACATCAAATAGAGGGAAAAAATAGGAAGGCGGAGAAAGAGAGGGAAGTTTGAGCTACAAATAGTGCAACCAGAGGCATTATGATATCATGTGAGGAAAATTAGATAGTTTTACAGTGCCAGATTTTCCACAGAGAAAAGCAATCATTTTGTCTATGATCCTGGAAACACACCTAATAGCTGATGTGAAAAACAGGAGGTTAATCATCAGAAATTATTGTGGCTTTGGGTGTCACTCCCACTGGGGTTCTCTCTCTCCTGCTCCCCATGGCCCTCTTGCAAGGAACTGCAACTAGCAATTTGAAATTTACACACCTTCCCAGCTGGGCTGCCCCCATTTGTAGCACATCCATAACCTCCCACGGCAAAGCTGCCATTACTTACAGTATAATCACTGGCACAGCGGGTGCAGAGAGGAGGAAGAGAGCTAGGTACATATTACTAAGAAGCCTGATGAGTCCAACCTACTGCTTGTCTCCAACAAGTTTTGCCCCAGGAAATTTAAAATAGCACATCTCAGTGTGCATGGCATGCATCTGCTATACAAATGTGGTATTTGATTGGGCAGATCAACAACAGCTCAGCCTGCATTTTATCAAAACAAAACCAAAAAAGTTTGCCAACTGCTGCCCTACCAGCCCAATCTAGTCCCCAGACATGTCTGCATAGTTTTGTCATCTGTAGTGTTAAAAATAAATTTCAATTAACCATGAACATACAGATATCAGAAAGCATCACATGAAATTAGAACTTTCAGCTTCTCTTCAGAAAATGATACGATCTCATAACACTAGCAACTCCCTACAGCAACAGTCTGCGGAGCTGGTTGGTGGTTGCTAAGACAGGTTAGGAGCTGTCCAGGTCACCATGGTCCCTATTACTTACTGCTTACTCGTTGCCCAGTCACTCGTTTAAATTACTTGCCTCAATCCTTACATTCACTTGATTAGAGTTTTCTAAAGGCATGTTAGCTCTTACAACACCATTCTTGGTCTCTAGGAATCCTCCCCCAACCAGACACACAAGCACATGCACACATGCACATTTCCTCTCATGGAGACAAAAATCTCTGAGGCCTTCACCCTACTGCCATCATACTACTCACCATCCTTGCTTTAGGCTGATGTCCCTTGGCAATTAATGAATGAAAGGAATGGACATCAAATAGAGGGAAAAAATAGGAAGGCGGAGAAAGAGAGGGAAGTTTGAGCTACAAATAGTGCAACCAGAGGCATTATGATATCATGTGAGGAAAATTAGATAGTTTTACAGTGCCAGATTTTCCACAGAGAAAAGCAATCATTTTGTCTATGATCCTGGAAACACACCTAATAGCTGATGTGAAAAACAGGAGGTTAATCATCAGAAATTATTGTGGCTTTGGGTGTCACTCCCACTGGGGTTCTCTCTCTCCTGCTCCCCATGGCCCTCTTGCAAGGAACTGCAACTAGCAATTTGAAATTTACACACCTTCCCAGCTGGGCTGCCCCCATTTGTAGCACATCCATAACCTCCCACGGCAAAGCTGCCATTACTTACAGTATAATCACTGGCACAGCGGGTGCAGAGAGGAGGAAGAGAGCTAGGTACATATTACTAAGAAGCCTGATGAGTCCAACCTACTGCTTGTCTCCAACAAGTTTTGCCCCAGGAAATTTAAAATAGCACATCTCAGTGTGCATGGCATGCATCTGCTATACAAATGTGGTATTTGATTGGGCAGATCAACAACAGCTCAGCCTGCATTTTATCTCCAATTTCCTTTATATTCTGACTAGATCAGTTAGAGTACAGAGACCAACAAAAACTCTGCTTTCAGTCAGCTACTTACAATACTAGCTGCATCCTCAAATTCCCAGGTTTTCTTCCTTTGCAAGATCTTCAAGTTGGTGATTTTAAAAAAAGTTTATTAAACATGCTCCATATTAATATTCTTATCTCACACCACGGTTTTTTGAGACTAATTCATCAGTTAATGAAAACCAGAAGTCTTATTTTATAAATATTTTTATTAGAATCTATGTTTGTGGTTGAAAGATTTTAGTAAGAAACGCAATAGTAAGCACAAATTGCTGACTGCTCCACTCTCTCCCAAAATATTCAAAACAATCTAAGTGCAATTTCAGTCAGTTTCTCTATCCTTTGAACATTGTTCTCAAAGGTAATATGTCTGGGAAGATAGCATGGATAATAGCAATCCATTAACCACACCTGAAAAACAAGCAAGAGTAGAGTTAGAGTGTACACACTAATGACAATTTTATCCACACCTTTTTTCTATATAGAGAATAATGTTCATCCACATCCAGAGTGTGGAATAATATGTATGTGCTTAGAATTCAAGAAAGCAAAGAATTCTAGTTCTGACTCCACAATCTAGAATTGTGACTCTCTGTAAATTTTAATTCTATTTAATACTGATTCTCAAATTTTAATATGTACATTAATAAACTTTAAAAGTATCATTCTGATGTGAAAAACAGGAGGTTAATCATCAGAAATTATTGTGGCTTTGGGTGTCACTCCCACTGGGGTTCTCTCTCTCCTGCTCCCCATGGCCCTCTTGCAAGGAACTGCAACTAGCAATTTGAAATTTACACACCTTCCCAGCTGGGCTGCCCCCATTTGTAGCACATCCATAACCTCCCACGGCAAAGCTGCCATTACTTACAGTATAATCACTGGCACAGCGGGTGCAGAGAGGAGGAAGAGAGCTAGGTACATATTACTAAGAAGCCTGATGAGTCCAACCTACTGCTTGTCTCCAACAAGTTTTGCCCCAGGAAATTTAAAATAGCACATCTCAGTGTGCATGGCATGCATCTGCTATACAAATGTGGTATTTGATTGGGCAGATCAACAACAGCTCAGCCTGCATTTTATCTCCAATTTCCTTTATATTCTGACTAGATCAGTTAGAGTACAGAGACCAACAAAAACTCTGCTTTCAGTCAGCTACTTACAATACTAGCTGCATCCTCAAATTCCCAGGTTTTCTTCCTTTGCAAGATCTTCAAGTTGGTGATTTTAAAAAAAGTTTATTAAACATGCTCCATATTAATATTCTTATCTCACACCACGGTTTTTTGAGACTAATTCATCAGTTAATGAAAACCAGAAGTCTTATTTTATAAATATTTTTATTAGAATCTATGTTTGTGGTTGAAAGATTTTAGTAAGAAACGCAATAGTAAGCACAAATTGCTGACTGCTCCACTCTCTCCCAAAATATTCAAAACAATCTAAGTGCAATTTCAGTCAGTTTCTCTATCCTTTGAACATTGTTCTCAAAGGTAATATGTCTGGGAAGATAGCATGGATAATAGCAATCCATTAACCACACCTGAAAAACAAGCAAGAGTAGAGTTAGAGTGTACACACTAATGACAATTTTATCCACACCTTTTTTTTCTATATAGAGAATAATGTTCATCCACATCCAGAGTGTGGAATAATATGTATGTGCTTAGAATTCAAGAAAGCAAAGAATTCTAGTTCTGACTCCACAATCTAGAATTGTGACTCTCTGTAAATTTCTTAACATCTCTGAAATAACCTCTAAAGTACTGATTCTCAAATTTTAATATGTACATTAATAACTTAAATATCTTGTTAAAATGCACATTCTAAGTCATTAGATTCAGAGTGGACCTGACATTCTGTGATCTTAACAAGTTCTCAGATGATGTCGGTAACTGTTGGTCCAAAACCACACTCCAAGGATAAGATTCTGAAGCGCTAGTTCTAAAATTTGGCTGCACACTGGATTACCTGGGGAGATTAAAAAATATATCAATACCTGGTGCCACCCCCAGGATCTGATTTAATGGCTACTTAACAGCTATGTTTGGGGATGGGAAGTTTTTAAAGTTCTCCAAATGAGTATATAATGCACAGCAAAGTTTGAGAACCTCTGCTCTGTTCCTTAAAAGTCTAAAACTTTATTTCTTCATTGCTTTTTGATCTTTATTTCTTAAGTCATATTTTTACTGTTCAGTTGCTCAGCTATGTCATGGAGACTCTTTGCAACCCCATGGACCACAACACACTAGGATTTCCTGTCCTTCACCATCTCCCAGAGTTTGCTCAAACTCGTGTCCACTGAGGTGGTGATACCATCCAACAATCTCATCCACTGTTTCCCCCTTCTTCTCATGCCTCAGTCTTTTCCAATGGGTCAGTTCTTCACATCAGGTGGCCAAAGAATTAGCGTCAGTTTCAGTATCAGTGCTTCCAATGAATATTCAGGGTTGATTTCCTTTAGGACTAATTGGTTTGATCTTGCTGTACAAGGGATTATCAAAGAGTCATCTTCAGCACCACGGTACAAAAGCACCAATTCTTTGGCACTCAGCTTTCTTTATTTTTTAAGATCTATTCCTTAAAAGTCTAAAATGATGACCTTTATTTTTTCAATCACATTACATTTGTACAATGAAATTCCTTATTGTGCGTTATCTCACGACAGTTCAAAGAGGTATGCAGGGCATGAGCTATTAACTCTGATTTACAAAAGAGATAACCATGCACCTAAGAATCAGGTGACTTGTCCAATGTCATTCAGCTAATGTCAGACCTTCTGCTACTAGAACACAGAGTTCCTGATACCCAACCTGCACTTTCTCGAGACTGCCTTGTATCGACTCATACAGATGAATAATGATAAGCAAAGAGAAAAGAAGATCATACCTTTTCTGCCCAAAATTCCACAAGAATAATACAAATGGCAATGTAAGGGAGAAGTGCATGTAACTTGGAAAACAATTAAACATATATTTGGTGAAGGAGCTATCTGGCTGCCCTGGATGCAGAATAAGGTTGCTAAGGCTAGGTCAGCAGGACCATCCATTAGGCAACAAGTGAGTACAGTGAGATGGATTAACTCAGTACTCGAAATATGACAAAATGTACTGTGGAAGTGGCATAACTGATTCTGGGCAAGAGACCAGGAAGTCTGCCATTTGGGAAAACTAATAATTCATTGGAACTTGTCAAGATAGTTATCCCACTTGTCCATATTTGCAAAACCTACACAGAAACAAAACAAACTTTAAGAGTTTTGGCATTAGAACTAAGGTAAAGGTGATCATTAATTTAAAAAAATATGTAGGGGGTATAAAGGAAGAAAGTGATATTTTTAATGCTTACTATGGATCAGTCATTTGCACAAATTATCTGGCCTTATAACTTGTAAGGTAGGTTTTGTTATTCACACTTTACAAATAAGAATGCTGAGTCACAGAGTTTGACTTTCACACTAAGTTACACCTCTATTGTCTGAGCTGGGTTTAAGCCTAGATCTGTCTGATCCCAATCCCCTCATGTCCTTTCCACTATTCCACATTGATTCTTATAACCAAATTAAACATTTTCAGGTAAACAACCATTTTTTCCCCAAATCTTCGTCTTGACTATGTATCAAGGACATAATGCTATTATGTTACAGCTCTTTGTTCTTGGTACTTCAAAGGAGAATGGAAACTCTATTTATGGATAGATAGTTAGGCACAAAACAAAAACTTTCATTGACCTTTTGGCTGTTGGTTTTGCAGAGGTGAAGTTCCAAATTCTTTTCAACAGCAGTTATAAGATGGCAGCCTTAAGTCAGGTCTGGCCTACAAACATGTTGAATTGAATTACACACCAATGACCCACCTACCATTTTCAAGATTTTAGGATTTGACAAATTAAAAAGCAAAAGCACTTTAATAAGTAATTATCACACAGAAATGTAAATTTCTGGTATCTCAAAATGTCAGAAGAGTTGGGATCACTGGCACCATGCTTTCTCCTGGTATAATCAGCTGAAGCTGAGTCACCAAGTTCTTTACAGATGTACTCTCCGTTCACCACAGTCCTATCTTTGGTTATTATATGTATCAGATGACAAATGTCATCACAGTTAAGGTGAATACTTCTGATACCTTATTCTACCAAAGGCTGAATAATAAGAGATGCACTAGGAGGTCCACCCTGATATTTTTTTTTAAAAAAGTGAGCACAACATACTTTTTCTTATGTCTAGTCCATCTCGCCCATTTATATTTAACAGATTCCAAAGATACCTGAGTTTGTAAACCCTGCTTTTTAGAAGTAGGTGGGTTGAGAAAGCCAGATGTTAATGCTTCTACCTAATAATGCAAAAAGCTTTTTTAAAGCGAATCTAATTATGATTGTACTACAGAGAATTAGATGAAAGGTTTGTGTTCATATGTGGAACAGAAGAGGAAAGGAGGGTAACAGCAGCTTGGAGAAGCTTGCACAAATTAGAAGTAAGGTAGGTTTTGTTATTCACACTTTACAAATAAGAATGCTGAGTCACAGAGTTTGACTTTCACACTAAGTTACACCTCTATTGTCTGAGCTGGGTTTAAGCCTAGATCTGTCTGATCCCAATCCCCTCATGTCCTTTCCACTATTCCACATTGATTCTTATAACCAAATTAAACATTTTCAGGTAAACAACCATTTTTTCCCCAAATCTTCGTCTTGACTATGTATCAAGGACATAATGCTATTATGTTACAGCTCTTTGTTCTTGGTACTTCAAAGGAGAATGGAAACTCTATTTATGGATAGATAGTTAGGCACAAAACAAAAACTTTCATTGACCTTTTGGCTGTTGGTTTTGCAGAGGTGAAGTTCCAAATTCTTTTCAACAGCAGTTATAAGATGGCAGCCTTAAGTCAGGTCTGGCCTACAAACATGTTGAATTGAATTACACACCAATGACCCACCTACCATTTTCAAGATTTTAGGATTTGACAAATTAAAAAGCAAAAGCACTTTAATAAGTAATTATCACACAGAAATGTAAATTTCTGGTATCTCAAAATGTCAGAAGAGTTGGGATCACTGGCACCATGCTTTCTCCTGGTATAATCAGCTGAAGCTGAGTCACCAAGTTCTTTACAGATGTACTCTCCGTTCACCACAGTCCTATCTTTGGTTATTATATGTATCAGATGACAAATGTCATCACAGTTAAGGTGAATACTTCTGATACCTTATTCTACCAAAGGCTGAATAATAAGAGATGCACTAGGAGGTCCACCCTGATATTTTTTTTTAAAAAAGTGAGCACAACATACTTTTTCTTATGTCTAGTCCATCTCGCCCATTTATATTTAACAGATTCCAAAGATACCTGAGTTTGTAAACCCTGCTTTTTAGAAGTAGGTGGGTTGAGAAAGCCAGATGTTAATGCTTCTACCTAATAATGCAAAAAGCTTTTTTAAAGCGAATCTAATTATGATTGTACTACAGAGAATTAGATGAAAGGTTTGTGTTCATATGTGGAACAGAAGAGGAAAGGAGGGTAACAGCAGCTTGGAGAAGCTTGCCACAAGATTTGCTCGTGTGACTTGAGAAAGTCAGAACAGATTTTAGGATAGCAAGCACCTCCTTGAATGGGATTTGAAGAGCATGCACATGTTATCCAGGAATTCCCAGGTTTGTGAAGGAGGCATTCCTGTGGTTATAATGGGTGTGATAGTGAGGAAGTTTACTACCAGAATTTCAATGCAAAAGGGAAATATGGCCCTGGAGAACTTGGGAACACTGGTTTACTAATAGAGAGAGTGTACAATGAAACCCTGCTTAGTTCCATATAGTTCTTATTTCTATGGAAGCCTCAATCCTATTTATGTAAAAAAAAAAAAAAAGAAAGAAAAAGATAATAACAAATTTTAAAATGGTTAAAATAATGAATAGTGTTAGATGTGTGATATGTAGCCATGCGTTCTTGACAGATAATAAGGTTTTTCCACTCAAATAATCAAAATATTCAAAAATTGAAAGGGAAATCAGTGTTTATGGAATAAAAGTGTGCTGCAAGTAAACAAATGAATGTGTACAGGTTAAATGATTCATTATTCTATGACCCCTATATAGCCAGAACGCAGATGCTTCATATGTAACAGGAGCTAGCTAAATTTTGTACATTTAAACTGAAAAAGGGTTTGAAAATTATCATCAGGGAGATATCTCAGAACTAAGTTTGGTATTCACAAAACTACAATCAGAAGAATCTTTACTTTCTAGAAGAACATGCCATGGGATTTCTGAGATATCCCTTACAATTCCCAATTACCACTAAAAGAGATGTAAGCAAAATTGTTCATTGCCTAAGAAGTTAGGACTGATGCTAGGCACTTCTTGTCTCATGCAATCCTCAACAACCCTACAATATGAATACTATTCTATTTACAAAGAGTTACAAGATAAAGACCTTTGTGGCCCTCCTGCATTTGAAAACATAAATGTTATATTTGCAATGCCAAGAGCAAATCATAGATAAAAGATACAAAAGGCAGAAAACAACTCATGACCATCACCCAAGAAATCAAAAGATCTGTTCTTCATACTTGTTTGCTCTTTTGGAACATACACATTGGCCAAAGGAATAATTATTGATAAAGAGCTTCAAAGTCATCCTTTGGCACAACAGATCAACAATAACATCTGTGTAAATGTAATATAACAACGCAAACACTCAAAGCCACAGCAAAGAAAATAATGTTGTTTGGTTTGGTTTCATTTAGAGGAGCTTATTATATATTTTCCGAACAAGCAGTTCTCTCTATAAAACTCAGCTAGCAAATCTGCCTTGCCTATTATCATTGTGAGAATAATGTAGCAAACAGATGGAGGGTTTCATACAATTTGTTGAACTAAATTTAACAGGTTTGGCTGTGAGTGTTAACTTATTTTTATATTCTATTTGTGCTATGTTTGTAATAGATGCACACACATGAATAAAAACAGAAAATCTGTACACACAGTACAGCTGGTTTGATAATGTTTTCATTATAGCATCACATACTTCTAATTAGGAGGCTTTATATTTGGCCACCAAGAATTCTGGCTGCAGAACTGCCTGTGTGGCATTCATATGACAAAAAAGAAAAAAATGTTCATCAATACTGTAGGAATTCTTCCTATACCTGTGGCACCATGCAAGACCAGATTCATTAAATTAATAATGGCCTACTAAATAAAAGAAAATTGAACAGTATGCCACAAATTTGGTAGGTGGAGTGCACTTGTCCCAGAGGTCCAAACAAGAATATATCTATGACAGATGAATCGTGGAGCACTATATCAAAAATATGAGTAGGTAAAATCGAGCACCATTAAATGTTAAATGATAGCAAGAATCCTCAAACTTCAACTCAACTATACAACATGAACTGTATTGTTAAGGAGTCTCTCATTTTATCAACACAAGGAACCTACTGGAACATAATTGAGAAACTATTTAAGCCATATCCTCCTAAAATTGGTTATTAACTCCAGTTGCCCTGTGATCATATTTCTTATTCATTGAAATAGCAGGACAGAAGCTATAAAGCTAATGTATGTGGTAATAACTAGAATTGGAGAGTACTGGTCATCAGGAACCTCTCTATGCTGAAATTGTGCGTTCTTATACACACAAACATTCACATCCCCAAAAAGATCATAAGGAAAAATGGTAGTATGCAGTACCACAATCAGAATTTTGGACTCTCCAGGGATACAAGTACATAATGTCTAGGTGTCTAGGAAAAGTTTTAAATTTCTTTGAATTAAATGGTTCTTTATAAGTGGGGGCTTAATCCTCTAGTAAAAAGCAATGTATTTGAATTTGCACCTTTGATGTTAAAAGGAACATTTATAATTAGAAAACAGGGTCAGAGCTCTCCTTGCCTTTGATTAAAGTCTCTGCTCTCCTTGTCAAGGTTTTCTAACCCCTCCTTCCAATGTTTGTCAGAGCAAAGGGAGGTGAAAGAGTCAGTGATTTTAATTTCACTAGCCTTTCTCCAGGTGCAAGATTTAGTAGCACTTATATTTAAAAGAGATATGACATTTGGTTGGCAAGTTCTCTCCCACTATTACTGCTTAAATATTAAAAAAAAAAAAAGTTAAAGAAATGATATGAATCAGAGAGATATGAACCATCTGAAAACTGTGTTGCCCAAAGCTGATCAGACTTTAGGTTTTTAACAGTTTCTGAAGCAAACCAGAACCTGTTACAAATAGTTGTGATATGGAGAGGAGATATAGAAAAAACAACCTATAGCCTGAAAATAAAGCAAAATAAAATCTTACTTGGCAAAGTCATCATCAAAGCTATAACAAAACAGTTGGTATATTCCATTGAACTTATGTCTATCTCTGTTCAGTAGGAACTTAACCTTCAGTCAATCAACAGTCAGTATTCTCTCTTTACGGGGTGTAAAACACCTCTGTCGATTTAGTGTGTTCAAAGACCAAGATTTTTTATTGGAATCATCAAGTTCAATTACCTTATTAACCCTCAATGACATTTTTGTTTATATTTTTTCTATGTAACATTACAAATATTTTATATTTAACATTACAAATATTTTATATTTTTGAAATTCTTTTCTAAATATTTCCCTCCTAGGAAGTACTACTCTTCTAATCAGTTTTAGTATCAAAAATAAAAGACTATCACTGTTCATATTTTCATCTTTCCTCAGATCTTTGGATTCGATATTTCTTTCCTCTTCTTACTAAGAATCATTATAAGAGACTTTTTTTCTCTATATATAAATTCCCTGAATATCTTTAATTGCTCAATTTTTTAATATATTTTTTATTGCCTTCGGTCTCTGACTCTGCCTTCAGACCTTAAAGTTGTTACGTGTTTTGTTTTGTTTTTCTTAATTCATGCCTAGCTATATGTTAGGTAGGGTAGACTAATAAAAGAGATAAAATCCATCATCTCTATCATTTAAAAGCTTACTACTTAGGCTTCCCTGGTGGTCCAGTGGGTAAAGAGTCTGCCTTGCAGTGCAAGTGGCACTGGTTCAATCCCTGGCCTGGGAAGATACATACCAAGGAGCAGCTGGGTTGGTGAGTCCAGTTATGAGCCACCACTCTGAAGCACGCTTACCCAGAGCCAGTGCTCTGAAACAAGTGAGGCCACTGTGATGGGAGGCACTCACATGCCAAAGAATAAAGATGGATAAAAAATAAATGATGACTTAGAGGTGAAAAAAAAAAAAAGCTTACTCCTGGAGACACAAAATGTTTGGAAACCCTTGAAAATTTTATTTCTAGTTGAAAACATCCAATAAATGACAGCAAAAGATTTCTCATCAACTGCATATGTAGTATAGATTGATCAAGTTACAGAAATTTCTAGAAGGAAAACACAAACTTCTTCCTGACCTCTCTTTTGAGATCCATATTTCCAAATGCTATCCACGAAAACCATAGGTCAAATTTAGCATGTTTAAAATCACTGTCATCATTTCTACTACCTCCTATTGTTGTTCCAGTTTTCTATATCTTGTTAGTAGTCATTCTAATTTTAATTTACCAATTTGGTTTCCTTTAAGTTGTCCTTAAGTCTGTCACTCTTCTCTATATTCAGGCTCCATGATGATTAGTTTCAGTTTCTAAATACTTTGCAATTCTGTCTTCATGGCCTCCCTTCTGTTCCCACAATGACTGTCTTAGTGACAGGAACCTCTTATCTCACCTGGACCACTGCTTCCATTTCCTAAGTCATTCATCTACCCACTGCCCATTCACTACCAGAGAAATCTTTCTGAAATATAGATCTCAACAGAAAACAGTCCATGGAATGTTCCTTGCAGTTTAATGGATAAAATGCAAGTCCCCTTTTCCTGTCCCTAGGACCTGTCATAGTGTGGCCATTATGTGTGACCTTCCTTTCCAGCCTTGCCTAGCCTCCATTCACATGCGCCCTACCTTCCAGTCTCATGAAACTTTTCTTCATTCCCTGCACATCTCATGCTTTTTCACAACTCCAAGCTTCTACCCCTTCTGTCCCCTTTGTTGATAATACCCTTCCCTTGCTTGCCTTGAATTCTTGTACCTCCATCAGGATCAGTTTCCAGTGAGTACCTTTTCGCAAATTATCCAGGTAGAATCAGTCTCCCTTTGCTCATCTACCAAATCACTGTCCATATCTCTATTGTAGTGTTTTTCACATATATGTAAATAATTTACTTATATACATATCTCCTGAACTTCTCAAACATATAAACTTTGAACAATCATCTTCAGGTCACTAATATTTACCACTATGTCTGGCATAGTAGCTAGAGAACAAGTGTCAAGTGAGTAAATGAATGCATTACAGACAGCTCTCACAGAGGATGTGGGACTTCAAGTTTTGCCTGAAGAAATTAAACACTTGGCCTGTTAAAGAGTTCACAGATACTTAGACTTCATCAGAATAAATCCCATTACAAGAAATGATTCACTCAAAGTTTTTCTATGTACCTGCCGAAAATATCAGTGCTTTGCTGGGTTGATTATAAATAATTTTCTTCCTCTAAATTTAGTCTGTGTAATAACCAGTCTTTAGAACTGTGAGGATCTAATGGATAAAAAGATAAATGAATTCTTTACAGATCATTGGGTCTGTTATCAAGTAGAAATTATCCTTCAAATGCCCCATCTATTCCTATCAACCGCAGAAAGAAGCCACTGGAGTTACCCAATTCCTATCACAAAGCAAACTAACACCATATATTTAGGAGGGCCAAGGAGTTTGGAAGGACAAGAAGGAAGACAGGTGAGTATATAGACTATTTCTCATTTTCCTATGAATTCATGGAACATACTTTTATTTAGTAATTTACTTCAGAGCAACTGAGCATCATCTCTATTTCACTGAAGCTCTTTCAGACACACAATTTGAGGGAGAAGGGTTAGACAGACAATATTTCATAATTAGATAAAGCAATGAATATTTTAGGGTGGCTGTGGGCATTGTGTAAAGCTATATTAACTGGAGCTATTAATCTTATGCAAGGCAATACATGTTTGATATTACTGTTTGTACCTTGGAAAAGTTTGCTCTTGGCCACCAAATTTCTACCTCTGAAGTAAATTTTGGGATTGGGGAAGGATTCATTATCTTTTCCATCTAAAATCTCCACTTTCACCTAGATCAGTGGTTCTCAGAACTTCTAAGGGTCACTGAGATTATGAGAAAGTCAGTCAAGTGAAAACCACTTTCATATAAATAAGGAAATGCATGTACATTGGAGTTTTTCAGACTAATATCACAACAGATTGAATGCAGAAGCAGATTTGAGAATCCAGCTGTCATTTTGCCAGACATTAAAGGTTTGCAAAAAATGTAAAATAATTTCACTTTCTCACTAAATATTTCTGTTTTTTATAATAGTTATTTTTCATATAAATATGTTATTTATGATAGTTTATAATATGTTTATTTCTGGTTTTTTAATGAATTAATGAGTAAATTCTCTTACTTTAATTTTCTGATTTCTAATATAGTAAATACTGATAGATATAACCCACATAAACAAAATCCTTCCAAGGCCCTTAATAATTTTTCAGAATGTTAAAACATCTTGAAATTTTTTAAAAAAGAGAGATTTTTAGATAAACTGGCTTAGATAAACTTTTGGGCTTAGTAGAAGTAAATTATTTTTTTAATTACTAAAAATATTTAGTCAAGACAAACTATTCAAATTATTCTTGAAACACTTATCCAGAACAGATCTTCTTAAAAGACTTGGTCTCAGGATCTGACTCTTCCATTAGCTTTCTGGATAGCTTCTAGATATCAATTAGTTGTCTGAGTGTGTCAAGTTTTTCCATATACAAAGTGAGGATGGTAATAACAATAGCTAATACTTCCTAGTGTTACTGAGTAACAGGCATCATTCTAAGTGCTTCATATGTGTTCATAACTTCAACCTCATAGCAAAAGAACCCTCACACACTGTTCATGCACCCCAAAGTTCATAGCAGCACTATTTACAATAGCCAGGGCATAGAAGCAACCTAAATGTCCACCAACAGAGGAGTGAATAATAAAGATATGGTACATATACACAAAGAAATATTACTCAGCCATAAGAAGGAATAAAATTGGGTCATTTGTAGTGATGTGGATGAACCTAGAATCTGTCACACAGAGTGAAGTAAGAAAGAAAACAAGTATCGTGTATTATGTACATATGTGGAATCTAAAAAATGGTTTCACTTTGCTAGAAAAAAAATTTTTTTTCAGTGGTTCTCAGAACTTCTAAGGGTCACTGAGATTATGAGAAAGTCAGTCAAGTGAAAACCACTTTCATATAAATAAGGAAATGCATGTACATTGGAGTTTTTCAGACTAATATCACAACAGATTGAATGCAGAAGCAGATTTGAGAATCCAGCTGTCATTTTGCCAGACATTAAAGGTTTGCAAAAAATGTAAAATAATTTCACTTTCTCACTAAATATTTCTGTTTTTTATAATAGTTATTTTTCATATAAATATGTTATTTATGATAGTTTATAATATGTTTATTTCTGGTTTTTTAATGAATTAATGAGTAAATTCTCTTACTTTAATTTTCTGATTTCTAATATAGTAAATACTGATAGATATAACCCACATAAACAAAATCCTTCCAAGGCCCTTAATAATTTTTCAGAATGTTAAAACATCTTGAAATTTTTTAAAAAAGAGAGATTTTTAGATAAACTGGCTTAGATAAACTTTTGGGCTTAGTAGAAGTAAATTATTTTTTTAATTACTAAAAATATTTAGTCAAGACAAACTATTCAAATTATTCTTGAAACACTTATCCAGAACAGATCTTCTTAAAAGACTTGGTCTCAGGATCTGACTCTTCCATTAGCTTTCTGGATAGCTTCTAGATATCAATTAGTTGTCTGAGTGTGTCAAGTTTTTCCATATACAAAGTGAGGATGGTAATAACAATAGCTAATACTTCCTAGTGTTACTGAGTAACAGGCATCATTCTAAGTGCTTCATATGTGTTCATAACTTCAACCTCATAGCAAAAGAACCCTCACACACTGTTCATGCACCCCAAAGTTCATAGCAGCACTATTTACAATAGCCAGGGCATAGAAGCAACCTAAATGTCCACCAACAGAGGAGTGAATAATAAAGATATGGTACATATACACAAAGAAATATTACTCAGCCATAAGAAGGAATAAAATTGGGTCATTTGTAGTGATGTGGATGAACCTAGAATCTGTCACACAGAGTGAAGTAAGAAAGAAAACAAGTATCGTGTATTATGTACATATGTGGAATCTAAAAAAAATGGTACTGATGAACCTATCTGCAGGACAGGAATACAGATGCAGTTTTTTAATTTTTTTTTAAATGAAGGATATTTGCTTTAGTGAATTTGGTTGTTTTCTGCCAAACATCAACATGAATCAGTCACAGGTATAGATACATTGCCTGGATTTGTCAAAAGGGGGAGAGGGTGGGACAAATTCAGGGCAAAAGCAGAAGGGGATGACAGAGGATGAGATGGCTGGACCACTGATAAATGGACATGAGTTTAAGCAAACTCCCAGAGATAGAAAAGGATAAGGAAGCCTAGCATGCTGAAGCCCATGGAGTGACAAAGAGTTGCACATGACTTAGCAACTGAAGCACAATGTATATAAACCTATTTACAAAACAGAAATAGAGTCGTAGATGCAGAAAACAAACTTTTGGTAACCAAGAGGGAAAGAGAGGGAGGAATAAATTGGGAGGCTAAGATTGACATATACACACTATATAAGATAGATAACTAAAAAGAACCTACTGTGCAACACAGTATTCATTACTTAGTAAATGAATACTGCCATCAATAGTTGGAAGGCATCACCAGTTCAATGGACATGTGTTTGACCTATATGGGAACAGAATTTTTTAAATGGATGTATGTATATATAACTGATTTACCTTGCTATACAGTAGAAACTAATACAACATTGTAAATCAACTATAAATAAAATAAAAACAAAAATTGATTTAAAAAATACTCATAGCAGTCCTATGAAAAAGGAATTTATTATCCCTATTTCACACAGAAGAAAATGGAAGCAGAGAAATCTTAAGTCATCTGTCCAAAATCACATACCTAAAAAACACTAGGTTTGAAACTTGAACTCCTACACTATGGGTCTAATCCAACCTGATTCATGCACCCCAAAGTTCATAGCAGCACTACTTACCACAGCCAGGGCATAGAAGCAACCTAAATGTCCACCAACAGAGGAGTGAATAATAAAGATATGGTACATATACACAAAGAAATATTACTCAGCCATAAGAAGGAATAAAATTGGGTCATTTGTAGTGATGTGGATGAACCTAGAATCTGTCACACAGAGTGAAGTAAGAAAGAAAACAAGTATCGTGTATTATGTACATATGTGGAATCTAAAAAATGGTACTGATGAACCTATCTGCAGGACAGGAATACAGATGCAGTTTTTTAATTTTTTTTTAAATGAAGGATATTTGCTTTAGTGAATTTGGTTGTTTTCTGCCAAACATCAACATGAATCAGTCACAGGTATAGATACATTGCCTGGATTTGTCAAAAGGGGGAGAGGGTGGGACAAATTCAGGGCAAAAGCAGAAGGGGATGACAGAGGATGAGATGGCTGGACCACTGATAAATGGACATGAGTTTAAGCAAACTCCCAGAGATAGAAAAGGATAAGGAAGCCTAGCATGCTGAAGCCCATGGAGTGACAAAGAGTTGCACATGACTTAGCAACTGAAGCACAATGTATATAAACCTATTTACAAAACAGAAATAGAGTCGTAGATGCAGAAAACAAACTTTTGGTAACCAAGAGGGAAAGAGAGGGAGGAATAAATTGGGAGGCTAAGATTGACATATACACACTATATAAGATAGATAACTAAAAAGAACCTACTGTGCAACACAGTATTCATTACTTAGTAAATGAATACTGCCATCAATAGTTGGAAGGCATCACCAGTTCAATGGACATGTGTTTGACCTATATGGGAACAGAATTTTTTAAATGGATGTATGTATATATAACTGATTTACCTTGCTATACAGTAGAAACTAATACAACATTGTAAATCAACTATAAATAAAATAAAAACAAAAATTGATTTAAAAAATACTCATAGCAGTCCTATGAAAAAGGAATTTATTATCCCTATTTCACACAGAAGAAAATGGAAGCAGAGAAATCTTAAGTCATCTGTCCAAAATCACATACCTAAAAAACACTAGGTTTGAAACTTGAACTCCTACACTATGGGTTCAACATACATATCAGATCCCTTTAGCTCTATGTAAAAAGTAGAAGCAGTGACAGAGTTTATTTTCTTGGACTCCAAACTCACTGTGGATGGTGACTGCAGCCATAAAAGGAAAAGATATTTGCTCCTTGGAAGAAAAGCTATGACAAACATAGACAGCATATTGAAAAGCAGAGATACCACTTTGCTGACAAAGGTCCATGGAGTCAAAAGTTTGATTTTTCCAGTAGTCACGCAGGATGTGAAAGCTGGATCATAAATAAGGCTGAGCACCAAAGAATTGATGCTTTTGAACTGTGGTGTCAGAGAAGACTCTTGAGAGTCCCTTTGACAGCAAGATCAACCTTAATGGAAATCAACCCTGAATATTCATTGGAAGGACTTATGCTGAAGCTGAAGCTCTAATACTTCGGCCACCTGATGTGAAGACCCAACTCATTGGAAAAGACCCTGATGCTGGGAAAGACTGAGGGCAGGAGAAGGAGGCAGCAGAGGATGAGATAGTTAGATGGCATCACCAACTCAAAGGACATGAGTTGAGCAAACTCCCAGAGATGGTGAAGGACAAGGAAGCCTGGAATGCTGCAATCCATGGAGTCTCAAAGAGTTGGACACGACTTAACAACTAAACAACAATAAGCGCTATATAATATGACAATCTCCCAAATACTCCGAGCCATACACACTGAAAGTTGGTCTCCAGGCTTTCATCATTGGTTTTGTAAACCCTGCTTCCCTACCATCTTTGTCTTGTAGTCTGACTTAAGTCCCTTCCTTTAAGTTCTTTCTCTAATGTTATTTTCCAAATATGAGCCACTGTGTATATACAAATAAGCTCATCCCATTACTCCAGATATTTATGTTGTTTTCCCAATTTTTAAAATCCCAAATGAAAGAAAGAAAATATGTCTATGGGCTGAATGTGCTTCATGGGCTATGTGTGTGCAAACTCTAATATAATGGAACCAACTCAACTTCACTTCATGAGATATAGTATCACAATTCATTTGACATTTAATAAAAATGTTGGGGAAGTTATATAATTTAAAAAAAACAGTAACAATACTATTACTACTTCATAGAATGAGACTACTTGAACAGACAAGAACTATCTATAGAATACATTACTTGAAATACAGACTCAGAAAATCCATGGAAAAGCTGTTAGGTACCTTAAAAAGTGTAAGGGAAAAAAATGGCAGAGCAAATGGAAGGCAGATCATGTTAATCCCTAACTCAAAATATTCTAGTGACTTTCAAATATGGTTAGCATAAAATCCAAACTCCCAATCACAATCTTGTAAGACTATGCAGGGTCTTCCCTCATATGATTCTTACTTCTAATCTCTGCACTTTGACCAGGCAGACTTACTTTTTCTCTTCAACATATTAAAATCCTATTTCATAGATTTGGATTATGATTCCCTTTGCCTTGGAAAATCTCTCCTTCCAAATCGTCAGCTTAAGGTCACTTCCTTGAGTAGGCTTTCCCTGACTACCCTTTATAATTAGTCCTGCAAATCTAACTCCCCATATGATAATACCCACTTCATTTTTCAGGATTTTTATGTAATAGCTCTAAAGTATCTTATTCATTTACTGGTTTACTTGTTTTTTTTTAAAAAAAACCTGTCTTCTATCCCCAAACTTAGAAACTATCTCAAGGATGAGATAGTTAGATGGCATCACCAACTCAAAGGACATGAGTTGACCCTGGGGAAAAAAATCCATGGAGTCTCAAAGAGTTGGACACGACTTAACAACTAAACAACAATAAGCGCTATATAATATGACAATCTCCCAAATACTCCGAGCCATACACACTGAAAGTTGGTCTCCAGGCTTTCATCATTGGTTTTGTAAACCCTGCTTCCCTACCATCTTTGTCTTGTAGTCTGACTTAAGTCCCTTCCTTTAAGTTCTTTCTCTAATGTTATTTTCCAAATATGAGCCACTGTGTATATACAAATAAGCTCATCCCATTACTCCAGATATTTATGTTGTTTTCCCAATTTTTAAAATCCCAAATGAAAGAAAGAAAATATGTCTATGGGCTGAATGTGCTTCATGGGCTATGTGTGTGCAAACTCTAATATAATGGAACCAACTCAACTTCACTTCATGAGATATAGTATCACAATTCATTTGACATTTAATAAAAATGTTGGGGAAGTTATATAATTTAAAAAAACAGTAACAATACTATTACTACTTCATAGAATGAGACTACTTGAACAGACAAGAACTATCTATAGAATACATTACTTGAAATACAGACTCAGAAAATCCATGGAAAAGCTGTTAGGTACCTTAAAAAGTGTAAGGGAAAAAAATGGCAGAGCAAATGGAAGGCAGATCATGTTAATCCCTAACTCAAAATATTCTAGTGACTTTCAAATATGGTTAGCATAAAATCCAAACTCCCAATCACAATCTTGTAAGACTATGCAGGGTCTTCCCTCATATGATTCTTACTTCTAATCTCTGCACTTTGACCAGGCAGACTTACTTTTTCTCTTCAACATATTAAAATCCTATTTCATAGATTTGGATTATGATTCCCTTTGCCTTGGAAAATCTCTCCTTCCAAATCGTCAGCTTAAGGTCACTTCCTTGAGTAGGCTTTCCCTGACTACCCTTTATAATTAGTCCTGCAAATCTAACTCCCCATATGATAATACCCACTTCATTTTTCAGGATTTTTATGTAATAGCTCTAAAGTATCTTATTCATTTACTGGTTTACTTGTTTATTTTCAATCTTCTCCCATTAAATATTAAACAAACAGCAGAAAGCCTGTCTTCTATCCCCAACAACACTTGACATCTAGAAAACACTTAATTAATACTTTTGAATAAATGTTGAAAAAAAGTAGTCTGAAATATTTGCAGGTTGTGCAAAATCGTTGAGGGTTAAGTTCAAATATGTATGGAGCCACTGCAGAAAACTACCTTTCATCCCTCTAGGGATAATTTCCTTCTCCTTATTGCTCAAAAGAAGGTGGAGCCAAGGTTCCCTGAAATGCTCGACTAATTAGCTAGAGAAATGAGATATGGAGAGACAAAGTCTAATAGATATTGAGTGAACTCAGCTGAGAGCCTCTAGATGCATTATTCATTATGCATGCATTCAGTCTCTTGCTGTTTGAACATCACCATTTGCATCAAGGAATCAACTCTGGGTAGATCTACCTGAAATTATTTGAACAGAAATAATTTATTCCAGCAATTTAAAATAAATATAGTCAAGACATTACTGCAGAAAGGGGGTATTTACTTAGTACAGCACCCGAGTTCCATTAAACTTTGTATTCCTGAGATTACCCTTAGATATAAAACATTAGAAAACTGGGGGGCATATTTTATTAGGAATTGATGTTTCTCTTGCATGTCAGTGCACAGTAGATAATTTGAACAAAAATATGTTGGCTAAAGAAACAGTGAGCTAATAGCAGCTTTTGATCTGGGAAATATGCCAATCTTGATAGCATCAAACATACATAGTATATTAAGGGAAGTTCTTATCTGTCTGTATTTAGCTTCTTTATTAAGAACTTTCCCACACAATCTGAAGAAAAATCTGAACAAAGAAGTAAGATATTAAAATGCCTTTTCCACTCTTAAACTCACTAACAGACCTCCTACCCTGCAGGATTAAGTTATTGTCTTGGCCATTTGATGATGCGTGATATGTTCTGAAAGTAAACATTTCTAAAATAACTCTATAGGCTGTGAGTCTTAGATTTCACTCCTTTTCTAGAATGCACTTCTTGAAAACACTATACACCTGCAAATCTAACCCATATTAAACCCACTTCATTTTTCAGGATTTTTATGTAATAGCTCTAAAGTATCTTATTCATTTACTGGTTTACTTGTTTATTTTCAATCTTCTCCCATTAAATATTAAACAAACAGCAGAAAGCCTGTCTTCTATCCCCAACAACACTTGACATCTAGAAAACACTTAATTAATACTTTTGAATAAATGTTGAAAAAAAGTAGTCTGAAATATTTGCAGGTTGTGCAAAATCGTTGAGGGTTAAGTTCAAATATGTATGGAGCCACTGCAGAAAACTACCTTTCATCCCTCTAGGGATAATTTCCTTCTCCTTATTGCTCAAAAGAAGGTGGAGCCAAGGTTCCCTGAAATGCTCGACTAATTAGCTAGAGAAATGAGATATGGAGAGACAAAGTCTAATAGATATTGAGTGAACTCAGCTGAGAGCCTCTAGATGCATTATTCATTATGCATGCATTCAGTCTCTTGCTGTTTGAACATCACCATTTGCATCAAGGAATCAACTCTGGGTAGATCTACCTGAAATTATTTGAACAGAAATAATTTATTCCAGCAATTTAAAATAAATATAGTCAAGACATTACTGCAGAAAGGGGGTATTTACTTAGTACAGCACCCGAGTTCCATTAAACTTTGTATTCCTGAGATTACCCTTAGATATAAAACATTAGAAAACTGGGGGGCATATTTTATTAGGAATTGATGTTTCTCTTGCATGTCAGTGCACAGTAGATAATTTGAACAAAAATATGTTGGCTAAAGAAACAGTGAGCTAATAGCAGCTTTTGATCTGGGAAATATGCCAATCTTGATAGCATCAAACATACATAGTATATTAAGGGAAGTTCTTATCTGTCTGTATTTAGCTTCTTTATTAAGAACTTTCCCACACAATCTGAAGAAAAATCTGAACAAAGAAGTAAGATATTAAAATGCCTTTTCCACTCTTAAACTCACTAACAGACCTCCTACCCTGCAGGATTAAGTTATTGTCTTGGCCATTTGATGATGCGTGATATGTTCTGAAAGTAAACATTTCTAAAATAACTCTATAGGCTGTGAGTCTTAGATTTCACTCCTTTTCTAGAATGCACTTCTTGAAAACACTGTACAACCTTGGATTTGCCTGACAAGTAGAGATCCTCTACCATCAATCTATGGAACCTATTTCATGAAATGTTACCTGTCACCTCCTAATGACCAAGTCCAGAAACCCTTATTTCATCTTTCTCTTTGTGCTTAAACCAACCCCTCATCTGCTTTAATCTTCTGAGATCCAGCACATTCTAACTAACAGTTATTCCAAATTTCACTCACCCTCCAGAACTCATGTTTGGCATCCAGATTTCCTCTTTAACCTTGAAAACATTTTAATTAGTGGTATGTGGTGAACAAATATAAAGAACAGGGAAATAACCATTCCTTTATAAAGAAAAGCCTCTGTTATCTATGTTAGAATTTTACGTCATTTATATTTCAGTGTACAGCCCTGAAGCTTATGAAGCACAATTACATTCATTAACTGCTTTTATCCTACTGTCATAGTCTCTAGACAATTGCATAGTTTCATTAGTCAGAGTTCTCCAAAGAAATAAAACCAATACAGTGTGTATGTGCATGTATCTGTGTAAGACTGATTGACTGACTGATTGATTCATTGATTGACTGATTTTAAGGAACCAGCTCATTCAATTATGGAGACTGTTAAGTCCAAAATCTGCAGGCCAAGCCAGTAGGCTGGAGATCCAGAAAAGAGTTAATGATGCCGTCTCCAGTCTAAGGCAATCAAGAGTCAGAACTTACTCTTCTTTGGAGGACCTCAATCTTTTTTTCTTAAGGCTTACAACTGACTAAATGAAGCCCATCCATATTATGAAAGGTAATATGCTTTATTCAAAGTCTACTTATTTTAAATGGTAATCACATCTGAATATTAATATACCTTCACAGTAACACTTAGAATAGTATTTGACTAAAACTGGGTACCACGGCCCACACAATCTGAAGAAAAATCTGAACAAAGAAGTAAGATATTAAAATGCCTTTTCCACTCTTAAACTCACTAACAGACCTCCTACCCTGCAGGATTAAGTTATTGTCTTGGCCATTTGATGATGCGTGATATGTTCTGAAAGTAAACATTTCTAAAATAACTCTATAGGCTGTGAGTCTTAGATTTCACTCCTTTTCTAGAATGCACTTCTTGAAAACACTGTACAACCTTGGATTTGCCTGACAAGTAGAGATCCTCTACCATCAATCTATGGAACCTATTTCATGAAATGTTACCTGTCACCTCCTAATGACCAAGTCCAGAAACCCTTATTTCATCTTTCTCTTTGTGCTTAAACCAACCCCTCATCTGCTTTAATCTTCTGAGATCCAGCACATTCTAACTAACAGTTATTCCAAATTTCACTCACCCTCCAGAACTCATGTTTGGCATCCAGATTTCCTCTTTAACCTTGAAAACATTTTAATTAGTGGTATGTGGTGAACAAATATAAAGAACAGGGAAATAACCATTCCTTTATAAAGAAAAGCCTCTGTTATCTATGTTAGAATTTTACGTCATTTATATTTCAGTGTACAGCCCTGAAGCTTATGAAGCACAATTACATTCATTAACTGCTTTTATCCTACTGTCATAGTCTCTAGACAATTGCATAGTTTCATTAGTCAGAGTTCTCCAAAGAAATAAAACCAATACAGTGTGTATGTGCATGTATCTGTGTAAGACTGATTGACTGACTGATTGATTCATTGATTGACTGATTTTAAGGAACCAGCTCATTCAATTATGGAGACTGTTAAGTCCAAAATCTGCAGGCCAAGCCAGTAGGCTGGAGATCCAGAAAAGAGTTAATGATGCCGTCTCCAGTCTAAGGCAATCAAGAGTCAGAACTTACTCTTCTTTGGAGGACCTCAATCTTTTTTTCTTAAGGCTTACAACTGACTAAATGAAGCCCATCCATATTATGAAAGGTAATATGCTTTATTCAAAGTCTACTTATTTTAAATGGTAATCACATCTGAATATTAATATACCTTCACAGTAACACTTAGAATAGTATTTGACTAAAAACTGGGTACCACGGCCTAGCCACGTGGACATAAAATTAATTATCACAAAATTATTCACTATTATTCAATGTTAAAAAGGAAAGAGCTATCAAGCCATTAAAAACATGAAAGAGGTCTTCCCTGGTGGTCCAGTGGGTAGAGAGTTCACCTTGCAGTGCAAGGGGCACCGATTCAATCCTTGGCCTGGGAAAATCCCACATACCAAGGAGTGGCTGGACTGGTGTGTTCAATTACAAGCCAGCGCTTTGGAGCTCATGCACCCAGAGCTGGTGCTGTGCAACGAGAGAGGCCACTGTCATGGGAGGCCCACACAGGACAAAGAATAAAGATGGATGAAAAACTAAATAAATTTTAAAAATAAATAAATAAAAGAGGCCAAAATTTTAAAAAGAATAAAAGAGCCCTATTACTAATTAATATTATTAATACATTTTATTATTCTAATTTTATTGATAAGGAACTAGGCCTTTGTAAGCCATCTTTAGCCAAAATTACTAGCTACCATATACTAATGTTCACACTAAAAACCAGATATCTTCACTCCTCATTACAAGTACATTTCAATAATCACACTGCCTCTAACATTACTGCAATAGTTTTCAATTTTGTGGGAAAAAGATTTGCATTTCCTCCAATAATAGATCCAGAATCCACACAATATTTAGCTTTCACTTCATGGTCAAAACTCCACAACTGGGCTTCCCTGGTGGTTCAGTGGGTAAGGACACTGCCTTGCAGTGCAAGAGGGCTCTGGTTCCATCCCTGGCCTGGGAAGATCCCACGTGCCACAGAGCAGCTGGACCGATGTGTCCAATTACCAAGCCGGGGCTCTGGAGCACATGTGCCCAGAGCCAGTGCTCTGCAACAACAGAGGCCACTGAGATGGGAGACCCACACAGGCCAAAGAACAAAGATGGATGAAAATAGATAATTAAAGCCCAATAGAAGTGGCCCACCTGCCCCCCTCCCTCCCCAACCTGCCCCTCCCCCCCCTCAAAAAAAAACACAACTGCCCAATGTCAAGAGCATAGAATTCCTTTTGAGGTAGTAAGTACTGATATATATTAATACAATGTGAGCCTTCAAGCGTATGCTAAGACATCAAGTTTGGAATGTCCCTCAAGAGAGTACATCAAAATTCACAAAAGCCATTTCACCTCTCAACAAGAATTTCCAGATTCCAGAAGCATTTTTCAGCTTAAAAAAAAAAAAAAAAAAAAAACCAGACAGTGCAGAACATAAAACTTTATATCAAAATAAACCTTAATGTAAAAGACAATGTCAAAAGAATGAGGAGACAAGCTACAGACTAGGAGAAATATTTACTAAAGACATTTCTGAAAAAAGACTTACCCAAAGTATACAAGGAACTCTAAAAGCTCATCAATAAGAAAACAACCAACCTAATTAAAAAATGATCTGAAGGCCTTACAATCACTTTACACACATGGCAAATTGGCATTTTAAAAGATGCCCAAAATCATATATCTTTAGACAAATGCTAACCAAAACAACAGTGAGATACCACTACACACCTATTAGAATGGCTGAAACCCAGACACTACACGTACTGGCTATTGATAAGGAACTAGCCTTTGTAAGCCATCTTTAGCCAAAATTACTAGCTACCATATACTAATGTTCACACTAAAAACCAGATATCTTCACTCCTCATTACAAGTACATTTCAATAATCACACTGCCTCTAACATTACTGCAATAGTTTTCAATTTTGTGGGAAAAAGATTTGCATTTCCTCCAATAATAGATCCAGAATCCACACAATATTTAGCTTTCACTTCATGGTCAAAACTCCACAACTGGGCTTCCCTGGTGGTTCAGTGGGTAAGGACACTGCCTTGCAGTGCAAGAGGGCTCTGGTTCCATCCCTGGCCTGGGAAGATCCCACGTGCCACAGAGCAGCTGGACCGATGTGTCCAATTACCAAGCCGGGGCTCTGGAGCACATGTGCCCAGAGCCAGTGCTCTGCAACAACAGAGGCCACTGAGATGGGAGACCCACACAGGCCAAAGAACAAAGATGGATGAAAATAGATAATTAAAGCCCAATAGAAGTGGCCCACCTGCCCCCCTCCCTCCCCAACCTGCCTCCCCTCAAAAAAACACAACTGCCCAATGTCAAGAGCATAGAATTCCTTTTGAGGTAGTAAGTACTGATATATATTAATACAATGTGAGCCTTCAAGCGTATGCTAAGACATCAAGTTTGGAATGTCCCTCAAGAGAGTACATCAAAATTCACAAAAGCCATTTCACCTCTCAACAAGAATTTCCAGATTCCAGAAGCATTTTTCAGCTTAAAAAAAAAAAAAAAAAAAACCAGACAGTGCAGAACATAAAACTTTATATCAAAATAAACCTTAATGTAAAAGACAATGTCAAAAGAATGAGGAGACAAGCTACAGACTAGGAGAAATATTTACTAAAGACATTTCTGAAAAAAGACTTACCCAAAGTATACAAGGAACTCTAAAAGCTCATCAATAAGAAAACAACCAACCTAATTAAAAAATGATCTGAAGGCCTTACAATCACTTTACACACATGGCAAATTGGCATTTTAAAAGATGCCCAAAATCATATATCTTTAGACAAATGCTAACCAAAACAACAGTGAGATACCACTACACACCTATTAGAATGGCTGAAACCCAGAACACTGACAACGCTGACTGGAAAGCATGTGAACAAACAGAAACTCTTATTGGAAATACAACATGTTACAGTACTATGGAAGACAGTTTCTTATAAAACTAAACATACTCTTAGCATACCACCCAGCAATCATGCTCTATGCTATTTACCCAAAGGAGTTTTAATATTTATGTCCACACAAAAATCTTTACTTGGATGATTATACCAACTCATTCTAACTTTCAAAACTTAGAAGCAACCAAGATATCCCCTTCATAGATGAACTAGACAATGGAATGTTATTTCAGCACTGAAAAGAAACAGGCTATCAATTCATGAAAAAACATGAAAGAAACCCAACTGCATATTACTAAGTTTAAAAAGTCAATACGAAAAGGCTACATGCTACATGATTTGAACTATATGACATTCTGGAAAAAAACGAAACTACAGTAAAAGCATCAGTTGTTGCCAGGGAGAAGTAGGGGGAAAGAGATGAAGAGGTGAAGCACAGAGGACTTTCAGGGCAGCAAAACACTTTTTATGATACTATAATGGTAGACACATATCATCAGACATACACCCAAACTAACAGAATGTACAATGCAAAGCATGAATCCTAAATGTGGCATATTTATTTTGAGTGATAGCGTTGTGTCAATGCAGGTCCTTTACTTGTAAAATGTGCCACTGTGGTACAGGTTGTTGACAGTAGAGAAGGTTAAAAATGTGTAGGGGCAGGAAGTATACAGAAACTCCATGCAATTTTGGCTTAGTTTTTCTGTGAATCCAAAACTGCTCTAAAAAGGCTAATTTTTAATTTAAAAAATGAGCCTTGGGTTTTGAGACTACAAAGTGTACATACAGCTACAGACCATGAGAGACTACAAGTGAAACTATAAGTTAGAGAAAGCAATACCTTTGAATAGTGAATTACAGTGGTTGTACCAAAAAGCTTTCTGTTATAAACTAGTGTACCTGGGTTCTAATCCAGCTTTGTCACTCACAAGGTGGTATGATCTTCCCCAAACTTTGGACAACTTTTGTAAATAGCTAACTAGGAGCCTTACTAGAACCACGGTTTTAGTTATCTATTTGTAAATAAATATCTATATATTGCAACTCAGATGTTGAAACAGTTCTTCAAATGTAACAGATCCAGAATCCAACACATGATCTTCTCCCTCCCTGTCAAAGTTGGTCCTCATCCAGTGTTACCCTCCCAAGTGAAACAGCACTGTCATCCATCTATCTGCTCAAATCTTGAAATTACCTTTGCCACCGTTCTCTCACTCACTTTGACACCATTTAAAAAATCACCAGGTCTTCTCAATTTTCCTTCTTAATAATTCTCACATCCACCCCCTTCTCTCCATTTCCAGTGTTGCCATTCCAGTCTGGACTATTCTTCTCACATTCTTTCTGGCCCCCTATCCAATACAATCAATCTGAAAAATCTCTTTAAGTGAAAATACAATCATGCCATTCTTCCCTTAGCCAAGTATCACTTACTAAGACTCTTGCTCAACTTCCAACACCATGACAAAGTCTCATGGCACTTTCTGCCTAATAGTTTCTGTGCAATTTTATATTTATTTGTGTGGTTATTTTATTAATACCCAATGGAAGCTATATATGTTCTTTTACCACCATAATACCCCTAGACTATAAAGATTTAATAGGATTCAATGTATACTCTTGAATAAATATATGTAAAATTAACACAATGAAATACTTTAGACTTATAAAAATAATAATTCTGCATCTTGATTTCCACCACAAATGACCTAATATTGCTGAAAATTAAAGCCCAAATGATTTCTAAAGTCCTTCATTGTTTGTCTAATCTGTATTTCTAAAAGACTACCAAAAATAACACAGAAAACACCTTCTCACCTTGCAGAGGAAAAAGTGACATGGGGAAAATACATGTGAAAACTCTCAGGGGGAACCTAAGGGACATTCTGGCTGATGGTGAAGACACAGAGCTAGATGTATTTACAGGAAAGGAAAGAAGGTGAGGACATGAAAATCACATAGCTTGGAGAATTCAAAGAGAGTTTAATAAAACACAAGCTGGATTTAAGAGTAAACCAGGCAAATCTACCTAATGAGGAAATGAGTGACTTTCTATGATTTTGAACAGAGGAGAAAAATAATAGAACATTCCAAAAGAATTACAATGAGAACAATAAGACAGGCCACTGCTTCAAGCAAGTGTAAATGAAGGGTTCCCCATATTTAGAACCATTAAGAACTAAATTGGCAGACTTTCAAAGAATCAAAAATTTGGAAGAATGGGAGAAGAAGGATTTGCCAGATTAATATACCAACCACTGACTAGAAATCTGTCTATGTTAATTAAGCATATTTATATACATGTATTGTAAGAGTTCCTGTCCTATATATCAGATAATCCCAGGACAGCTGGAAGAGGAAAATATAACAGGCCTACCATATTCCATAATATAGTGACATCTGGGTAGTATATTAGTACATCAGTATAAGTATTTCATTCCTATCCCAGTAGATGCTAAAGCATAAACATCTTTGTTTTAAGAGCTTTTAACTAAAAAGACCTAAAAGTAAAAATAGATGCTCGCATAAAGATCCTTTCATTAGTTAAAGAAGAGTGGCATTCCTCCTGAGCAGAGTATATAAAAGGCTTCTTTCTGTGCAATTTTATATTTATTTGTGTGGTTATTTTATTAATACCCAATGGAAGCTATATATGTTCTTTTACCACCATAATACCCCTAGACTATAAAGATTTAATAGGATTCAATGTATACTCTTGAATAAATATATGTAAAATTAACACAATGAAATACTTTAGACTTATAAAAATAATAATTCTGCATCTTGATTTCCACCACAAATGACCTAATATTGCTGAAAATTAAAGCCCAAATGATTTCTAAAGTCCTTCATTGTTTGTCTAATCTGTATTTCTAAAAGACTACCAAAAATAACACAGAAAACACCTTCTCACCTTGCAGAGGAAAAAGTGACATGGGGAAAATACATGTGAAAACTCTCAGGGGGAACCTAAGGGACATTCTGGCTGATGGTGAAGACACAGAGCTAGATGTATTTACAGGAAAGGAAAGAAGGTGAGGACATGAAAATCACATAGCTTGGAGAATTCAAAGAGAGTTTAATAAAACACAAGCTGGATTTAAGAGTAAACCAGGCAAATCTACCTAATGAGGAAATGAGTGACTTTCTATGATTTTGAACAGAGGAGAAAAATAATAGAACATTCCAAAAGAATTACAATGAGAACAATAAGACAGGCCACTGCTTCAAGCAAGTGTAAATGAAGGGTTCCCCATATTTAGAACCATTAAGAACTAAATTGGCAGACTTTCAAAGAATCAAAAATTTGGAAGAATGGGAGAAGAAGGATTTGCCAGATTAATATACCAACCACTGACTAGAAATCTGTCTATGTTAATTAAGCATATTTATATACATGTATTGTAAGAGTTCCTGTCCTATATATCAGATAATCCCAGGACAGCTGGAAGAGGAAAATATAACAGGCCTACCATATTCCATAATATAGTGACATCTGGGTAGTATATTAGTACATCAGTATAAGTATTTCATTCCTATCCCAGTAGATGCTAAAGCATAAACATCTTTGTTTTTAAGAGCTTTTAACTAAAAAGACCTAAAAGTAAAAATAGATGCTCGCACATAAAGATCCTTTCATTAGTTAAAGAAGAGTGGCATTCCTCCTGAGCAGAGTATATAAAGCTTTTTTTTTTTCTTTTTTGAAAAGTAAGATATGGAGAAAACTTCTGGATGAAGTATACAATTGAGATTACATGTTTCCTCCTCCTCCCTCTCAAGAACCTATCAAAATTAGGCTGAAGGAAAAACAGAAGTATAAATCTATATTAGAGAAAATAATAGGTTCAGGGGGAATAAATTTCAATAAATATCTACCATAGAGAAATAAAAGAATGACAGCGAGTGAAATAGGAAGAAGAAAGCGAATTAGAAACATCTGTGGAAGGAATTTCAATGGTGAACGTAGTTGACTCCTGAAGTTACTGTGAAATAACAAATCAGTAGATAAGTAAGTAGAACCTTAAAGTGGGCTGAAAACACTGGGGTAAGAAATGGTTTCTGTATATGAATCATTAAACTCTCACTTTTCCTTGACAGCTTCATACAAGGCAATAAGTTTCCCATCCACTCATATGAGAGCTAAGGTTTACAAATATTTCCTGTATACAAAGAGCTCACAGAGGACTCAACTGTTCTCATTTGAATACATGAGATCATGAGCTTTTTTTTTGCAAAATTTAGGCTTAAATTGAAGAAAGTAGGGAAAACCACTAGGGAATTCAGGTATGACCTAAATCAATCCCTTATGATTGACTTAGTCACAGTGGAGGTGATGAACAGATTCAAATGATTAGATCTGGTAGACAGAGTGCCTGAACAATTATGGATGGAGGTAACAAACCTGCTACGTCAAGACAAAGAATGTAAGAAGGCAAATTGGCAGATTTCAAAGAATCTGGGGGGCAGATTAATATACCAACCACTGACTAGAAATCTGTCTATGTTAATTAAGCATATTTATATACATGTATTGTAAGAGTTCCTGTCCTATATATCAGATAATCCCAGGACAGCTGGAAGAGGAAAATATAACAGGCCTACCATATTCCATAATATAGTGACATCTGGGTAGTATATTAGTACATCAGTATAAGTATTTCATTCCTATCCCAGTAGATGCTAAAGCATAAACATCTTTGTTTTTAAGAGCTTTTAACTAAAAAGACCTAAAAGTAAAAATAGATGCTCGCACATAAAGATCCTTTCATTAGTTAAAGAAGAGTGGCATTCCTCCTGAGCAGAGTATATAAAGCTTTTTTTTTTTCTTTTTTGAAAAGTAAGATATGGAGAAAACTTCTGGATGAAGTATACAATTGAGATTACATGTTTCCTCCTCCTCCCTCTCAAGAACCTATCAAAATTAGGCTGAAGGAAAAACAGAAGTATAAATCTATATTAGAGAAAATAATAGGTTCAGGGGGAATAAATTTCAATAAATATCTACCATAGAGAAATAAAAGAATGACAGCGAGTGAAATAGGAAGAAGAAAGCGAATTAGAAACATCTGTGGAAGGAATTTCAATGGTGAACGTAGTTGACTCCTGAAGTTACTGTGAAATAACAAATCAGTAGATAAGTAAGTAGAACCTTAAAGTGGGCTGAAAACACTGGGGTAAGAAATGGTTTCTGTATATGAATCATTAAACTCTCACTTTTCCTTGACAGCTTCATACAAGGCAATAAGTTTCCCATCCACTCATATGAGAGCTAAGGTTTACAAATATTTCCTGTATACAAAGAGCTCACAGAGGACTCAACTGTTCTCATTTGAATACATGAGATCATGAGCTTTTTTTTTGCAAAATTTAGGCTTAAATTGAAGAAAGTAGGGAAAACCACTAGGGAATTCAGGTATGACCTAAATCAATCCCTTATGATTGACTTAGTCACAGTGGAGGTGATGAACAGATTCAAATGATTAGATCTGGTAGACAGAGTGCCTGAACAATTATGGATGGAGGTAACACTGTACAGGAAGCAGTGACCAAAGTGACGTCCAAGACAAAGAATGTAAGAAGGCAAAGTGGTTGTCTGAGGAGCCTTTACAAATACCTGAGGAAAGAAGAGAAGAAAAGGCAAAGGAGAAAGGAAAAGATATACCCAACTGAATACAGAGTTCCAGAGAACAGCAAAGAGCTAAGAAGGCCTTCTTAAATGAACAGTGCAGAAAAACAGTAAAACATAACAGGAAAGATTAGAGAGCTCTTTGAGAAAATTGTAGATATCTAGGGAACATTTCATGCAAGGATGGGCATGATAAAGGACAGAAATGCTAAGGATCTAACAGAATGAGAAGAGATTAGGAAGAGGTGGAAAGAATATACTGAAGAACTATACAAAAAAGGTCTTAATGACTCAGATAACCACGATGATGTAATCACTCACCAAGTGCCAGATACTGTGGAGTGTGAAATCAAGTGGGCTTTAGGAAGTTTTACTATGAACAAAGCTAAAGGTGATGGAATTCCAGACAACCTATTTAAAATCCTAAAAGACGATGCTGTTAAAGTGCTACACTCAATATGTCAGCAAATTTGGAAAACTCAACAATAGCCACAGTACTGGAAAAGTTCAGTTTTCATTCTAATCCCAAAGAAGGTCAATGCCAAAGAATGTTCAAACTACTTTACAATTGCACTCATTTCACATGCTAGTAAGATTAAGTTCAAAATCCTTCAAACTACGTGTCAGCAGTACATCAACCAAGAACTTCCGAATGTACAAGCTGGGTTTTGAAGAGGCAGAGGAAGGAGAGATCAAATCACTGACACTGATTTGGTCATTGAGAAAGCAAGGGAATTCCAGAAAAGCACCTACTTCTGTTTCATTGAATACACAAAAGCCTTTGACTATGTGGATCACAGCAAACTGTAGAAAATTCTTAGAGATGGGAGTACAAGACCACCTTATCTGTCTCCTAAGAAAACCTGTATGTGGGTCAAGAAGCAGCACCTAGAAACTGATACGGAAAAATTGGCTGGTTCAAATTTCAAATTTGGAAAGGAGTACACCAAGGCTGTATATTATCATCCTGCTTATTTAACTTCTATGCAGAATACATCATGGGAAATCCCAGGGTGGATGAATCCCAAGCTGGAATCAAGATTGCCAGGAAAAAAATCAACAACCTCAGATATGCAGATGATATCACTTTAATGGCAGAAAGTGAAGAGGAACTATAGAGCCTCTTGATGAAGGTAAAAGAGGAGACTTAAAAAGCTGGCCTAAAACTTATCATTCAAAAAAAAAAAAAAAAAAAGATCATGGCATCCAGTCATATCACTTCATGGCAAACAGATGGGAAAACAATGGAAACAGTGACAGACTTTATTGTCTCGGGCTCCAAAATCACTGTGGATAGTGACTACAGCCATGAAATTAAAAAATGTTTGCTCCTTGGAAGGAAAGCTAGACAGTACATTAAAAATCAGAGAGATAAGTTTGCCAACAAAGATTTGTATAGTCGAACCTATGCTTTTTCCAATAATCATGTATAGATGTGAAAGTTGGACCATAAATAAGGTTTAGAACTGAAAAACTGATGTTTTCAAATTGTGGTGCTGGAGAAGACTCTTGAGAGTCCCTAGGACTGCAAAGAGAGCAAACCAGTCAATTCTAATGGACATCGACCCCAAATATTGATTGGAGGGACGGATGCTGAAGCTGAAGCTCCAATACTTTGGCCACCTGACAGGAAGAGTCAACTTATTGGAAAAGACCCTAATGCTGGGAAATATTGAGGGCAACAGGAGATCAAGGTAGCAAAAAATGAGATGATTAGATACTATCATTGACTCAATGGACATGAATTTGAGCAAACTCTGGAAGATACTGGAGGAGAGAGGAGCCTGGCATGCTGCCATCCACGGGGGTTGCAAAGATTCAGACACAACTTAGTCACTGAACAGCAACAACAATACATACACCAACAATCAAAAATTAGAGGTCATTTGGAGAAGATTAACTACATGAAAAAAATCAATGTAAGGAAATAAAAAAACCAAACCTAGAAGAAACTGATTTCTTAAAAATTTTTAATTTGTCATAGATATATTCCAAAACATTCAAGAAGATGTGGTCTACAAAAGAACGTAATGCAAAGGGGAAAAAAATCAGAAAACAAAAACACTTAAAAACAAAAAGTATTATTACTAAAAATTAAATCAGAAACTTAAAAGATAAAGCTGAGGAAATCTTTCAGAATATGGAACAAAAAAGAAGAGAATAAGTTTAAAAAATAAAAAGAGAATCAATCTAAAAAGTCAAATATTTTGCTGATAGCAATTCCAGAGAGAACAGAAAAAACAAAGGAACAACTATTGTCAAAACCTTCTAAGAGCTTGAGATATAAAATTTATATTTAAAATTTAAAGGTATTTCACAAATATTAACAGAATGTCCATGCTTGAGAATATTTTTGTGAAAATTCAGGACAAAAAGAAGAGAGAAATCTGATATTGGAGAAGAAAAGGGAAAGAGAAAATAAAAGAATCTACAAAAGGAACAAGAGAGTAACTGCCATAAGATTTCTCATTTGAAGTAATAGAAGCTAGACAGTTGTGTAAGATTTTCAAAATATGGAAGAAAAATATTTTGATCTTGAAAAACTACACCCTGACAATTGTTCAGGTAAATGTAAAAGGAAAAATAAATCCATTTTCTGACACATAAGGCCTCAGAAGTTGTCTGAAGATATCCCTAGCAAAGTAAGGGTGAAAATCAAGAAGATCTAAGATACAAACAGCAAATAAAAACCAAAAATATATGAAATAAAATCCCAGAATGACAGCCTACAAACCAACTTATGCAAATTATTAACTAGAATAATTTGGATCTAGGAATATTTCCGAGGGAAAAATGGCATGGATTGGGCTTCCCTGGTGGTCCAGTGGGTGAGGACACCGCCTTGCAGTGCAAGGGGTGCCAGTTCGATCCCTGGCCTGGGAAGATCCCACGTGCCATGAAGGGGCTGGACAAATGTGTCCAACTATCCAGTCGGAGCTCTGAAGCACATGCGCCCAGAGCCAGTGCTCTGCAGTGACAGAGGCCACTGCAATGAGAGGACCACACAGGCCAGAGAACAAAGATGGATGAAAATATATAAATGAAAGACCAATAGAAGTGCCCCCACCAAAAAAGGCATGGATTATAAGCATTAGAAAAAGTAAATGAAAAGCTGTAAACTACTATAGACATAGTAAATTAAGCAAATACTTCTTATACAGGATATGGTAATCATAAGCCTCAAGAAAAAACATACAAGAAAAGGCCTAGTGTAAAACAAATTTAAACATAATATAATAATTTAGCAAATGATGGCATCTAAGAAAGAAGTCTATTTTTATCAATTTCATTTTTGATTGATGATATTAGAATTATAGAGAATGAAATGTAATCATACTACATATTGGCTTTCTAGTGTATTATATTTATATTACAGAGCAGTATGTGTAATGGTCAAGAGAATTATGATAGATTGTGAAAAGGGCCACAACTATCCATGTCTCTCTGTAAGTACATCACTGTAATTAACTTTCCAGAAGCTCTCAAATTTTTGGCCCACAGAATCTTAAGGTAAAGAAATGGCTGTTATTTTAAGTCACTGCAATTTTAGTGTGGTTTGGTACTCATCAAAGTTAATTCAAGCAGAAATGTATTCCAGCTTGACAGTTTACCGATGCAAATCCTGGCTCCACTACTATTAGTTAGTGATTTTCAGCAAGTTAGTTAACTTCCTAGAGCCTCAGTTTCCGTATCTGTAAAATATAAACTGTGTTACCTCATAGTGTTGTGTAAGGATTAATAGATGTAAATATACGTAAAGGAATTTCAAATAGCATTAAGCACATTGTAAGTACTCAATCAATATTATTATATTTTTATTTTAATGGTGTTTATTAATTCTCAACATCTAGAACTACCCACAGAGTACAGATGACTTAGCAATAGTTATATATGAAAATACTGTATGAAAATACTGTCTTGTGAAAATGGAGTGATCAGAAGCCAGAAGATAGAAAGAAGAAAGAATAAGTGGAAGGACTGGTAGGGGGCTAATATAGTCATAAAGCATGGAGTCAAGAGATGTTGTCTAAAGTTAACAAAACAAAGAATTAAAACAAAAATAAATAAGAGATCATATGAAAACATGTGACTTTACACAGAAACAAAATGAGAAGTTGAATGATGATATAATTATCAAAAATTAAGAAAATATGCAGAAACAACGGTGGGAGATGGAGTAAGGGAGCTGAGTCATTACATATTATCTATTATATGTGACAGCAAGAAGAATACAGATTAACTATGAAAACTCTAGAACTGATGGTCAATACATATTTACTTAGAAATGTAAAATGAAAACATAGATTGCTTTCACAGGAAACTGGAGTGAGAAAAAGTAGAGCAACAAAAATTATTATATCCTATTAGTTTTTTTAACTATGTACACCTAGTTTTGATCATTTTTATTTTTCATAATAGGAAAGTACAAAGAAGATTTCCTTAGCCATCTGTACTTCTCAATTTTAGGTTAGAAAATATTTTCTTTTAAAAACAAAGTCTGGTAAACCTTTATAATAAAAACCCCAAATGATGAAAACTTCACTAAAATACTTAAGAAATAACACTATTTGTAAGCAACTTAAATCTTTGCTTACTAAGAATTCAGAAAGTTAAAGTTTTGAATTCTATGTGGAGTGCATTTCATACCAAAAAAAAAAAAAAGAAGAAGGGAAAATCTCTGCCTTATGTTTGTACTGTTTTACCCTCATTTCCTCGAAGCTGAGTGATTTCTCTCCTCCCACTGACCTCTCTTACATCCCATGGATGTCTCTGTCTTCATTCCCAGCTCTTCCTCTATGTTATAGTGAAGAGTATCAACTTGGAATAAGATGTCTCAATTAAAAGTGGTCCCCCGCCCTCCTCCCTCTCCACCCCAACCCCATGGAAAACTATGCCTTCCTCACTGGCTATCTTTAGTCTATTTGGAATGAATGTATATAGAGAAGCACTGCCTTGCACATGTATGCTTAGCCACTCAGTCATGTCCAACTCTTTGCAACCCCATGGACTGTAGTTCACCAGGCTCATCTGTCCATGGGAATTCTCTAGGCAAGAATACTGGAATGGATTGCCATGCCCTCCTCCAGGGGATCTTCCCAACCCAGGGATAAAACCCAGGTCTCTTGCATTGCAGGCAGATTCTTTACTCTCTGAACCACCAGCACATAGTAATTATTTAATATATAGGCATTTCCAGTTGGGGAAGAACAACTAAGAAGGTACAGTAGCACAAACAGAACAAAAAAACCTGTTGAAACTCTAGTTTACTACCCTTTCCTTTACCTTCTGTGATCCTAAGCCCTTTTAAGTCAGGAACTGAGGGAGATTCTGGAACTCTTTCTGCTGTTAGTCACCAGCACTACTAAACATTGGCATCTGCAAATCCTCTCCAAAGGTGATTCATGGACAGTTTTATCTCTGTAACAAAGTTCATGCACAGAGATGAAAAAGGATTATTTTTTCCAAAATATTTTTGAAATTATTCATAGAAAAGATTAGAAGTACTAGGAGACATAACATTCACTCTAAACTAAAGGGTTCATGGGCAGAAATCCACTTGATTCTAGTATATAAAAGAAATGGGCAATAATCCCATATACAAGAATGCTAAAACACTACTTGCCAAGACTATTGGATTGGTGGTTGACTGCCTAAGTTGAGATACTCAGGTCCATAAAAACAGGACTCCCCAGAGAATTGTGTTATAAGAATCACTATTTTCATCCCTTTATGTGGGAAAAAATTCACAAATTTAGAATCACTGAAGTATCTGGAAAAATACATAGTAATAGCCTGGTGCTATAATTTGGACACTTCTAAGGCCCACTTCCTGGGCTGCTATACAGAACCAGAAGCAATAAAGATGATTTTGAGGGATCATGCTGTAGGGCCTTAAAGAAGTTCCACACTCAAAATGAAACCAATACGCAAATACTCTGAAATCATTTCTCAGTGGTCTGTGTCTTTTTCAAAGACTGTATCAAAAATAACCACCAGACCCTGTCATACAACTTGTTCCCCCATAATCCATTTAAATTTTCAAATAATGCTAACAATCACAATTTATCTTGTTTTCTCTAGCCATAACATTTTAAATTTTTCTTTTATATTATACTAAAGCAATGACAAGAAATTTCCACTAAAAGGATATTTCATTTTAACTTTTCAGTCTTTAGGGAAAAACAATTCATTTTGAATACTGGAATGGATTGCCATGCCCTCCTCCAGGATCTTCCCAACCCAGGGATAAAACCCAGGTCTCTTGCATTGCAGGCAGATTCTTTACTCTCTGAACCACCAGCACATAGTAATTATTTAATATATAGGCATTTCCAGTTGGGGAAGAACAACTAAGAAGGTACAGTAGCACAAACAGAACAAAAAAACCTGTTGAAACTCTAGTTTACTACCCTTTCCTTTACCTTCTGTGATCCTAAGCCCTTTTAAGTCAGGAACTGAGGGAGATTCTGGAACTCTTTCTGCTGTTAGTCACCAGCACTACTAAACATTGGCATCTGCAAATCCTCTCCAAAGGTGATTCATGGACAGTTTTATCTCTGTAACAAAGTTCATGCACAGAGATGAAAAAGGATTATTTTTTCCAAAATATTTTTGAAATTATTCATAGAAAAGATTAGAAGTACTAGGAGACATAACATTCACTCTAAACTAAAGGGTTCATGGGCAGAAATCCACTTGATTCTAGTATATAAAAGAAATGGGCAATAATCCCATATACAAGAATGCTAAAACACTACTTGCCAAGACTATTGGATTGGTGGTTGACTGCCTAAGTTGAGATACTCAGGTCCATAAAAACAGGACTCCCTAGAGAATTGTGTTATAAGAATCACTATTTTCATCCCTTTATGTGGGAAAAAATTCACAAATTTAGAATCACTGAAGTATCTGGAAAAATACATAGTAATAGCCTGGTGCTATAATTTGGACACTTCTAAGGCCCACTTCCTGGGCTGCTATACAGAACCAGAAGCAATAAAGATGATTTTGAGGGATCATGCTGTAGGGCCTTAAAGAAGTTCCACACTCAAAATGAAACCAATACGCAAATACTCTGAAATCATTTCTCAGTGGTCTGTGTCTTTTTCAAAGACTGTATCAAAAATAACCACCAGACCCTGTCATACAACTTGTTCCCCCATAATCCATTTAAATTTTCAAATAATGCTAACAATCACAATTTATCTTGTTTTCTCTAGCCATAACATTTTAAATTTTTCTTTTATATTATACTAAAGCAATGACAAGAAATTTCCACTAAAAGGATATTTCATTTTAACTTTTCAGTCTTTAGGGGAAAAAACAATATCAGCTATCTTTCACAGAAAAACACAGTATTATCACTTGCCATTAAAGAAATAATCTGCTATTATTCAGGATCAAATGAAGCAGATGGAGAGAAATAATTGTAGAATTGTCATGTATTCACTCAAAAAGACTAAATACAGGTAAAGGAATACTAAGCAGGCTGTTTGGACAAACATGCATGCCTAAAGTGTGTGCTTCTCTTCCTCACAACAGGACAGGCAAATTTAAACTCTTCAGGCTCCGTGTGTCAAAACTTGTGAAAAATGATGATAAAAAGAAAAATCACTGGGAACCCAAAAAAGTTATAGTGAGTGAAATATACAAGAATTATCATTTTGTCAGAATGATAGGAATATTTGCACTTAAATGTAAATGAGAGAAGCAGGAATTCCAGAATGGTGAAGTAAGGAGCTCAGGAGACCCACTTCTCAGCAACTTAACCAGCAAAAATTAGAAAAAGCAATTATATAAAGGCTCTGGAAATTGTACTTAGGGCATAAAGCAAATGCAGAAATACTTGTTCAAGAAAATATATTGAGTCTTAGTAAGAACAGTAAGAGTCTATGGAGTTTGAGCCACAACTCACCCCATCACACTCTCATGCCACCCTCACCTGCAGGTTACAATAGGCCTACTCCAGGCATGTGCTGTCAAGAAAACACAGACTCTCTCTTTTCCAGCTCTTTGTCTGAGGCTACAGTTTCAGCCCATGCAGGCTGCTGGGATTTCTCATGCCCCTCAGCCCTGTGTTGCAAAAGTTTTTCAGGTGGCACAGCCAAGAAGACCAGGTCATTCTTCCAACCGGCCTCCATTTTAAGGGTAGAAGCTCTATTCTAGGCAGGTCAAGGATACTGGGACAACAACTGCCCCACCCAAGTTCACTCATATGATGGAGATTCCATTCAATAATACCAAAGGTTGCCACCCCTCCTCACCTGTAAAGAGGGGAAAGGAAAAGGGTTACTCTCGAGAAGCAGGTCTCTAGCCCTAACTTCAGTGTGGTAGCTTTGAGGTTCTGACCAAGTGGAAAAGCAGAACATAATGTTAAACAGTCCTGCTTGAATGGAATGACTTTATTTGAAACAAAGCAGATCTCCATTGTAGGGTGTGGATAAGGTTTTATTCACAAAAAAAGGTGATAGTAGAAGTAAAACTAGATGTTCAAATACAAACCTGGGCTTCCCTGGTGGTCCAGTGGGTAAGGACACCACCTTGCAGTGCAAAGGGCGCCAGTTTGATCCCTGGCATGGAAGGATCCCATGTGCTGTGGAGCAGCTGGACCCATGTGCCCAATTACTGAGCCAGGGCTCTGGAGCACATGTGGCCACCGCGATGGGAGGCCCACACGGGCCAAAGAACAAAGATGGATGAAAACTAGATAAATGAAAGACCAAGAGAAGTGGCCCGCCCACCCTCTCCCTCCCAGACCCACCCTCCAATAAATAAATAATAAAATCTTAAAAAAAAAAATACAAACCTGTACACTAATGTTTACAGAAGCTCTACTCATAATAGCCAAAAGGCAGAAACAATATGCAAATGTCCATCAACTGATGCAAGGATAAATAAAATGTGGTATATTCATACAATAGAATATTATTCAGCAACAAAAGAAATGAACAATTAGAAAATAGATTAACAGCATGGAGGTTCATGGCAAAAGCACTAGTTAATGGGCTCCGGTGGTTCAGCACACTCTCATGCCACCCTCACCTGCAGGTTACAATAGGCCTACTCCAGGCATGTGCTGTCAAGAAAACACAGACTCTCTCTTTTCCAGCTCTTTGTCTGAGGCTACAGTTTCAGCCCATGCAGGCTGCTGGGATTTCTCATGCCCCTCAGCCCTGTGTTGCAAAAGTTTTTCAGGTGGCACAGCCAAGAAGACCAGGTCATTCTTCCAACCGGCCTCCATTTTAAGGGTAGAAGCTCTATTCTAGGCAGGTCAAGGATACTGGGACAACAACTGCCCCACCCAAGTTCACTCATATGATGGAGATTCCATTCAATAATACCAAAGGTTGCCACCCCTCCTCACCTGTAAAGAGGGGAAAGGAAAAGGGTTACTCTCGAGAAGCAGGTCTCTAGCCCTAACTTCAGTGTGGTAGCTTTGAGGTTCTGACCAAGTGGAAAAGCAGAACATAATGTTAAACAGTCCTGCTTGAATGGAATGACTTTATTTGAAACAAAGCAGATCTCCATTGTAGGGTGTGGATAAGGTTTTATTCACAAAAAAAGGTGATAGTAGAAGTAAAACTAGATGTTCAAATACAAACCTGGGCTTCCCTGGTGGTCCAGTGGGTAAGGACACCACCTTGCAGTGCAAAGGGCGCCAGTTTGATCCCTGGCATGGAAGGATCCCATGTGCTGTGGAGCAGCTGGACCCATGTGCCCAATTACTGAGCCAGGGCTCTGGAGCACATGTGGCCACCGCGATGGGAGGCCCACACGGGCCAAAGAACAAAGATGGATGAAAACTAGATAAATGAAAGACCAAGAGAAGGGGCCCCGCCCACCCTCCTCCCTCCCCAACCCACCCCCCTCCAATAAATAAATAATAAAATCTTAAAAAAAAAAATACAAACCTGTACACTAATGTTTACAGAAGCTCTACTCATAATAGCCAAAAGGCAGAAACAATATGCAAATGTCCATCAACTGATGCAAGGATAAATAAAATGTGGTATATTCATACAATAGAATATTATTCAGCAACAAAAAGAAATGAAGTGCTAATTCATGCCAAAACATAGATTAACTGGGGCTTCCCTGGTGGTTCAGTGGGCAAAGAGTCTGCCTTGCAGTGCAATGGGCACCAGTGCAATCCCTGGCCCAGGAAGATCCCACGTGCTGTGGAGTGACTGGACCAGTGTGCTCAATTACGAGCTAGTGCTCTGGAGGGCACGTGCCCAGAGTTGGTGCTCTGCAACCAGAGGCCACTGCAATGGGAGGTCCACACAGGTCAAAGAATAAAGATGGATGAAAATAAATAAATGAAAAATCAGTAAAAGAAGCCAAAATTTCAAAAAAAACCCAAAAAACATAAATTAACTGGAAAACATCAGAAAAGGTAATTTATTGTATAATTCCATTTATATTAACAGTACAGAATATGCCAATCTCTGGAGACAGAGTATATTAATGGTTGATTAAGGATGTCAGGAAAAGGTATGAGAGAATGGAGAGTGACTATTAATGAGTAAAACATTTCTTTAAGGGAAGATGGAAGTGCACTAAAATTAGATTCTGGTGAGCATTGCATAACCCTGTGAATATATTTTTAAAAACACACACACAATGAATTGTATACTTTGGGTAAATGTCATGGTATATGGATTATATCTCAATAAATATGCTTTTAAAATAAAAGAATATATACTGACTCAAGGTAAATACTCTTATCACTACTTTTAAAACTATGATTCATAAATCTGTTTACCAGACTCTTTGAAAGTACAGACTCAAGGGAGAAAAATGTAAATGGCTCAAAGTGGGAAACGGTAAGGACATGAAGTGTACTTTCTTCCTAAGAGAAGCCTGCTATTGTTGTCTGGGCTGCTCTTGGGACCCATCCTCAGTCCAATAAAACCCACAAATAATGGAACTGTATGGGCTTTCCTGGTGGTCCAGTGGGGAAAGAGTCCACCTTGCAGTGCAAGGGACCAGTTCGATCCCTGGCCTGGGAAGATCCCACATGCAGCGGAGCGGCTGAGCCCGTGTGTCCAATTACCAGCCAGTGTTCTGAAGCGCATGCGCCCATAGAGGGCTCTCTGCAAGGAGGCCACTGCAATGGGAGGCTCACAGAGGTCAAAAAATTAAGATGGATGAAAACAGATAAATGAAGCACCAATAAAAGAGGCCAAAAAAGAAGAAGAAGAAGAAGAAGAATGGAACTATACAAAGGAATAGTGTCCATCTCTGTGGAACCCTAACTGTCCCGTACACTTACATCTTTGTGTTCTGAAACAGGGACCTCTCCCAATATTCCAGGAGCCCTCTGCCTGTCCCAGAAGGTTATCTATTTTTTGTAAAATGCTGAGGCATGTTATTTTCCATAGGCCAAGTGGGTATGATTTCCCCAAGATAACTCCAGCCTAAGAAATATGAAAGTATCACATGTAAGCCAAACTAGTTCATTTAGGATTATTGACAACCATATGCATTGTGATGTATTTATTTACATAATATTCTTATGCTTAACATAAAATTTCTATGTATAATTCCATTTATATTAACAGTACAGAATATGCCAATCTCTGGAGACAGAGTATATTAATGGTTGATTAAGGATGTCAGGAAAAGGTATGAGAGAATGGAGAGTGACTATTAATGAGTAAAACATTTCTTTAAGGGAAGATGGAAGTGCACTAAAATTAGATTCTGGTGAGCATTGCATAACCCTGTGTATATATTTTAAAAAACACACACACAAAGAATTATATACTTTTGGTAAATATCATGGAATATAGATTATATCTCAATAAATATGCTTTTAAAATAAAAGAATATATACTGACTCAAGGTAAATACTCTTATCACTACTTTTAAAACTATGATTCATAAATCTGTTTACCAGACTCTTTGAAAGTACAGACTCAAGGGAGAAAAATGTAAATGGCTCAAAGTGGGAAACGGTAAGGACATGAAGTGTACTTTCTTCCTAAGAGAAGCCTGCTATTGTTGTCTGGGCTGCTCTTGGGACCCATCCTCAGTCCAATAAAACCCACAAATAATGGAACTGTATGGGCTTTCCTGGTGGTCCAGTGGGGAAAGAGTCCACCTTGCAGTGCAAGGGACCAGTTCGATCCCTGGCCTGGGAAGATCCCACATGCAGCGGAGCGGCTGAGCCCGTGTGTCCAATTACCAGCCAGTGTTCTGAAGCGCATGCGCCCATAGAGGGCTCTCTGCAAGGAGGCCACTGCAATGGGAGGCTCACAGAGGTCAAAAAATTAAGATGGATGAAAACAGATAAATGAAGCACCAATAAAAGAGGCCAAAAAAGAAGAAGAAGAAGAAGAAGAATGGAACTATACAAAGGAATAGTGTCCATCTCTGTGGAACCCTAACTGTCCCGTACACTTACATCTTTGTGTTCTGAAACAGGGACCTCTCCCAATATTCCAGGAGCCCTCTGCCTGTCCCAGAAGGTTATCTATTTTTTGTAAAATGCTGAGGCATGTTATTTTCCATAGGCCAAGTGGGTATGATTTCCCCAAGATAACTCCAGCCTAAGAAATATGAAAGTATCACATGTAAGCCAAACTAGTTCATTTAGGATTATTGACAACCATATGCATTGTGATGTATTTATTTACATAATATTCTTATGCTTAACATAAAATTTCTATGTATAATGTTAAATATATATACCCCATTTTAAACTTTATGTATTGCATTTGCTTTCATTCTGCACAGGGGTAGACTTTAAATCTCCTTGCAAAACCTGCATTTGTCATGAACAGTAAGTTGCTCTTGCAGAAGTTTGACTATTCAACACATTTAAGTAATGAATCTGAAAAATTAGTGTTCATTGTGTTTAAAAATAAAAGAGATGAATAAATTAAATGTATTACTACTTCAGTATCTATTAAGGTCTCCTAGACTGATATATATTTCTCTAGGAATAATATGTTCAAATGTATTTCATCAAGGAACATTTCAATATTCCAGTCCTGTATTTAACTAAATATGTCTATGACTGTGCCATTTAATCACTTGAACTTACATCACCCAAAACACAGCTTGGCAAGAACCCTATGATAACAAGTTGATTTTCATGCACTTGGATTAGTCTTATAAACAGGAAGCCACATTTTATCATGAGCAAAAATCTCTGAACATAGAAGACTGGGTTTTGGTTTCTTCTGTCAAGCTCTCTGTGTTTGAATGACTTCCAAACTTCACTAAATATATTTTTTCATTCCTCTTGTTTATTTTTACATCTATTATAGAGCTCATACATTTGAAGAGATGGGAGAGTACTTGGAAATACCAGTTAATAAAAATTTTTAAAGTAGGTATGCCAAGGGAAGGAAAAATGAAGTCCTGTCTAGACCCAGTCAGCTCTGCTTGACCTAGTTACAGTTAAATGAAACATCAATGGGAAATTCAAGGTAAGCAAACTAGCCAAAGTTCTGCAGGAGGTGGCTCTGATGACTTGAGAAGAACGACATCTGATCCTTCTAGAGAAAACACATTTCTCATGGCTGTCAGCATACTACCAAGGAAGAGAAGAGAGGGGAATAGACTAAAGCATAAATATTACTATTCCTAGAGGATGTCCTTCAATAAAGGAAAGCTTTGTCTTGGCTGTATTTATATAAATCTTTGAAATATTTGTCAAAAAAAATTCACATAAATGCAAGTCACAGTCAATGAACAAGAAATAAGTTCACTGTGTCCAAACACAAATTTCAGGCAACCACGGAAAAAATATCATGTTCTCTTAAAGCCTCCACAGTAAATAAATAATGAAGATGACATTGCTAAGACTGTAAAACAGTGGTAAGGCTGCAAATGTGACTTACTTAATAGGCTGACTAAACCAAAACCCAAGAATGTGTTGGAAAAGAGCTGCTATTAGATGGGTGAGTACAGATTTGTTGGTGAAACAAATCAAGACTTCTGGTGAGTAAAATAAGTTACCCTAAACTGGATAAAGTTGACGAAGCTATGGAGTATACTGATACCATCAGTTTTTTATTAATAGCTCCTCTCAAAAGGACAGAATTTAGGTAAATGATAAATACAGTGGCCCTAACTCATGTCAGTGGGAAGAAGAAAAGAAAATGTCCCCAAATTCCAGTTATGTGATGGTCTTAGATATTTGGTTTGCCTCAATAAACATTCTCAGGAATTAGAGGCTATTTCTTGGAGCTCACATAGCTTATCTCCTACACAGAAAATCAAAACTTTACTATAATGTAAGTATACTATACAGTGATATTCCTAAATACCTGTGTTATGCAAAGCATGTGTCTCTAAGAAACAGTAGAGATGAAAGTACATCACAATAACCTGAATTTGGTATCATTCTATGGTCAACTATTCTTTAAACTCAACCCTCTCCCTTTCTCCCTTGGTTCCCCTCCCTCTCTGCCCTTAATAAAAATTTTTAAAGTAGGTATGCCAAGGGAAGGAAAATGAAGTCCTGTCTAGACCCAGTCAGCTCTGCTTGACCTAGTTACAGTTAAATGAAACATCAATGGGAAATTCAAGGTAAGCAAACTAGCCAAAGTTCTGCAGGAGGTGGCTCTGATGACTTGAGAAGAACGACATCTGATCCTTCTAGAGAAAACACATTTCTCATGGCTGTCAGCATACTACCAAGGAAGAGAAGAGAGGGGAATAGACTAAAGCATAAATATTACTATTCCTAGAGGATGTCCTTCAATAAAGGAAAGCTTTGTCTTGGCTGTATTTATATAAATCTTTGAAATATTTGTCAAAAAAAATTCACATAAATGCAAGTCACAGCCAATGAACAAGAAATAAGTTCACTGTGTCCAAACACAAATTCCAGGCAACCACGGAAAAAATATCATGTTCTCTTAAAGCCTCCACAGTAAATAAATAATGAAGATGACATTGCTAAGACTGTAAAACAGTGGTAAGGCTGCAAATGTGACTTACTTAATAGGCTGACTAAACCAAAACCCAAGAATGTGTTGGAAAAGAGCTGCTATTAGATGGGTGAGTACAGATTTGTTGGTGAAACAAATCAAGACTTCTGGTGAGTAAAATAAGTTACCCTAAACTGGATAAAGTTGACGAAGCTATGGAGTATACTGATACCATCAGTTTTTTATTAATAGCTCCTCTCAAAAGGACAGAATTTAGGTAAATGATAAATACAGTGGCCCTAACTCATGTCAGTGGGAAGAAGAAAAGAAAATGTCCCCAAATTCCAGTTATGTGATGGTCTTAGATATTTGGTTTGCCTCAATAAACATTCTCAGGAATTAGAGGCTATTTCTTGGAGCTCACATAGCTTATCTCCTACACAGAAAATCAAAACTTTACTATAATGTAAGTATACTATACAGTGATATTCCTAAATACCTGTGTTATGCAAAGCATGTGTCTCTAAGAAACAGTAGAGATGAAAGTACATCACAATAACCTGAATTTGGTATCATTCTATGGTCAACTATTCTTTAAACTCAACCCTCTCCCTTTCTCCCTTGGTTCCCCCCCCCCCCCCGCCCCTCTCTCTCTCTCTCTGCCTCTTCTCCTAAATCCTTAGACAAATATTCATGAGGTCAGGCCTAGGGATCCTATAATCCTCATTTTCTCTCTAGGCTTCCATCTCAAAAACATGCTTCCTTAGTCTCTTCCAGCCAAAAAAAGAAAGAAAAATAAAATTTTCATACTAACTGGCCTATCCAAATAGTCGCCTGGCAGGCTGCCCCACCAGTTCATTACACATTCCCTAGGCATATCTGAATCCCTACTTAGATTAATGTAAAGACCCCAGCTATACAAGGAAACTTGAGATGAAGCAAATCACATCGAAGACCATCTGGTCTCAGATTTAAGTCCAAATGTGAAGCAGCTGTAGATTAAAGGGTGGGTAAAGACAACTCTACGAATACAGCTATTCATAATAGAAGGATTCCCTGGCTGAGGATATAAATGGTGACTTCTGACCAAAAGACAATGAGAGGACATTTGTTAGGGACACTGTAAACCAGTAGCTATAAGGATGCAGAGATCTTCCCTTTGTTGTCAAAGTATATTGAGCCCTAGGAAGAAAAGCATGTGGCCCATTCTCCATCTGTCAATCTGTCATCACAAGCCAGAGAAAATTGTGACAGAACTTAAAAATGGTATGGGAAAGGAAAGAGGCTAACAAGAAATATAAAGGTTATTGGTCACCAAAATTACTGTTTCCATCAAATTATGTTTTTAGAACTCATTTGGAACAAAGTAAGTAGTAAACATGATTCTGAAGGGATAAACTATGTGTAACCACATAATTTGGTGAAACTGAAATGCCCTTTAGAATTTTGGTTATATCATTCTTAAACAGGGAAAAAGGGTCCTACTTTTAGTCCCTTACAGACCATGACTAATAAGCTTAACTGATTCAAGTCCTATACGAGCGTGGTTAGAACAAGGAAATATGGTTTCTTTCTTCCCACAGAGAAGCAAGGAAAATCTTTCTCCCACTGCTATCAGTTTCTTCTATCTGAAGGTTCTCATATAAAGATCTTAAAGACCCTGAGTATTCTAGGATAGAGGCTTCCCAGATGGTACTAGTGGAAAAGAACTCACCTGACAATGTTGGAGACATAAGAGCCATAGGTTCCACCCCTGGGTCAGAAAGATTCCCTAGAGGCGGTCATGGCAACCCACTCCAGTATTCTTGCATGGAGAATCCCATGGATAGAGGAGCCTGGCGAAGGCTATGGTCCATAGGCTTGCAAACAATTGGATGTAACTGAAGTGACTTTGCACACACGAATTATAGCATAAAGATCTGGAGAATGACTGGAAGACCTGGCAGAACTCCACCCCTAATAAAAGAGAGAGAGAGAGAGAACATGTCTGTTCTCCATAGCCTTGGTTGGGAACCATAGGGTGAAAGAAGCAATTAAGTCATCCAGTTTCCTGTTCAAACCTCTTAAAATTGCATTGGTGTCACTTGCAACCAAGAGAGTCCTAACGAGTATACTGTACAAGAAAGTAGAAGCTAAGAATCATGAAAAATAAGGCTTCCCTGGTAGTCCAGTGGGTAGAGAATCCACCTTGCAGTGCAAGAGGCAGAAGTTTGAGCCCTGGCCAGGGAAGATGCTACATGCCGAGGAACAGCTGGACCAGTGTGCCCAATTACGAGCCAGTGCTCTGGAGCACATGCGCCTAGAGAGAGGCCACGGCAATGGGAGGCCCACACAGGCCAAAGAATAAAGATGGATGAAATAAATAAATAAATGAATAAAAAGCCAATAAAAGAGATCAAAAAAAAAAGTCATGAAAACAGAATGGTGGGGCTTCTCCTGGTGGTCCAATGGGTAAGGACACTGCCTTGCAGTGCAAGGGGTGCCAGTTCGATCCCTGGCCTGGGAAGATCCCACGTGCCGCGGAGCAACTGGACTGATGTGTCCAACTACCCAGACGGAGCTCTGAAGCACATGCGCCCAGAGCCGGTGCTCTGCAGTGACAGAGGCCACTGCGATGGGAGGACCATACAGGCCAGAGAACAAAGATGGATGAAAATAGATAAATGAAAGACCAATAGAAGTGGCCCGCCCGCTCCCCTCCCTCCCCAACCCGACTCCCACCCAAAATAAATAAGTAAATAAATCTTTTAAAAAAAAGAAAAAAAAAAAAAAAACAGAATGGTGCCCAGAAAGTAAACCAACCAACTAACTAGCTGAGAATAATTTTATGACTTTATAACATGATTGCAAATTTATTTTTAAAAATTAGTAAACAGGAGCACAGGAATGATAAATCATTAATTTAGGGTCATACAAGGCTTTGTGCTCTGGCTTCTAAGGTGAATTTATGATCCAGAAATTCTGAAGTCATTTTTCCTAACCATTATGTATTAACAATGAATCCTGATTCAAGAAATAAAAAAAAGAGGAAGCTGATTATGGGCATTTACTCCCTTGACATGAAAGATTTGAAATAGCCCACTGGTCCCTATTTTTAGATTAAAAACCAATCACTGGAAAGAGCCCATAACCAGTACAGTAATGAGCCCATGGCCATTTATTTATAGTTAACTCTAGCTGATTCATGAGCTGCAACTCAATGTCTGGTAAGTGTTATGTGACTCCTGGACTTTATCAACCTATTTATGTGTAGCCAAGACATCTCTCACAGAGTATGTATATATGCAAACACACTGCCTTATATATGGGTATAGAAGAAGGAGAAAGAAATATAAATTCACTAGGGTACAACCTGACTACATTTTATGAATCTGTCCAGTCACATTTGGCTTTTCCATAACTTACTTAGATCATCCACACTGAATTTATTGCAAGTTGCATGCAAAACTAGCAGTGCAGGCAAGATGGTAATGAGAGCCTAAGAGAGACACATGCATTTTCATATATATTAATAGTTTATATGGGAAAAGGTTGAAGGATAAAAGAGGCATCAAATATTACCAGAATGACAGATGAAATGCTGAAGTGATGAAATGCTGAAATTATAGTGCTTTGAGTAGACTCTGGGTAAACTAACTACACAGCACATGGCAAGAAATGTGTAGAAATAGTTGTGATGAAATTTGTCTTGATTAATGCCCCCATATGAAAAGATAAATCTTGCTAAAGAAGTTCTGGAGGTTCAGTGAATGGAAGCCAAATATTCATACTACCATTTGAGTTCAGAAAGAGAGACAAGCCTAGTATTAGCCTTGCATTTATACTATATACAAGTCTTTCCTGCGATGCCTTAAGGAAATGTGCATTATGTATATTATATATCCACCTTTTTTTGTTTCCTTTATGAATGACAGTTCTGAGTGTTTCCATTCCACTCTTGAAGTTATAGCTTACAAATGCATGTGTTATACAACATTTGGTGTCTATTAGCTCTTATAATGTGTTTATTACTACAATCAAAGATATTTTTATTACTATAATCAAAATTATTTTTAGAAGATTTGATGAGAGAAAAGGTAGTTCTAGAATTATGTCAATGGATTGAAAGTATATCTAGAAGCCAATAAATGCTGTTACTTGCTGTAAACAACTGGGAATATATTTAACATTTCTATTAAGAATGCATACGATAACAACTAGAACTCCATCATAATTAGACACTGTAACCAAGAGGTAAAGGATAACACTACTTTGAGACCACGTGTCTTAAAATTGAGTTAGACTGGAAGACCTTTAAACTTACTGGGAAAGTTTCTTCTGCTCCACAAAATTCAAAATGCAATCTCCTTTCTTAGGGCCTCATCATAGTAAGTGAAGTATAGATGATAGTGAATATTTTCATTTGTATAAGAGTTTACAGTTTTTAAAAAAGCCATTCTTATTGTTATGTTTGATCCTCTCTCTTGCTCTCATTTTACAGGAAACTAAATTTGGAGAAGTTGAACTGTTTGTCCACAGCTATATACCTTACAAATGTGGGAGCTTAAGTTAAAGTTGCATGCAAAACTAGCAGTGCAGGCAAGATGGTAATGAGAGCCTAAGAGAGACACATGCATTTTCATATATATTAATAGTTTATATGGGAAAAGGTTGAAGGATAAAAGAGGCATCAAATATTACCAGAATGACAGATGAAATGCTGAAGTGATGAAATGCTGAAATTATAGTGCTTTGAGTAGACTCTGGGTAAACTAACTACACAGCACATGGCAAGAAATGTGTAGAAATAGTTGTGATGAAATTTGTCTTGATTAATGCCCCCATATGAAAAGATAAATCTTGCTAAAGAAGTTCTGGAGGTTCAGTGAATGGAAGCCAAATATTCATACTACCATTTGAGTTCAGAAAGAGACAAGCCTAGTATTAGCCTTGCATTTATACTATATACAAGTCTTTCCTGCGATGCCTTAAGGAAATGTGCATTATGTATATTATATATCCACCTTTTTTTGTTTCCTTTATGAATGACAGTTCTGAGTGTTTCCATTCCACTCTTGAAGTTATAGCTTACAAATGCATGTGTTATACAACATTTGGTGTCTATTAGCTCTTATAATGTGTTTATTACTACAATCAAAGATATTTTTATTACTATAATCAAAATTATTTTTAGAAGATTTGATGAGAGAAAAGGTAGTTCTAGAATTATGTCAATGGATTGAAAGTATATCTAGAAGCCAATAAATGCTGTTACTTGCTGTAAACAACTGGGAATATATTTAACATTTCTATTAAGAATGCATACGATAACAACTAGAACTCCATCATAATTAGACACTGTAACCAAGAGGTAAAGGATAACACTACTTTGAGACCACGTGTCTTAAAATTGAGTTAGACTGGAAGACCTTTAAACTTACTGGGAAAGTTTCTTCTGCTCCACAAAATTCAAAATGCAATCTCCTTTCTTAGGGCCTCATCATAGTAAGTGAAGTATAGATGATAGTGAATATTTTCATTTGTATAAGAGTTTACAGTTTTTAAAAAAGCCATTCTTATTGTTATGTTTGATCCTCTCTCTTGCTCTCATTTTACAGGAAACTAAATTTGGAGAAGTTGAACTGTTTGTCCACAGCTATATACCTTACAAATGTGGGAGCTTAAGTTAAAGTTCATCATACACATAGAATATTATGTAAGAGTAGAGTAGAAGGCAGACGAAATACTTGCTAAATGTTAAACAGTATTATAGTACTTTCTCATTACCTTATGTAATCATCATAACTACTCTATAAAACAGGAATTATCTCCATTCACAGATAACAAAACTGATGTTCTGAGTTTTATAAAACTTACACAAAGTCTCACAGGTATTTAAGTGCTGAGAAGGGATAACAACCTCATTGTGTCTGATATCAAAAACTAGATTTTTCCCATAAAAGATAAACTCATACTTCTAAGGCATGTATAACTTTTATGCAATGACAGACAAGAACAAAATTAAGGGGACTAATCCACTTTCTTTCCATATAATTACTCCATCAGCAGGTACTTCTTAAGAGCTAATTAAGTGCTTAGCACTGTATTCAGAATTGTGGAAGAAATGAAGAAGCAGAAAACAAGCTTTCTTTTCCCAAGGAAATTTCAAAAGAACTTTAAAATGCCAAAAATATGTATATTATTATACAACAACATTAGGAAATATTTAATGCAAACAAAACAGGAGAAAAGTATTAGTAAAATAAATAAAACTTAAAACTGTGGTTTAATATGGACTAACATTTAACCACAAATTTGAGGCAGGTACTAGTTGAACTTTGGATTAGTTGTCCATACCCCTCCTTATGTTTTCTCTCATGCAATGGGAAAGGGAAAGGGTCAGGTAGCCAACAGTGGTGGTAGATGAAAATCTTTAGGACTGAGCTTACTAGAGCAAATCTCTAGTAGTTGTCACATCATCACTAAACATCATGGTATTTCTCATCCCATTTGTTTATTCTTCCCTAAAATGCATGCACTGAGGGACCACCACATGTCAGGTATCAGACTAGGCACTTGGCTAGTGGTGATAAAGATAGCAGTGGCCCTGGGCAAGATCATTCTCAGACTTCACTGGAGTGAACTTGTAAAATCTGAGAGGAAAAACTCAGAACTGGGAACTGAAAGACCTGAGCTTAGTCCCTGATTCAGTAATTGCATGTCAGCAGATGATGATATATAACTCTGAGGCTCAACATCCTCATCTGGGAAACAGGAGTAAAATATAGGAATCACATCTTGCAGAAAGAAGAACAGAGATAGCATATGAAAACAACTGTAAACTCCAAAAGTCCACATGAGTGTAATGAATGATTACTTTTATGTTGTGTGCCCAGTCCCATAATTCTGGCTCCTTTCTCACAGGAAAGCTTTTGTTGTTGTTGTTGTTGTTGTTGTTGTTGTTGTTCTTAACAAAAGAAACATTTTGTATTGGGGTATAGTCAATTAACAATTTTTGTAATATTTTCAGGTGAACAGTGAAGAGACTTGGCGATACATACACATGTATCTTTTCTTCCTCAAACCCCTCTTCCATCCAGGCTAGTACACAACATTGAGCAGAGTTCCATGTGCTATATAATAGGTTTCTGTTGGTTATCCATTTCACACATGGCAGTGTGTACAAGGAAAGTCATACATTTGTGCTGCTTCTACTGAGAAATATATGCTCCTCCTTAGTCAGAGCTCAGTTACCTCTGAATATAAGTAGCAGCTCCTCTCAAGTTGTTCACCCCTCTTCCATTGCCCTCATCCACCTTTCTCCATGGCAGTTAGACTGCCGTTACTACTTGTTTCTGTATATTTGAATTACTCTCTTTATGCATTTTATTTGTTTGTTTGTTTTTTCAAAAATTCATACCCTTCCCTAGTATCCCAACTCAGGTGACCTCACAAACAGTAGCCATGGAAACCTCAATCCAAAATGCTTCAGGATTATTATTTGTACTATACAGTCAGATCCCATAGTACCTTAGCTGCATCTTAGCTATTTGGCATGAATACTTCTGTCATAGGCTTCCCTTGTGGCTCAAATCATAAAGGCTCTGCCTGCAATACAGGAGACATGAGTTTAATCCATGGGTTGGGAAGATCCCTTGGAGAAGGAAATGGCAACCGACTCCATTATTCTCGCCAGGATAATTCCATGGAGAGAGGAGCCTCGCAGGCTACAGACCATGAAATTCCAGAGTCATAGACAACTGAGTGATGTTCGTGCACACACACACAGAGACACCACTCTGTCCTAACCCTACACTAGAACCAGTGAGGAACCTGGTGACAATAGCCTAGCAGTGTGCTGCACAACCAGCAAGACTTTATTGCTTCTAGCAGACAGAAAGATGGCCAGGCACTCCCAAGACAACATCCAGTGAAAGCCAAACTAAAGCACTATTCCTCTTTCTTCTTGGATTCTATGTTCAATAGTCAGTCTCCTTCTCTGTGGATCCTTTTCTTTTTTTTAAACATTTATTTTATTTATCTTTTTGGGGAGTCGGGTGGGGAGGGAGGGGGACGGGCGGGCCACTTCTATTGGTCTTCCATTTCTCTATTTTCATCCGTCTTTGTTCTTTGGCTTCTGTAGGTCTCCCATCGCGGTGGCCTCTGTCGTCGCAGAGCGCCGGCTCTGGGATCGTGCGCCCCAGAGCTCCAGCTCAGTAATTGGACACATCAGTCCAGCCGCTCCGCGACACGTGGGATCTTCCCAGGCCAGGGATCGAACTGGCACCCCTTGCACTGCAAGGCGGTGTCCTTACCCACTGGACCACCAGGGGAAGCCCTATGGATCCATTTTTATCCTCGCTCTGTCTCATATTCTTTCTGACTTTTCCTTAGTGCAGCCTTCCTCTGGCTCATAGCCTCTTCTCTCCCTGCAAGCCAAGTCACATGACTACAGTGTTTCCAACCTTTTGCCCAAAGCCAGGAATGACAGTTGCAGAGTAGGAGGTGGTGTGACTCACTCTTTTGAGAACTGGTTGCCACACATGTCAAAGCTCCAACACATTTTCATGCAACATTTTCATGCAAGAGACACATATAAGCTCTAGGATTCAAGCAACTCAAGTTATTTTTTCCTGAAACGTGATGCCAACTAGCATGTGCCACAACTAATTATCCAGATTTGCTTAAGGAACTTGCTTCAAGTAACTTGCTTCAGGGTTAAGATCTTTCTCTTCAGTGATATAATTTCACGTTGACGTCTGAAGGCTAAAGTATAAAACATAGAATTACTGCCTTAAAGTGACCCTCACACAGTGTCATAGTAGTAAGGATGATCAAAGAGCTGACACTCTTAAAACCTGGGGTAAGTTCCAGATCTACTGCAATGACAACTTGGGACAATGGATGATCCCCTGAACTCTTCTAGCTTCAACAGGTGGGAGGGATTTTCCTAAGTGATGACTAAGACACTCTCAGCTCTAATTTCTTTTCCAAGTTTTCTACAAAAGATAACTGTGGAGTTTAACAAATGAATATTTATAAGATTATTTTAGGTCCAATTTGGCCTTCCTCCTAATAAATTACAAAATAACTATTCTCCTTTGTCAGTCTTTAAAATATATAAAATTGAGTAATTCTCTATAAGTCATCAACTCATTCAATAAACAATTATTTATTAAGTGGTAATTTTAGGAACAAGACACAAGAGAACAAAAACAAATGTGATCTCTACCTTCATAACAAGTACAGTCTAGTAGGAAAACGGGCCTCTAGAGATAAATAACAAACTAAACAAAAGAGGTCCTCTCTCATTTATCAATGTGTCTTCAGAGCCCTGCAGAAATGCCTGGTACTGTGTACCCAACAATAATTATTTGTGTTGGGAGAATGAATGAATGAATAAACCAATGAATACAAGAAATCTATATCATAGCAACTCCAGAGTTTGTTCAGGATGCAAGAATAAAGGTAAGGCAAAACTTAATGATCTAATTCTTCACTGTCATTAACATCCTGGTAAAAAATAACATTAGGTACATAAACACTTGTCAAGAAGTGACTTAACCTGACCATTGTGAAATCAGACTTTGGACAAGAAAAGAAAAGATGTCACAGGAAATGATTTCCAGGTGAAAAAGAACATCTTGAAAACAAAGAGGGTAGGGACCTAAATGTGTACACAAGTGAACATGAGTAGCAGAGGAGGGGGTCATTGAATGCACCTTCAATTACACTGGTTATACCACTCACAAGATTCAGTCTCCCAGTGCTATGGTACTGTAGAAGATTATAAGCTCAACTAGTTTGCACTAATACAATCTATAATTTATAGCCCAGAGGGCTCTAGCAAATTACAAAGGTATAACTAATACTCTAATTCTTAAAAAATACATGGATGTAAGAATAGTGGACAAATGTTTATCTACTATATATTTATTGAATTCAAAATACATTGGACATACTATTTTGAAATTTGTTTTCAAAGTCAAGGTTATTTAAGGTGATTCTGAAGGTACATTTTGCATAACATCTGTAGTACCTAATGCTACCACCTTTTGGCAGTCTTGTGGCTTGCTGTTCAAAATCTCAGCTCTAATTTCTTTTCCAAGTTTTCTACAAAAGATAACTGTGGAGTTTAACAAATGAATATTTATAAGATTATTTTAGGTCCAATTTGGCCTTCCTCCTAATAAATTACAAAATAACTATTCTCCTTTGTCAGTCTTTAAAATATATAAAATTGAGTAATTCTCTATAAGTCATCAACTCATTCAATAAACAATTATTTATTAAGTGGTAATTTTAGGAACAAGACACAAGAGAACAAAAACAAATGTGATCTCTACCTTCATAACAAGTACAGTCTAGTAGGAAAACGGGCCTCTAGAGATAAATAACAAACTAAACAAAAGAGGTCCTCCCCATTTATCAATGTGTCTTCAGAGCCCTGCAGAAATGCCTGGTACTGTGTACCCAACAATAATTATTTGTGTTGGGAGAATGAATGAATGAATAAACCAATGAATACAAGAAATCTATATCATAGCAACTCCAGAGTTTGTTCAGGATGCAAGAATAAAGGTAAGGCAAAACTTAATGATCTAATTCTTCACTGTCATTAACATCCTGGTAAAAAATAACATTAGGTACATAAACACTTGTCAAGAAGTGACTTAACCTGACCATTGTGAAATCAGACTTTGGACAAGAAAAGAAAAGATGTCACAGGAAATGATTTCCAGGTGAAAAAGAACATCTTGAAAACAAAGAGGGTAGGGACCTAAATGTGTACACAAGTGAACATGAGTAGCAGAGGAGGGGGTCATTGAATGCACCTTCAATTACACTGGTTATACCACTCACAAGATTCAGTCTCCCAGTGCTATGGTACTGTAGAAGATTATAAGCTCAACTAGTTTGCACTAATACAATCTATAATTTATAGCCCAGAGGGCTCTAGCAAATTACAAAGGTATAACTAATACTCTAATTCTTAAAAAATACATGGATGTAAGAATAGTGGACAAATGTTTATCTACTATATATTTATTGAATTCAAAATACATTGGACATACTATTTTGAAATTTGTTTTCAAAGTCAAGGTTATTTAAGGTGATTCTGAAGGTACATTTTGCATAACATCTGTAGTACCTAATGCTAACACCCCTTTTGGCAGTCTTGTGGCTTGCTGTTCAAAATATAGACAAGTCATTTTTTGTTGCTGTTAATTTTTTTTTTTATTATTTTACTTTTACAGAGTTTTGTGGTTTCCTGCTATACATACCCCTGATTTAGTTATAGGTATACATCTGACCCCTCCCATTTCAACTTCCTGCCTATCTCCCTCCCCATCCCACCCCTCCAGGTTGTTGCATAGCCCCTGTGTAAGTTCCCTTAGTCTTAACAGCACATTTGCATTGGTTGTTTCTTTCACATACGGTAATGTAAGTTTCCACGATACTCTTTCCATACCTCTCGCCAACTCCTCCCATCCCACAATGACCACAAGCCTGTTCTCTATGGCTGATTCTCCATTGCTTCTCTGCATATACATTTATCTGTATCCTCTTTCTAGATTCCATATATATGTGTTAGTATTCTATATTTATCATTCTCTTTCTGACTTACTTCACTTTGTATAATAGGTTCTAAGTTCATCCACCTCATTAGGACTGACTCAAATACATTTCGTTTTACAATGAAGAAATATTCCATCATATATATGTACCATAGCTTCTTTATCCATTCATTTGTTAATGGACATCTAGGCTGTTTCCATATTCTAGCTGTTGTAAAAAGTGCTGCAATGAGCATTGGGGTACATGTGTCTCTTTCAATTTTGATTTCTTCAGGATATATGTTTAACAGTGGGGTTGCTGAGTCATATGTGCTTCTATTCCTAGTTTTTTTAATGAATCTCCATACTTTCTTCCATAGTGGCTGTATCAACTCACATTCCCATCAACAGTGCAAGAGTGTTCCCTTTTCTCCACACCCCCTCCATCATTTACTGTCTGTACACTTTTTGATGATGGCCATTCTGACTGGTGTGAGGTGATATCTCATTGTAGTTTTGATTTGCACTTCTCTGATAATGAGCGACATTGAGCACCTTTTCATGTATTTTTTGGCCATGTGTATGTCTTCTTTGGAGAGATGTTTGTTTAGTTCTTTTTCCCATTTTTTGATTGGGTTGTTTGTTTTTTCAGTGTTGAGTTGTATGAGTTATTTGTATATTTTGGAAATTAATTCTTTGTTGGTTGTCTCATTTACTATCATTTTCTCCCATTCTGAGGATTGTCTTTTCACCTTGTTTATAGTCGCTTTTGCTAGTAAACTTTTTTAGGTCTCACTTCTTTTGTGGTTTCCTGCTATACATACCCCTGATTTAGTTATAGGTATACATCTGACCCCTCCCATTTCAACTTCCTGCCTATCTCCCTCCCCATCCCACCCCTCCAGGTTGTTGCATAGCCCCTGTGTAAGTTCCCTTAGTCTTAACAGCACATTTGCATTGGTTGTTTCTTTCACATACGGTAATGTAAGTTTCCACGATACTCTTTCCATACCTCTCGCCAACTCCTCCCATCCCACAATGACCACAAGCCTGTTCTCTATGGCTGATTCTCCATTGCTTCTCTGCATATACATTTATCTGTATCCTCTTTCTAGATTCCATATATATGTGTTAGTATTCTATATTTATCATTCTCTTTCTGACTTACTTCACTTTGTATAATAGGTTCTAAGTTCATCCACCTCATTAGGACTGACTCAAATACATTTCGTTTTACAATGAAGAAATATTTCATTGTACATATGTACCATAGCTTCTTTATCCTTTCATTTGTTGATGGACATCTAGGTTGTTTCCATGTTCTAGCTGTTGTAAAAAGTGCTGCGATGAACATTGGGGTACATGTGTCTCTTTCAATTTTGATTTCTTCAGGATATATGTTTAACAGTGGGGTTGCTGAGTCATATGTGCTTCTATTCCTAGTTTTTTTAATGAATCTCCATACTTTCTTCCATAGTGGCTGTATCAACTCACATTCCCATCAACAGTGCAAGAGTGTTCCCTTTTCTCCACACCCCCTCCATCATTTACTGTCTGTACACTTTTTGATGATGGCCATTCTGACTGGTGTGAGGTGATATCTCATTGTAGTTTTGATTTGCACTTCTCTGATAATGAGCGACATTGAGCACCTTTTCATGTATTTTTTGGCCATGTGTATGTCTTCTTTGGAGAGATGTTTGTTTAGTTCTTTTTCCCATTTTTTGATTGGGTTGTTTGTTTTTTCAGTGTTGAGTTGTATGAGTTATTTGTATATTTTGGAAATTAATTCTTTGTTGGTTGTCTCATTTACTATCATTTTCTCCCATTCTGAGGATTGTCTTTTCACCTTGTTTATAGTCGCTTTTGCTGAGCTAAAGCTTTTAAGTTTAATTAGGTCTCACTTCTTTTTGTTTTTATTTCCATTACTCTAGAGGGCGGATCATAGAATATCTTGCTTTGATTTATGTCATCGACAGTTCTGCCAGTTTTCCTCTAAGAGTTTTATGGTTTGTGGTCTTACATTTAGGTCTTTAATCCATTTTGAGTTTATCTTTGTGTATGGTATTAGGAAGTGTTCCAACTTCATTCTTTTACATATAGCTGTCCAGTTTGCTCAGAACCATTTGTTGAAAACGCTGTCTTTGCACCACTGTATATTCTTACCTCTTTTGTCAAAAATAAGGTAATGAGGGCTTCCCCTGGTGGTGCAGTGGGTAAGGACACCGCCTTGCAGTGCAAGGGGCGCCGGTTCAATCCCTGGCCTGGGAAGATCCCACGTGCCGCGGAGCGGCTGGACCCATGTGTCCAATTACTGAGCCGGAGCGCTGGAGCTCTGGAGCGCACGCGCCCAGAGCCGGCGCTCTGCAACGACAGAAGCCACTGCGATGGGAGGCCCACAGGAGCCGAAGAACAAAGATGGATGAAAATAGAGAAATGAAAGACCAATAGAAGTGACCCGCCCGCTCCCCTCCCTCCCCAATACGACCCCCGCCCAAAATAAATAAATAAAATAAACCTTAAAAAAAAATAAAAATAAGGTAATGATAGGTGTGTGGGTTTATCTCTGGGTTCTCTATCTTGTTCCATTGGTCTATATTGCTGTTTTTGTGCCAGTACTATACTGTCTTGATGACTGTTGCTTTGTAGTGTAATCTGAAGTTAGGCAAGTTGATCCCTCCAGCTCCATTCTTCTTTATAAAGATTGCTTTGACTATCTGGGATCTTTTGTATTTCCATATGAACTGTGTTACTTTTTGGTCTAGTTCTGTGAAAAATGCCATTGGTAATTTGATAGGTATAACACTGAATCTGTAGATGATATTTGGTACCACGGTTATTTTCACAATATTGATTCTTCCAACCCAGGAACATGGAATATCTCTCTATCTGTTTATGTCATCTTTGATTTCTTTCATTAGTGTCTTATAATTTTCTGTATATACTTCATCTCTTTAAGTAAGTTTATTCCTAGATATTTTATTCTTTTTGTTGCAGTGGTGAATGGGATTGCTTCCCTGATTTTTCTTTGATTTTTCATTGTAAATAGGAATATGAGTGATTTCTGTGTATGNTATNAGGAAGTGTTCCAACTTCATTCTTTTACATATAGCTGTCCAGTTTGCTCAGAACCATTTGTTGAAAACGCTGTCTTTGCACCACTGTATATTCTTACCTCTTTTGTCAAAAATAAGGTAATGAGGGCTTCCCCTGGTGGTGCAGTGGGTAAGGACACCGCCTTGCAGTGCAAGGGGCGCCGGTTCAATCCCTGGCCTGGGAAGATCCCACGTGCCGCGGAGCGGCTGGACCCATGTGTCCAATTACTGAGCCGGAGCGCTGGAGCTCTGGAGCGCACGCGCCCAGAGCCGGCGCTCTGCAACGACAGAAGCCACTGCGATGGGAGGCCCACAGGAGCCGAAGAACAAAGATGGATGAAAATAGAGAAATGAAAGACCAATAGAAGTGACCCGCCCGCTCCCCTCCCTCCCCAATACGACCCCCGCCCAAAATAAATAAATAAAATAAACCTTAAAAAAAAATAAAAATAAGGTAATGATAGGTGTGTGGGTTTATCTCTGGGTTCTCTATCTTGTTCCATTGGTCTATATTGCTGTTTTTGTGCCAGTACTATACTGTCTTGATGACTGTTGCTTTGTAGTGTAATCTGAAGTTAGGCAAGTTGATCCCTCCAGCTCCATTCTTCTTTATAAAGATTGCTTTGACTATCTGGGATCTTTTGTATTTCCATATGAACTGTGTTACTTTTTGGTCTAGTTCTGTGAAAAATGCCATTGGTAATTTGATAGGTATAACACTGAATCTGTAGATGATATTTGGTACCACGGTTATTTTCACAATATTGATTCTTCCAACCCAGGAACATGGAATATCTCTCTATCTGTTTATGTCATCTTTGATTTCTTTCATTAGTGTCTTATAATTTTCTGTATATACTTCATCTCTTTAAGTAAGTTTATTCCTAGATATTTTATTCTTTTTGTTGCAGTGGTGAATGGGATTGCTTCCCTGATTTTTCTTTGATTTTTCATTGTAAATAGGAATATGAGTGATTTCTGTGTATTGATTTTGTATCCTATGACTTTGCTAACTTCGCTGATTAACTCTACTAACTTTCTGATAGTGTCTTTAGGGTTTTCTATGGCTAGAATCATGTCATCTGCAAACAGTGAGGGTTTTACTTCTTTTCCAGTCTGGATTCCTTTTATTTCCTCTCTTCCCTCTAATTGCTGCAGCTAGAACTTCCAAGACTATATTGAGTAACAGTGGTGAGAGTAGGCACCCCTGTCTTGTTCCTGATCTTAGAGAGAATGCTTTCAGTTTTTCACCATTGAGAATAATGTTTGCTATGGACTTATCATATATGTCTTTCATTATGTTAAGGTATGTTCCTTCTATGCCCATTTGTTCTAGAGTTTTTTTTTTTTTTTTTATCATAAATGGGTGCTGGATTTTGTCAAAGGCTTTTTCTGTATCTACTGAGATTATCATATGATTTTTATATTTCAATTTGTTAACATGGTGTATCACATTGATTGATTTGCAAATATTAAAGAATCCTTGCACGCCTGGAATAAGCACAACTTGATCATTGTGTATGAGCTTTTGGATGTGTTGCTGAATTTTGTTTGCTAGAATTATGTTCAGGGTTTTTTTGTCTATAGTCATCAGTGATATTGATCTGTAATTTTCTTTTTTGTGTTGTCTTTGCCTGGTTTTGGTATCAGGGTGATGGTGGCCTTGTAAAATGAGTTTGGAAGTGCCCTTCTTGTGCAATTTCTTGAAAGAGTTTAAGATGGATAGGTATTAGCCCTTCTATAAATGCTTGGTAGAAGTCATCTGGCCTTTGGCTTTTATTTGGGGGGAAATTTTGGACCACAGGTTCAATTTCTGATCTTGTAATTGGGTTGTTCATACTTTCTATTTCTTCCTGGTTCAGTCTTAGAAGATTGAACTTATCTAAAAAATCTTCCATTTCTTCCAGGTTGTCCAAGTCACACAAAGTCAATGTAAATCAAATATATTTTGTAAATGAGCTTAATGGGTTATAATTTTGCAGCAACTTGCTCATTTGTACAGGGTCACAGAAAGACTTCTGAATTCTGAAGTCTATAGGAAAATGAGATGATTCTTAAACCATGAAAGATATTTAATTCTCTTTATGAAAAGGCATATATTCCAATGTACTTCCAAATTATTTGCTCTTAAGAAAATTCTAGGAATTTTATATCTATGGCTCTTAAATCATCATTACATGTGTTAATCTCAGTGTGCCTATGGTACTACTAGGTGTTAAGGTTTTCGTGGAAAGTGAATATTACTCAGGACAAACCTCAAAGCATTTATACTCTATAGATTTTACTGGCTTATAATAGCCATTTGAATTCTCAGTACAACTGATAATAAAAACATCAAGAAATTATAGCATAAAAGTGTATTTAATGAAAGGGCAGTTATTTCCAATAAGGCAATTCTCAGAGGATGGCTGGAAAAGCTTGACATTTAGCTTATGCTGATGTAACTGAGTCTTACCCTGATATTTTAATTAGAAAAGAAATGCATTTGGTGTTCTCCTTCAGGATTGAGTTCCAGCTGAAACATCTGCCACCATAACCACTACCGTAATTTTGGCATGGCTCTTCCAGTAACAAGTATTTATCAAGTACAGTTTATATGAACAGTATGAATTGGTGAAAATAACATGGGCTTTAGAAGTGGGTAGATAAAAATAATTGGCGCTTCCTATAAGCCAAGAACTGTCCTAAGTGCTTTACCTATATTAACACATATAATACTTTCAACAACTTGTGCAGTAAGAGAATGTGAAAAGATGTACACTGTGTCTTCATTTTACAGATAAGAAAACTGAGGTTCAGTAATGTCCCCAAAATCAAAGATAATAGTAGAAGTGGACTTTTGAACTTCTTCTACTGTGTCTTATCAAAAATCTATCCTCTTAACCACTGAACTAGACTACGTTAATACCCATATTATATTTTTAAAAAAACATAATCCATTTATAATTCTTCTTGTATTTTTGTCTAAAAATGAGAAAGGTAGTATACAGAATCACAGAGTCTTTTATAGAGAAATAATTAAATCTTGAATGATACATAAGAATTCAACAACGTGACTAGGGGTGGAGAGACTTTGCAAGTTTTTGATAGCCTAAGAGGCACAAAACAACAGAACATGATTAAGAGATTATAAACAATTAACAATGGATGGACTGAAAAGAACAATTGGGAAATGGAATTTTTAAAAAATATTTACGAATAAATTTAAGAAGTACAAAACTTATATACTAAAACCTGTAAAATATAGTTCAAAGATAGTAAAAAAAAAAAAATCCAGGTAAAGGGAGAAAATATCCCATGCTCATGAACAGGAAGATTTAACACTGTTAAGATGGTATAATATTTCCCAAACTGATTCAAAGTTGCAGTGCCATCCCCATCAAAAGTCCAGTCAACATCTTTGTAAATTGAGAAGGTGATTCTAAAATTCACATGGAATAGCAAGGGACTCAGGATAGCCAAAATAATCATAAATAAAAAGAACAAAGTAGGACTTATTTTTCCTTATTTCAAAACTTACTACAAACCAACAGTAAATAAGACATTTTCACACTGGTACAAGAATACACATACACGTCAGTAGAAAAGAATTGAGATATAGAAATGAACTCTTAAAATTTATGATCATCTGATTTACAGCAATAGTGCCAAAAACATTGAATGGGGAAGGAATAATCTTTCCAAACAAAGGGTTTTGGTCAACTGGATAACCACACGCAAAAGAATGAAAATGAGCCCTTATTTCACATCATATAAAAATTTAACTCAAAATGAATCAAAGGCCTAAATGCAGGAGCTAAAACTATGAAACTCTTAGAAGAAATTATTATTGATTGCTCAGTCATGTCAGACTCTTTGTGACCCCATGGACTGTGGCCTGTCAGGCTCCTCTCCATGGAATTCTCCAGGCAAGAATACTGGAGTGGGCAGTCATTTCCTTATCCAGGGTATCTTCCCAAGCCAGAGATTCAACCCAGGTTTCTTGCATTGCAGGCAGATTCTTTACCATCCAAGTCACCAGGAAAGCCCTTGAATTTATGGTCAACTGATTTTCAGCAACAGTGCCAAGACCACTGAATGGGGAAAGAAAAGTCTTTTAAGTAAAGGGTGTTGGACCACATGCAAAAGAATGAAATTGAACCTTTCCTTCACATCAAAAAATTAACTCAAAATGGATCAAAGACCTAAATGTAGGAGCTAAAACGATAAAACTCTTAGAAGAAAACATGGGAGTAAAATCTTTATGACTCTGGGTTTGACAAAGGATTCTTAGATATGACACCAAAAGCATGAGCTATAAAAGAAAAAAAATAGACTGGACTTCATCAAAATTAAAAACAAATCTACTTTAAAGCACAGCATTGGGAAAATGAAAAAGAACACACAGAAAACATGTATATTCTATTCTCATTATTCACAGTAACTATGTTCTATAAAGTCATGGGATTACTAAATTGGTAAATATAGAACCATTGTCCCTAAGGAAAATATAGGGTTAGGTTCCTGCAGGTCTCCCATCACAAAATCACCAATCAACCAATTGATTGAGAAGGTGATTCTAAAATTCACATGGAATAGCAAGGGACTCAGGATAGCCAAAATAATCATAAATAAAAAGAACAAAGTAGGACTTATTTTTCCTTATTTCAAAACTTACTACAAACCAACAGTAAATAAGACATTTTCACACTGGTACAAGAATACACATACACGTCAGTAGAAAAGAATTGAGATATAGAAATGAACTCTTAAAATTTATGATCATCTGATTTACAGCAATAGTGCCAAAAACATTGAATGGGGAAGGAATAATCTTTCCAAACAAAGGGTTTTGGTCAACTGGATAACCACACGCAAAAGAATGAAAATGAGCCCTTATTTCACATCATATAAAAATTTAACTCAAAATGAATCAAAGGCCTAAATGCAGGAGCTAAAACTATGAAACTCTTAGAAGAAATTATTATTGATTGCTCAGTCATGTCAGACTCTTTGTGACCCCATGGACTGTGGCCTGTCAGGCTCCTCTCCATGGAATTCTCCAGGCAAGAATACTGGAGTGGGCAGTCATTTCCTTATCCAGGGTATCTTCCCAAGCCAGAGATTCAACCCAGGTTTCTTGCATTGCAGGCAGATTCTTTACCATCCAAGTCACCAGGAAAGCCCTTGAATTTATGGTCAACTGATTTTCAGCAACAGTGCCAAGACCACTGAATGGGGAAAGAAAAGTCTTTTAAGTAAAGGGTGTTGGACCACATGCAAAAGAATGAAATTGAACCTTTCCTTCACATCAAAAAATTAACTCAAAATGGATCAAAGACCTAAATGTAGGAGCTAAAACGATAAAACTCTTAGAAGAAAACATGGGAGTAAAATCTTTATGACTCTGGGTTTGACAAAGGATTCTTAGATATGACACCAAAAGCATGAGCTATAAAAGAAAAAAAAAATAGACTGGACTTCATCAAAATTAAAAACAAATCTACTTTAAAGCACAGCATTGGGAAAATGAAAAAGAACACACAGAAAACATGTATATTCTATTCTCATTATTCACAGTAACTATGTTCTATAAAGTCATGGGATTACTAAATTGGTAAATATAGAACCATTGTCCCTAAGGAAAATATAGGGTTAGGTTCCTGCAGGTCTCCCATCACAAAATCACCAATCAACCAATTGATTGGTTTTGTCAACCAATCAATACATACTTGTTTTATGTGTGTTACTGTTTAGAGACCTCATTTAATACATACAGCATTATTTATTCACTAATGTTGAACTCATGACCAAAAGAACTATAAGCTATGCCTGAATGAAGCTCATCTAACAGACATATCTTCTTCATAAGGCACATAACAGCCTTCTTGTGCTTAGGGACACTAGATAGCATTTCAGTGCAATGCTTGGTTTTAACAGCGAAATGATCAACAAAAAGCAGAAACAAAAGAACATTCTATCCTATACAGAGTACTAGGTTTTAATCCTTAGCATAACCGCATGAAACTCCCCTTATACACATTTCCCCCTTTGTGTCTACTTCAGTGAATCTTTTCCCTGGTGTCTGTTCTGTCTGACAAACAGATTCATTATTTTTAAGTTCTCTTGATCTCTATTTTATTGCTTGGCAACCCTTACCCACACTCTTGGGCCCCCATTCCTCTCATTTCTTATTGCATTCGCTTCTCTTCTTGCACATTCATTCTTGCATTCCTTCTAACTTTTAATCCACTCCTGGAATTCCCAAGTGCTTTCCAGGTGGCACTAGTGATAAAGAACCTGCCTGTCAATGCAGAAGACATAGAAGACGCTGTGTTCAATCCCTGGATTGAGACGATCCCTTGGAGGAGGGCATAGCAACTCCCTCCAGTATTGTTGCCTGGAGAATCCCATGTACAGAGGAGCATGGTGGGCTACAGTCCATAGAGTTGTAAAAAGTTGGACATGATTGAAACAACTTAGCACATACACGAAATTCCCAAACAAGGTATCTCAATACTGGTACCATTACAAAACCATAGTTTCCTTTCCCTTGACTTTTTTTTTTTTCTCAGACTTTTAAAAGAATCTGCTCAACACCTTCACCTACTCACATCTGTCCCTGAGTCTGGAAAATCTTCCTATCTCCCATTTGCATCTTCACATTGTTGATATCCACCCAGTACTTAGAAGCATACTTTAAATTGCCTGATAAAGCACTGCCCCACAAAGGCCTTCCCAATAACCCTAGTCCTCTGAACTCTTAAAATCTTTGCCTGTAATTTTCTCATGTTATTTGTCACTTTCCATCAGGGGCTTCAACTATTCATATTATTCAATTAATATTCATATTAGACAAAGAGATCTATGAAATTCAGGATATTTATGACCAAAAGAGACATTGTTCATAGCCATCCCAGAGGAAACTTTGGCTACACTTGGACTTTGAGTTTTTCTACTTTTTGCATTGTCTATCTATCTATCGATAGATAGATAGATAGATATAATGTAGTTTCTGATTTAGTCCTCAGAAGAATTCTGACAGACAATTAGTTTTACTAACTTTATTTTACAAATGAAAGTACTCAGAGTTAAGGGGCCTTATGAATGTCATACAATGATAACTAGTTGATCCATTTCTAAATCCTACTCATTACCTTCTGCTAATAGTGACATCAATAAAAATTGGGGCACTCTATACGATACCTTGCTGGTTGACAAAGCCACGAATTCAGTATTTCTTCTTCACTGTGATACAGAATTAGACATTATAGTCTTTAGCATCGTGGATTTCCTTATCTATTAACAGACCACCTAGTAATATGCTGCACTCTTGTTTCCTCACCTTTCCTCAAAATGGTATTTATTTATTTATTGCTCAAAGAGAGGGAAGTTTATTATCAAGATGCAAAGACATCTCATAGGAACTAGGACCAGGAAACAGAACTAAACAGAACTAGGCCCCAAGAAGGAACTTCCAGGTAAAGGATAATTATGAACCAACTCTCAGGATCTAGATCTCTCAGTTAAAATTCTCAAAAGTGAAGATTTAAATTGACATTTAATTTTACATAATTCTGATGAGTTGTCTTGTCTATTGATGACTCCATCTCAAACTCACAGTAAGCTGAGAACAAAGAAGAGACAGAAGGCAATCTCCAAAAACAAACCTCGCTATTTCAAAGGCAAAGGTCGTGCCAGACTTAAACTTTCTTGATAATATCCCATCTGATAATGATAGGAATAAACAAAATGATAAGAAGACTATGGCAAAATACTATAATAATGAAACAGATTTTTCCTCTAATTTATTAACACCTATTCAAAATGCATCATTCTGAAGAGCTTGAAAACACATATGGCTTCATTTCTATGAGTCCAGCCTGGAATCACGGAGTCAACTGATCAACTCTGAGATCCTTAACCCAGATAGGCCTTTACCATCTTATACATTGCTCTAAGATTCTAAAGGAATGCAAGTTTCCATACAAAGGGCCCTGATGAGAAAAATATCTTTCATTTAAGAAATTCTGCTCTTCTCAATTATATTTCAAGTTTCCCGTGAATGTTCCTTGCCTTGAATTAGATTAATTAAAGGAGAAAATTTGACAAAAACAATTCTACATTCAGCACAGACATGACAATGTGCTTATCAATAAGTTCATTCTAAACAGTGCTCTGTATTAAACAGGGAAGATTTGATTCTTGTTCTGATCCCTTCATCTATTCTTGTGTACTTGCAGGTAGCAGATTAATAGAAATCCTTCCACATATGAGAAAATTGATACAGATGATTTAATATAAAAATTCATAGAGAAAGATTTAATAGCTTATCAGAATGTATACAGGACATTTTTATAGTCTTTAGCATCGTGGATTTCCTTATCTATTAACAGACCACCTAGTAATATGCTGCACTCTTGTTTCCTCACCTTTCCTCAAAATGGTATTTATTTATTTATTGCTCAAAGAGAGGGAAGTTTATTATCAAGATGCAAAGACATCTCATAGGAACTAGGACCAGGAAACAGAACTAAACAGAACTAGGCCCCAAGAAGGAACTTCCAGGTAAAGGATAATTATGAACCAACTCTCAGGATCTAGATCTCTCAGTTAAAATTCTCAAAAGTGAAGATTTAAATTGACATTTAATTTTACATAATTCTGATGAGTTGTCTTGTCTATTGATGACTCCATCTCAAACTCACAGTAAGCTGAGAACAAAGAAGAGACAGAAGGCAATCTCCAAAAACAAACCTCGCTATTTCAAAGGCAAAGGTCGTGCCAGACTTAAACTTTCTTGATAATATCCCATCTGATAATGATAGGAATAAACAAAATGATAAGAAGACTATGGCAAAATACTATAATAATGAAACAGATTTTTCCTCTAATTTATTAACACCTATTCAAAATGCATCATTCTGAAGAGCTTGAAAACACATATGGCTTCATTTCTATGAGTCCAGCCTGGAATCACGGAGTCAACTGATCAACTCTGAGATCCTTAACCCAGATAGGCCTTTACCATCTTATACATTGCTCTAAGATTCTAAAGGAATGCAAGTTTCCATACAAAGGGCCCTGATGAGAAAAATATCTTTCATTTAAGAAATTCTGCTCTTCTCAATTATATTTCAAGTTTCCCGTGAATGTTCCTTGCCTTGAATTAGATTAATTAAAGGAGAAAATTTGACAAAAACAATTCTACATTCAGCACAGACATGACAATGTGCTTATCAATAAGTTCATTCTAAACAGTGCTCTGTATTAAACAGGGAAGATTTGATTCTTGTTCTGATCCCTTCATCTATTCTTGTGTACTTGCAGGTAGCAGATTAATAGAAATCCCTTCCACATATGAGAAAATTGATACAGATGATTTAATATAAAAAATTCATAGAGAAAGATTTAATAGCTTATCAGAATGTTAGTTACCCTATGCATGGTACATTTAGACTACTTGCTTAATTTGTTATTCTTTGTGGCAAAGAGTTTTTAAATAAGAATTATTCATATACACTTTAAAAAATGAAATGTTATGTTTTCCTTCTGGGATTTTAAAAAATTATTTGATTTACAAAACAATAAAATGCCCTAACGTTTTAAGCCAAACACTCTTCTTTGGCTCCCAAATGTTTTCAGAAATAACTTTTTTCCCTTTTTAATTTCAAATCTTGGCTGCATTTCCCACTAATTTCAAACATATGTCATATAAGAAATATGTTATTTTTCCAAGCCTAATTTTGGCACAAGGGGATCTTTGGAACTGGCATAGAAAGATTCAGGGACAAACAAACAGGACAGCTTGAAGCTGCCACAAATACGCAACAATTTTATCTTTTTCTTCCATCTCCAGATCCTCAAAGCCAAGGGCAATAAGGAGGGGTGAATGCACGCTGATAAAATTTCAACATGAGATAAATCATACCTTGAAGTTTTTTATCTTACTTTATAACTTCCTTTTCAAAAAGAATCATTCACTCATAGTAATAATCTTTGTAAAATATAATATGTGAAGTGAACTTAAGAACCTGATAACTAGAGTAATACAATCCTGATATCATCACTTTGGTTCCCTGAGGCTTAAAGTCAAAAGGAATAAACAGTTAAAGCAGTGTAAAAAGTTCTTCTTAACCTTCAGTAATAATCTTATGTAAAATTAATATGAATGAAAAATATCTTTCATTTAAGAAATTCTGCTCTTCTCAATTATATTTCAAGTTTCCCGTGAATGTTCCTTGCCTTGAATTAGATTAATTAAAGGAGAAAATTTGACAAAAACAATTCTACATTCAGCACAGACATGACAATGTGCTTATCAATAAGTTCATTCTAAACAGTGCTCTGTATTAAACAGGGAAGATTTGATTCTTGTTCTGATCCCTTCATCTATTCTTGTGTACTTGCAGGTAGCAGATTAATAGAAATCCCTTCCACATATGAGAAAATTGATACAGATGATTTAATATAAAAAATTCATAGAGAAAGATTTAATAGCTTATCAGAATGTTAGTTACCCTATGCATGGTACATTTAGACTACTTGCTTAATTTGTTATTCTTTGTGGCAAAGAGTTTTTAAATAAGAATTATTCATATACACTTTAAAAAATGAAATGTTATGTTTTCCTTCTGGGATTTTAAAAAATTATTTGATTTACAAAACAATAAAATGCCCTAACGTTTTAAGCCAAACACTCTTCTTTGGCTCCCAAATGTTTTCAGAAATAACTTTTTCCTTGTTAATTTCCAAATCTTGGCTGCATTTCCCACTAATTTCAAACATATGTCATATAAGAAATATGTTATTTTTCCAAGCCTAATTTTGGCACAAGGGGATCTTTGGAACTGGCATAGAAAGATTCAGGGACAAACAAACAGGACAGCTTGAAGCTGCCACAAATACGCAACAATTTTATCTTTTTCTTCCATCTCCAGATCCTCAAAGCCAAGGGCAATAAGGAGGGGTGAATGCACGCTGATAAAATTTCAACATGAGATAAATCATACCTTGAAGTTTTTTATCTTACTTTATAACTTCCTTTTCAAAAAGAATCATTCACTCATAGTAATAATCTTTGTAAAATATAATATGTGAAGTGAACTTAAGAACCTGATAACTAGAGTAATACAATCCTGATATCATCACTTTGGTTCCCTGAGGCTTAAAGTCAAAAGGAATAAACAGTTAAAGCAGTGTAAAAAGTTCTTCTTAACCTTCAAAAGATTCACTATACTGATGTCATTTAAAAGGCAACAGACATTTCCTACTGCATAAAATCTAAAATTGATTTTGTGAACAACTACTAAGCATTCAACAGATAAAAAGAACATGAATTCATTACAACTGTCTCAATCAGTTCTTGAGGATGACATACCCTAAGGCATAAATATTTCCCCCCTTATAAACCTTGATTCATTGTTCATCAGGTTAGTAGGAAAAAGCTAGTATAGTAAAAATAAACCTTGATTGGGACCATGATACAGTGTCCTAGTCCCAATCCCATCCTTTTCTAAAAGAATGGATTGAATGCAATGGCCCTAATTATTCATCCCTCCCTATATCTACCACTTTTTTAATGTTACATTATGGTTCATCAACAGAGAGAGTCCATTTTGTCAACGCTTGTGAGATGTTTAGCTAATAATTTGCAAAGGAAGAGATTTTTTTTGCCAGTTCAAAACCAAGGCCTTCAGAGATATGGTATACTTTCTGCACTCTGTTCCCCATAGCCCCTTCTTCACAAGACTGTGCCTAAGCTAGTCTGCTGGAGGATGAGGCACATGGAACAGAGGTAAATCAGTCCAGCGACCCAGGTAGACCCCAGACATATGAGCGAGCAGAGGCAAGATTAGCAAAGTCAAACATATGCACAGCTAACCACAGACACATGAGTGAGCCTCACCAAGCCCAGTTTAGACCATCAGAAACCACTAGCTGAGTTACAGAAAGCTGTTCTAAGCTTATAACTTTGAATTTTTCTAAATGTAGCGATAGCTGACTGGTCCCTCTCCCGACTCAAGTTATCTCCTTGTTAAACTGACAGAATAGTGTGGGTAATTAATAGCAGGCATCTTTGAGAAATGTATCTATGTAAATCATACCTTGAATTTTTCTTCTTAACCTTTCAAAAGAATATTCACTCATAGAAAATTTTGTAAAATATAATATGTGAAGTGAACTTAAGAACCTGATAACTAGAGTAATACAATCCTGATATCATCACTTTGGTTCCCTGAGGCTTAAAGTCAAAAGGAATAAACAGTTAAAGCAGTGTAAAAAGTTCTTCTTAACCTTCAAAAGATTCACTATACTGATGTCATTTAAAAGGCAACAGACATTTCCTACTGCATAAAATCTAAAATTGATTTTGTGAACAACTACTAAGCATTCAACAGATAAAAAGAACATGAATTCATTACAACTGTCTCAATCAGTTCTTGAGGATGACATACCCTAAGGCATAAATATTTCCCCCCTTATAAACCTTGATTCATTGTTCATCAGGTTAGTAGGAAAAAGCTAGTATAGTAAAAATAAACCTTGATTGGGACCATGATACAGTGTCCTAGTCCCAATCCCATCCTTTTCTAAAAGAATGGATTGAATGCAATGGCCCTAATTATTCATCCCTCCCTATATCTACCACTTTTTTAATGTTACATTATGGTTCATCAACAGAGAGAGTCCATTTTGTCAACGCTTGTGAGATGTTTAGCTAATAATTTGCAAAGGAAGAGATTTTTTTTGCCAGTTCAAAACCAAGGCCTTCAGAGATATGGTATACTTTCTGCACTCTGTTCCCCATAGCCCCTTCTTCACAAGACTGTGCCTAAGCTAGTCTGCTGGAGGATGAGGCACATGGAACAGAGGTAAATCAGTCCAGCGACCCAGGTAGACCCCAGACATATGAGCGAGCAGAGGCAAGATTAGCAAAGTCAAACATATGCACAGCTAACCACAGACACATGAGTGAGCCTCACCAAGCCCAGTTTAGACCATCAGAAACCACTAGCTGAGTTACAGAAAGCTGTTCTAAGCTTATAACTTTGAATTTTTCTAAATGTAGCGATAGCTGACTGGTCCCTCTCGCCGACTCAAGTTATCTCCTTGTTAAACTGACAGAATAGTGTGGGTAATTAATAGCAGGCATCTTTGAGAAATGTATCTATGTAAATCACTACTAATAAATAATTCTAAATTTTAGGAAAGTATGAAAATAAAACCTACAAATGATTGGCTGCTTATGAAGACCTGCATGTTTCTCTATCAGAATTAAGGAATTAAGTACTAAATTCAAGCCCAAATGGAAAAACTGGCTCAGTTACAGATCAGCAGATGGCACCCATTCAAGTACCAAGAGGAAGTTGATTTAAAGAGTTGAAAGATTTAAAAATTCAAACAATAAAATTATTTTTGTATGTCATTGATTTCTAAATAAAGACATTATTTTAGCAACTTAATTGTTCAATTCCATTTCTAAACACTTGCTTTCACTTTCACTTACTTTTAAATTTCCCTTAAGAGTTTAGTCTGGGAGATTTTAGTTTTAAATGGCATCTGGCTGGCTGCTGCTCCCTTTTCCAAAAATACCTAAAGATACCCAGGGGAAAAAAAAAAAAAGATTAAAAACAGCAACACTGAAAACTATCTATGGTCTAAATTTGGAGGGAATTTCCTTTAACTAATAAATCAATGTAGTTGAAATGAGGAAAGCAGGCAATGACTGATCCATGAATGGCTCTAAACACAAGGATGGCCCATCTAAAGGGTGAAGAATTTTCTTTCTCACTCACTCTCTGAACCTCTGGCTTGGACAGATATGCTTACATCCAACCAGAAAAAAAAAGAAAATGATTATCTATTTCTCAACTGAGCGTAAGGAGATACAATAAAACCATATTGTTTCCACTTTCTCTCCTTATTCTCTCCAATAACTTTTTACATCCTACAACACCCCAAAATACAAAGACAGAGAATGTAAAGAGTACATGAGAATAAGAAGTCACACATTATATCCTAGGTGACGTGACTCCGCATATGTTTTATCTGGTAGGAAGAGACTAGAAGAGCCTTTTTAAAGTATTTAGGACACTAATATATACTTTATTAAATCAGATTGCCAGGGAATCAGACTTGGGGCTAAGAGGTGATAAAATCATGGTTTAGTCAGAACCAGTTTGGTGAAGGCCTACAATCTAGACACTAGAATTTATACCAGAAATGAAGTATATCTAGCCATCTTGCAGTTAAATATGGCTTAGCCAACTCCCAAGTAGGCAATAAAAAAAAATCTATCTTTATACTTATGCTGACAGGTACCAAATATTATATTTCATGAAGAAATTTTTAAGAGATCAATAATTATTTAAATAAAGCCAGTAGACTTCCACTTGGAAAAACTGGCTCAGTTACAGATCAGCAGATGGCACCCATTCAAGTACCAAGAGGAAGTTGATTTAAAGAGTTGAAAGATTTAAAAATTCAAACAATAAAATTATTTTTGTATGTCATTGATTTCTAAATAAAGACATTATTTTAGCAACTTAATTGTTCAATTCCATTTCTAAACACTTGCTTTCACTTTCACTTACTTTTAAATTTCCCTTAAGAGTTTAGTCTGGGAGATTTTAGTTTTAAATGGCATCTGGCTGGCTGCTGCTCCCTTTTCCAAAAATACCTAAAGATACCCAGGGGAAAAAAAAAAAAAGATTAAAAACAGCAACACTGAAAACTATCTATGGTCTAAATTTGGAGGGAATTTCCTTTAACTAATAAATCAATGTAGTTGAAATGAGGAAAGCAGGCAATGACTGATCCATGAATGGCTCTAAACACAAGGATGGCCCATCTAAAGGGTGAAGAATTTTCTTTCTCACTCACTCTCTGAACCTCTGGCTTGGACAGATATGCTTACATCCAACCAGAAAAAAAAAGAAAATGATTATCTATTTCTCAACTGAGCGTAAGGAGATACAATAAAACCATATTGTTTCCACTTTCTCTCCTTATTCTCTCCAATAACTTTTTACATCCTACAACACCCCAAAATACAAAGACAGAGAATGTAAAGAGTACATGAGAATAAGAAGTCACACATTATATCCTAGGTGACGTGACTCCGCATATGTTTTATCTGGTAGGAAGAGACTAGAAGAGCCTTTTTAAAGTATTTAGGACACTAATATATACTTTATTAAATCAGATTGCCAGGGAATCAGACTTGGGGCTAAGAGGTGATAAAATCATGGTTTAGTCAGAACCAGTTTGGTGAAGGCCTACAATCTAGACACTAGAATTTATACCAGAAATGAAGTATATCTAGCCATCTTGCAGTTAAATATGGCTTAGCCAACTCCCAAGTAGGCAATAAAAAAAAAAATCTATCTTTATACTTATGCTGACAGGTACCAAATATTATATTTCATGAAGAAATTTTTAAGAGATCAATAATTATTTAAATAAAGCCAGTAGACTTCCACTTTAGGGAATATGGGATAGATGTATTTTCACTTTTTCTCCTGCTAATAAGTACAAGTAAAAAATTCAGGATATATTTTATATAAAATGAATATAAAAACACTCTGAAAGGAGCTTCCTTGGCAGTCCAGTGGGTAAAGAGTGCCTTACAGTGCAAGGGGCACCGGTTTGATCCCTGGCACGGGAAGATCCCACATGCTGTGGAGTGGCCGAACTGGTGCGTCCAATTACAAGCCAGCACTCTGCAGCATATGCGCCCAGAGCCAGTGCTCTGCAACGAGAGGCCACTGCAATGGAAGGCCCACACGAGCCAAAGAATGAAGACGGATGAGACTAAATAAATAAATAACCAATAAAAGAGGTCAAAATTAAACAAAACAAAACAAAATCTCTGAAAGAAAACAGAAAATCACACCAATTAGGGACCTCAGGATTGAAGGAAAGACCTAACAGTGAGTTCCCTTGGTTTTCCTATTGCTTCATATATCCCAAACTTGAAGCTGAAGCATCCGAAAAGGAGAGAATCTCAAAGAAATCCTTACGAAGACAAAACATAAACTTGTGGAAACTAAAGACAAAACAAAAATCTTCAAAGCAGCTGGGAAATGACACCTTAACTACAGGAGGAAAACAATTAAAATGATATTAGATTTCTTATCAGAACTCATGGAAACCACAATGAAGTGACACATTTAAAAAAATCAAAATTAAAATAATTCTATATAACAACCTGAAGGAATGGGATAGGGAGGGAGATGGGATGGCAGTTTAAGAGGGAGGGGACGTATATGTACCTATGGCTGACTTATGATGATGTCCCCCAGCAAAGAACAAAATTCTGTAAAGCAATTATTCTTCAATTAAAAAATTAACTAATTAAAAACTAGTTTTAAAATCAGAGTCTTGTATTTTGGTGAAAATAATTTTTAGGAATGAAGAGAAAATCAATATAGTCTCAAAGGAAAGAAACTAAAAGAATTTGTTGCCATCAGATATAACCTTTAAAAAGCTAAAATGACATTAAATGAAATAAAATGATTAAAGTAGGAATCATGTAACAGCAGGAATGTTTTTGAAAGAACGCCATAAGTAAATATATTAATAAATAGAACAGACTTTCCTTCTCCTCTTGAGTCTCCTAAAATATGATTGATTTTTGAAACAGAATTTTAACCCTATATGATGTGGTTTAAAATGTATGCATAAGAAATATTTAGGCCAATTTTTATTATAAATGGTAAGGACAAGAGGAGGTAAAGGAAGAAAAGGTTTCTATACTTTCATTAAAGCTAGATAAATAACCACATCACAAGACTGATAATTATGTATAGGTGGCATAATAATTAGAACCATTAAAAAGCTATGTAAAAAGATATACTCAAAACTACTATAAATATCATGTTCACAGCACCAAAAAATAAAACAAACGCATCATAATAAATCAAAATTAAATTCTCAAAATATTTTCAGAAGACAGGAAAAATAAATAGGAACAGGGAGAAAAGAAATAACAATAGAAAAAGGTAATATAACATTTATATTAATGTGAGTGCTCTAAATACATCAATTAAAGGATAGAGACTAGGACAATAGATTAAGAAACATGACCCAACTATATGCCATCTAATAGAAACTCAATTCAAATATAACAATATAGGCAGGGCAAAAAAGGATGAAAAAGATATAACAGGCAAATATTAATCTGAAAAGGATGTAATATGGAGGAGATGGGAGGAGTTTAAGAGGAGGCGATATGTAACTATGGACTGACTTATGATGATTCTTATCAGAACTCATGGAAACCACAATGAAGTGACACATTTAAAAAAATCAAAATTAAAATAATTCTATATAACAACCTGAAGGAATGGGATAGGGAGGGAGATGGGATGGCAGTTTAAGAGGAGGGACGTATATGTACCTATGGCTGACTTATGATGATGTCCCCCAGCAAAGAACAAAATTCTGTAAAGCAATTATTCTTCAATTAAAAAATTAACTAATTAAAAACTAGTTTTAAAATCAGAGTCTTGTATTTTGGTGAAAATAATTTTTAGGAATGAAGAGAAAATCAATATAGTCTCAAAGGAAAGAAACTAAAAGAATTTGTTGCCATCAGATATAACCTTTAAAAAGCTAAAATGACATTAAATGAAATAAAATGATTAAAGTAGGAATCATGTAACAGCAGGAATGTTTTTGAAAGAACGCCATAAGTAAATATATTAATAAATAGAACAGACTTTCCTTCTCCTCTTGAGTCTCCTAAAATATGATTGATTTTTGAAACAGAATTTTAACCCTATATGATGTGGTTTAAAATGTATGCATAAGAAATATTTAGGCCAATTTTTATTATAAATGGTAAGGACAAGAGGAGGTAAAGGAAGAAAAGGTTTCTATACTTTCATTAAAGCTAGATAAATAACCACATCACAAGACTGATAATTATGTATAGGTGGCATAATAATTAGAACCATTAAAAAGCTATGTAAAAAGATATACTCAAAACTACTATAAATATCATGTTCACAGCACCAAAAAATAAAACAAACGCATCATAATAAATCAAAATTAAATTCTCAAAATATTTTCAGAAGACAGGAAAAATAAATAGGAACAGGGAGAAAAGAAATAACAATAGAAAAAGGTAATATAACATTTATATTAATGTGAGTGCTCTAAATACATCAATTAAAGGATAGAGACTAGGACAATAGATTAAGAAACATGACCCAACTATATGCCATCTAATAGAAACTCAATTCAAATATAACAATATAGGCAGGGCAAAAGTGTAAGGATGAAAAAAGATATAACAGGCAAATATTAATCTGAATAAAATGAAGGTGGCTATGTTAATATCAGATAAAATAAACTTCAGAGCAAAGGAGACTACCATAAACAGGGAGGACATTATATAAAGATCAATCCACCAAGATTAGCAATCTTAAATGTGTATGTACCAAACAATAGAACTGCAATATACATAAAGCAAAAACTGTTAAAACTGTACAGAGAAATAGAAAAATATACAATTACAGCTGAACTTCAACACTCCTCTCTCAATAATTGATAGAACAACTAGATAGAAACACAGAAAGGACACAAAAGAATTCACCAATGTCACCAACCAACAGGACCTGATCAACATTTATAGAACATTCCACCCAACCAGAGCAGAATATCCATTCTTTTCAAGTACCCTTGGAAAATACACCAATAAAAACTATGTCTGGGACCATAAAATAAACTGCAACAAATTTAAAATAACTGAAAGCATACAGAATGTGTTTTCTGACCACAAGAGAATCAAACTAGAAATCAATAAAAGAAAGATAACAGGAAAATCTTGAAACACTTGGAATCTAAATAACACACTTCTGAATAAGTGTGGGTTATAAAGGAAGTCTCAAAGAGGATAATAAAAAAAACAGAATGAAAAAAATGTCTCAAGACGTATGAGACAGAACAAAGTCATAACTATGAGGGAAATATTTATAGTACTAAACACACATGTGAGAAAAGACAAAAGTCCACATCAAAGACTGATAATTATGTATAGGTGGCATAATAATTAGAACCATTAAAAGCTATGTAAAAAGATATACTCAAAACTACTATAAATATCATGTTCACAGCACCAAAAAATAAAACAAACGCATCATAATAAATCAAAATTAAATTCTCAAAATATTTTCAGAAGACAGGAAAAATAAATAGGAACAGGGAGAAAAGAAATAACAATAGAAAAAGGTAATATAACATTTATATTAATGTGAGTGCTCTAAATACATCAATTAAAGGATAGAGACTAGGACAATAGATTAAGAAACATGACCCAACTATATGCCATCTAATAGAAACTCAATTCAAATATAACAATATAGGCAGGGCAAAAGTGTAAGGATGAAAAAAGATATAACAGGCAAATATTAATCTGAATAAAATGAAGGTGGCTATGTTAATATCAGATAAAATAAACTTCAGAGCAAAGGAGACTACCATAAACAGGGAGGACATTATATAAAGATCAATCCACCAAGATTAGCAATCTTAAATGTGTATGTACCAAACAATAGAACTGCAATATACATAAAGCAAAAACTGTTAAAACTGTACAGAGAAATAGAAAAATATACAATTACAGCTGAACTTCAACACTCCTCTCTCAATAATTGATAGAACAACTAGATAGAAACACAGAAAGGACACAAAAGAATTCACCAATGTCACCAACCAACAGGACCTGATCAACATTTATAGAACATTCCACCCAACCAGAGCAGAATATCCATTCTTTTCAAGTACCCTTGGAAAATACACCAATAAAAACTATGTCTGGGACCATAAAATAAACTGCAACAAATTTAAAATAACTGAAAGCATACAGAATGTGTTTTCTGACCACAAGAGAATCAAACTAGAAATCAATAAAAGAAAGATAACAGGAAAATCTTGAAACACTTGGAATCTAAATAACACACTTCTGAATAAGTGTGGGTTATAAAGGAAGTCTCAAAGAGGATAATAAAAAAAAAAAAAAACAGAATGAAAAAAACAAAAATGTCTCAAAACGTATGAGACAGAACAAAGTCATAACTATGAGGGAAATATTTATAGTACTAAACACACATGTGAGAAAAGACAAAAAGTCCAAATCAATGATCTAAGTTCCCAGCCCAACAACCTAGAAAAAGAAACCTCAAAGCAATCACAGGAAGAAAACAATAAAAATAAGAGAAAAAAATCAATGAATAGAAAACAGAAAAAAATAGAGAAAAGCAGTGAAACAAAGAGCTGGTCCTTTGAAAAGATCAATAATACTAACAATAGTCTAATAGGAATGAAACAGAAAAAAAGAAAGATGCCACAGAATTTAATATCATTAACCAAACAGAAGACAGATCCCATAAATATCAAATAGATGATAAGGAAACACTTTGAATAATTCAATGCATATAAACATGACAATTTAGATGAAATAGATCAGTTCCTCAAAAATCACAAATTATTATAACTCATTCAATATGAAATATTAGATGAAGAGTCCTTTAACTAATAGGGAACTTGAATTATAATTTTTAAATTTCCATAAAAGAAATCTCCAGGCCAAGATGGTTGTTCCAAAAAACTCAATAAAATATGCAAAGAAAAATTAATACCAATTCTACACAAACTTTTCCAGAAAACAGAAGAGGAGAAAGTACTTATCAGTTCATTTTATGAAGCTAGTATTACTTAGATACAAAATCAAACAGGCAAAGCATATACGAAAAAGAAAACTATAAACCAATACCCTTCAAGAGTACAGGAGGAAAAAATCCTTAATAAAATATTAACAAACAGAATTCAGCAGTAAAAGAAAAAAAAGAATTGTACATGATGACTAAATGGAAATTATTCCAGGAATGAAAGGCTAGCTTGATATTTAAAAGTCTATCAATGGTTTAATATATAATATATCAAAAAATAATAGATGCAAAATTCACATCCATTCATATACAAAAAAAAAAACTCAGCAAAACAGACAAAGGTGGGAACTTCCTTAAACTGGTAGAGCATCTACCCAAAACTGCTAACATAATATTTATGGTGAAAGACTAAGATTAGGAATAAAGGATGTTCACACACCTCACTCTTACTCACATAGTAAAGGAAATTCCAAACAATGCAGGAAGCAAAAACAGTAAGAAGAGATCAAGAAGGAAAAAAGAAATTATCTATATTTGCAGATGACATAATTGTAAACACAAAAAAATCCCAAGGAAGCAAAAGGAAATCCCTAGAATGAATAAATGAGTTTGGCAAGGTCACAGGATACAAAATAAACATTTTTTTGATATTTTTACATATAGGCAATGAGTATATCAATCTCAAAATTAAAAGCAGAAATCTGTATGTAATTTCTCCAAGGCAAAATATAGGACTTGTATTATAAAAAATACAAAACACTGATTAAAGAATTCACAGAATATCTGAATAAATGAAAAGAAGAGTATGTTCATGGATTAGAAGTTCACTGTATAGTAAAGATGTTATTCTCCTCTAACTTGATACACCAGCATAATACAAAAAAATTCCTTATCAAAACCCTAGCAAGATTTCTTACAGACAATATTATTCTGAAATATACATGGAAAGGTCAAAGAAGTAGAATAGCTAGAACAATTTTGAAACAGAAGAATAAAGCGGTAGAGATCAGTCTATCTGACTGCAAATTTTGTTATACACTTTTCAAACTGACCCTTAAACAAGTAGGGGTTAAGGTGCAATTCCCCCTGCTGTTGAAAGTCTATGCATAATTTGACAACTGGTCCTCTGTGTCTTTGATATCTTATTTGCAGATCCAGTAGTACTGTACTACATATTTACTGAAAAAAATCCACGTATAAGTGGGCTGGTACAATTCAAACTTGTGTTGTTCAAGGATCAACTGTATATATATATAGATAGAGAGAGAGAGAGAGGGGACAAAAGAGGAGATGATTGCATGGCATCACCAATTCAATGAACATGAACTTAGGCAAACTCTGGGAGATGGTGAGGAATAGGGAGCCCTAGCATGCTGCAACCCATGGGGTCACAAAGAGTCAGACATGACTTGGCAACTGAATGACAACAATGCATATTTGTGTATGTACATATGTATATATATGTATGTATGTATATATATACATATATATATAAACATATACAACATTCAAGACTGTGTGTGGCATTAGTGGAGGAAAAGACACATATGTCAACGGTACAGAGAAGCCAGAAATAGACTTACATAGATATGTTCAGTTGCTTTTGACAAAATATAAGAACATGTCAATGGAATAAAAACAACCTATCAACAACAAAATCATGCTAGAGCAAGTAGACATTCATGAGTTAAAAACAAACAAAACAAAACAAAACACAGACCCTCAACCTAAGTCTCATATCTCATACAAAACTTAAAACAGTTGGGAGGAAGATAGGAGAGAAATTCAAGACGGGGGGTAACATATGTATACTTATGACTGATTCATGTTGATGCATGGTGGTAGACAACAGAACTCTGTAAAGCTATTACCCTTCAATTAAAAAATAAATAAATAAAAGAAGTAAACCATGTTAAAAAATGTAAAATAGATCTCAGACTTAAACATAAAATATAAAACTATAAAACTTTGAGGGAAAAAAGACCTAGCAGAAGGTCTTTGTAATCTAAAGATAGGCAAGGAGTTCATACATGTCACACGACGGGCGTGGTCCATAACAACAACAAAAAAAGTAACTTCAACTTCCATCAAAATTAAAAGTTTTTGCTCTGCAAATAACCTATTGTGAGGATGAAAGACAAGGTACAAACAGGATGAAAACATCTGCAAACTACATATGTAACCTAGAACTAGTATCTATATATAAAGAACTCAGAAAACTCAACAGTGAAAAATTAAACAATACAATTAGAACATGGACATAAGAGAGACTGTTTTTGATATCTTATTTGCAGATCCAGTAGTACTGTACTACATATTTACCAATGTGGGCTGGTACAATTCAAACTTGAGTTGTTCAAGGATCAACTGTATATATATATAGATAGAGAGAGAGAGGGACAAAAGAGGAGATGATTGCATGGCATCACCAATTCAATGAACATGAACTTAGGCAAACTCTGGGAGATGGTGAGGAATAGGGAGCCCTAGCATGCTGCAACCCATGGGGTCACAAAGAGTCAGACATGACTTGGCAACTGAATGACAACAATGCATATTTGTGTATGTACATATGTATATATATGTATGTATGTATATATATACATATATATATAAACATATACAACATTCAAGACTGTGTGTGGCATTAGTGGAGGAAAAGACACATATGTCAACGGTACAGAGAAGCCAGAAATAGACTTACATAGATATGTTCAGTTGCTTTTGACAAAATATAAGAACATGTCAATGGAATAAAAACAACCTATCAACAACAAAATCATGCTAGAGCAAGTAGACATTCATGAGTTAAAAACAAACAAAACAAAACAAAACACAGACCCTCAACCTAAGTCTCATATCTCATACAAAACTTAAAACAGTTGGGAGGAAGATAGGAGAGAAATTCAAGACGGGGGGTAACATATGTATACTTATGACTGATTCATGTTGATGCATGGTGGTAGACAACAGAACTCTGTAAAGCTATTACCCTTCAATTAAAAAATAAATAAATAAAAGAAGTAAACCATGTTAAAAATGTAAAATAGATCTCAGACTTAAACATAAAATATAAAACTATAAAACTTTGAGGGAAAAAAGACCTAGCAGAAGGTCTTTGTAATCTAAAGATAGGCAAGGAGTTCATACATGTCACACGACGGGCGTGGTCCATAACAACAACAAAAAAAGTAACTTCAACTTCCATCAAAATTAAAAGTTTTTGCTCTGCAAATAACCTATTGTGAGGATGAAAGACAAGGTACAAACAGGATGAAAACATCTGCAAACTACATATGTAACCTAGAACTAGTATCTATATATAAAGAACTCAGAAAACTCAACAGTGAAAAATTAAACAATACAATTAGAACATGGACAAAAGACATGAAGAAACATTCACAAAAGAGATATACAGATGCCAGACAAACAAATGAAAAGATCTTCAACATTATTAGTCATTCAAGAAATTAGTCATTCAAGAACTATATACTGAGATATCAGTATATAGTTATCAGAGTCAAACAGTGACACCACCAAATGCTGACAAGGATGTGCTAGACTAATGCATTTCCTTTTTTTGTTTTTTTGACTAATGCATTTCTGATGGAAATGTAAAATGGTACAAACACAATTTTAAAAGACACATAACAATCATGCAACCTAGCAGTTGTACTTCTGGGGATTTATTCCAGAGAAATGAAGATTATGTTCACACAAAAACCTATACACAAATGTTCATAGCATCTTTGTAGTTCAAATCTGGACACAATTCACATGCCTTTCAAAAGGTGAAAAATTAAGAAAACGTTGGTATTCTTACCATGGAATAGTTTATTTACCACGGAATAATACTCACCAACACAAAGGAACACACTATTGATACACACAACATCTTGGATCAATCTCCACAGACTTAAGATGAGTGAGGAAAAAATAAACTCCCAAAAGGTTACATATTATATGGCTCCATTTATATAACATTCTTGAAGTGATAAAATTACAGAAATTATAATAGTTGCTAATTGCTGAGGGTGCTAAGCCAAATGGGAGTGGATATGTATATATAGGGACAACCTGAGAGATTCTTGTGGTGATAAAATGTTCTGTATATTGAATGTATCAGTGTCAATATTCTGGTTGTGATGATGCTGTATTATAGTTTTACAAGATAATATCATTTGGTCAAACTTTGCAAAGTCATGGGAGTAACTCAAACATAAAATAGGAAAAAGACCTAGCAGAAGGTCTTTGTAATCTAAAGATAGGCAAGGAGTTCATACATGTCACACGACGGGCGTGGTCCATAACAACAACAAAAAAAGTAACTTCAACTTCCATCAAAATTAAAAGTTTTTGCTCTGCAAATAACCTATTGTGAGGATGAAAGACAAGGTACAAACAGGATGAAAACATCTGCAAACTACATATGTAACCTAGAACTAGTATCTATATATAAAGAACTCAGAAAACTCAACAGTGAAAAATTAAACAATACAATTAGAACATGGACAAAAGACATGAAGAAACATTCACAAAAGAGATATACAGATGCCAGACAAACAAATGAAAAGATCTTCAACATTATTAGTCATTCAAGAAATTAGTCATTCAAGAACTATATACTGAGATATCAGTATATAGTTATCAGAGTCAAACAGTGACACCACCAAATGCTGACAAGGATGTGCTAGACTAATGCATTTCCTTTTTTTGTTTTTTTGACTAATGCATTTCTGATGGAAATGTAAAATGGTACAAACACAATTTTAAAAGACACATAACAATCATGCAACCTAGCAGTTGTACTTCTGGGGATTTATTCCAGAGAAATGAAGATTATGTTCACACAAAAACCTATACACAAATGTTCATAGCATCTTTGTAGTTCAAATCTGGACACAATTCACATGCCTTTCAAAAGGTGAAAAATTAAGAAAACGTTGGTATTCTTACCATGGAATAGTTTATTTACCACGGAATAATACTCACCAACACAAAGGAACACACTATTGATACACACAACATCTTGGATCAATCTCCACAGACTTAAGATGAGTGAGGAAAAAATAAACTCCCAAAAGGTTACATATTATATGGCTCCATTTATATAACATTCTTGAAGTGATAAAATTACAGAAATTATAATAGTTGCTAATTGCTGAGGGTGCTAAGCCAAATGGGAGTGGATATGTATATATAGGGACAACCTGAGAGATTCTTGTGGTGATAAAATGTTCTGTATATTGAATGTATCAGTGTCAATATTCTGGTTGTGATGATGCTGTATTATAGTTTTACAAGATAATATCATTTGGTCAAACTTGGCAAAGTATACATGGGAGACCCCATATTATTTCTTACAACTACAGATGAATCTACAACTACTCCCAAAATTTTTAAATTTAATTAAAATAAAAAAGATTAAAACTTTGGAAAAATTTCTGTGGTGTTCCAGAACATTTCATAGCTGTGAAGACTTTTACTAGGCACATAATTCAAAGTTTTCGTTTTTATGCAGTGGCCGTATTATAGCTAACTAAGGTTTATCTGAGGCACAATTATCAATAATTGAAAAGAATTTCAGGATAATATAACAATAAAACAAACAAGAGACATTCAAAAATAAGCATTGTGCTCACTTCAGCAGCACATATACTAAAATCAGAATACATTATCAAAAATACAAAGTTAAAGCTTAGAAATGAGAAGATGGATTTAAAAAACAATCAAAATGCATAAGAAAACACATAAGATTACACTTAAAAGAAATTTTTAAAAGATGATACACAAAATTGTCTGGAAAATATACACAAAATTAACATAAGAAACAAGAATTCTAAATAGATTTTCATCTATAAGTGACTCCACAAATGGGAGAATAATTACAATTGCAGAAGTTCTAGCAAAGGGACAAGTGACCTGAATTCCACATTGGGCTCCCAAGCCAGGGTTCTACACCAGGAACACAAGTTTCCATAACATATGGCTTGAGAGGACAGTTAGGCTTACTTTCAGCAGACCTAGAAAGCTGTGGGAAAACGTTGGTATTCTTACCGCGGCATAGTGGATTTACCACGGAATAATACTCACCAACACAAAGGAACACACTATTGATACACACAACATCTTGGATCAATCTCCACAGACTTAAGATGAGTGAGGAAAAAATAAACTCCCAAAAGGTTACATATTATATGGCTCCATTTATATAACATTCTTGAAGTGATAAAATTACAGAAATTATAATAGTTGCTAATTGCTGAGGGTGCTAAGCCAAATGGGAGTGGATATGTATATATAGGGACAACCTGAGAGATTCTTGTGGTGATAAAATGTTCTGTATATTGAATGTATCAGTGTCAATATTCTGGTTGTGATGATGCTGTATTATAGTTTTACAAGATAATATCATTTGGTCAAACTTGGCAAAGTATACATGGGAGACCCCATATTATTTCTTACAACTACAGATGAATCTACAACTACTCCCAAAATTTTTAAATTTAATTAAAATAAAAAAGATTAAAACTTTGGAAAAATTTCTGTGGTGTTCCAGAACATTTCATAGCTGTGAAGACTTTTACTAGGCACATAATTCAAAGTTTTCGTTTTTATGCAGTGGCCGTATTATAGCTAACTAAGGTTTATCTGAGGCACAATTATCAATAATTGAAAAGAATTTCAGGATAATATAACAATAAAACAAACAAGAGACATTCAAAAATAAGCATTGTGCTCACTTCAGCAGCACATATACTAAAATCAGAATACATTATCAAAAATACAAAGTTAAAGCTTAGAAATGAGAAGATGGATTTAAAAAACAATCAAAATGCATAAGAAAACACATAAGATTACACTTAAAAGAAATTTTTAAAAGATGATACACAAAATTGTCTGGAAAATATACACAAAATTAACATAAGAAACAAGAATTCTAAATAGATTTTCATCTATAAGTGACTCCACAAATGGGAGAATAATTACAATTGCAGAAGTTCTAGCAAAGGGACAAGTGACCTGAATTCCACATTGGGCTCCCCAAGCCAGGGGTTCTACACCAGGAACACAAGTTTCCATAACATATGGCTTGAGAGGACAGTTAGGCTTACTTTCAGCAGACCTAGAAAGCTGTGGGAAATAGACTCCTCTCTTAAAGGGCACACAAAATAATATCTCACATACTCCAGGATCCAAGGCAGAAGTAGTCATGTGAAAGGAACCTGGTTCAGAACCACCTCACCCATTGATCCTGGAGGGTCTCATGAAACTCTTAAATATTCCTGTATCTTTAGCCACTCATTTCATTTCAAGAATGTATCTTAATGAAACAGGCATGGTTTAGATAAATGTATGTGGACAAAACTAATTACAGTGTGGTAATTAAAAAAATACATTTTAAGGTAAATAAATATGACATAATATCAGTAGACATTAAATTAATGTTTATGAGGACTGTTAAATGGCAAAAAGTAACATTAAAAATAAAAATCTAAAAGAAAAAAGAAGAATCCAAGACGGCATGCAGAATATTATTCCAATTGCATTACACACACACATACTCTGAAGCATATCTGTTGGAAATACACTAAAATGTTGACTTCGTTTTTTCAAAGAGTAAGACTATGGATGATTTTCTTTTATACCACAAATTTAATCTCCATAACAGTAAAAATGCATTTGTCTTAGTCACTGCAATCTTTTGGGAATATCTCATATATAATAGGTGCTAAAGACATGCATCTTGAATTAATATTTTTACTTTTCCCTTTTCTAAAATAAGTATTTATTGCTTTCTAAAGGACAACTTTGATAATTATTTTAAATGTGTATATATATATATGGATATATATATATAATCTGTACTTGAATAAATTCTATACAGATTTGTAAACAGGCTAATTTATGTATGTGGAAATTGCCCACTATATAATTTTACTACAAAAGAATTCCCCCCCGCCAGGGGGGCTCCCCAGGTGGTCCAGTGAGTAAAGAGTCCACTTTGCAGTGCAAGGGGCATGAGTTTGATCTCTGGCCCGGGAAGATCCCACATGCCAAGGAACAGCTGGACTGGTGTGTCCAATTACGAGCCAGCGCTCTGGAACGCATGCACCCAGAACCAGTGCTCTGCAATGAGAGAGGCCACTGTAATGGGAGGCCCACACAAGCCAAAGAATAAAGATGGATGAAAACTAAACAACGACTTAGAGGCAAAAAAAAAAAATAAAACAAAAAGAGATTCTAACGGTTAAAAAAAAAAAAAAAAAAAAGAATTTGCCCCCAAATCTACATTCTTTCAGTCAAACATCAAATTTTTATTAGTTATTTCTTTTTATTAGTTATATGCTCGGCAAAAAATATTTTTTAAGTATATGTATTTCCAGAAACTTTTTGGCCCTAGATTGCTCCCTTACTCTTAATTTCCATACCAAAAACTACAGTTAGATAATACAATTCAGGGAGATAAACCTGGTCGCTCATTAATAAATGTTTTTACAAAGGTAAGGCTTCTTCCTTAAAAGCAACAACAAAAAAGTTTAAAGTATATTTGAAACTAAGTTCTAAGTGATTATCAGGGTTTCACCAAAATAAGGAAATTCTTGATCAAAATGTCATTCAGCAATACAGGTAGAGATTTGTGATCCTCCAGAAAAAGCACTGGGTCCCAAGAACAAGTGTTTGACAAACTCTTAGACTACAACAATGGAGGCCAGTTCAAACTAGTCTAAGCAAAAGGGAAATTTAATGATTTACGAATACATAAATGTTGACTTCGTTTTTCAAAGAGTAAGACTATGGATGATTTTCTTTTATACCACAAATTTAATCTCCATAACAGTAAAAATGCATTTGTCTTAGTCACTGCAATCTTTTGGGAATATCTCATATATAATAGGTGCTAAAGACATGCATCTTGAATTAATATTTTTACTTTTCCCTTTTCTAAAATAAGTATTTATTGCTTTCTAAAGGACAACTTTGATAATTATTTTAAATGTGTATATATATATATGGATATATATATATAATCTGTACTTGAATAAATTCTATACAGATTTGTAAACAGGCTAATTTATGTATGTGGAAATTGCCCACTATATAATTTTACTACAAAAGAATTCCCCCCCGCCAGGGGGGCTCCCCAGGTGGTCCAGTGAGTAAAGAGTCCACTTTGCAGTGCAAGGGGCATGAGTTTGATCTCTGGCCCGGGAAGATCCCACATGCCAAGGAACAGCTGGACTGGTGTGTCCAATTACGAGCCAGCGCTCTGGAACGCATGCACCCAGAACCAGTGCTCTGCAATGAGAGAGGCCACTGTAATGGGAGGCCCACACAAGCCAAAGAATAAAGATGGATGAAAACTAAACAACGACTTAGAGGCAAAAAAAAAAAATAAAACAAAAAGAGATTCTAACGGTTAAAAAAAAAAAAAAAAAAAAAGAATTTGCCCCCAAATCTACATTCTTTCAGTCAAACATCAAATTTTTATTAGTTATTTCTTTTTATTAGTTATATGCTCGGCAAAAAATATTTTTTAAGTATATGTATTTCCAGAAACTTTTTGGCCCTAGATTGCTCCCTTACTCTTAATTTCCATACCAAAAACTACAGTTAGATAATACAATTCAGGGAGATAAACCTGGTCGCTCATTAATAAATGTTTTTACAAAGGTAAGGCTTCTTCCTTAAAAGCAACAACAAAAAAGTTTAAAGTATATTTGAAACTAAGTTCTAAGTGATTATCAGGGTTTCACCAAAATAAGGAAATTCTTGATCAAAATGTCATTCAGCAATACAGGTAGAGATTTGTGATCCTCCAGAAAAAGCACTGGGTCCCAAGAACAAGTGTTTGACAAACTCTTAGACTACAACAATGGAGGCCAGTTCAAACTAGTCTAAGCAAAAGGGAAATTTAATGATTTACGAACCAGGAAGTCATGGATACATATGGCATCTGGCACAGTGAAACCAGCAGGCTCAGACATTATCAGAGCTTTCTTCTTCCATTTCACAATTCTATTACTATCTAGTTACATTCTGCATGCAGGCTATCAACACATGGTAGAAAACATGGCCAACAGCAAGACAACTACATCTTTCCTTATCATCCCTAGCTTAACCTTTCTAGGAAGAGAACCCCCTATCTGTCCATATAACAATCCTTATGCAGTCAGTACTCTGCTTGACACTTACCAAAAGCTGGTCAAACTTAAAGTTAAGGGCATAGTCCTCCAGACTGCCAAGTATGCCCAAGACTCCTGATACCAACTAAAAAATCAGAGGGAAAAGACACCAGGCACAAGTTCAGGAATCCCAAAAGGATACCCTCACTTCCAACCAGCTAGCTACAAATTCAGGGGAGTTCTCATGACCACCCACAGGTCTGATGGTTCACTAGAACAACTGATAGGACTCAGGAAAACATTAGACTTATCATTATAGTTCTATTATAGCAAAAGGATACAAGTTAGATACAACCAAAGGAAAACATACACAGTGCAAAGTCCATGCAAAGCTTTCATCATCTTCAGGTATGCATTACTCTTCCTGAAAAAGTACTCTCAGCTAAGGAAGTTCATTCAAGCTTTTGCATCCTTAGTTTTTATGAGGGCTTAATATATAGGCATGATTGACTGAATAATTACCTATATGATTTAGCTCAATCTCTAGCCATACTTCTTGGAAATCAGTCTGACATCACATGGTCTAAGGAGCCCACCATGACTAATAAAGACATTCCTGACAGGAAATTACAAGGGTTTAGAGGCTGCCTCCTAGAAACAGCAGATGAAAGCCAGATATGTCTTTGAGCTGAGGCCAGATTCTTTACTACACAGTCCTCCTTGCCCATCCCTAAAAGAATCAACCACTAATGCTTAGTGAATGAAATAATCTGATAAACCAAACTAGATCTGTTTATATTCCCGTAGTGGAAATAAAACATGGAGAGAAAGTGTCCAGAAGGAACCATAAGAATAAAGCTTGAGGGTTTCCCCTGGTGGTCCAGTGGATAGGGACACTGCCTTGCAGTGCAAGGGGCGCCAGTTCAATCCCTGGCCTGGGAAGATTCCACGTGCCGCGGAGCGGCTGGACCGATGTGTCTAATTGCCGAGCCGGAGCTCCGGAGCGCATGCGCCCAGAGCCGGCGCTCGGCGACGACAGACACCACCGCGATGGGAGGCCTACGGGAGCCAGGGAACAAGGACAGATGAAAATAGAGAAGTGAAGGACCAATGGAAGTGGCCCGCCCACTCCCCTCCCTCCCCAACCCGACTCCCGCCCAAAAATAAATAAATAAATAAATCTTTAATAAAATAAAATAAGAATAAAGCTTGAATAATACCTAGGTTAAATAGCTATAACCTTTAGCCACAGATTTCCACTACAACTAATCACAAACATTACTTCATTATCTAAAAATATTCAAACTTTAAAAACTAATAAAGTCATAGGGGACATATGAAGAAGTGATACTAAAAACCCTATGATTGTAAACTAACTAAATAGAACTCTTTCTTAATAAAACATTAAACATGAATATAAGAAAGCTATTTGAAGAGTATCATTTCAATAAATATTTGTCTGTAATACAAACTTTAAAATCATAATACATTTTTCTATTCTTCTTTCCTTTGAACTTCCATACCTAAGTACAACTGTTTTTTGGTTTGTTTCATTGTATTATTTTTAACTGATAATAAATTGTATTATTGTATTATAATAATTGTATTATTATAATTGTATTAATAATTGTATTATTATAATTGTATTAATAATAATTGTATTATTTTTAATTATTTTTAACTTAATTTACAATGTTGTCTTAGTTTCTAGTATACAACAAAGTGACTCAGTTATACACATACATATTCTTTTTTGTGTTCTTTCCATCAGTTTATTACAAGATACTGAATATAGTTCCCTAAGCTATACAGTAGGGCCTTGTTGATTATTTTACATAAAGTAGTCCATAACTGCTAATCCAAAACTCCTAATTTATCCTTCTCCCCCTTTCCTTTGGTAACCATAAATTTGTTTCCTATGTACAAGAATCTGTTTCTGGTTTGTAAAAAAATTTAGAGTTACCATATGATTCAGCAATTCCATTCCTGGGATCCCATGGCTGGCCTGGTGGTCCAAGGCACTGCCTTGCAGTGCAAGGGGCGCCAGTTCAATCCCTGGCCTGGGAAGATTCCACGTGCCGCGGAGCGGCTGGACCGATGTGTCTAATTGCCGAGCCGGAGCTCCGGAGCGCATGCGCCCAGAGCCGGCGCTCGGCGACGACAGACACCACCGCGATGGGAGGCCTACGGGAGCCAGGGAACAAGGACAGATGAAAATAGAGAAGTGAAGGACCAATGGAAGTGGCCCGCCCACTCCCCTCCCTCCCCAACCCGACTCCCGCCCAAAAATAAATAAATAAATAAATCTTTAATAAAATAAAATAAGAATAAAGCTTGAATAATACCTAGGTTAAATAGCTATAACCTTTAGCCACAGATTTCCACTACAACTAATCACAAACATTACTTCATTATCTAAAAATATTCAAACTTTAAAAACTAATAAAGTCATAGGGGACATATGAAGAAGTGATACTAAAAACCCTATGATTGTAAACTAACTAAATAGAACTCTTTCTTAATAAAACATTAAACATGAATATAAGAAAGCTATTTGAAGAGTATCATTTCAATAAATATTTGTCTGTAATACAAACTTTAAAATCATAATACATTTTTCTATTCTTCTTTCCTTTGAACTTCCATACCTAAGTACAACTGTTTTTTGGTTTGTTTCATTGTATTATTTTTAACTGATAATAAATTGTATTATTGTATTATAATAATTGTATTATTATAATTGTATTAATAATTGTATTATTATAATTGTATTAATAATAATTGTATTATTTTTAATTATTTTTAACTTAATTTACAATGTTGTCTTAGTTTCTAGTATACAACAAAGTGACTCAGTTATACACATACATATTCTTTTTTGTGTTCTTTCCATCAGTTTATTACAAGATACTGAATATAGTTCCCTAAGCTATACAGTAGGGCCTTGTTGATTATTTTACATAAAGTAGTCCATAACTGCTAATCCAAAACTCCTAATTTATCCTTCTCCCCCTTTCCCTTTGGTAACCATAAATTTGTTTCCTATGTACAAGAATCTGTTTCTGGTTTGTAAAAAAAAATTTAGAGTTACCATATGATTCAGCAATTCCATTCCTGGGATATATCCAGAGAAAACTCTAATTCAAAAAGATACATGCACTCCATCAACAGCAGCACTATTTACAATAGCCGAGACATGGGAGCAACCTAAGTGTCAAACAACAGATGAATGGATAAAGAAGATGTGTGTATACACACACACACACACACACACACACACACACACACACACTGGTGTTGGTGTTGGTGTTGAGTCACTAGGTCATGTCCAACTCTTTTATGACCCAATATACTGTAGACCACCAGGTTTCTCTGTACATGGGAGTTTCCAAGCAAGAATATTGGAGTGGGTTGCCATTTCCTTCTCTGGATGATCTTCCCAGCCCAGGGATTGAACTCGCTTCTTCTGCAGTAGCAGGTAGATTCTTTACCACTGAGCCACAGGAAAGGTCACATAAATAAATAAATACATACACTAGAATAGTACTCAACCAGAAAAAAAAGAATGAAATAATGCCACTTGAAGCTACATGGATAGACCCAGAAATCATCAAAGCAAGTGAAGTAATCAAACAGAGAAAGACAACTATCTTATGAAATACTTATATGTGGAATCTAAAATACAATATAGCCATTTCATTAAAGAAAAACATCCATTTAAGTCTCCGTTTTCTTATTTGCAGAATGAGCCTATTACCTACTACAAAATGTTACTAAGAAGATCAGAGAAAATATTTCCAAACTTTCAAGCACTGTCTGTAATTTAACAAATAACATCAAGTTAATACTAATTGTTGCTTCCTGAAAGTGAAAACCAAAGATCATATATAGTAAGTGAGATATCCAAATATGAATGATAACTACCTAGGAAAAAGCAGAACTCAGAAGAATCACACTTTAATGCTTTAGAATAAATTAGCAGTGCATAAGGAAAAGACCCTTGAGTTGGGAACAAAAGGCCTGATTTCATGCTTTTTGCCACCACTTTATGTCCTAAGCAACCACGGGCAAGTCACTTTACGCATATTAGTCTTAATTTTAACATCTATAAAGTAGGGATAACAGTCCCTTTTTTACCCTCTTACTGGGTTCTTCATGTGATGTGCTAAGAAAGTTTTTACAAAGTGAATGACACTAGTAGTTGTATCACTTTCTTGTATATATACAAAGCAAAATATCCATATATATAAAGAAATATTGTACAATTAAGGCAAAATATGTAAACTTCAATTGCTTACATAATTATTGTATCAAAATAAATAAATAAATAAATCTTGAATATTTTTTCTATTACTCCAAAAATATGAGAAAGACCTTACCAAATTATAAAAGGCATAAAATGTTAGATATATCTAGTTATATACCATACCAAGGGTTACAATTTATGACGAAGATATAAGAAAAGAAATATGGCTATAAACTTGTATACTTAGCAATATTAATAGCAGAAGTAACTGGTTCCAACCCTGTAAACTGGAGTATTAAAACTAACAGAATATGACAGAATTATGAACATCATTTCTGAACATCCAAGCTTCTAGTTTCATGGGAATGAATTCCTCAGGCCATATAAGATGTATTTGCTTTCATTATATTATGGATCATATGATCTAAACAATCACTTTCAGCCTAAAAGAGTAGAATGTCTTAAGTTGTGACCAAAGAATAATAAAGAAGACAAGCTTATTAATAAGAAGCACCTTCCCTTCTCAAGAAAATGTCAAAGGCTTATGCTAATGTAATTTTCCACACAGTCTGAGTATCACAGTACTTCAAAGAACATTGCTTCAAAGCCAGACTTCTGGCCTGGAAATCTTCAAACCACTTTGACTCCTCCATCTCTCACATTCAATCAGTTATAAAAATTTTTCAAAGCACTGTCTGTAATTTAACAAATAACATCAAGTTAATACTAATTGTTGCTTCCTGAAAGTGAAAACCAAAGATCATATATAGTAAGTGAGATATCCAAATATGAATGATAACTACCTAGGAAAAAGCAGAACTCAGAAGAATCACACTTTAATGCTTTAGAATAAATTAGCAGTGCATAAGGAAAAGACCCTTGAGTTGGGAACAAAAGGCCTGATTTCATGCTTTTTGCCACCACTTTATGTCCTAAGCAACCACGGGCAAGTCACTTTACGCATATTAGTCTTAATTTTAACATCTATAAAGTAGGGATAACAGTCCCTTTTTTACCCTCTTACTGGGTTCTTCATGTGATGTGCTAAGAAAGTTTTTACAAAGTGAATGACACTAGTAGTTGTATCACTTTCTTGTATATATACAAAGCAAAATATCCATATATATAAAGAAATATTGTACAATTAAGGCAAAATATGTAAACTTCAATTGCTTACATAATTATTGTATCAAAATAAATAAATAAATAAATCTTGAATATTTTTTCTATTACTCCAAAAATATGAGAAAGACCTTACCAAATTATAAAAGGCATAAAATGTTAGATATATCTAGTTATATACCATACCAAGGGTTACAATTTATGACGAAGATATAAGAAAAGAAATATGGCTATAAACTTGTATACTTAGCAATATTAATAGCAGAAGTAACTGGTTCCAACCCTGTAAACTGGAGTATTAAAACTAACAGAATATGACAGAATTATGAACATCATTTCTGAACATCCAAGCTTCTAGTTTCATGGGAATGAATTCCTCAGGCCATATAAGATGTATTTGCTTTCATTATATTATGGATCATATGATCTAAACAATCACTTTCAGCCTAAAAGAGTAGAATGTCTTAAGTTGTGACCAAAGAATAATAAAGAAGACAAGCTTATTAATAAGAAGCACCTTCCCTTCTCAAGAAAATGTCAAAGGCTTATGCTAATGTAATTTTCCACACAGTCTGAGTATCACAGTACTTCAAAGAACATTGCTTCAAAGCCAGACTTCTGGCCTGGAAATCTTCAAACCACTTTGACTCCTCCATCTCTTACATTCAATCAGTTATTAAATTTCCTGGATTTTTTCCTCAAAATTTCTCTCAAATTTATTACTTTAATCTCCATTTTCTCTGCCACCATCACAGTCCATAACATAATCTTTTCTTAAAACTCTACCTCTTCTAGTTTTTCCTCCATCAAATACAGCCTATAAAACTCTGCCTCTTTATTTCCCTAAAAATACTACTTACATCCTACTACATCCTTGTCCAGGAGTCTGTAGTCCAGTCAATCCTTAGATTCTGAGGGAGGAGCTTTTTAAAAAAGCACTGATGTCAGAGTTCTACCTGAAGAGATTCTGATTTAATTCTTCTCAGTCAGAGCAAGACATTAATTTTTCTTTAGAAGTTCCTCTGGTGTTTCTAACATGCAGCCAGATTTGGGAACCACTGTGATGAATCTCTAATGCCCATTAAGTCAAGCTAGAATTCCTGAGCAGACCCTGTATGTGCTCTCCCCAGAGGCTTCCCCATCCTTTTGACCTTTCAGTGTGTACATTCCTTGGCTTTGGAGGGACCTGCTTTGAATAGTAATCAACACATCTCTTCCAGTGACTGCCCTGAAGCTACTAGAGCTCCTTTGTCCCTGCTCCTACATAGAAAACACAAAGAGGCTAGGAGTTTACTTCCCTGGGGCAACCAGCAGTCAGTACCTAAATAATGTAGGAGTGCGACCACCTGGCACCTTGCCCACATTTGGACACATTCAGAGGTGTAATTTACACTTCAGAACTCCCTGGCAGGATCAAGCTGAAACTGGGATTTGCCTAATGAAACACACATACTTATTTGGCTTCTTCCCCTTTCCCTCAGGCCCTTACCCATTTCTCCTGGGGGTACTTCTTTAGAAATCACTTGCACATGGATTATGGAGAATCCAACCCAAGGCAACATCTTGGTCAGAACAGTTCATAACTTCTCACCGTGATTTCTGTTTTTACCCAATATCCACCAGCAGTGCTAGGTTCCTCACCCACTGTGCTTATTCCACACCACTCATTAAACCTGCTATTTCCTCTCACCCAAAAGGCCACTTCCCTGCCCCTGTGACCACCAAAACTTCCCACCTTTCAAAAGTAACTTCTCTATATCTCCCCCATCCTACAGAGCTCTCCCTACCATCAGCGCTCAGTAAAAGTGGACTAAACTGGCGCTGCCTCCTCCATCAAACTCACTGTGACAATTCCAGCACATGTAACTGTATCTCTCTTCTCTAACTTGCATAGTTCATGGCAAATTCACAATCAGTTGTTCATTTATTCAACCAGTATTTGTGGGATTACTATGTACCAGGAACTGTGCTCATGACAGGGAGTGAAAGAGTGAGTGAGGATATATCTCCAAGCATGGAGCTTACAGTCAGGTTAAGGATGAAGACATTAAGCAAATAATCACACAAAAAATGTTCGTCTATAACCATGAACATCTAAGCTGAGGTGAATTGTGCTGTGAGAGAATATATGAGTAGTGATGGCCTTATCTAGGATTTCTCTGAACAATGAAGAAAGAACAAGCTAAAATTACTGTCCTGGTCTCTATTCCAGGGGTTCTTGGACTCCCTTCTTCGGTAAAAATGCCTACAAATTTTACTATGTATTATCTAATAATAGGTTTTCAAAGAGTCTATGATCTGGAATTTTGCACAAAGCCAATCCTGTAGAAAACAATTCCATGTTTATTAATTGACTCCTACATGTGCCTTATCTATCTTACCTAAAGGTCCTTGTTTATGATATTAGAATATTAGAATTTCTTGTATCTCATATAATTTAATGTTAGACACACGCTCATCATTTAACAAATATTTGTTTTCCTCCCCCATTGTCAGCCTATTTCTATAGAACTCAGACCCCTGAAAACAAATTTTAAAAATGTCTTTATTTTCTTTATTGAATAAGAGCCCATTGTGAACAATTGTGAGTACAGTGAAAATTATTACTGGGTTTTGTTTGGGTACCAGGAAAATAAGAGCAACAAAACAGGATTTGCGTATTTAAATCTGCTTGTGCTCTGCAAGTGCCAAACAATTTTCACAATCTTTCTTCACAGTTCTCTTTCTTTGAGAGTTAGAACTTTCATTCTAGGAACTCCCTGCTGTCTCCCCATCCCAAACCTTAAATACCCTAAAAGTATGTTACCAGGTAAAAGCAGAAAACATTCATTTCATACACAAAAAAGATGAAGCCGATTATTTAATCAACCATACTGATCAATTTAAAAGAAAAACAGAATGAAAAAGTGTCATTTCAAATGTCACTAGAAAATATTTGTGACTATACACATATACTGAAAATAAATGTTATATATGTATAAACAAAATACATGTATATATATACATGAGAAATAAATCTACTTTCAATATATATATTTATAAATGCATTTATGTGTTATAAATAAATAAACATGTGTAAAGGCCATGATTTTTAGCTGACATCAATAAATATCTGAACATAAAATAATAAAATAAATAAGATTACACAAGATTCCAATATATTTCTAACATATTGTTAAAAATGTAATAATGTCAACAATTTGTACTTGAATGTCAGGTCCAGAAAACTTCAAATAACGGTGAAAAATGTGAAAAACACAGAAACCACAGAAAAATACTAAAGCAATATAGTAATTAAACTGTTTAATTAAAGGACAAAAACGTTTCAAGTTTATTGTACTCAATACCTTTCAAAGATGGCTGAGTGCTGAAAAATGGAAGCTTTCGAATTATGACACTGGCAAAGGCTCTTAAGGGTTCCTTAGACTTCAAGATTGAATCAGTTAATCCTAAAGGAAACCAATCCTGAATATTCATTGGAAAGACTGATGCTGAAGCTGAAGCTCCAATACTTTGGCCACCTAATGTGAACAGTCAACTCATTAGAAAAAATCCTGATTCTGGTAAAGATTGAAGGCAAACGGAGAAGGGGTGACAGAGGATGAGATGGTTAGACAGCATCACTGACTCAATAGACATGAATTTGTACAAACTCTGAGAGACAGTGAAGGACAGAGGAGCCAGGCATCCTGCAGTCCTTGAGGTCGCAAAGAGCTGGACACAATTTAGCGACTGAACAACAACCTATCAAAGACCGAAAGAAAAAGACATGTAATTCCATACTCTCAATTCATTCTTTTTAAAAATTTCTATCTCTGAGTCTCAAAAGACAGTTACTGGGATATTCTGAAGAGATGACACCACAGGTACACTCAACATTTTAACAGACTGCAACTCTTTAATGGTCCAGGGACCAAATACCAAGTTTTCAAAATTTATTTCCTTTTCCATAGGTTGACAACACTTGTGCCCCTGTACGCCTCCTTAGCACTTTCATGATAATGGTATGCAGATAAAGGAATAGGAAGTTGATGCAAATAATGTTGGCACTTAATAACAATCCAGATACAGAGTCTGAAACAGTAGTTGAAATCCACAGATTATGCTCAGTTTCTAACTGATGGTTTTCCATTCCACTTAGTATATCTACTCAAATGTATGCTATGTAGTTATACATTAGAAACCAAGTCTCAAAGATGACTTTAGGAAGGTAGCATCAGGTACTTACAGGGAATAATGACAAGGAATGAAAGAGTACAATGCAATTTAATCTGCCATCTATTTCTTCTACTTTCTAGGGCTCTGAAGCCAAGATTGGTGAAAATGTGAAAAACACAGAAACCACAGAAAAATACTAAAGCAATATAGTAATTAAACTGTTTAATTAAAGGACAAAAACGTTTCAAGTTTATTGTACTCAATACCTTTCAAAGATGGCTGAGTGCTGAAAAATGGAAGCTTTCGAATTATGACACTGGCAAAGGCTCTTAAGGGTTCCTTAGACTTCAAGATTGAATCAGTTAATCCTAAAGGAAACCAATCCTGAATATTCATTGAAAGACTGATGCTGAAGCTGAAGCTCCAATACTTTGGCCACCTAATGTGAACAGTCAACTCATTAGAAAAAATCCTGATTCTGGTAAAGATTGAAGGCAAACGGAGAAGGGGTGACAGAGGATGAGATGGTTAGACAGCATCACTGACTCAATAGACATGAATTTGTACAAACTCTGAGAGACAGTGAAGGACAGAGGAGCCAGGCATCCTGCAGTCCTTGAGGTCGCAAAGAGCTGGACACAATTTAGCGACTGAACAACAACCTATCAAAGACCGAAAGAAAAAGACATGTAATTCCATACTCTCAATTCATTCTTTTTAAAAATTTCTATCTCTGAGTCTCAAAAGACAGTTACTGGGATATTCTGAAGAGATGACACCACAGGTACACTCAACATTTTAACAGACTGCAACTCTTTAATGGTCCAGGGACCAAATACCAAGTTTTCAAAATTTATTTCCTTTTTCCATAGGTTGACAACACTTGTGCCCCTGTACGCCTCCTTAGCACTTTCATGATAATGGTATGCAGATAAAGGAATAGGAAGTTGATGCAAATAATGTTGGCACTTAATAACAATCCAGATACAGAGTCTGAAACAGTAGTTGAAATCCACAGATTATGCTCAGTTTCTAACTGATGGTTTTCCATTCCACTTAGTATATCTACTCAAATGTATGCTATGTAGTTATACATTAGAAACCAAGTCTCAAAGATGACTTTAGGAAGGTAGCATCAGGTACTTACAGGGAATAATGACAAGGAATGAAAGAGTACAATGCAATTTAATCTGCCATCTATTTCTTCTACTTTCTAGGGCTCTGAAGCCAAGATTGGTGTTTCCTACCATTTTGTCCTCCCAGGAACATTATATTCCCCAGAAACATTGTCAACAATTCTTCATGCTCGCGCTACACTTTCTTCTGCTGCTTAATGCAAGGAAAGAAAAAAACTGATTTTTTGGTAAAGATAGTTTTGATTTAGTTTCCGCTTTTAAAGTAAATTTATTCTTAAATGTCAGCGTTTTTTAAGTCGCTCATTCATGTCCAACTCTTTGAGACCCATGGACAAGCCTTGGAATTCTCTAGCCAAGAATATTGGAGTGGGTAGCCATTCCCTTCTCCAGGGGATCTTCCCAACCCAGGGATCAAACCCAGGTCTCCCACATTGCAGGCAGATTTGTTACCATCTGAGCCACCAAGGAAGCCCTTAAATGTCAACGTTTTAATTATTAATGGCAAATTATCTGTTTCCTACTTCATGACTAATGAGGACTGACCAATATGCTGATATTAATATGCAGTACCTAACCATAAGCAATTAACGCTAACTTGCCTATTCTAACCAAAGAATTAAAGAATTGTGAGATATCTAACATGGCATTCTAATCTGATGAAAGAAACACATTCAGTATTTTGCAATTCCTCTGTCAGTAACTCTCAGATGCAACAAAAGATTACTGTAATTTTTCTTTTCATCCTTACTGGCACTTAGCCAGGGTGAGGGAAATGAGGTGATAGTAACCACAGTAGAAAGGAGACAGACTGATAAATATGACAGAGGAAGTTTCACACGTGCATTATACATATAATGTGATTGTGGATGAGTACTATGGAAGAAACAATACCTAGAGGCCAGGAAAATAGCAGCCTCATTGTGCCCTGAGAAGTTTCACTGGGCTGTCACTGACCAGGAAGAAATGTTAGTTGCTCAGTTGTGTTCTACTTTTTGTGACCCCATGGACTGTAGCCCACCAGGCTCCTCTGTCCACGGAATTCTCAAGGCAAGAATAATGCAGTAGGAAGCTATTTCCTTCTCCGTGGGATCTTCCCAACCCAGGGATCAAACCCAGATCTTCTGCATTGCAGGCAGAATCTTTATCATCTGAGTCACTGACCAGGAAAAACTCACTAAAAGCAGTGGCACGGGACTTTAATGGTTTTACTTCATTTCACAGTCAGCCCAAGCACGGCATTTTCAAACTAGATTCATACTTGAGTTGCTTTCCACTATGTAAATAAAACAACCAAAGATTTTTTTCGATAACAATTGGCTTTCTGGTTGGCATGTTAAATCCTTCCCAGCAATGCCACCTTCCCCCACCCAGGCCCCTGTCACCACCATTACCTTTAAGCCAAGGCATTCCTCCAATCACTCTGATTAAGCCTTCTCTAGAACTATGGTTTGAAGAGCTTTTTAAAAGAGAAAGGGATTGAACGCCAGGTGGGATTTACCCAACGCTGTCACAGCTCTGGTTGTTACCCTTCATAATCCATCTTGCTGAATCAAAACGCAAACTGTGAACAAACAGCTTAGGCAGTTTGTTTGAAGATACACTCCTGTCTTTCTAGGAGGGATTAAGTCATAGTTACAGTTTGTTTGGAAAATGATTATCCACATGAAAATTATTAAATTCATGTGCCATCTCTTTGAGCTGAATGTTTTATAACTTTTCACCTCTGGATTATACTGACAATGATGCTGTAGTTTTTATATGAAAACACAGGCTTCACAGTCTTCCAAATATTGTCCTTTTCTTGCATTTGCCATAAGAATACAGATGTCAACTTTCGAACTTTTAAATAATAAGAATTCAAGTTCTGCCTTTAAAAGGAATCACAGCAATACCAGATGCAGAGAGAAGAGGATTATTTTCAGCATTTATTCTAACACTGGGTCCATAAAAGCCACATTCATGCTCTGTTGCAACAGGGGAGACAGATTAGGTGGCTGAGAGCTTGAGCAAGAAAGGAAGAATAAAAGCAACCCTGTGATACATCCAAAGTAAAGTCTTTTCCCATAGAGTGTAGAATGGATTGGTGTTAAATTTTCATTGTGGTAAATGGATCTAAACCTTGAAATACAGTAATCTTTTTTAAATATCGAAGCAATAGACTTTCTTTCTTTTTAAATTTTTGGTCTCTTTTACTTTTTTTTTTTCATCCATCTCCATTCTTTGGCCGAGGGTCTTTATCATCTGAGTCACTAGGAAAACTCACTAAAAGCAGTGGCACGGGACTTTAATGGTTTTACTTCATTTCACAGTCAGCCCAAGCACGGCATTTTCAAACTAGATTCATACTTGAGTTGCTTTCCACTATGTAAATAAAACAACCAAAGATTTTTTTCGATAACAATTGGCTTTCTGGTTGGCATGTTAAATCCTTCCCAGCAATGCCACCTTCCCCCACCCAGGCCCCTGTCACCACCATTACCTTTAAGCCAAGGCATTCCTCCAATCACTCTGATTAAGCCTTCTCTAGAACTATGGTTTGAAGAGCTTTTTAAAAGAGAAAGGGATTGAACGCCAGGTGGGATTTACCCAACGCTGTCACAGCTCTGGTTGTTACCCTTCATAATCCATCTTGCTGAATCAAAACGCAAACTGTGAACAAACAGCTTAGGCAGTTTGTTTGAAGATACACTCCTGTCTTTCTAGGAGGGATTAAGTCATAGTTACAGTTTGTTTGGAAAATGATTATCCACATGAAAATTATTAAATTCATGTGCCATCTCTTTGAGCTGAATGTTTTATAACTTTTCACCTCTGGATTATACTGACAATGATGCTGTAGTTTTTATATGAAAACACAGGCTTCACAGTCTTCCAAATATTGTCCTTTTCTTGCATTTGCCATAAGAATACAGATGTCAACTTTCGAACTTTTAAATAATAAGAATTCAAGTTCTGCCTTTAAAAGGAATCACAGCAATACCAGATGCAGAGAGAAGAGGATTATTTTCAGCATTTATTCTAACACTGGGTCCATAAAAGCCACATTCATGCTCTGTTGCAACAGGGGAGACAGATTAGGTGGCTGAGAGCTTGAGCAAGAAAGGAAGAATAAAAGCAACCCTGTGATACATCCAAAGTAAAGTCTTTTCCCATAGAGTGTAGAATGGATTGGTGTTAAATTTTCATTGTGGTAAATGGATCTAAACCTTGAAATACAGTAATCTTTTTTAAATATCGAAGCAATAGACTTTCTTTCTTTTTAAATTTTTGGTCTCTTTTACTGGTTTTTCATTTATTTATTTTCATCCATCTCCATTCTTTGGCCTGTGTGGGTCTCCCATCACAATGGCCTCATTCTTGCAGAGCACCAGTTCTGGGCACATGCTCTCCAGAGCGCTGCTTCGTAACTGGACACACCAGTCCAGCCACTCCACAGTACATGGGATCTTCCTGGGCCAGGGATCGAACTGGTATCCCTTGCACTGCAAGGCGGACTCTCCATCCACTGTACTACCAGGGAAGACCAGTAATAAGCTTTTATATCATCAATTATTGCAACCTTGATACTCAAGGTATCATGGTATGGTGACTCTTGAATTTAGGTGAAGAGCAAACGAGATTGGTAGAGAAGGTTGCTATTCAACAAACACTAAATGGTTGCTATGTTTTGGGCACCTGGTGGGTCTTAGGTAAACAAGCTTACTAAAACACTGGCTCTCTCCTCTTGCACTCATAGTCTAGTAAGAGAGACAGATACATAAACAACAGATAAAACCATTGTGGTAAACAGCAGGATAGCCATTGTGTTGATTAAGCAGAATTCCATACAATGCAGACCAAAAACAAATAACTTCATTCATTCCCCTTGTACTAGGCCCTTTATAAGCAATCTGCAGATCCATTTTTTATCTCTTGCCTTTTGGAAAAAATGCTGGGTAAGGGAAGGTCCCACAATTTTCTTAGATACTTGTCTTTTAAGATACCTGTAGTGCCAAGAATAATCTACCTCAATCCATTTTATTAATCAAAACACCAATTTCATTTAAAGTTAAAACTTCTTGCCTCTGTCAATTTGTAGTAGTTTCAGGCTGGGAGTCTAAAATGGAAGAGAAGTGTATGGTCTTCTTTGTTCTCTTTCCTCCCTTGCACGTTTTTAACCCATCCAACTCCCTTCTCTACACACAGATTTGCTTCTGTTTCCATCAAGTATGGAACTTGGCAAACAGAGGAGAAAAAAGTGTCAGGAAATGTCTTAACTTGACTGGTACTATTAGAATCTGAAAAAAGTAAATTCTTTCTCTAATATAGCAAATTTATTTATTTACTTATGCCACAAATATTAATGAAACACAAATTAAATTTTAAGAAATGTTACAATCACTAAGGACACACAATAAAAAAAAAAAATCAAAGTCCCCCATTGCATGGACTTTAGAATCTGACAGGGGCTATAAGTCAACATGTATTAAAGTATATATTTATAACATAATTTATACAGGTAGATTGCATGTAAAATAAAATGTCAATTATATATAAAATATATTAGTGACAAGTGCTATGAAAAAAACTAAATAGGAAATGGGGATGAGGAGCATGATTGATGAGGAGTAGGTTGATTTTATTTAGGGAAGTCAGGAAAAAGGTTTTTCTGATAAGATGATATTAATATTTGAGCAAGATGCCTAAAAATAAAAAATAAAAAGTGAGGAATTTAAGCCAAGAAATATCAGAATAAAGAGTATTCTAGCCTGAGAGAATAACAACTGCAAAGGCCCTGAAGTAAGCAGATGTTTACTATGTTCAAAGAACAAGATGGCCAAATGGTACAGCTGGAGCAGTAAAGGAAAGAATGTTGGAGATGAGGCCAAAGAAGCAGAAAAAACACTTAGATCAAATATAAGGTATACAGAGGCCATAGAGCTTTTTACTGAGTTAAAAAGAGAAGCTCTTGAAGTCTTGAGCAGAGAAGTAAAATGGCATATATTTTCAAAATATCAGTCTGGCTTCAAGCAGAAGAGATGGTAAAGCAAACATAGAAGCAGGAGGACAACTGAGAGGCTACCAAAAGAATTTAGGGAAGAGATAATGGTAGCTTGAATCACTACAACTGAATAGGAAGCAGGCAGAGTGCATTAGACAGATTCTGAATATACTATAAAAGATTTCACAATGGATCAATTATGGGTATCAGAGTGAGGAAAAAAAGTCAAAGCTAACTACAAACGTTTGCCATTAGAAACTCAAGAAAGGATGCTGCTAGGTACAGAAATAGTAGTGACCACTTTGTAACACAGAGATGTCAAAACACTATGTTGTGTACCAGGAACTAATGCAGGATTATAGGTAAAATATACTTAAAAAACAAAGTCACCAAAAGAGATCAGATTTTGTGGCTACCTGAGGAGGAAGTGAAAAGAGGCAGAATTGGATAAAAGATCAAAAGATACAAACCTCCAATTATAAAATAAATAAGTACTAGGGATGTAATATACAATATGATTAATGTAATTAATATTGTTATATCATGAAAGATGCTAAAAAAAAAAGTAAATCCTAAAAGTTCTCATCACAAGGAAAAAAATACTTTTTATTTTGTATCTCTATGTGATGATGTATGTTTACTAAACTTTTTATGGTAATGACTTCATGATGTAAGTCAAATCATTATGCTGTACACCTTACATTTATACAGTGCTGTGTGTCATTTATATCTCCATAAAACTGGAAGGAGAACAAAAACAAGGTTTTTATTTTGTTAATGTTGAGCTTAAGGCTTTCCTAACTTCCCTAAGTAAAATGAATCATAGCTAAAGTGAATCTCCAAGACTAGAAATCAGAGAAGTCCAGCCTAGTCAGCATATAGCACAATATTTAAAGATGTTAAACGGGAGCTGTGTGGGTGAAAGAGTGAACTCAGGCCAAAGATCTGAGAAAGAATAGTAGACACAACATTTAAGATACTTGTAATTACTAGAAGAAATATATAATCATCAGTAGATCAAATATCACCTTTAATTAAATCTTAAAAAATAAGAATGGTAGTTGACAGGTTAGAAAATTATCAAAAAGGTTTTCCAACTAAACAGAAACAATTTTATTTATTTATTTTTAAAACTCCTTTTATTTTGGGAGGGGCACTTCTTTTGGCCTTTCATTTATTTATTTGCATCCATCTTGTTCTTTGGCCCGTGTGGGCCTCCCATCACAGTGGCCTCTCTTGTCGCAGAGCACTGGCTCTGGGTGCATGCACTCCAAAGCTCCGGCTCCAAGTAGCCCCCGGCTCCCCGGTAAGGTTGGACATGGGGGTCAAAGCTAACTACAAACGTTTGCCATTAGAAACTCAAGAAAGGATGCTGCTAGGTACAGAAATAGTAGTGACCACTTTGTAACACAGAGATGTCAAAACACTATGTTGTGTACCAGGAACTAATGCAGGATTATAGGTAAAATATACTTAAAAAACAAAGTCACCAAAAGAGATCAGATTTTGTGGCTACCTGAGGAGGAAGTGAAAAGAGGCAGAATTGGATAAAAGATCAAAAGATACAAACCTCCAATTATAAAATAAATAAGTACTAGGGATGTAATATACAATATGATTAATGTAATTAATATTGTTATATCATGAAAGATGCTAAAAAAAAAAGTAAATCCTAAAAGTTCTCATCACAAGGAAAAAAATACTTTTTATTTTGTATCTCTATGTGATGATGTATGTTTACTAAACTTTTTATGGTAATGACTTCATGATGTAAGTCAAATCATTATGCTGTACACCTTACATTTATACAGTGCTGTGTGTCATTTATATCTCCATAAAACTGGAAGGAGAACAAAAACAAGGTTTTTATTTTGTTAATGTTGAGCTTAAGGCTTTCCTAACTTCCCTAAGTAAAATGAATCATAGCTAAAGTGAATCTCCAAGACTAGAAATCAGAGAAGTCCAGCCTAGTCAGCATATAGCACAATATTTAAAGATGTTAAACGGGAGCTGTGTGGGTGAAAGAGTGAACTCAGGCCAAAGATCTGAGAAAGAATAGTAGACACAACATTTAAGATACTTGTAATTACTAGAAGAAATATATAATCATCAGTAGATCAAATATCACCTTTAATTAAATCTTAAAAAATAAGAATGGTAGTTGACAGGTTAGAAAATTATCAAAAAGGTTTTCCAACTAAACAGAAACAATTTTATTTATTTATTTTTAAAACTCCTTTTATTTTGGGAGGGGCACTTCTTTTGGCCTTTCATTTATTTATTTGCATCCATCTTGTTCTTTGGCCCGTGTGGGCCTCCCATCACAGTGGCCTCTCTTGTCGCAGAGCACTGGCTCTGGGTGCATGCACTCCAAAGCTCCGGCTCAGTAGTTGGACATATCGGTCCAGCAACTCTGCAGCACGTGGGATCTTCCCAGGCCAGGGATCAAACCGGCGCCCCTTGCACTGCAAGATGGTGTCCTTACCCACTGGACCACCAGGGAAGCCCAAGAGAAACAATTTTAAATAAATGCTTTAAATAAACTCAGAGATGTATTCATATCTGCAACTTGGAATTGGGTGTTTTTAATTGCCATTAAAGATATAAATTCAATAAAATTTTTATAAAGATAATTTCATATCAAATAATTCATTTCCCTCATTTGAAGTAAAACAGTATGATTAACTCCTGAGATATAAAATTAAGATTTTGCTTCTCTTGACAATGTTTAAATACCGACAAATATAAAATTAGAGATTCTATTCCATCTGATATTTTCAAAGATTAAACTATCAAATGCAGTTTAAACTATCAAATAAAGCTCTACTATCCGTGTTTTCATGTTGCATGATTACTGTCCTATGTACATCCCAAGTTAATAGAGGAAGAATACTGGTCTACCAAACATCACAAGAGATCCTTCCTATTTCAAGAATAATGGGAGACAGATTTCTCATTACTGGAAAAGGAAATTACAGGTACGGCGGTGGGGAAGAAAACTAAAATGAATTCTGGGGAGGTGGCCTTTTAACTGGAATTGGAGGTATTACTGTGAACTTATAGTTTTCAATGTATATAGACACCAAAAAACAGATCAATATGATATGCATATTATTATATGTATTATAATAAGCATGTTATATACACATACACAAATATTTATCTCCATTGAGAAGTCATGAGAACAGTAACACCACAATAGCAATAAACACATTTATTACATTTAGAACTTATATAATGGCTTCTAAATCCCATAATCTATCAAATTAAACTAGGGCAGTTTGGAGAAATGGCTGCTTCTAGGATTGGTTGCCAGAAAATACAAGATGCTCCTGATACATGTTGTTGTGGGACAAAGTAAGAACATGTTCAAAGAATGACAGAGATATGTCAAAAGGATCCAGAAGCTAGTTTAAAGTGACTCCTGCTGTCTAAACCTGTGAAAATATAAACATCAAGATAAATATTGATTACATATGGTCCAGTGCTTAGGGCTGGGTTTCCCTGCTCGGGGAACTAAGATTCCACAAACCACTCAGTGCAGCCAAAATGAAAAATAAATATTGATTACAAACCATAATCAACCAAATAAAATAGAAAACCATGAGCTCAGCCAGGCCTGGCCCACACATGCCTGCTGTTGGGCACTAAAAACGACCCCCACCATGGCTGGCCATATTTTGCTGGTGGCAGGTGTAAGTAGGAAAGGTTCAAACTAGGGCCAGATTTTGTGCCCAAGGCTACTGGCTTCCCAATGCACCTCATCACTGACAGGCCCAGATTTCTCAAAGCCACTGACTCCCCCAATGCATCTATCACTGCCAGGACTCTGACAACTGTGGAAGCCATGCTACCTCCATGCTCTGTCATCACTGGGGCAGACCCAAGCGCTCCAGGCCAGCCTTGGGAGCCACATGCAAAGGTGGGGCTAAAACTAGAGATGAGCCCCAAGAGCCATACCAACCAAGGAAGATAAGTAGAAATCTCACAGCTGCCCAGACCATGAATTGACACCCCCACAACTGGCTTGATTAAAAAGTCAGCACCTACAAAACATCTGAATGAACAAGGGTTCCCATGGCCAAGACATACCTAGGTTTAGCAGCTGTAGATTTGGTAGGCCCATTCACACGGGGGCTGGGCCAAGCTAAAGTCTGAGCTGCCCTCATAACACCCACAATAGGTCTAGGTAATCTGTGATTGCTACAATCCTGGGACCTGACTTCACTGGATCTACTCTGGTGACCTGGTGATAGCAACATCTGAGATACAGGGCAATTGCTAGCATCCCCACAGTTGAGAAGTCATGAGAACAGTAACACCACAATAGCAATAAACACATTTATTACATTTAGAACTTATATAATGGCTTCTAAATCCCATAATCTATCAAATTAAACTAGGGCAGTTTGGAGAAATGGCTGCTTCTAGGATTGGTTGCCAGAAAATACAAGATGCTCCTGATACATGTTGTTGTGGGACAAAGTAAGAACATGTTCAAAGAATGACAGAGATATGTCAAAAGGATCCAGAAGCTAGTTTAAAGTGACTCCTGCTGTCTAAACCTGTGAAAATATAAACATCAAGATAAATATTGATTACATATGGTCCAGTGCTTAGGGCTGGGTTTCCCTGCTCGGGGAACTAAGATTCCACAAACCACTCAGTGCAGCCAAAATGAAAAATAAATATTGATTACAAACCATAATCAACCAAATAAAATAGAAAACCATGAGCTCAGCCAGGCCTGGCCCACACATGCCTGCTGTTGGGCACTAAAAACGACCCCCACCATGGCTGGCCATATTTTGCTGGTGGCAGGTGTAAGTAGGAAAGGTTCAAACTAGGGCCAGATTTTGTGCCCAAGGCTACTGGCTTCCCAATGCACCTCATCACTGACAGGCCCAGATTTCTCAAAGCCACTGACTCCCCCAATGCATCTATCACTGCCAGGACTCTGACAACTGTGGAAGCCATGCTACCTCCATGCTCTGTCATCACTGGGGCAGACCCAAGCGCTCCAGGCCAGCCTTGGGAGCCACATGCAAAGGTGGGGCTAAAACTAGAGATGAGCCCCAAGAGCCATACCAACCAAGGAAGATAAGTAGAAATCTCACAGCTGCCCAGACCATGAATTGACACCCCCACAACTGGCTTGATTAAAAAGTCAGCACCTACAAAACATCTGAATGAACAAGGGTTCCCATGGCCAAGACATACCTAGGTTTAGCAGCTGTAGATTTGGTAGGCCCATTCACACGGGGGCTGGGCCAAGCTAAAGTCTGAGCTGCCCTCATAACACCCACAATAGGTCTAGGTAATCTGTGATTGCTACAATCCTGGGACCTGACTTCACTGGATCTACTCTGGTGACCTGGTGATAGCAACATCTGAGATACAGGGGCAATTGCTAGCATCCCCACAGTTGAGATGTAGTGCTAACATCAGCGTAATCTAAGAGCTCACACAAAAGGTGTGCTGACACAACAGATCACACCCATGGGTGAACAGCTCCAAAGCAGGGCAGTAGCTTTCCTTCCAGTGGGAGTGCTCCAACCCTTACACCACAGATGAGAAACACAGCTAAGAAGCAGATGTGGAGGTCTTTACTCCAACAACTGGGGAGCAGACTCTGCCACTGACAGGACAGCATCAACCACAGAGCAAAGAGAAGGCCCCACTCAATATCCAGAACAGGCTCTGGTCTCCACAACACCAGTCAAACCACCTATAATGTCTCTAACTTAAGTAGTCACGGGTTCTATGGGCACATACAAATGGGGGTAAGGCCAGACCATAGTTTGAGCTGCTTACATAGATCCAACAGCAGGTCCAGGTGCATGATTACTGTAAGTCCCCTACATAAGACCCTTTAAGTTGCAAACTTTCAAAGATGCAAATATGTGCCTGCATGTCCAATCACGTTAAGTTTAGTTCACATGTCTGACGTACACTGTCACATGCCTGCATCCTCTACAAGTGGCTGTATGTTTTGTGTACTTTAGGGTACAGTACTGTAGAGAGTACAGTAGTACAGTATCTTTAGTTCAAGCCTGGAATGTCTGGACACAAGCATAAAAGCTGGGATGAAGAAAAAAAAAAAAAGCTAGGACTATGTAGCTGGTACTGCTAAGAAGTTCCAAGCAATAACGATGAAAACAAAAGTGAAAATAATTGAGAGTGGAGCAACAAGAAGAAGCTGAAGTAATGGAAGACATGAAGAGATTCATGACACAGGAAATGGCAAGGGGATTCCCTGTATTTGAGGAGGCCCTGTTACTTTTTGAGGCTTAGGAGCCAGACCTAAAATGGTACACAAGGGTTCCCATGGCCAAGACATACCTAGGTTTAGCAGCTGTAGATTTGGTAGGCCCATTCACACGGGGGCTGGGCCAAGCTAAAGTCTGAGCTGCCCTCATAACACCCACAATAGGTCTAGGTAATCTGTGATTGCTACAATCCTGGGACCTGACTTCACTGGATCTACTCTGGTGACCTGGTGATAGCAACATCTGAGATACAGGGGCAATTGCTAGCATCCCCACAGTTGAGATGTAGTGCTAACATCAGCGTAATCTAAGAGCTCACACAAAAGGTGTGCTGACACAACAGATCACACCCATGGGTGAACAGCTCCAAAGCAGGGCAGTAGCTTTCCTTCCAGTGGGAGTGCTCCAACCCTTACACCACAGATGAGAAACACAGCTAAGAAGCAGATGTGGAGGTCTTTACTCCAACAACTGGGGAGCAGACTCTGCCACTGACAGGACAGCATCAACCACAGAGCAAAGAGAAGGCCCCACTCAATATCCAGAACAGGCTCTGGTCTCCACAACACCAGTCAAACCACCTATAATGTCTCTAACTTAAGTAGTCACGGGTTCTATGGGCACATACAAATGGGGGTAAGGCCAGACCATAGTTTGAGCTGCTTACATAGATCCAACAGCAGGTCCAGGTGCATGATTACTGTAAGTCCCCTACATAAGACCCTTTAAGTTGCAAACTTTCAAAGATGCAAATATGTGCCTGCATGTCCAATCACGTTAAGTTTAGTTCACATGTCTGACGTACACTGTCACATGCCTGCATCCTCTACAAGTGGCTGTATGTTTTGTGTACTTTAGGGTACAGTACTGTAGAGAGTACAGTAGTACAGTATCTTTAGTTCAAGCCTGGAATGTCTGGACACAAGCATAAAAGCTGGGATGAAGAAAAAAAAAGCTAGGACTATGTAGCTGGTACTGCTAAGAAGTTCCAAGCAATAACGATGAAAACAAAAGTGAAAATAATTGAGAGTGGAGCAACAAGAAGAAGCTGAAGTAATGGAAGACATGAAGAGATTCATGACACAGGAAATGGCAAGGGGATTCCCTGTATTTGAGGAGGCCCTGTTACTTTTTGAGGCTTAGGAGCCAGACCTAAAATGGTACACAAGGGTACCTGAAGCTTGCAGCAGCCATTCAGAATGCAGTCCGGTGCTGTTGTGTCATCTATGACAAGAAACAAAGAGCTAACACCCAGACATCACTGGATTGTTTTCTCAAGAGGGTAGATAGAATTGAATTCAGCAAGGAACCAGAATCTGTGCCATCAACATCTGAAATCTGCCCTGTCTCCTACTGCTGACAATTTTTTAGCTATACCATCTTGTGTTGGCTACCTAGGCTAACTTTGCTAGACTTAGGAACAAATTGGACTTACAGACTCACTCTCAGAATGGAACTCATTCGTATGTAGGGAACTTACTATATTCCACTACTGAGACCTAACCTTAGCAGACCTGCAGGGGTGGCTGGATAATAATACCTGAGAGTCATCAGGGCCACCTGTCAGCACTACCTACCGTCAAAACAGAATTTAGAGCGGTTCTAACAACAGTATACCGTGTGGACCACACAATGAGCAAAAGGGGACACAACAGAGCACAGCCACAGATGAACAGTTCCAGTGGAGGAAAATTCAGTGGCTGCTCTCCCAGTGGGAGTGTTCCAATCCCATCTACCTCACACCACATATCAAAATCACAGATAATGAACAGCCAGCCAACAGAATGGGAGAAAATCATAGCGAATGAAACAACAGACAAAGAATTAATCTCCAAAATCTACAAGCAACTCAGACACTCAACATTGGAAAAATGAACAACCCAATCAAAAAATGTGAAAAGGACCTAAACAGACACCTCACCAAAGAGGACATACAGGTGGCCAGAAAGCACATGAAATGATGCTCAACCTTGCTTATCATTAGAGAAATGCAAATCAAAACTACAATGAGATATCACCTCACACCCGTCAGAATGGCCATCATCCACAAATCAACAGACAATAAATGCTGGAGAGGATGCAGAGAAAAGGGAATCCTCTTGCATTGCTGGTGGGAATGTAAATTGATGCAGCCGCTGTGGAAGACAGTATGGAGATTTCTTAAAAAACTAAAAATAGAAGCACCCTATGACCCAGCAATCCCACTCTTAGGCTTATACCCTGATGAAATCAAATCTGAAAGAAGCACCTGTACACCAATGTTCATTACAGTTCTCTACACAATAGCTAGAACAAGGAGGCAACCTAGATGTCCATCAACAAATGAATGGATACAAAAGCTCTGGTACATATATACACAGCTGTACTACACAGCTGTAAAAAGAAATGCAGAAGAATCAGTCCTAATGAGGTGGCTGGATCTAGAACCTATCATAAAAAGTGAAGTCAGTCAAAAAGAGAAGGACAAGTACAATATACTAACACACATATATGGAATCTAGTAGGATGGTAATGATAACACATGCAGTCAAGCGATGGAAAAACAGACATGGACAGTAGACATATGGACATTGTGGGGAATGAACAGTGGGTGGGAGGCGTAAAGAAAGTAGCATGAAAACCTATACTATCAAAAGGGGATCCTTCAGGGATGATGTGTCATGGTCGGGAGGGCTGGGAAGGGGGGAATTAGTTATATGTATATATAACTAATCTGGGAACATGTATATCTATAAACAACAAAACTCTGTAAAAGTAAAAAGTAAAATAAAAATTAAATATATATATATATATATATATATATATATATATACACACACACACGCATACAAGCAGCTCAGACAACTCAACACAAAAGAAAAAACCCCAGTCAAAAAATGGGAAAACAGACATCTCTCCAAAGACATACAGATGGCCAATAAACACATGAAAAGATGCTCTACATTGCTCATTATTAGAGAAACGCAAATCAAAACTACAATGAGATATCACCTCACACCAGTCAGAATGGCCATCATCAAAAAGTCTACAAACAATAAATGCGGGAGAGGGTGTGGAGTAAAGGGAATCCTCTTACACTCTTGATGGGAATGTGAATTGATAGAGCCACTATGGAAGACAGTATGGAGATTCCTCAAAAAACTAGCAATAAAAGTATCATATGGGGCTTCCCTGGTGGTCCAGTGGGTAAGGACACCACCTTGCAGTGCAAGGGGCACCGGTTCAATCCCTGGCCTGGGAAGATCCCACATGCCACGGAGTGGCTGGACCGATGTGTCCAATTACCGAGCCGGAGATCTGGGGTGCATGCGCCCAGAGCCGGCGCTCTGCGACGACAGAGGTCACCGCGATGGGAGGCCCACATGGGCCAAAGAACAAAGACAGATGAAAATAAAGAAATGAAAGACCAATAAAAGTGGCCCGCCCACTCCCCCTCCCTCCCCACTCCACTTCCCAAAAGATAAATAAATAAAATAAATGTTATAAAAAAAAAAAAGTATCATATGACCCAGCAATCCCACTACTAGGCATATACCCTGAGGAAATCAAAACTGAAAGAGACACACGCACCACATTGTTCACTGCAGCACTATTTACAAAAGCTAGAACATGGAAAACATGGAAGCAACCTTGATGTCCATCAACAGTTGAATGGATAAAGAAGCTGTGGTACATATATACAATGGAATATTACTCAGCCATAAAAAGAAATGCATTTTGATCAGTTCTAATGAGTTGGATGAATCTAGAACCTATTATACAGACTGAAGTATGTTAGAGAGAGAAAGATAAATATTGTATACTGATACATATATATGGAATCTATAAAGATGGTGCTGATAAATGAATGTGCAGAGCAGCAGTGAAGAGGTGGACATGGAGAACAGTCTTGCAGACATTGGTGTGAGGAAGAGGAGTAATGCTGTGAGACTAGGGGATCGCAAACAGGTGCTCTGTGGTGACCTGGAGGGGTGGGGTGGGGAGGAAGATGGGGGAGTGTTGAGGGGTAGTGTAAACACATGAAAAAAAATGCTCTACATTGCTCATTATTAGAGAACGCAATAAATGAGATATCACCTCACACCAGTCAGAATGGCCATCATCAAAAGTCTACAAACAATAAATGGTGGAGAGGGTGTGGAGTAAAGGGAATCCTCTTACACTCTTGATGGGAATGTGAATTGATAGAGCCACTATGGAAGACAGTATGGAGATTCCTCAAAAAACTAGCAATAAAAGTATCATATGGGGCTTCCCTGGTGGTCCAGTGGGTAAGGACACCACCTTGCAGTGCAAGGGGCACCGGTTCAATCCCTGGCCTGGGAAGATCCCACATGCCACGGAGTGGCTGGACCGATGTGTCCAATTACCGAGCCGGAGATCTGGGGTGCATGCGCCCAGAGCCGGCGCTCTGCGACGACAGAGGTCACCGCGATGGGAGGCCCACATGGGCCAAAGAACAAAGACAGATGAAAATAAAGAAATGAAAGACCAATAAAAGTGGCCCGCCCACTCCCCCTCCCTCCCCACTCCACTTCCCAAAAGATAAATAAATAAAATAAATGTTATAAAAAAAAAAAGTATCATATGACCCAGCAATCCCACTACTAGGCATATACCCTGAGGAAATCAAAACTGAAAGAGACACACGCACCACATTGTTCACTGCAGCACTATTTACAAAAGCTAGAACATGGAAAACATGGAAGCAACCTTGATGTCCATCAACAGTTGAATGGATAAAGAAGCTGTGGTACATATATACAATGGAATATTACTCAGCCATAAAAAGAAATGCATTTTGATCAGTTCTAATGAGTTGGATGAATCTAGAACCTATTATACAGACTGAAGTATGTTAGAGAGAGAAAGATAAATATTGTATACTGATACATATATATGGAATCTATAAAGATGGTGCTGATAAATGAATGTGCAGAGCAGCAGTGAAGAGGTGGACATGGAGAACAGTCTTGCAGACATTGGTGTGAGGAAGAGGAGTAATGCTGTGAGACTAGGGGATCGCAAACAGGTGCTCTGTGGTGACCTGGAGGGGTGGGGTGGGGAGGAAGATGGGGGGGAGGTTGAGGGGGTAGTACGTGTGTATAGCTATGGAGGATTTGGATTGATGTGTGGCAGTAAACAACAAAACTCTGTAAAAAATAAAATTAAACTAAAAAAAATAAAACATTTTTAAAAATTTAAACAAAAGAATCACAGCTAAGAAAACAGACCTGGGGCCTCTATTCCAACAGGGAGAAAGCCCTGCCTAGGACAAGACAAGGACAACCACAGAGCAAAGGGGAGGCCCTTTATCAATATCTAGGGCAGAGTCTGATCAACACACCAGTTAAACCCCTATCAAGCAGATAAGAGCACAAGCTTCTGGATCATCCTCAACAACCAGGGGCAGACACCAGATACAAGAGGAAGTACAATCTTGCAGCCTATGGAAAGGAGAGCATAAACATAAGTTTGACAAAATGAGATGGCAAAGAAATATGTTGCAGATGAAGATGCAAGGTGAAAAAAAACAACAACAACAATAAGAACAACTAAGGGAAGAGGAAACAAGTAACATATGTGAAAAAGAATTCAGAGTAATGATAGTAAGGATGATGTAAGATCTCAGAAACAGAATGGAGACTGAGAAGATGCCAGAAAAGATTACAAAAGGTCCAGGAATAAAAAACAAACAGAGATGAACACAACAATAACTGAAATGAAAACTACACTAGAAAAAATCAATAGCAAAATAACTGAGGCAGAGAAACAGGTAAGTGACCTGGAAGACAGAATAGTGAAAATCTCTGTTGCAGAAGAGAATGAAGTAAAAAGAATCAAAAAAAAAAGAAAGAAAGAAAAAGAAGAGGCTAAAAGTTGACCGAGAAATATTGATCAGTTCTAATGAGTTGGATGAATCTAGAACCTATTATACAGACTGAAGTATGTTAGAGAGAAAGATAAATATTGTATACTGATACATATATATGGAATCTATAAAGATGGTGCTGATAAATGAATGTGCAGAGCAGCAGTGAAGAGGTGGACATGGAGAACAGTCTTGCAGACATTGGTGTGAGGAAGAGGAGTAATGCTGTGAGACTAGGGGATCGCAAACAGGTGCTCTGTGGTGACCTGGAGGGGTGGGGTGGGGAGGAAGATGGGGGGGAGGTTGAGGGGGTAGTACGTGTGTATAGCTATGGAGGATTTGGATTGATGTGTGGCAGTAAACAACAAAACTCTGTAAAAAATAAAATTAAACTAAAAAAAATAAAACATTTTTAAAAATTTAAACAAAAGAATCACAGCTAAGAAAACAGACCTGGGGCCTCTATTCCAACAGGGAGAAAGCCCTGCCTAGGACAAGACAAGGACAACCACAGAGCAAAGGGGAGGCCCTTTATCAATATCTAGGGCAGAGTCTGATCAACACACCAGTTAAACCCCTATCAAGCAGATAAGAGCACAAGCTTCTGGATCATCCTCAACAACCAGGGGCAGACACCAGATACAAGAGGAAGTACAATCTTGCAGCCTATGGAAAGGAGAGCATAAACATAAGTTTGACAAAATGAGATGGCAAAGAAATATGTTGCAGATGAAGATGCAAGGTGAAAAAAAACAACAACAACAATAAGAACAACTAAGGGAAGAGGAAACAAGTAACATATGTGAAAAAGAATTCAGAGTAATGATAGTAAGGATGATGTAAGATCTCAGAAACAGAATGGAGACTGAGAAGATGCCAGAAAAGATTACAAAAGGTCCAGGAATAAAAAACAAACAGAGATGAACACAACAATAACTGAAATGAAAACTACACTAGAAAAAATCAATAGCAAAATAACTGAGGCAGAGAAACAGGTAAGTGACCTGGAAGACAGAATAGTGAAAATCTCTGTTGCAGAAGAGAATGAAGTAAAAAGAATCAAAAAAAAAAGAAAGAAAGAAAAAGAAGAGGCTAAGAAACCTCTGAGACAATACTAAATGCACCAACATTTGGATTATAGGGGTTCCAGGAAAAGAAAAAAGGAAAGGATCCAAGAAGATATGCGAAGAGACCATGTGAAAAACTTCCTTAACATGGGAAAGGAATTAGTCATCAAAGTTCAGGAAGCACAGAGAGTCCCATAAAGGATAAACCCAAGGAGACACATGCCAAGACACATACTAATAAAACAAATAGGAATTAAATACAAAGGAAAATATTTAAAGCAACAAATAACACACAAGGGAAACCCCATAAAGTTATCAGCTGATTTTTTCGCAGAAACTCTGCAGGCCAGACGGGAGGGAGTGGCAAGATATATTTAAAGTGATGAAAGGGAAAAAAAACCTACAACCAAGAATACTCCACCCACCAAGGCTCTCACTCAGATTCAACAGAGAAATCAAAAGCTTTACAGAGAAGCAAAAGCTAAGAGAATTCAGCACCGTAAACCAGCTTCACCAACAATTGCTAAAGGAATTTCTCTAGGCAAAAAACACAAGAGAAGAGAACAGGAAGAGAAGAAAAGAAAAAAAAAAAAAAAAGTCATACGAAAATAAGCCCCAAACAATTAAGAAAATAGCAGTAGGAACATATGTATTGAATATTATCTTAAATATAAACAGATTAAACACTCCAACCAAAAGATACAGACCAGCAGAGAAAATTCAAAAACAAGACCTCTATATATGCTGTCTACAAGAGACCCATCCCAGACCTAGGAATACATACAGACTGAAAGTGAGTGGATGGAAAAGAAATACTCCACGCAAATGGAAATCAAAAGAAAGCTGGAGTAACAATATTCATATAAGACAAAACAGACATTAAAATAAAGACTAAAAGAGACAAGGAAGGACTTTATGTAATGATCAAGGGAACAATCCAAGAAGATAAAATAATTGTAAGTGTTTACACATTTGACACAGGAACACATCAATAAGGCAAGTGCTAACAGCCATGAAAGGGGAAATCAACAGTAACACAATGATCAGGGGAGCTTTAACACCCTAGTTACACCAATGGACAGATCTCCAGACCAAAAATTAGTAAGAAAACACAAGCACAGACTTAGATAGACTTAGATCTATCCAAGACATAGATCAGACAGACTTAATTGATATTTATAGCAAATTCCATCCAAAAGCAGCAGAATACACTTTCTTCTCAAGTGCACAACAGAGCATTCTCCAGGATAGATCACATCTTGGGTCACAAATCAAGCCTTGGTAAATTTAAGAAAACTGAAATTGTATCCAGCATTTTTTCTGACTACTATGCAATTAGAAATCAATTACAAGAAGAAGAAAAAAAAAAACTGTAAAAAGACACAAACACAGACTAAAAAAATACACCACTAATAACCACTGGATCACTGAAAAAAACAAAGATTGAATCAAAAAATACCTAGGAACAAATGACAACAAAAACATGATTACCCATGGGATGAGAAGGGAGATAGGAGGGAAGTTCAGGAGGGAGGGAACATATGTATACTTGTGGCCAATTCATGTTCATATTTGGCAGTAAACAGCAAAACTTTGTAAAGCTATTATCCCCCAATTAAAAAAAGAAAAAAAAAAAAAATGATGACCCAAAATGTATGGGATGCAGCAGAAGCACCTCAAGAAATAAGAAAAATCTCCAATAAACAACCTAAACTTACACCAAAATGAACTAGAGAAAGAAGAACACAACAATAAAAATTAAAGTTAATATAAGGGAAAAAAATCGTGAAGATCAGAGCAGATAATGGAAATGGAAATAAAGAAAACAGTAGCAAAGATAAATGAGACTAAAACCTGGTTCTCTAAAATATGAACAAAACTGATAAACCTTCAGCCAGACCTGGAGTGGATGGAAAAGAAATACTCCACGCAAATGGAAATCAAAAGAAAGCTGGAGTAACAATATTCATATAAGACAAAACAGACATTAAAATAAAGACTAAAAGAGACAAGGAAGGACTTTATGTAATGATCAAGGGAACAATCCAAGAAGATAAAATAATTGTAAGTGTTTACACATTTGACACAGGAACACATCAATAAGGCAAGTGCTAACAGCCATGAAAGGGGAAATCAACAGTAACACAATGATCAGGGGAGCTTTAACACCCTAGTTACACCAATGGACAGATCTCCAGACCAAAAATTAGTAAGAAAACACAAGCACAGACTTAGATAGACTTAGATCTATCCAAGACATAGATCAGACAGACTTAATTGATATTTATAGCAAATTCCATCCAAAAGCAGCAGAATACACTTTCTTCTCAAGTGCACAACAGAGCATTCTCCAGGATAGATCACATCTTGGGTCACAAATCAAGCCTTGGTAAATTTAAGAAAACTGAAATTGTATCCAGCATTTTTTCTGACTACTATGCAATTAGAAATCAATTACAAGAAGAAGAAAAAAAAAAACTGTAAAAAGACACAAACACAGACTAAAAAAATACACCACTAATAACCACTGGATCACTGAAAAAAACAAAGATTGAATCAAAAAATACCTAGGAACAAATGACAACAAAAACATGATTACCCATGGGATGAGAAGGGAGATAGGAGGGAAGTTCAGGAGGGAGGGAACATATGTATACTTGTGGCCAATTCATGTTCATATTTGGCAGTAAACAGCAAAACTTTGTAAAGCTATTATCCCCCAATTAAAAAAAGAAAAAAAAAAAAATGATGACCCAAAATGTATGGGATGCAGCAGAAGCACCTCAAGAAATAAGAAAAATCTCCAATAAACAACCTAAACTTACACCAAAATGAACTAGAGAAAGAAGAACACAACAATAAAAATTAAAGTTAATATAAGGGAAAAAAATCGTGAAGATCAGAGCAGATAATGGAAATGGAAATAAAGAAAACAGTAGCAAAGATAAATGAGACTAAAACCTGGTTCTCTAAAATATGAACAAAACTGATAAACCTTCAGCCAGACTCATCAAGAAAAAAACAGGGAGGACTCAAATCAATAAAATAAGGAATGAGAAAGGAGAAGTTACAACAGACACCACAGAAATACAAAGGATCATAAGAGACAACCACAAGCAACTACATGCCAATAAAATGGACAACCTAGAAGAAATGGCTAAATTCTTAGAAAAGTACAACCTTCTTAGACTGAACCAGGAAGAAATTGAAAGTAAGAACAGACCAATCACACACACTGAAATTGAAACTGAAACCAAAACTGTGATTTAAAATTGAAACTGATTTAAAATCTTCCAACAAACGAAAGTCCACAACCAGACAGATTCACAGGTAAATTCTATTGAGCGTTTACAGAAGTTAACACATATCTTCAAACTTTTCCAACAAACTGCAGAAGGGAAAAACAGTTCCAAGCTCATTCTATGAGGCCACCATCACCCAAAATCAAAGATATCACACACGAAAAAAGAAAATTAGACCCCAATAGTACTAGTGAACATAGACACAAAAATCTTCAATAAAATACTACCAAACAGAATCCAATAACACATCAAAAAGATCATACAACATGATCAAATGGGATTTATCCTAGGGATGTAAAGATTCTTCAACATATACCACTTAATCAATGTGATATACCATATTAACAAATTAAAGAATAAAAAAACATATGATCATCTCAATAGATGCAGAAAAAGTTTTTTGACAAATTCAACACCCATTTACAATAAAACTTTCAAGCAAGTAGGCATAGAAGGAACCTACCTCAACAAAATAAAGGCCATATATAACAAACCCACAGCAAACATTATTCTCAGTGATGAAAACTGAAAGCATTTCCTCTAAGATGAGGAAGAGGACAAAGATGTCCAATCTCACCATTATTATTCAACATAGCTTTGGAAGTCCTAGTCACAGCAATCAGAGAAGAAAATGAAATAAAAGGAGCCAAACTGTAAAAGAAGTAAAACTGTCACTCTTTGCAGATGACATAATACTATACAAAGAAAAGTCTAAAGAGATCACCAGAAAATTACTAGAGCTTATAGGTGAATTCAGTAAAGTTGCATGATACAAAGTTAATACACAGAAATCTCTTGCATTCCTATCCACTAACAATGAAAGACAGGAGAATTAAGGCAACAATCTCATGTACCATTGCAACAAAAAGAATAAAACACCTAAGAATAAAACTATCTAAGGAGGCAAATGACCTCTACTCAGAAAACTATAGGATACTGATGAAAGAAATCAAAGATGGCATAAACAGAGAGACATGTTTTTGGATTGGAAGAATCAATATTGTGAAAATGACTATACTATTCAAAGCAATCTACAGATTCAATGCAATCCCTAGCAAATTATCAATGGCATTTTTCACAGAATTAGAACAAAACACTTTATAATTTGTATGGAAACACAAAACACCCCAAATAGTCAAAGCAATCTCAAGAAAGAAAAAATGGAGCTGGCAGAATCAGGCTCCCTGACATCAGACTACACTACAAAGCTAAAGTCATCAAGAAGTATGGTACTGGCACAAAAACCTAAAGCTCAGAGATAAATCCATGTACCTAATTTATGACAAAGGAGGCAAGTATATACAGTGGAGAAAAGACAGTCTCTTCAGTAAGTGGTGCTAGAAAAATTGGACATCTACATGTAAATGAAATAAATTAGAACACTCCCTAACACAATACAAAAGAATAAACTCAAATGGATTAAAGACCTAAATGTAAAGCCAGACACTATAAAACCCTTAGAGGAAATCATAAGCAGAACACTCTGACATAAATCCCAGCAAAATCTTTTTTGACCCATTTCCTAAGGGAAAAGAAAAAATAGACAAACAGGATCTAATTGATTTTTTACAGCAAAGGAAATCATAAATAAAACGAAAAAATAACCTACTGAATGGGAGAATATACTTGCAAATGATATGACCAATAAGAGATTAATATTCAACACATACACAGTACATACAACTCAATATCAAAATAACAAACAGGACTTCCCTGGTGGTCTAGTGGTTAAAATCAGTCTGCCAATTCAGGGGTCACAGGTTCAATTCCTGGTCAGGGAAGAGTCCACATGCCACGCAGCAACTAAGCCCACATGCCACAACTACTGAAGCGTGTGTTCCAGGGCTTGTGTGCCGTAACTAGAGAATAGCCCCCACTCAGCACAACTAGAGAAAGCCTATACACAGCAACAAAGACTCAGCACATCTATAAAGTAATTAATTAAAATTTTTCTAAAAAGAACAACCCTATTAAAAACCGGGCAAAAGTGAAGAGACATTTTTCCAAAGGAGAAATGCAGATGTCCAACAGGAAAATGACAAGATTCTCAACATCACTAATCATTCGAGAAATATAAATCAAAACTACAATGTCACACCTGTCAGAACAGCTATCATCAAAAAGAACACAGAGGGGCTTCCCTTGGAGGTCCAGTGGGTAAGGACACCGCCTTGCAGTGCAAGGGGCGTCAGTTCGATCCCTGGCCTGGGAAGATCCCACGTGCCGCGGAGTGACTGGACTGATGTGTCCAATGACCGAGCCGGAGCTCTGGCACGCATGTGCCCAGAGCCGGTGCTCTGCAACAACAGACGCCACCGGGATGGGAGGCCCACAGGAGCCAAAGAACAAAGACGGATGGAAATGGAGAAATGAAAGACCAATAGAAGTGGCCCGCCCACTCCCCCTCCCTCCCCAACCCACCTCCACCCAAAATAAATGAATAAATAAATCTTAAAAAAAAAAAAAGAAAAAAGAACAGAGAGAATACATGCCATGAAGCGATGGAAAAACAGACATAGAGAACAGACATATGGACATTGTGGAGAATGAATAGTGGGTGGGAGGCATAGAGGCAGTAACATGGAAACCTATACTATCATATGCGAAAAAGATAGCTATTGTCATAGCACTGTGGGAATAGGGGATCCTGCAGGGACGCAGTGCAATGGCCTGGAGGGGTGGTATGGGGGTTACTGGTAAGGGGGTAGAGGAGGGAGGGGTCAGGGATATACATATGACTAACTTGGGAACATACATATCTGTAAACAACCAAGCTCTGTAAAAATAAAAAGTAAAAAAAAAAAAACAGGAACACAAAGAACAAATGCTGGAGAGGATGTGAAGAAAAGGGAACCCTCCTACACTGTTGTTTCATGGGGACACAAAGATTCTGACATGACTTAGTGACTAAACAGTAACTATGGAAAACAGTAAGAAGATTTCTCAAAACCTACCATATGATCCAGGTATTCCACTCCTGAATGTATATCCAAGTAAACCAAAAACACCAATTTGAAAAGATACATGCACTCCAATGTTCATAGCAGCACTATTTACAATTGCCAAGATATAGAAGCAACCTAAATGTCCATCAGCAGATGAATGGATAAAGAAGATGTGGTATGTACACACACACACACACTATGGAATACTACTCAGTCATTTTTTTAAACACACAGAATTTTGTCATTTGTAACAGCATGGATTGTCTTGGAAGGCATTATGCTAAGTGAAATAAGTCACACTGAGAAAGGCAAATATTGTGTGATATTATTTATATATGGAATATAAAAACATAATATATAAGTAGTTAAATACTCACAGACAAGAAAGAAGGGTTAACTGATGTGTCCAATGACCGAGCGGAGCTCTGGCACGCATGTGCCCAGAGCCGTGCTCTGCAACAACAGACGCCACCGGGATGGGAGGCCCACAGGAGCCAAAGAACAAAGACGGATGGAAATGGAGAAATGAAAGACCAATAGAAGTGGCCCGCCCACTCCCCCTCCCTCCCCAACCCACCTCCACCCAAAATAAATGAATAAATAAATCTTAAAAAAAAAAAAAGAAAAAAGAACAGAGAGAATACATGCCATGAAGCGATGGAAAAACAGACATAGAGAACAGACATATGGACATTGTGGAGAATGAATAGTGGGTGGGAGGCATAGAGGCAGTAACATGGAAACCTATACTATCATATGCGAAAAAGATAGCTATTGTCATAGCACTGTGGGAATAGGGGATCCTGCAGGGACGCAGTGCAATGGCCTGGAGGGGTGGTATGGGGGTTACTGGTAAGGGGGTAGAGGAGGGAGGGGTCAGGGATATACATATGACTAACTTGGGAACATACATATCTGTAAACAACCAAGCTCTGTAAAAATAAAAAGTAAAAAAAAAAAAAAAATGAACACAAAGAACAAATGCTGGAGAGGATGTGAAGAAAAGGGAACCCTCCTACACTGTTGTTTCATGGGGACACAAAGATTCTGACATGACTTAGTGACTAAACAGTAACTATGGAAAACAGTAAGAAGATTTCTCAAAACCTACCATATGATCCAGGTATTCCACTCCTGAATGTATATCCAAGTAAACCAAAAACACCAATTTGAAAAGATACATGCACTCCAATGTTCATAGCAGCACTATTTACAATTGCCAAGATATAGAAGCAACCTAAATGTCCATCAGCAGATGAATGGATAAAGAAGATGTGGTATGTACACACACACACACACTATGGAATACTACTCAGTCATTTTTTTAAACACACAGAATTTTGTCATTTGTAACAGCATGGATTGTCTTGGAAGGCATTATGCTAAGTGAAATAAGTCACACTGAGAAAGGCAAATATTGTGTGATATTATTTATATATGGAATATAAAAACATAATATATAAGTAGTAAATATAAAAAAAGAAGTAGACTCACAGACAAGAAGGAGAAACTAGTGGTTACCAGTGGGGACCAGGAGGGGTAATGTGGGGCTGGGAATCAGGAGGCAGAAACTACTGAGTTTAAGATGGGCTCAAAGATGTATTGTATAACAAGGGGAATGCAGCCAAATATTTTGTAGTAACTGCAAATGGAAAGTAACCTTTAAAAATTGTATTAAATTTTTTTGATTTTAAAAGTAAATGTTTTAATTAAGGCAAAAAATAAAGTAAATAAATTGAAATTTTGATATAGAATGAAATATCTATTTTTGTTTTGGAATGGCATATTTTTTAATTATTGAAAAAAATGCAGCTCATGACACATAGGATCTTAGCATCTATTTAGAGGGGATATAGTTCACCGTGATAACTCTAGAATTTCTCTATCCAGCATATTTTATCGGTTTATCCATATGGTAGCTGACTAGCAATGGGAAAACAAAGAGTGAGGAGCACAAAATGACTCTTGTGTGTCTTGCTTGCATGTCCAGATGCAACTAATTGATACTGGAAAGATAAGAGGGAGGGAACAATGACAAGGAGCAAAGGCAGACAGTGGGTTAAGATCAGAAGGTTTCGCATTGAGGATGTTTAGTAAGCTGTTGATTTCACTGGCTTGACACTAGCACTGAAATAGCTAAGTACATTAAGTGCATTACTCATTGAAAGAGGCAGGAAAAAGAAAGAAGCATTCATACCACGGTACATCCCTGGATTAATTAGACGTTTAGGAAAAGCTTTATGCTGTTTGTAATAGGACAGTTTATAAGCAAGTAGAATTATGACGAACATGAAGAGTCGAATATTAAAAATTTTTTACAAATTAGAAACTCCCCAAATGTCAACAAATGGTAGAATGTAACACCGTAGCAATTAGGACGTTACCATTTAAAATGTTACTTCTGAAAGCTTATAATAACATTAAAATGTTTATGATAGTGGTTGTTTTTCTTTTAAAGCGCAAATTATTTAAGCAATATAAAATCCGGCATAGCAGAATCTGGAAAGGGATGATTCAAAAAGTTAACGGTAATTATTTAGATGGCAGGAATCTAGACTCTTCCTTCACCTTCTCCATATCTTTCAAATTAGATAAAAGCTACTTCCTAATAGAGAAAACAGTCACCATAAAAGGGATACTCCTGCCTCTTATTAACGTAAACATGGCTACCACTCTGATTTAACACAGAACCTCAATACATACTTAAGCACTCAATAAGCCATGAACATTTCAATACCTTCAACTGAAGACGTTTACCCGAAATCTTCAGGCCTTCCGGGTAGCTCAGTGGTCAAGACTCTGCCTGTAACGCAGGAGACGCAGGCGACTCGGGTTCCTGGGCTGGGAAGAGCCCCTGAAGAAGGAACTGGCAACTGACTGTGGTGTTCCTGCCTGGAGAATCCCAGGAGCCAGGCGGGCTACAGTCCATGGGGTCAGACATGACTGAAATGACTCAGCACACAGGGACCAGCACCAGGCCGTCTGGCCGGAGTTCTCACCTGCGCAGGCATCTCCACGGCCCTTGACACCCTGGGGGCTGGCAAGGCTCACACGGTAACTGCCTCCGGGGCCCCCAGCCCCTTGCTTAACATCAGCGTTTAACACTGTTCAGAGCTCTTCACTAGTCCATTCTCTCTCATAAGTTCCTATAGTATCTCTGCATCTCACGGAAGAGAGTTGAGGCTCAGGCCACCTGTGCCAGCCCAGGCAGCCAGTGCAAGGCGTAGACTTTACAGCCATCAGTGCGGGTAGACGTATTTGTGACTAAACTCGCCCCGGTGGATTTCCCCGACGGTCCCCCGCGCTAAGGGGGCGCGAGCCCGGCAGGCGCAGCCCCGCCCCCAGGGCTTTCGAGGCCGCGGCCTGATGTGCAGCTTTCCAGAGAAGCCTCCAGGCCGCTCACCCGGCTGGAAAAGGCAGACGAGTCTTCAGTCAGGAGAGCGGGGAAGGTCACTCAGGTGTCCAGAAACCTGGGGCAGAACCTGTCTTTGAGTGAAATCCCAATTTGTGTCTTTCAGAAGCGATGGAAACAGGACTCAGAATCCTGAGGTAAACGGTCGCAATTAGGAAGCCAGACAGGACAGCCTCTCGGGGGCGCCTCAGAACAGGGCCTTACCTTGGAACATGGCCCCGCCTCTGAGCGTGGCCCCGCCTCTGAACAGGTCGGTGCCACTGAGCGTGATACCTTCCCCAGAGCATATTGGACTGAGCCTCCGTGGAGAAAAGCCTTCATTTCCCTTTTTCTCCAGAGATTTCTGACCTCTGCTAGGTATGTACAGCTGTGATGAGGTAAACTTTGTCTCCCTCCTCCCAGAAAGTAATTATGCACACGTGTTCCACACCATGTGAAATGTGTTGTGAATTGGGAAACAAGGACCGATTCCCAACGTGGGGAAATCAGAGAAAGCATCTGAGAGAAAACCATTCAGTATAATATGAAGGGAAGAGGAAAGAAAGCATAAGGGTTCATGTTTGATTTTGTGGTTGTTTTGAATTTTTTATGGTGAAAAGTTCCCATTTCCTGACTTTTCATTCCCATGTGGTGATCCAGCACAGATGCTAGAAGAGTGAGGAATGTGGAGAAGTTGTAGGAATATGAAAGTAGGCAAGAGAACTGACTAAGGAAACAATCATGTGAGCTCCACCAAGACAGGGAACTTTGTGACCTTCACTGGTGTGCCCTAAGTGCCCAATACATAGTAAACATGAGAAGAATAAATTGATTATTTTCAGGCAGTGTTGGAGCTGACCATTAGTTGTAGAACATAAATTTATGGTAGTACCAACATACTTCATTGTATGATTTTATTCAAGAGGAATCAGTCCTTTATTAGAAGAGAGGACTTTCCAGGTGGTCAGTGGTAAAGAATCCACCTGCTAATGCAGGAACTGCAGGCACGGATTCCATCCCTGGGTCAGCAAGATCCCCTGGAGGAGGAAATGGCAATCCACTCCAGTATTCCTGCTGGGATAATTCAGAGGAATCTAGCAAGCTACAGTCCATGGGGTCACAAAGAGTCAGACATGACCAAACCACTGAGCACACAGGCATGAGAAAATGTAGAATTAGCTTTTGTCATACAGGACATATGAAACAAGAATGGGGAAGGCTCTCTAGAGCTGTTTATGTGTGGAGCTAAGAGATGGACCATGAAGTTTTCCTTGGAGAAGGAAGAAATGAAGATAGAAGCTTGCCAGATGAACTATGAGTGGCTTGTAGTTCCTGAACAGACTGAGGAATTGACACACCAACAGCATAAACTGAAAGAATAAAGGAAAAAATTTTGAACTGTATTTCTTCAGAGCAAAAAATATATATATATTCCTGGTGATGAGTTCTAGAATATGGTCATAACTGAACTGGAATGGAGTCAAAGGTTGTAAGTTGAGAAGGGATAGAACCTGAGAGGCCAGATTACTGGATGATCCATCCACATGAATATTAGACCTCTGATTGATTCCTCCCACTTTGATTTCCTGTCCAGGGAATCTTTCCCATCCCAGAATCTACATGGAATTTGCCTCTCCTACAACTCTAACCTTGAGTCAGTGACATGACTCTGGACAGGTAGGGAAACAAGGGGCAGTGAGAGAGGGGGCTATAATAGACATCTCTTTTGTTTTTGTATTTGTTTTGAAACTCAGCCTTCACTCACCTTCTGGAAACAGTTCCTCTATTGCCCTCTGGGAAACTAACCCCATTCTCAGTCTCAGTCCATGTGCAAGTGGAGTAGTTATTCCCTGACTCTATATTAAATATACTGATAAGAGCAGAAATTAAACCTTGCAGTCTGTAAGGGTTTACTTCCTCTGTAAGTATGGCTGTCTACAGGAGTTGAAGTTAGCCTTTTTTTTTTTTTTTAAATTTTGGGCGGGGGTCGGGTTGGGGAGGAAGGGGAGCGAGCGGGCCACTTCTATTGGTCTTTCATTTCTCTATTTCCATCCATCTTTGTTCCCTGGCTCCTGTGGGCCTCCCATCGTGGCGGCGTCTGTCGTTGCAGAGCACCGGCTCTGGGTGCACGCGCTCCAGAGTTTCAGCTCAGCCACTGGACACATCAGTCCAGCCGCTCCGTGGCACATGGGATCCTCCCAGGCCAGGGATGGAACGGGCGCCCCTTGCACTGCAAGGCGGTGTCCTTACCCACTGGACCACCAGGGGAAGCCCTGAAGTTAGCTTTTTAAGACCCAGGGTCTGAAAGCTTAGAGCAGAGCGGAGATTGAGGAAGCAGGATGAAATATATTGCACCCAATTTTCTCTCTCAAGTCTAAAAGCTGGCAGTATTGAGTGGTAGCAAGGCCTCCTTTCCTTGAGTATTCATGATGGCTTGTAGTTCCTGAACAGACTGAGGAATTGACACACCAACAGCATAAACTGAAAGAATAAAGGAAAAAATTTTGAACTGTATTTCTTCAGAGCAAAAAATATATATATATTCCTGGTGATGAGTTCTAGAATATGGTCATAACTGAACTGGAATGGAGTCAAAGGTTGTAAGTTGAGAAGGGATAGAACCTGAGAGGCCAGATTACTGGATGATCCATCCACATGAATATTAGACCTCTGATTGATTCCTCCCACTTTGATTTCCTGTCCAGGGAATCTTTCCCATCCCAGAATCTACATGGAATTTGCCTCTCCTACAACTCTAACCTTGAGTCAGTGACATGACTCTGGACAGGTAGGGAAACAAGGGGCAGTGAGAGAGGGGGCTATAATAGACATCTCTTTTGTTTTTGTATTTGTTTTGAAACTCAGCCTTCACTCACCTTCTGGAAACAGTTCCTCTATTGCCCTCTGGGAAACTAACCCCATTCTCAGTCTCAGTCCATGTGCAAGTGGAGTAGTTATTCCCTGACTCTATATTAAATATACTGATAAGAGCAGAAATTAAACCTTGCAGTCTGTAAGGGTTTACTTCCTCTGTAAGTATGGCTGTCTACAGGAGTTGAAGTTAGCCTTTTTTTTTTTTTTTAAATTTTGGGCGGGGGTCGGGTTGGGGAGGAAGGGGAGCGAGCGGGCCACTTCTATTGGTCTTTCATTTCTCTATTTCCATCCATCTTTGTTCCCTGGCTCCTGTGGGCCTCCCATCGTGGCGGCGTCTGTCGTTGCAGAGCACCGGCTCTGGGTGCACGCGCTCCAGAGTTTCAGCTCAGCCACTGGACACATCAGTCCAGCCGCTCCGTGGCACATGGGATCCTCCCAGGCCAGGGATGGAACGGGCGCCCCTTGCACTGCAAGGCGGTGTCCTTACCCACTGGACCACCAGGGGAAGCCCTGAAGTTAGCTTTTTAAGACCCAGGGTCTGAAAGCTTAGAGCAGAGCGTAGAGATTGAGGGAAGCAGGATGAAATATATTGCACCCAATTTTTCTCTCTCTCAAGTCTAAAAGCTGGCAGTATTGAGTCAGGTAGTTCTAAGGCCTCCTTTCACTTGAGTATTCATGATGACCAAAACCACCTTTACCTCCCTGTCACCTTTCCCACCTCCTCTGGATTCCCCAACCTCTTTGTTTTTCTTATCAGTCACTTCTCTATCTAGCCATTAAATAGTTTTGACCTTGATGATATGAATGTGAATGAGGGCAAGGATACACTTGACACCTCTGGTCACTTTTCCTTCAGTTAACTGAGTGGGGTATCTAAGAAGGAACCCTTGTCTTAGGAAGACTCCTAGGAAGGTTCCAATGATCCCCACCTCCTGATAGTCATGCCCTGGTCTAATTACGCCTCCTTCTGAGAGCAGACTGAACTTAGTAATCTGCTTTTAATAGAATATTAAAATGTGATGGAATATCAATTCCACTGTTAGTTTACCAAATATTGTAACTTCTGTCCCACTAGACACCAGACTGTCATGTTGGAGAGGGTGACAAGGAACTGAGGGTGGACTCTAGCCAGCTTTAGCCAACAGTCAACGAGGAGTTGAGGATCTCAATCCAGCAGGTTTTGAGGAACTTCATCTTGCCAACAGTTATATAAGTGATCATAGAATTGGGTCTTTCCACAGTCAAGCCTTTAGATGAGACCCTAGCTCTAGCAGTCATTTTAATTGCAGCCATGTGAGAGGCCTGAAAGCAGAAGACCCAGGTAGGCCTGGGTTCCTGACAACATAAACTGTGAGATTTAAATATGTGCTTTTTTAAGACACTAAATTTGGGAAAGTCCATTATACAGCAATAGATAACTAATACACCGCTAAATTACTGTGATATTGGTGAAATATATAGCATGACTGGAAAGACAGGCACTGAATGGGAGTATGTCCCTCTGATGACATCCTTAGGCATATTGTCTTTGTGCTCAGAGATTACCCCATATACTCCTATACGAAAATGATATCATCATGCTCCACAAAGTCCTGAGAAGTCTCCAGGAAGTTCTGGAGGGATAGGTAGGGTTGTATTGGGTGGGATAAATGTTCCACATGAAATTATCAATAGCAATAATGATGTCATTCCTGCCCTTCTCATTTTTGTCTTCCTTTCCCAGTCATTCCATTACATTTTTCTTACTCTCTCTCTCATTTTCCCCAAAATTCTGGGTGGCTGCCTGATGACCATGTCTGCAAATGGCGGCCAGGGGATCTCTTGGTCTTGTAGTAATGCTATCCTGAAAGAGATTTCCTTGGAGAGCAGCTCTTCCTGTCCCTTCAGGTGCTCTCACAAGCAGAATAACCTCATTGTCAAACTCAAAATGTGCTTTCCAAGCAGATTAACACCCCACATGTAGCAGATTCTTCAGTAAGACCCACCCTGGTCAGTCCAGCACCCACAGTCATTAAATCTATCTGTAAACACCCCATTCAATGACCACCTATCTGTGAGGTACTCTGGAATCAGCAACTTTTTCTAAATGTAAGTAAATCATTGTCTTCAGGAAAATATTTATATTCCTCATCCCTTTCAGAGCTGCAAATTCTGTCTTCCCCACTGTCCAGTAAGATAGAGAAAAGGGAAAGGATGAACTGCTACTCATTTTCATTAGGGTCAGGTCAGGAGTGGAAAACGTGGCCCATCACCACAAACTTCATGAGGGAGAGAAGGACTCTTAGTTGCAGGTGATATTTATTCCTCACCAAGAGATCTAAGAGGAAGACCTCTGTCTACGACTAACCTCAGGCCCTAAACACTCTCCAAAAGCTTCGGAGGCAACAAGAGTGAATTCTGGCTGTTTTATGTTAGAGTTACTCATCCCATGCCATAGCTGTATATGGTTCAGGATAGTTTGAGAGCAAATAAAAAGATAGCCTCAGACAAGTTCTAGACTTTAAGAGAGATCCTCACTTTGGAAAAGCCTGAAAATTTCTAGAGTAAACTTTTTGTACCTTTTATTTAAAAAATTAAGTTGTTTAAGTAGAGGACATCCAAGCAGGATCAAATATAGGACACCAGGATAAAACTGAGAAGGTGGGGCTTCCCTGGTGGTCCAGTGGGTAAGGACACCGCCTTGCAGTGCAAGGGGCGCCAGTTCAATCCCTGGCCTGGGAAGATCCCATGTGCCGCGCAGCAGCTGAACTGATGTGTTCAATTGCCGAGCTGGAGCTCTGGAGCGCATGTGCCCAGAGCTGGTGCTCTGCGACAACAGAGGCCATCACGATGGGAGGCCCACATGGGCCAAAGAACAAAGATGGATGAAAATAGACAAATGAAAGACCAATAGAAGTAGCCTGCCTGCTCCCCTCCCTCCCCACCCCACCCCCTCAAAATAAATAAATCTTTAAAAAAAAAAAAAAAAACTGAGAAGGCTTCTGTCAGGTGCCCTGCAAGGAAGCCTCTTAGATGCCAAGAGAAGAAATCAGGATGAGGTGAATTACTTCTTCCTTTCCCCAAGTACAAGTCCTAGGATACCTAAAACCCATGCCCCCGGTGAAGTTAACAGAGAGTACTAGTGTTTTTCTATTAGAAGAAATATTTATTGAGAAGGATCAATATTCTTGATTATACTAAAGAAAGATTGTTTTCATCATAGGATGTGTTATCATGAAAACTGCAAGGTTTTCTCAATGACTAACTGAGTTCTTTGGAGAAATTTCTTCTTCTTGGAAATGATATAGAAGTGATTTCTGTTTGAATAGAAGAGTTAGATCTCTGAACACAGTGTCTTTATCAGGGCTGAGGGTGACTGGAGGAACATGGTGTTCTTGATGCATGCAAGTAGGACTTGGATTGGGTACAGGCTCTCTGGAGGACAGGGAAGAAGGTGGACTCTGGCATAATACTTGGTCCTCAAAGGCCACATCTTTCTGGGGATGTCTGACCCTATCTCTATTCAGTCTGACACTTCTAAAACAACTCTGCTCAGCAGAAGCAACTTCTTGGTTTGAGAACTTGGGACTTGCCCATTCCTCTTGTCGTAGGTCAGAGAGAGTCCCACAGTTGGAGGGATGTTCCTTGCCAGGCTCTACCTGGGTCTGCAGTTCTTTCTTGTGCTTACTTAACTCAAAGGCCTCAGATTCAAAACCGCATGCCAACTTCTCTTCTAGGATCATCCCAATGGCTGTCATGAGCTTCTGAGCTTCAGGAGGCTCATGAAGTGCAAAGAGAGCCGCACTTTCAGTTGAGTCTTGGTACTGTGCAAAGGTTGACATGAATTTGACTTTTTGTTGGGGACTTTCCTGGTCTTTGATTTTTCTCATGAAATCAATCCACTGAAAAAAACGCCTCATCATTTTTCTGAAGCAACTTTCAAGAGGAAGATGTGCCCAGAGCTGGGCCAAAGAACAAAGATGAAAAAATGAAAATAGACAAATGAAAGACCAATAGAAGTAGCCTGCCTGCTCCCTCCCCCCCCCCACCCCCTCAAAATAAATAAATCTTTAAAAAAAAAAAAAAAAACTGAGAAGGCTTCTGTCAGGTGCCCTGCAAGGAAGCCTCTTAGATGCCAAGAGAAGAAATCAGGATGAGGTGAATTACTTCTTCCTTTCCCCAAGTACAAGTCCTAGGATACCTAAAACCCATGCCCCCGGTGAAGTTAACAGAGAGTACTAGTGTTTTTCTATTAGAAGAAATATTTATTGAGAAGGATCAATATTCTTGATTATACTAAAGAAAGATTGTTTTCATCATAGGATGTGTTATCATGAAAACTGCAAGGTTTTCTCAATGACTAACTGAGTTCTTTGGAGAAATTTCTTCTTCTTGGAAATGATATAGAAGTGATTTCTGTTTGAATAGAAGAGTTAGATCTCTGAACACAGTGTCTTTATCAGGGCTGAGGGTGACTGGAGGAACATGGTGTTCTTGATGCATGCAAGTAGGACTTGGATTGGGTACAGGCTCTCTGGAGGACAGGGAAGAAGGTGGACTCTGGCATAATACTTGGTCCTCAAAGGCCACATCTTTCTGGGGATGTCTGACCCTATCTCTATTCAGTCTGACACTTCTAAAACAACTCTGCTCAGCAGAAGCAACTTCTTGGTTTGAGAACTTGGGACTTGCCCATTCCTCTTGTCGTAGGTCAGAGAGAGTCCCACAGTTGGAGGGATGTTCCTTGCCAGGCTCTACCTGGGTCTGCAGTTCTTTCTTGTGCTTACTTAACTCAAAGGCCTCAGATTCAAAACCGCATGCCAACTTCTCTTCTAGGATCATCCCAATGGCTGTCATGAGCTTCTGAGCTTCAGGAGGCTCATGAAGTGCAAAGAGAGCCGCACTTTCAGTTGAGTCTTGGTACTGTGCAAAGGTTGACATGAATTTGACTTTTTGTTGGGGACTTTCCTGGTCTTTGATTTTTCTCATGAAATCAATCCACTGAAAAAATCGCCTCATCATTTTTCTGAAGCAACTTTCAAGAGGAAGATGTTCATTCTGTGACAGAGATGAGGAAGTGTCCTTTAATTCTCTTTCCTCAACAAAGTGGCTCTTCTTTCTGTCTGTAGATGTCTTTACTCCTGAATCCTCACTTCTGTGTTCTCCTGCTTTGGAGTCCAGAGGCGCTCTCTATAGCAAGTGGGACATTCTTATCCTGGCACTTCAATAAGACATGCTTAGAAGGATCTTGCCCCTGCTCCATGCTGGTCCTGCTGTCCTCCAAGTGGATGTGCAGCTCCTGGAAAGCTGCCATGTCCCCAGTAGAAACACTCTTGGCAAGAGTCAGTGACGACTTGGAAGGCAAGCTACCTGAAGCTGGGGGTATGTCAGTGGGACGGGGTTCAGCCTGGCTATGCTCCGTAGTCTTGAATTTAGACTTTAACTTACTAAAGATCTGTTTCTGAAGGTCTGGTATTTCCAAATCTTGGGGAACAGATGTGTTTTGTAAGGGACATTCAGTGGTCAGGGTAGTTTCGACTTTATTCATTTCGACCTTTGTCATTTGGGAGTGTTCCAACTTGCTGGTTGTCAAGATGTCACAGGATTGTGATTCAAAAGCACGTAGCTCCAAGGCCTTGAATATCTCCCTGGACACACTGGATGTTATAGAACGTTCTGCATTCTTTCTCACCATCTCTTGGCCCTGAATCATTTCTACTGCATCACCAGAGTTCACAGTCTCATCCCTTTGCTTACATCTGTGCCCATCTTGCCTTATGGGCATCACTGGTCTGTGTCTGTTGTCTAGTAGAGTCTCACTCTGACTCACTTTATCTTTGTTTCTGTGTGTGAGGGGAAGTGTCTGTTTACCACCCTCATTTGGCTGACTGTCCTCTGCAAGCTTTTGGTAGCTATCAGAGTGTGATGGTTGTGAGGCCCTCTGTCCTTCTTGGACCACAGATGGCTGTCATGAGCTTCTGAGCTTCAGGAGGCTCATGAAGTGCAAAGAGAGCCGCACTTTCAGTTGAGTCTTGGTACTGTGCAAAGGTTGACATGAATTTGACTTTTTGTTGGGGACTTTCCTGGTCTTTGATTTTTCTCATGAAATCAATCCACTGAAAAAATCGCCTCATCATTTTTCTGAAGCAACTTTCAAGAGGAAGATGTTCATTCTGTGACAGAGATGAGGAAGTGTCCTTTAATTCTCTTTCCTCAACAAAGTGGCTCTTCTTTCTGTCTGTAGATGTCTTTACTCCTGAATCCTCACTTCTGTGTTCTCCTGCTTTGGAGTCCAGAGGCGCTCTCTCTATAGCAAGTGGGACATTCTTATCCTGGCACTTCAATAAGACATGCTTAGAAGGATCTTGCCCCTGCTCCATGCTGGTCCTGCTGTCCTCCAAGTGGATGTGCAGCTCCTGGAAAGCTGCCATGTCCCCAGTAGAAACACTCTTGGCAAGAGTCAGTGACGACTTGGAAGGCAAGCTACCTGAAGCTGGGGGTATGTCAGTGGGACGGGGTTCAGCCTGGCTATGCTCCGTAGTCTTGAATTTAGACTTTAACTTACTAAAGATCTGTTTCTGAAGGTCTGGTATTTCCAAATCTTGGGGAACAGATGTGTTTTGTAAGGGACATTCAGTGGTCAGGGTAGTTTCGACTTTATTCATTTCGACCTTTGTCATTTGGGAGTGTTCCAACTTGCTGGTTGTCAAGATGTCACAGGATTGTGATTCAAAAGCACGTAGCTCCAAGGCCTTGAATATCTCCCTGGACACACTGGATGTTATAGAACGTTCTGCATTCTTTCTCACCATCTCTTGGCCCTGAATCATTTCTACTGCATCACCAGAGTTCACAGTCTCATCCCTTTGCTTACATCTGTGCCCATCTTGCCTTATGGGCATCACTGGTCTGTGTCTGTTGTCTAGTAGAGTCTCACTCTGACTCACTTTATCTTTGTTTCTGTGTGTGAGGGGAAGTGTCTGTTTACCACCCTCATTTGGCTGACTGTCCTCTGCAAGCTTTTGGTAGCTATCAGAGTGTGATGGTTGTGAGGCCCTCTGTCCTTCTTGGACCACAGATGGGATAACAGGGAGAGAGTGATCCACCATAGGGACTGAATTTGTAGTTCTCACTTTACTTCCCTGGGAAGTTTTAGGTCTTTCCTCAAGGAACTTGTAAAGCTCATCTTGGGAATCCACCCCCAAAATATGGGTGATTGAGGAGGGAAAGTCAAATTGAGAAAAAGACCATGTTTTGGCTTCTCTCAACATATAGAATTTTATGGATTCAAGAACCTTGAGGGGCAGGCCCCATCTCTGACTCACGCGAAATCTTAAAATATGGGCTTCTAACATTTTTAGGGTATTTCGATCAAGAAAAGAAAGCTCTAGAGTGCTACTTTGGTGACAAACTTTACCTACAGTTGTGTTTTTTGAATTTGTGTCTTCTATATTGTTCTGGGAGCTTGAAGAAGGACACAAACTATTGTGGTCAGCCAGCCACGAACGGCACACATGTATAGGAATCCTACCTGTACTGATCTGCCAAGACTTTGTGCTCACATGTAATCTAAGAATGGTTCTTATTTGATTCCAATCTAAGTCCTCCCTTGAGACATTTAATAATTTACTCCCTGACTGAATCCTTGAGTGACACAGACAGATAGTATTGGTCCCCAAGAAAGTCCTGAGACCCTGCAATCGGCAGAATTCTGAGACCTCTTGTGGGCTATCTTCTGGACTCTTCTCAAGGATATAACCAAGATTCTTTCTCATGTCATCCCTTAGCTGAAACTTTGTTGGAACCCTCTCATGGAAGTTTCCTGGGAGGCCCAATTCAGTCTTTCCTATATTGTTGCTACCCTGACCCTGAAGCTCAGAGAGGGGTAAGTGAACATGCCTACCTCTCTGCTGAGGTACTTCTGTTACTTTATATTGAGGTTCCTTCAGTGCCAGAGACTCTAGATTCCCACAGGTTTGAAGGTAGCTGCGTGGAATTATCCTCCTTGAAACGTGGAGCTCCAGTTTCTCCTGGGGCTCACTGGTTTTATGAAAATGACCAGGAAGGATGGAGACTGGTACACAGTCATGGGACAGGTGGCTGGCTGATGGGAGGTTATGAGCCTGAGGACAAGTGGCTTCCTGAGATTTTTGTAGCACAGGAACTAAACCCCTCAAACTTTCCTGTTGCTTCTGCAACACGTGCCACTCCAGGTGCTGATTTTCAGTCACAATATGAAAGTCTGACTCATTCTGGAATCTGTAGAAAGACACCCCACAGTCCCTAATCTGGGAAGGAGAAGAGGATGGTAGGATCGGGTGTTGGTATTGAAGGTGGGCCTGGGGCTGGACCTGACTAAAAGGTAGGGGCTGGGATTGAGGCTTCATTTGAGGCAAAGGTTGTGGTGGACATGCACAGTGGAGACAGTGGGGACGGGAATGAAGACATGGTGGAGATTCCTGATCCTGCATTTTGACTGAAGAAGCATTGCAGATTCCATTGAATAAGACAGAGTGAGACTCAAGTGGGGAACCACTACTAGAAACCAGGAGAGGAGCCACTAGGGACTCACTGTGCAAAGAAGGAAGACCCCAGAAGAGCTGGCTATATTTCTGCTGCAAGTTTCCCCCCAAAGACTTGACACATAAGCACTGCTTACAAATGTGTAGCTGCTTTGGTTCTGTTTCACTGTTCCAGCCAATTTGGGGTGCTGTAGTGTCCTGCACATCAAGTGACTGCAGCAAATTCCCTGAAGATGTCCATTGGTATTCTGACCACATTCGTTGTGAAAACGTTCCCTCTTCCTTTTCTTTCTTCTCTAAACTCTGGAAAGCCATTCTCTTTTTCATTTGTCTCTCCAAGAGTCTCTGTATGTTAAAGCCTGAGAAAGAATGGCTGTTGGAATCCTTGTACTTGGTAACAGAGTCTCCCCAGAGACAGGTGTCTGGTAGATGAAGGGAAACATGCTCTTGCTGAAAATCAGAGTGCGGTAACACAGGGAGGAGCATGTTCTTGGTATGAGCTTGCCACAGGGAGAACTCTGAAACCAACAGACTTGGCTGCTCAGTGCCTCTGACTGTTGAAACACAAGTGAACTGCCCACCAGGGCTATCTGGAAATGACTTCTCCATAACAGGCTTCAGTAAAGTGGAAATTGATTTAGGCTGAGTCACAGATAAAGTGCATTCTGGCTGCAGTGAAACAGACGGGGTTGATGGTACATGAGAACAAGCAAAAGAATCAGTGGGATTCATTTCTTGGGACAGATCTGATGAGGGGTTGATAGCATGGCAAAGGGTGGGGTCAAGAGAGGAAGTGGTATCCGGAGACAAAGTGGCCTCTGGTGGGAGAACAGAATCTGCTGTCTGAGTGTCATGTGGTAGGAGAGGGGGAAGGGCAAGAGGTTGGGCTGAGGAATAATCCACTGGAAATTCAGAGTCCAGGGAAGGAAAAGGCTCTGATGCCAGAGTGTGACCCTGTGGTGAGGATGAAAAACAGCCAGCTAAGGGGGTCATTTGCCTAGGCGAGAGAATGGAGGGGTGCAGTGGAGGAGAGCAAGAGGCTGGGGACAGAGTAGACGATGAATCGGTGACAGGAGCTGTGGAAGTCAAAGGGGACACAGAAGTAGTAGCATCTTCCATGGCCTCCGGAAACAGCAGCCACTTGAGCTCAGCAGTTGCATTATTACACAACTCACAGAAGGGGTCTGGACATAAGAGCCGACGAAAGCAGGTGGTATCATCATGCCGGCTTGGCGAGCTGCAGGAGACAGGAAGTATAAAACTACAGCTCAGAAACCAGAACAAATAGAGACTCAGTACTTCTGGAAAAAGTAAGACAGCCCAATGTCTATTATCTTTTCACATTCTTCTATTCACTTAATCTCACAAACGTATCTTTTGTCCTTTCCCCAAGGCTTTCACATTCTGAATCTGAGGATTTTCCCTCCCATGTCAACCCCAGGCTTCACTGAGGCCCTAGAAATTCAAAGACTCCACTGAAAAAGTGGGATACAGGAAAGAGGATAATGTTCAGTCACCTTTGCAGAAGAGAAACCACCTTCCTTGTCTCCTTTGCTTTGCTCTGGGAAGCTCTGCAACCTGAGAAATCAGAAGAGTGATGAAAGTAGAAACAAAGAGACCCTATAGGAGGCTAAGTAGAATGCCCTTTACTGGTACCCTCGGTGGACTGGAGAGCCCCAACAACTAGGATACAAGATCATATGGTCAACGATAATAGTAGCAAGGCTCTTTGTAGGTATGTAGCTTTATCATTCATAAAGGGCTTTCATATGTATTCTCCCATGTGATATTCAGAACAACCTTTGAGAAATATAGATCAATGGTTATTTACCTCAAAGTGGAATCTGATCATCCAGCAAGTCAAAGGATTTTTACAAAGTTAGGGCACAGAAGTTCTGACTCTTGATATCTCACATGGCTACCTGTGGGGAAACACCCATTGCCCAGGTCCGTCTCTGCTTCATGCCCAGCGATGAGCAGAGTGTGAAATCTGAGAAGCATCCCAGGCTCTGACTGCCTTCCCATGAGCCTCTTCCCAGAGATGTCTGCTTTCTGAGAGAAACTATTTAGCAACCAACATCCTCAGAGATCACGGACCTGGGATCTCATGGAAAAGGCAGGAAGGGTCACCCTCAGAGAGTTCAGGTGGAATAGACAGAAACTTACCTTTCAGTGTGCCACCTTTATGCACCATGGCCTCCGGAAACAGCAGCCACTTGAGCTCAGCAGTTGCATTATTACACAACTCACAGAAGGGGTCTGGACATAAGAGCCGACGAAAGCAGGTGGTATCATCATGCCGGCTTGGCGAGCTGCAGGAGACAGGAAGTATAAAACTACAGCTCAGAAACCAGAACAAATAGAGACTCAGTACTTCTGGAAAAAGTAAGACAGCCCAATGTCTATTATCTTTTCACATTCTTCTATTCACTTAATCTCACAAACGTATCTTTTGTCCTTTCCCCAAGGCTTTCACATTCTGAATCTGAGGATTTTCCCTCCCATGTCAACCCCAGGCTTCACTGAGGCCCTAGAAATTCAAAGACTCCACTGAAAAAGTGGGATACAGGAAAGAGGATAATGTTCAGTCACCTTTGCAGAAGAGAAACCACCTTCCTTGTCTCCTTTGCTTTGCTCTGGGAAGCTCTGCAACCTGAGAAATCAGAAGAGTGATGAAAGTAGAAACAAAGAGACCCTATAGGAGGCTAAGTAGAATGCCCTTTACTGGTACCCTCGGTGGACTGGAGAGCCCCAACAACTAGGATACAAGATCATATGGTCAACGATAATAGTAGCAAGGCTCTTTGTAGGTATGTAGCTTTATCATTCATAAAGGGCTTTCATATGTATTCTCCCATGTGATATTCAGAACAACCTTTGAGAAATATAGATCAATGGTTATTTACCTCAAAGTGGAATCTGATCATCCAGCAAGTCAAAGGATTTTTACAAAGTTAGGGCACAGAAGTTCTGACTCTTGATATCTCACATGGCTACCTGTGGGGAAACACCCATTGCCCAGGTCCGTCTCTGCTTCATGCCCAGCGATGAGCAGAGTGTGAAATCTGAGAAGCATCCCAGGCTCTGACTGCCTTCCCATGAGCCTCTTCCCAGAGATGTCTGCTTTCTGAGAGAAACTATTTAGCAACCAACATCCTCAGAGATCACGGACCTGGGATCTCATGGAAAAGGCAGGAAGGGTCACCCTCAGAGAGTTCAGGTGGAATAGACAGAAACTTACCTTTCAGTGTGCCACCTTTCCTTCTCGTCCTGGCTCTGCCCTGATGTTGAGGACAAAGAGAAAAGAATGAAGGGCTGGGCTCATTTCTCTCAGTCCTCTCTAGGAAAGTCAGATATTCATTATCCATGAGTAATATAACTTTACTTTAATAGACTTTTGTGTTCCTTGCTTTTATCAATTTTAAAGGTTTAAAATGTTTTCAATTTGTTCTTCTTCAAAAAATAAGTGAGTTTGAATGCATATCAGTAGAAACTTTCCAAACTGAAAGGCAAAGAGAAAAAAATGAATATTTAAACCCAGAATATCCAATAACTGTGGGATAGTTTCAAAATGTGTAAGATACTAATCCATGCTATTGAAATATCAAAAGAAGAAAGAGAACAGAACAAAAAAATATATATATTTAAAGAAATAATGGCCCAGGACTTTCCAAAATTAATGACAGACTAACCATAGATTGTGGAAGCTTGCGGAACACCAAGCAGCATAAATATTCAGAAAGCTAAACCTGGACATATTTTATTAAGAATGGTAAAAACATGAAAGATAAAATACTGGGAGAATCCAGAAGAAAATAATGTCCTACCTCTGGAGGAACAAGGAAGAGAATTAATGGCTTCACATCATAAACCACGCAAGCAAAATGAAAGTTGACTGAAATATTTAAAATGTTTATAGAAAAAAAATCACTCCAGAACTTTATATCTAGTGAAATTATCCTTCAAAAGTAAAGGAGAAATAAACCTGTGTCAGGCAAACAAAAACTGAGAAACTCATGAGCAGCAGATCTGCCCTGGAATAAATGTTAAAAGAAGTCCTTTGAGAAGAAGGAAAATGACAGATTTACATAAAGGAAGGTAAGAGAAGGAATAAATGAAAGTAAGACAGAACTTTTATTTTTCTTATTCTCAACTGACCTAATAATATTAATGATACTGTACTGAGTGATTATAGTATATGGATAAGTGAAATAAATGACATCAGTGTTTCAGGGGCAGCAGGGAGGAATTGGGAACTCTGTTATAGTAGAACCTGTACTACCTATGAAGCCGTATAGTGGTATATGAAAATGGACTTGGATTAGTTGTAAACGTGTTGAATATATTACAAATTCTAGGGCTACCACTAAAATACTTTTTAAAGAAGAATATGTGATATACTAAGAGGAGAGAGAAATGGAATCCCCTAACGTGCCTGTTTAAAACCAGAAAGAGCAGAAAAAGTGGGGAAGAAAAAAAAGGAATACTTAAAGATAAATACTAAACAGTTACAGACATGGTAGATATTAATCCAACTATATAAAAAATTGCTAAACATAAGTGGTCTAAATACACCAATTTAAAGACAAACTGTCAGTGGATGAAATGAGATCCAATTATATGCTGCCTACCACTCACTCACTTTAAATATAAAGATACTGTACCATGCTAACACTGATGAAAGAAGGAATATATTAATTTCAGACAAAGCGGACTTCAGAACAAGGAAAGTTATGAGGGATAAAAAGGGGCAGTACATAACAGCAAAAGGGTCAGTTCTCTAAGACACAACAATCCTTAACATGTATACATTCTAGCAACAAACTGTTAAAATATGTGAAGCAAAAACTGACCCAACTGCAAGGAGAATTATATGAATCTACTGTTATTTTTGGAGACTTCAATTCCCATCTATGAGAAATGGACAGATTTAGCAGGCAGAAAATCAGTAAGGGTAGAGTTGACCTAAAAATCACTATCAATCAATTGATATAATCGACCTTTATAAAATACTTCATTCGATAGTAGAATACACATTCTTCTCAAGCACACATAGAACACTGACCAAAATAGACTGCATTCTGGGCCACAAAACACACAGTAACAAATGTAAAATAGAAATCATACAGAATGTATTTTCAGACCATATGGAATCAAATCATAGAAATAGAAATCAATTACAGAAAGATAGCAATGCCAAAATGTTTGGAGAGTAAACAGCATGCTACCAATACATGGATCAAGAAGAAATCTCATTAGAAAAAAAATTAAAACACAACTTGTCAACATTTGTGTGGTATAGAAAAAGCAGTACCTAGAGGAAAACTGATAGCATTTAATGCATTTGTTTGGAAAGAAATATTTACTATCTTTGAGGGACTCTGGTTTACTGACCTGATCCATGTGTCTCTGTTCCCCAAATAAGAAAAATGAATTCCATTTTAGGTAGCACAGTGACAGAAGAAGGAGCCCCACCGAACATACAAGGACGGGAAAACTTAGGAAGTTGAGCTGGTGCTCAGTCATGGTGCAGTAAGGCTCCGGAGACAAAGAAGATGATCCACATCATCAGAAGTCATTGCTGCCTCATGCATGCTGGGAATTGAACGTGCACATTCTAGACTAGAGTTCTAGGCCCACATCACAGAGGTTTAGTGTAAACACCAAAGGTTCTTGGGGTGGGGGTTTGGGGGGGAGGGAGCACGGGCAACACAAGTGAAATGAAACCACAATCTTTCCCCCACCGTCCAACCCAGCAGATCCATCCATCCCTCCAGGGCCCTTCGGATACCTCTAATCCACCTTCTAAACCACATTTTCATGTACCATGTATTTACTTTAGGGAAAATTTCTGTTTATTCCACCTCTTACCCAGATATTACTTGAGGCCCTCTTATGGCTTGAGGATCACCCTTTGAGCCCTAAATAATATTTAAAACCTGCTATGCCAAGGGATTTACACCTCCAAAGTCTAAAGTCTACTCTGCCTTCAACTATAGCTTCCACTCATACCTTTATGGAACCAGAAATATACTCAACAGAAATATATGCCACCCACTCCCCACCATATCTCCTCAAAAGAATTCACCAAAAAGCACAAATGTGCAGAAAAGCCTGTATCAATAAATAGGAAGCATGACAACAAGGGCATGGCAGATCCACGACCCTATGGCAAACAACCTAGAAATCTTTAGGAATGCTTTCTATTGCAAAATCCCGCTTAGCCTGTTCAGCCCCTTGGTTCTCAAATCTAGGCCCCTCGAGCCACACAGTGTCTCATGCTGCTGCTTCCTCTTTCTTCTGACAAATCCCTTCTTCTCCTCAAAGCATTTAAATTTTTTTCTTTATTTTACATAATACAACCTGCAGGCCTAATAAACCCTGATTTATGCTATGCTTCTCTTTCACATAACTTCTAATGAGTACAGTTATATTTAGTGATACTTTATGCCATTTTTGACTCACATCTATGCTATGGTTCCTTCTTCCATAACTTCCAAAACTTTCATGAAAAGTTTTATGACTTTTTTTCTCATTGACTTTCTCTTCACCAAAATTCCTATTGGCATCTCTATACCTTTTAAAAAATAATGTCACTTTTGTTGATGGTGTGTGTGTATTTATCTCCCTATGGTCATCATGAGTCATTTAATAGTTGCAGCCCATAGAGTTTCATTAGATTATGAGCTGCTGAAACTAAACCCAGTGCTATTTCCTTACTTTGCTTACCTGCATTCCCTCACTGAATCTGATGAATCAGTCTTGACTCCAGATACCTAATTCTTTTCTTCCCCTATGAGGATCGTTTATCAGCAATGATAGCTTCTTTCTTAACCTGTCTCTGCATCAACAGCTCCATTTTTTCTAACTAAAATGAAGCCGCACTTCAAGCCCACTCCATCCCACATTGCCTCCTCCCTTCGGATACCTCTAATCCACCTTCTAAACCACATTTTCATGTACCATGTATTTACTTTAGGGAAAATTTCTGTTTATTCCACCTCTTACCCAGATATTACTTGAGGCCCTCTTATGGCTTGAGGATCACCCTTTGAGCCCTAAATAATATTTAAAACCTGCTATGCCAAGGGATTTACACCTCCAAAGTCTAAAGTCTACTCTGCCTTCAACTATAGCTTCCACTCATACCTTTATGGAACCAGAAATATACTCAACAGAAATATATGCCACCCACTCCCCACCATATCTCCTCAAAAGAATTCACCAAAAAGCACAAATGTGCAGAAAAGCCTGTATCAATAAATAGGAAGCATGACAACAAGGGCATGGCAGATCCACGACCCTATGGCAAACAACCTAGAAATCTTTAGGAATGCTTTCTATTGCAAAATCCCGCTTAGCCTGTTCAGCCCCTTGGTTCTCAAATCTAGGCCCCTCGAGCCACACAGTGTCTCATGCTGCTGCTTCCTCTTTCTTCTGACAAATCCCTTCTTCTCCTCAAAGCATTTAAATTTTTTTCTTTATTTTACATAATACAACCTGCAGGCCTAATAAACCCTGATTTATGCTATGCTTCTCTTTCACATAACTTCTAATGAGTACAGTTATATTTAGTGATACTTTATGCCATTTTTGACTCACATCTATGCTATGGTTCCTTCTTCCATAACTTCCAAAACTTTCATGAAAAGTTTTATGACTTTTTTTCTCATTGACTTTCTCTTCACCAAAATTCCTATTGGCATCTCTATACCTTTTAAAAAATAATGTCACTTTTGTTGATGGTGTGTGTGTATTTATCTCCCTATGGTCATCATGAGTCATTTAATAGTTGCAGCCCATAGAGTTTCATTAGATTATGAGCTGCTGAAACTAAACCCAGTGCTATTTCCTTACTTTGCTTACCTGCATTCCCTCACTGAATCTGATGAATCAGTCTTGACTCCAGATACCTAATTCTTTTCTTCCCCTATGAGGATCGTTTATCAGCAATGATAGCTTCTTTCTTAACCTGTCTCTGCATCAACAGCTCCATTTTTTCTAACTAAAATGAAGCCGCACTTCAAGCCCACTCCATCCCACATTGCCTCCTCCCTTGACTGCAGAAAGCATAACTGTTCAGAAGAATCCCTCCACATATCTTTGTATCTCTGGTGTAATTTTTGTTTTGTTTTGTTTTTTAATAAAAAGTCTAGTCCTGAGTATCACTGAGGCTCCTAGGATTCCCAACTGTAAAAACATCCTGTAAGTCTGAGTAAGATAAGCTCCACCAAAAGAATTTTCAGGTGAGAAGGGGTTACAAAGATGACACATGAAATATATTCTTCAAAAAAAAAAAAAAAGCCTGTCATAAAAAAGAAAGACTGAAAAATACTAATCCAGATTAAAGGAGACTAAAGACACATGACAAAGCAATCCGTGACTTTATGCTGAATCCTGTAACAAAGGTCTTGAAAAAAAAAAAAGGTACAAAGGACATTACTCAATAAATTGACAAAAATGGAATATGAGTAGGACATTATTAAGTTCTATGCCATTGTTAAATTTACTGAAGGGGATAGTAATTGTACTGTATGTAAGAGAAACTTTTCTTCTTAAATACACAATAAAATATTCAAGGAGCAGGCATATGGTGCACAAAGTTTATTCTCAAATATTCAGAAATATATATTTCATGTATGTGTGTGTATTCATATATAGACAGAAAAGGGAGGAAGGGGGGGAAAGAGAAACAGAGGCAAAAAGACAGAGAAGGGAGACATTTCAAATGGGTCAAAATGTTAGATATAACTGGATAAAGTGTACATGGTTTTACCATCTATGTAACTTTTCCACAAGTTTAATTATTTTCAAATAAATACATTTAAAAATTAACCAGTACCTGCTGTCCTGGATTTTACCTAACCGTTGAGATTTCTGCATTGATTCTTGCAACTACCACCACTACCATGACCCGAGTATAATGCCAGCTTACAAGTTATCTCAGGTTCTGTACCAAAACTATCATGAGTCCCATAGAGTTTCATTAGATTATGAGCTGCTGAAACTAAACCCAGTGCTATTTCCTTACTTTGCTTACCTGCATTCCCTCACTGAATCTGATGAATCAGTCTTGACTCCAGATACCTAATTCTTTTCTTCCCCTATGAGGATCGTTTATCAGCAATGATAGCTTCTTTCTTAACCTGTCTCTGCATCAACAGCTCCATTTTTTCTAACTAAAATGAAGCCGCACTTCAAGCCCACTCCATCCCACATTGCCTCCTCCCTTGACTGCAGAAAGCATAACTGTTCAGAAGAATCCCTCCACATATCTTTGTATCTCTGGTGTAATTTTTGTTTTGTTTTGTTTTTTAATAAAAAGTCTAGTCCTGAGTATCACTGAGGCTCCTAGGATTCCCAACTGTAAAAACATCCTGTAAGTCTGAGTAAGATAAGCTCCACCAAAAGAATTTTCAGGTGAGAAGGGGTTACAAAGATGACACATGAAATATATTCTTCAAAAAAAAAAAAAAAGCCTGTCATAAAAAAGAAAGACTGAAAAATACTAATCCAGATTAAAGGAGACTAAAGACACATGACAAAGCAATCCGTGACTTTATGCTGAATCCTGTAACAAAGGTCTTGAAAAAAAAAAAAGGTACAAAGGACATTACTCAATAAATTGACAAAAATGGAATATGAGTAGGACATTATTAAGTTCTATGCCATTGTTAAATTTACTGAAGGGGATAGTAATTGTACTGTATGTAAGAGAAACTTTTCTTCTTAAATACACAATAAAATATTCAAGGAGCAGGCATATGGTGCACAAAGTTTATTCTCAAATATTCAGAAATATATATTTCATGTATGTGTGTGTATTCATATATAGACAGAAAAGGGAGGAAGGGGGGGAAAGAGAAACAGAGGCAAAAAGACAGAGAAGGGAGACATTTCAAATGGGTCAAAATGTTAGATATAACTGGATAAAGTGTACATGGTTTTACCATCTATGTAACTTTTCCACAAGTTTAATTATTTTCAAATAAATACATTTAAAAATTAACCAGTACCTGCTGTCCTGGATTTTACCTAACCGTTGAGATTTCTGCATTGATTCTTGCAACTACCACCACTACCATACCCAGACCCCAGAAGTATACAATGCCAGCTTACAAGTTATCTCAGGTTCTGTCCACAGCAAGAAATCTGGGATCCACGTAAGCAGGATTTTATAAAATGTTGAAGAAGAGTACCACCCTCCCCAAAATTTTTTTAATATTTTTCTTCTTTTTAATTTTAATTATTTATTTGACTGCACCAAATCTTTGTTGCAGCACATAGGATCTTCAGTCTTTGCAGCATAGGTATATAGGATCTAGTTCCCTGAAGGATCAAACCCTGGCTCCCTGCATTGGGAATGCCGAGTCTTAGCCACTGGACCACCAGGGAAGTCCTTAATTTTGATTTTTAATCTTTAAAATTATATACAATAAAAAAAAGTCAACCATGTTTACAGCACAGAACCCCTGGTTTTTCTAATCTGATGCCACCATGTAATTCGTCTTCTGAGGTTTTGTAGTGTGAATTGGTTTGCCAAAACTTCATCTGCTTTGCTTGTCAGTTACCATTCCTCCACCAGATTTCCATCTTACAAAATTGTACTGACATCTATTGTAGCCTCTGTTTGTCATCCTCAAGAACTTATTCTTTTAAAATCCTTTAACAGCTTTATTGAAATATAGTTCACATACAACTTGTTTAAATTGTGTAACTGCATGAGTTATAGTATACTCTGAATTGTGCATGACCACAGTCCTTTTTTAAAATACTTTCATGACTTCAAAAAGAATCTCATAACCTTTAGCCTTGTACCTCCCACCCCCACCTCCCAGCTTTAAACAACCACTAATCTACTTTCTGTTCTGTCTTGGTTTCCCTCTTCTAGGTATTTCATAGCAATGGAATCATCTGTAGTCATTTGTGACTGGCTTCTTTCACTTAGTGTAACTGGCTTCTTATCATGCCAAAAATATTAAAAGACAGAGAAGGGAGACATTTCAAATGGGTCAAAATGTTAGATATAACTGGATAAAGTGTACATGGTTTTACCATCTATGTAACTTTTCCACAAGTTTAATTATTTTCAAATAAATACATTTAAAAATTAACCAGTACCTGCTGTCCTGGATTTTACCTAACCGTTGAGATTTCTGCATTGATTCTTGCAACTACCACCACTACCATACCCAGACCCCAGAAGTATACAATGCCAGCTTACAAGTTATCTCAGGTTCTGTCCACAGCAAGAAATCTGGGATCCACGTAAGCAGGATTTTATAAAATGTTGAAGAAGAGTACCACCCTCCCCAAAATTTTTTTAATATTTTTCTTCTTTTTAATTTTAATTATTTATTTGACTGCACCAAATCTTTGTTGCAGCACATAGGATCTTCAGTCTTTGCAGCATAGGTATATAGGATCTAGTTCCCTGAAGGATCAAACCCTGGCTCCCTGCATTGGGAATGCCGAGTCTTAGCCACTGGACCACCAGGGAAGTCCTTAATTTTGATTTTTAATCTTTAAAATTATATACAATAAAAAGTCAACCATGTTTACAGCACAGAACCCCTGGTTTTTCTAATCTGATGCCACCATGTAATTCGTCTTCTGAGGTTTTGTAGTGTGAATTGGTTTGCCAAAACTTCATCTGCTTTGCTTGTCAGTTACCATTCCTCCACCAGATTTCCATCTTACAAAATTGTACTGACATCTATTGTAGCCTCTGTTTGTCATCCTCAAGAACTTATTCTTTTAAAATCCTTTAACAGCTTTATTGAAATATAGTTCACATACAACTTGTTTAAATTGTGTAACTGCATGAGTTATAGTATACTCTGAATTGTGCATGACCACAGTCCTTTTTTAAAATACTTTCATGACTTCAAAAAGAATCTCATAACCTTTAGCCTTGTACCTCCCACCCCCACCTCCCAGCTTTAAACAACCACTAATCTACTTTCTGTTCTGTCTTGGTTTCCCTCTTCTAGGTATTTCATAGCAATGGAATCATCTGTAGTCATTTTGTGACTGGCTTCTTTCACTTAGTGTAATGTTTTCATGGTTCAGCCATGTTGTAGCATGTATCAGTGCTTTTTATGCCAAAAAATATTACACTGCATAGATACAACATGCTTTATTTACCCATTCACCAGTTAATGAGCATTTGGGTTGTTTCTATTTTTTGAGTCTTAGGAATAATACTGCTATGAACATTTGTTGACAAGTATTTGTGTGGACATATTTTCATTTCTCTTGAGTGTATTATTATACCAAGATGTGTAATTGCTGGGTCATATGGTAACTCTATGTTTAACATTTTGAGACACTACCAGACTGTTTTCCAAATCAGTTGCACCATTTTTCATTTTCACAAGCAGTGTATCAGGGTTCCAGTTTCTCTACATTCTCACCAACACTTGTTTTAATCTGACTTTTTTATGTTTGCCATCCCTGTGTGCGAAGTGTTATCTCATAGTGACTTTAGTTTTCATTTCCCTGGTGACTTGTGATATTGAGTCTGTTTTCATCTACTCTTTTAATGGAATTTGAGGAAAGAGAGAAGATATTAATAAACAAGTGTATTTGGCCTACCGTGTTTAACTCGTAACACAGCAGGCTCATTTTAACTCTGTTGTTTTACAACAAAAAAAATTTTCTTGTAAATATCTGAAAGCACATTTAGCAGTGTCAAGTCTACCAACACATGCAATTTACTACTTCTATACTTTTTGCATGTTATGGGTACTGTGTGATTGGGGGACAGTACCACTGTGCACTGAATTTGTTCTGTAAGATTACTTCCTGTATGGGGTTGAGCAAGGAATTCACTCAAATGACTCCTCAGGTTGACTAAAAGGCAAAGCAGAACTGATTGCTAGAGCCTCTAAAGTGCAATGCCTTTTTGTCACCAATGCTGTGTACATCTGTGGTAAGTGTGCACAAGTGATAAAGATCTCTGAATTGTGCATGACCACAGTCCTTTTTTAAAATACTTTCATGACTTCAAAAAGAATCTCATAACCTTTAGCCTTGTACCTCCCACCCCCACCTCCCAGCTTTAAACAACCACTAATCTACTTTCTGTTCTGTCTTGGTTTCCCTCTTCTAGGTATTTCATAGCAATGGAATCATCTGTAGTCATTTTGTGACTGGCTTCTTTCACTTAGTGTAATGTTTTCATGGTTCAGCCATGTTGTAGCATGTATCAGTGCTTTTTATGCCAAAAAATATTACACTGCATAGATACAACATGCTTTATTTACCCATTCACCAGTTAATGAGCATTTGGGTTGTTTCTATTTTTTGAGTCTTAGGAATAATACTGCTATGAACATTTGTTGACAAGTATTTGTGTGGACATATTTTCATTTCTCTTGAGTGTATTATTATACCAAGATGTGTAATTGCTGGGTCATATGGTAACTCTATGTTTAACATTTTGAGACACTACCAGACTGTTTTCCAAATCAGTTGCACCATTTTTCATTTTCACAAGCAGTGTATCAGGGTTCCAGTTTCTCTACATTCTCACCAACACTTGTTTTAATCTGACTTTTTTATGTTTGCCATCCCTGTGTGCGAAGTGTTATCTCATAGTGACTTTAGTTTTCATTTCCCTGGTGACTTGTGATATTGAGTCTGTTTTCATCTACTCTTTTAATGGAATTTGAGGAAAGAGAGAAGATATTAATAAACAAGTGTATTTGGCCTACCGTGTTTAACTCGTAACACAGCAGGCTCATTTTAACTCTGTTGTTTTACAACAAAAAAAATTTTCTTGTAAATATCTGAAAGCACATTTAGCAGTGTCAAGTCTACCAACACATGCAATTTACTACTTCTATACTTTTTGCATGTTATGGGTACTGTGTGATTGGGGGACAGTACCACTGTGCACTGAATTTGTTCTGTAAGATTACTTCCTGTATGGGGTTGAGCAAGGAATTCACTCAAATGACTCCTCAGGTTGACTAAAAGGCAAAGCAGAACTGATTGCTAGAGCCTCTAAAGTGCAATGCCTTTTTGTCACCAATGCTGTGTACATCTGTGGTAAGTGTGCACAAGTGATAAAGATCAAAGAAATGTGAGAGCTTTGACATGGGCACTTAGCATATGTCTAAGAGGTGGATGATAAGGTGTTTGGATGGGCGTTTATGCTTCGATCATAGTGTTAAAAACAGGATGTATCACACATGCTACTGATAATTGTGAAGGTTGGGTGAGGGGTATATGAGAGGTTGCAATGTTCTGCTTTCATGTATATTTAGGCATTTTTGTAATAAAAAGTTTTAAAAATAATAAAAGATGCTGGGTGACCCATAAGAAGGAAGAGGGAACAAAAGGATATCTGGCGGGATTAGATCAGTCTACCAAGACCAGAGGTTAGCCTTCTCTTAATAAGAAAATTCAGGAAGTGTATTTCCTTTGAGGTTGGGGGAAAATTGTCTTTCCATGTAATAGGAAAGGAAAAATGCGAAAGTGGGTTTGGGTTTTTTTTTAAGGTTTTTGATGAAAAGTTCCCATCTCATGGCTACTATTTCCTCTGTGAATGGTGGTTTGGCACATCTGCTGAGCAAGTGGAGATTTGAAAAAAGTGGAGATTTGAAACAGATTTGAGTAGCACAGGAGAGAAGATGGACTAAGGAAGATTACTTCCTAAGTGACCTAAGCTCCATTTGTTTTGTTCACGTTAGTAAGTATGGCATAAGAAATTGTGGAATGGATGCATTATTTCCAGGTAGTGCTAGGGCTGAATTTATCACGGCATCAGTACACTTGATTGTGAGATTTAATCCAATAGTGATGTGCTACTGAAAGGAAGGAATTTCTGAAAAAGGGGAACGATAGGAAAGGTTTGAGTAGGCCAGGCAAACTCTGGGTCTTAGTTTTACAACAAAACAAATTTTCTTGTAAACATCTGAAAGCACATTTAGCAGTGTCAAGTCTACCAACACATGCAATTTACTACTTCTATACTTTTTGCATGTTATGGGTACTGTGTGATTGGGGGACAGTACCACTGTGCACTGAATTTGTTCTGTAAGATTACTTCCTGTATGGGGTTGAGCAAGGAATTCACTCAAATGACTCCTCAGGTTGACTAAAAGGCAAAGCAGAACTGATTGCTAGAGCCTCTAAAGTGAAAGGCCTTTTGTCACCAATGCTGTGTACATCTGTGGTAAGTGTGCACAAGTGATAAAGATCAAAGAAATGTGAGAGCTTTGACATGGGCACTTAGCATATGTCTAAGAGGTGGATGATAAGGTGTTTGGATGGGCGTTTATGCTTCGATCATAGTGTTAAAAACAGGATGTATCACACATGCTACTGATAATTGTGAAGGTTGGGTGAGGGGTATATGAGAGGTTGCAATGTTCTGCTTTCATGTATATTTAGGCATTTTTGTAATAAAAAGTTTTAAAAATAATAAAAGATGCTGGGTGACCCATAAGAAGGAAGAGGGAACAAAAGGATATCTGGCGGGATTAGATCAGTCTACCAAGACCAGAGGTTAGCCTTCTCTTAATAAGAAAATTCAGGAAGTGTATTTCCTTTGAGGTTGGGGGAAAATTGTCTTTCCATGTAATAGGAAAGGAAAAATGCGAAAGTGGGTTTGGGTTTTTTTTTAAGGTTTTTGATGAAAAGTTCCCATCTCATGGCTACTATTTCCTCTGTGAATGGTGGTTTGGCACATCTGCTGAGCAAGTGGAGATTTGAAAAAAGTGGAGATTTGAAACAGATTTGAGTAGCACAGGAGAGAAGATGGACTAAGGAAGATTACTTCCTAAGTGACCTAAGCTCCATTTGTTTTGTTCACGTTAGTAAGTATGGCATAAGAAATTGTGGAATGGATGCATTATTTCCAGGTAGTGCTAGGGCTGAATTTATCACGGCATCAGTACACTTGATTGTGAGATTTAATCCAATAGTGATGTGCTACTGAAAGGAAGGAATTTCTGAAAAAGGGGAACGATAGGGGGTTTTGCCAGGCAGGAAGGATTAAAGCTGATTGGATAGGGCCTATTTGTAGTGGAGCCTTTTAAGTGTTACTTACCTGATAGACCATTAAGCTTACCTTGGAGAGGGAGAAAAAGAAGACAAGAGCTTGATGAATAGACAAAGAATAAGTGGAAAAGCGACCTAAAGCTGAAAAATGAGCAAGTAGTGGATAAACTAGGAGGCTAGTGGGGTGAGGCCGAAGGGTGGCATATCAGATGACATTGTTCCATATGGTGGAAGTGTTCCCTGGTAATAAGCTCTGCAGTGTGTAGTGACAGAGATAAACGGTGTGGGAACAGGGAAGCTGGATTATTGACAGGTTGTCCACACAGAGGTTAGAGTCCTCCACTGCTCCTCACCATTTCGTGTTCCTTGCCCTGGGCCCCATCCCACCTTCTGTCCCTCTCCCAGGGCCTCCACAGAATCTGCCTTCTTTCTGTGACCTTTAGCTTCGGATACTGTAGAACCAATGTCATAACTTTGGATAAAAAGGGCTTCCCTGGTGACTCAGCTGGTAAAGAATCCACCTGCAATGTGGGAAACTTGGGTTCGATCCCTGGGTTGGGAAGATCCCCAGGAGAAAGGAAAGGCTACCCACTCCAATATTCTTGCCTGGAGAATTCCATGGCTTGTCTGTGGGTCACAAAGAGTCAGACACGACTGAGCAACTTTCACTGGATAAAAAGGTGAAAGTAGTGAGAGAAGGCTGTCGTGGACATTTAGCTTTTTTGTTTTAACACCCAGCATCCACAAGTTTTTCTGGTTAGAAGAACCATCTTAAGTGCTCTCCAGGATACTCACCCAATTTTTGAGTCCCAGTCTGTACAAGTGGAGTTGCCCTCCCTCCAGGCCTCATTGTAAGGGTGGTGTGTGTGCAGCATTGGCCAAAAAAAAAAAAAAAAGGAGATCCATGGTGAGCCTCCAAATATCTATAACTCCAGGGCATAGTCTAGGATTCCCCTCTGGCTCATCCAGGTATTCTGGGGGATGTGTACCATGGCTCCACCAAGGCTACTGATATCAAAGGGGGCACCTCCACCCTGATGGGGGAATAGTACACACTAAGGGTGGTATCCTGTATGTTGGCATCAAACACAGATGGAAGGAAAGTACCACAATAACCATCCCCAGAGAGGGGAATGCCATGTTGATGGTATCCTTGGAGATACTGTTTGGGTACCCCCATGCCTTTTAGGTATAAGGGATAAGTGTGCTGTGTAGTTCTCTGGTCAGCCTCAAGGATATGATGCTTGGATCAGAGTCAAGAGTTGGGGAGCAGGACAGGGTCACAATGTGGTAATAATGAGGCAAAACCTTTGTTCCACCAGCAAGGACATTCTTTCCTTTCACTTTTTCTTACATTCTCACTCATTATAAGACATCTTTTCCTTACCCTTAGCTGTATTTTACCCTGAGAGGTGGTTGGCTGCCTAGTCAACATTCTTACCACTGACAGCTGAGTGGTGATTTTGCTCTATAAAAAAAGTCATCAAGGGTTTCCCTGGTGGTCCAGTGGGTAAGGACACCGCCTTGCAGTGCAAGGGGCGCCAGTTTGATCCCTGGCCTGGGAAGATCCCACATGCCACGGAGTGGCTGGGCCGGTGTGGCCAATTATGAGCCAGTGCTCTGGAGCACATGTGCCCAGAGACAGTGCTCTGCAATGAGAGAGGTCACTGCAATGGGAGGCTCACACAGGCCAATGAATAAAAATGGATGAAAATAAATGATGACTTAGAGGGAAAAAAAAAGTCATCAATCGAGCAGTCTAGAAAAATACCCAAGGAAGGGAACCACTTCCCCAAGGTGCCTTTCACTGGATAAAAGGTGAAAGTAGTGAGAGAAGGCTGTCGTGGACATTTAGCTTTTTTGTTTTAACACCCAGCATCCACAAGTTTTTCTGGTTAGAAGAACCATCTTAAGTGCTCTCCAGGATACTCACCCAATTTTTGAGTCCCAGTCTGTACAAGTGGAGTTGCCCTCCCTCCAGGCCTCATTGTAAGGGTGGTGTGTGTGCAGCATTGGCCAAAAAAAAAAAAAAAAGGAGATCCATGGTGAGCCTCCAAATATCTATAACTCCAGGGCATAGTCTAGGATTCCCCTCTGGCTCATCCAGGTATTCTGGGGGATGTGTACCATGGCTCCACCAAGGCTACTGATATCAAAGGGGGCACCTCCACCCTGATGGGGGAATAGTACACACTAAGGGTGGTATCCTGTATGTTGGCATCAAACACAGATGGAAGGAAAGTACCACAATAACCATCCCCAGAGGGGAATGCCATGTTGATGGTATCCTTGGAGATACTGTTTGGGTACCCCCATGCCTTTTAGGTATAAGGGATAAGTGTGCTGTGTAGTTCTCTGGTCAGCCTCAAGGATATGATGCTTGGATCAGAGTCAAGAGTTGGGGAGCAGGACAGGGTCACAATGTGGTAATAATGAGGCAAAACCTTTGTTCCACCAGCAAGGACATTCTTTCCTTTCACTTTTTCTTACATTCTCACTCATTATAAGACATCTTTTCCTTACCCTTAGCTGTATTTTACCCTGAGAGGTGGTTGGCTGCCTAGTCAACATTCTTACCACTGACAGCTGAGTGGTGATTTTGCTCTATAAAAAAAGTCATCAAGGGTTTCCCTGGTGGTCCAGTGGGTAAGGACACCGCCTTGCAGTGCAAGGGGCGCCAGTTTGATCCCTGGCCTGGGAAGATCCCACATGCCACGGAGTGGCTGGGCCGGTGTGGCCAATTATGAGCCAGTGCTCTGGAGCACATGTGCCCAGAGACAGTGCTCTGCAATGAGAGAGGTCACTGCAATGGGAGGCTCACACAGGCCAATGAATAAAAATGGATGAAAATAAATGATGACTTAGAGGGAAAAAAAAAAAAAAAGTCATCAATCGAGCAGTCTAGAAAAATACCCAAGGAAGGGAACCACTTCCCCAAGGTGCCTTTCTCATAGGGAAACATCAATGTCAAGTTTAAAGTATGCTTTCACGACACATTAACTTGACCCACATGGCAGGTCCTTAAGCAGCTTCTGTGCTATTCCTGGACCCTTGATCAAGCAGCCCAGGATTCAGTACCGCAATATCCACACCCAAATAGAGTCATTCAGGGTTCAGCCCCCTGTAGGAGCCTCTGGTCACTACATTCTCAGTAACAATTAAGATGCTGTTTCTTCTTCAGCACTGTTTTCAGAAAATAAACCCATCCTTAAGCCTCTTCAGATATAGAAGACCTATCTTCCCTACTTCTCTAAAGAATGTAAAACATACAATTAAGGAGGAGATGTGGGCTGCTGTACATTTTCTTATGGCTAAACTAAGAGGCAGGAGACAAAACCCATCTCCTCAAATTTCATCAAAGAGAAAATAGTCTTTTGCAGGGAGGTGGGAGGTGGGGGCGCTACATGATATCTATTTCTCAACAAGAACTCCAGAGGACTGGTCATCTTTAAGCCAAAGCCAAAAGAAGCAGTCAATAAGAGCTAATCTCCTTCCTTTCTGTTACATACAATCCCTGAGTTATCATAACTCCATGCGCTCAACACAGTCCACAGAAAAGACATCTTATTATTATAGAAACATTTATTGGGGAGAATCAGTATTCTCCATGGGGAAGGAATTATTTTTGGATGGGATGTTTTCCTCCTTGAAAATTCTGGAGAAGTGATTTCTGTCTAAACAGTAGAGACAGATCTCTGAACACAGTGCCTTGCACAGTGGTGGGCACAGCCGGATGGGTCCGGCCAGCTTGATGCCTGCAGGTAGGGCTTGCGTGGGGCACAGGTTTCCTGTGGGACACTGGTGGGGGATGTTTCTGACACAACTGTTGGTCCTTAAATGCCACAGCCTTCTGGGGCTGTCTTTCCTTGCTTCTGATACATCTTGTACTTGTAGGATAGCTCTGGCCAGCCAAGAGAGCTTTGTGGTGGCAGGACTTCATACTTGTCACTTTAGAGGAGGGAGCCCTGGAGCTGAAAGGATGCCCCTGCACAGGCTCTGTGTGGACCTGTACTCTTGCCTTTTGCTGAACTTTCCCAAATTGCACTGGGGAAGGAGGGGCCTCTTGAGAGCTGATGAAATCAGATGTGTGCTGATTTCCCAGTTTTACCTCTAGGAACTTCCTGAGGTCTGTCATGATTTTCTGAGTATCTGTTAATCCAGGAGAGGCAGCTCCACTTTTAACTGGGCCTGTGTTCTGCACAGTTGATGTGGGGAGGCGCTTTTCCTGGGGATCTTCTTGCCTTTTGTGTTTTACCCCAGGAAACAAAAATTGAAAAAAGCACTTCATTTTTTCTCTGAAATGGCCTTCTGGAAGATCCTGTCTCTTCTTCAAAAGGGTCTGGGAAGACTTGCTTGCAAGTGTCTCTTCTAGTACCCCCTCCTGAGGAGGGAAACTCTTTCTCCGAAACTGGGATGTCCCCAGCCCTGCATCTCCCCCACCCAGCTCTTCTGCTCTATGCCCTGGGGACCTCTCTCTCTTCACAGCTGGTGGGAAATTCTTATCCTGGCACTTCTGTGCAGCATGCTTAGGGACCAAAGTTTCCTGCTGCTTCTCCCTCCTGATTCCTCTGTCTTCCACATGGACATGCAGTACCTTGGAATCTCCCGTGTCCCCACCAGAGACACCCAGGGTAGGAGTTGGTGAGGCCTTGTAAGTCAAGTTATCTGAAGCAAGGAACATGTCCGTGGGCTTGCCTTGAGTTTGGGTCTGATTCCTCTTCTCCAACTTAGACTTTAACTCAATAAACAGTTGTTCTTTAAGGGATATACATTTAGGATCTTGGAGAACTGGTAGTTTGGATGGAGGGTTTTCAGTGGTCATAGTAGTTTCTACTTTATTCTTATTGACATTTGTCATTTGGGAGCCCCCCGGCTTGTTTATTGTCAACATATCACTAGTTTTTGATTGAAGTGTGTCAAGCTCCCTGACACTGAATATCTCCTTAGATACCTTGGGCGTATAAACAGGTTCTGACTTCTCCACCTTTTTGCCCTGTTGCATTTCTCCTTCATCACTTAAACTCACACTCTTACTCTTTGGCTCATATATGGCCCCAGCTTGCTTTGCGAGCGGCTTTTGGGGATATCCGTTGGCTAGTTGAGTTTGTGTATGACTTCCTCTCCCTGTGTTGCAGACTGAGACAGGCAGATAAACCTGTCTGGGATTCTTAACTTTCTGAACACCCTCTTCAAGCCCATAGTTGACATCAGAGTGTGATTGTCTCAGGACCCTCTGTCCTCCTTTGCCCACAGGTGAGGTGGCAGGGAGAGAATGATCTAGGACAGAGGCTATATTGGTTGTTCCCACTTTGTCTTCATAGACAGATTTAGAGTTTTCTCTAAAGGACTTGGAGCTCCCAGATCTGGAGTCTGCCTCAGAAATCACATTGGTTGAGGAGGGAAAGCTGGCATGGGGTGAGGACTGGGATGAGATATCTTTCAGTTTAAAAATCTGTATGGATTCAAGGACCTTGGGGGGAAGGCCCCACAACATCCTCATATGAAACTTTTTAATATGGGCTTCCAACATCTGCCGTGCACTGGAATCAACAAAAGTCATGTCTTTGAAGGTATTCAGGGAATTGGATTCACCCACTGATGATGGCAAACTTCTCTCTTTTATTTCAGTGTGGGATTTCTCAGAAAGAATCAATGTTTGCTTGATAGCATGCCATGAATTATGCACAGTTGCAGGGGGTTGACCCTCATTTATTTCCTCAAACTTCTTGTTCAGATGCATTTTTAGAGCATTTTCAGATTGAATCAGACCTAGACTCTCTGATTCCCTTAAATTTTTCTCTGAGAGATTCACCATCTGACTGTTTGGGTCTTTCTCAGAGTCATATCCCAGATTCTTATCTGAAGAGCTCTTTTGGTCTTTCAACAGATGATCTTTTTGGCTCTTCTCTAGGCTATGTTCCTGATTCTCCCCCACATCTTCCTCTAGCTGGAGTATTTCCGAGCTCCTCTCATGGAAGCTTCCAGGTTGACTCAATTCAACATTTCCATGTCTGCTACTCTGACCCTTAAACACAGAGATCCGAGAGTCTTTATAATTTTTCTCTGACTTAGCTGTCTCTAGAAAACTACTTGGAGGCAGCAACAGTGACACAGACTCTCTGATTCTGCGGGGCAGGCCCCATCGGTGTTGGATGAGCCTCTTTCGAAGGTGATGCTCAAGTTTCTTCCGAAGTTCATCACTGAGAACAAACTCCCCAGGGATAATGGATACTGAAACATTGGCCTGGGGGTGCCGGTGCTGAGAGATATTAGGAGCTGATGGGCAAAAGCCTTCCTGAGATCTCTGGACTACAGGGGGTAAACCCCACAAACTTGGTTTTGTTATCCAGCTGTGCCCACAGGTGAGGTGGCAGGAGAGAATGATCTAGGACAGAGGCTTTATTGGTTTTGCCCAGTTTGTCTTCATAGACAGATTTAGAGTTTTCTCTAAAGGACTTGGAGCTCCCAGATCTGGAGTCTGCCTCAGAAATCACATTGGTTGAGGAGGGAAAGCTGGCATGGGGTGAGGACTGGGATGAGATATCTTTCAGTTTAAAAATCTGTATGGATTCAAGGACCTTGGGGGGAAGGCCCCACAACATCCTCATATGAAACTTTTTAATATGGGCTTCCAACATCTGCCGTGCACTGGAATCAACAAAAGTCATGTCTTTGAAGGTATTCAGGGAATTGGATTCACCCACTGATGATGGCAAACTTCTCTCTTTTATTTCAGTGTGGGATTTCTCAGAAAGAATCAATGTTTGCTTGATAGCATGCCATGAATTATGCACAGTTGCAGGGAGTTGACCCTCATTTATTTCCTCAAACTTCTTGTTCAGATGCATTTTTAGAGCATTTTCAGATTGAATCAGACCTAGACTCTCTGATTCCCTTAAATTTTTCTCTGAGAGATTCACCATCTGACTGTTTGGGTCTTTCTCAGAGTCATATCCCAGATTCTTATCTGAAGAGCTCTTTTGGTCTTTCAACAGATGATCTTTTTGGCTCTTCTCTAGGCTATGTTCCTGATTCTCCCCCACATCTTCCTCTAGCTGGAGTATTTCCGAGCTCCTCTCATGGAAGCTTCCAGGTTGACTCAATTCAACATTTCCATGTCTGCTACTCTGACCCTTAAACACAGAGATCCGAGAGTCTTTATAATTTTTCTCTGACTTAGCTGTCTCTAGAAAACTACTTGGAGGCAGCAACAGTGACACAGACTCTCTGATTCTGCGGGGCAGGCCCCATCGGTGTTGGATGAGCCTCTTTCGAAGGTGATGCTCAAGTTTCTTCCGAAGTTCATCACTGAGAACAAACTCCCCAGGGATAATGGATACTGAAACATTGGCCTGGGGGTGCCGGTGCTGAGAGATATTAGGAGCTGATGGGCAAAAGCCTTCCTGAGATCTCTGGACTACAGGGGGTAAACCCCACAAACTTTCCTGTTGTTTCTGCAATATGTTCCATCCCAGCTGTTGAATTTCAGATGAGGAGAGAGATTGTGGTTCATTCTGCGGTCTATGGAAATACACTCCACAGAGCCTAATCTGGGGCAGAGGACTGGGTGGTATGACCAGGAGTGGGCATTTAGGGTCAGCTTGGGACTGGACCTGAGTGAGAGGTAGAGGCTGAGATTGAGGCAGGGTTTGAGGGAAGGGTTCAGGCTGAATCTCAGGCAAGGACAGAGGTTGGGAAGGAGGAAGTACTGGGTATTCTTGGCCTGTGGAGGCATTTGAGTTTCTATTGAAAATAAAGATTTGGTTGCTGTCATTGGAGGCATCAACAGCAGAAGTCAAGGACTCGCTGTGCAGAGATGGGAGACCCCAGAAGAGCTGGATCTGTTTTTGCTGTAATTGGTCCTCCAAGATTGTAGGATATGGGTGATGTACAGGCTTATCAGCAATTGACTCTACCCTTTTCCTTGAAGAATTTAGTTGGTAATCTGGTCTCAATTGTTCTGGAAAACGATCTTTTTTCTTTTCCTTTTCCTTCCTCATAAGGAAATCACTCTTCTTTTGGACTTGTGTCTCCAGGAGTGACAGCATATCAGGGCTGAGAGATGAGAGACTATCAGGCTCTACAAGGTTAGCTTCAGGGTCTTCTCCATAAGAGGACTCTGAAGAATGGAGGGCAAGAAACTCTTGATTGAAATCGCATTGTGCCATTGTGGAAGGGATTAACTCTTTGGCATGAACTTGCCACCAGGAGAAGTCTGAAATTGACAGCCTTGATCGATCAATGCCTGTGAGTGTTGGGACATAAGTGGACAACACAGCAGGGCTTTCTGTATGTGAGTTCTCAGGAACAGATGTCAATAAGAGAGCAAGTGAGTTAGCCTGAGTAACAGTTAAAGTGCACTCTGGCTGCAGTGAAACAGATGGGGTTGGTGGTGCAAAAGAATCAGTGAGATTCATTTCTTGGGATAGATCTGATGAGGGGCTGATAACATGGCAAAGGGTGGGGTCAAGAGAGGAAGTGGTATCTGGAGACAAAGTGGCCTCTGGTGGGAGAACAGAATCTGCTGTCTGAGTGTCATGTGGTAGGGGAGGGGACGCTATGGAATTTCAGATGAGGAGAGAGATTGTGGTTCATTCTCGGTCTATGGAAATACACTCCACAGAGCCTAATCTGGGGCAGAGGACTGGGTGGTATGACCAGGAGTGGGCATTTAGGGTCAGCTTGGGACTGGACCTGAGTGAGAGGTAGAGGCTGAGATTGAGGCAGGGTTTGAGGGAAGGGTTCAGGCTGAATCTCAGGCAAGGACAGAGGTTGGGAAGGAGGAAGTACTGGGTATTCTTGGCCTGTGGAGGCATTTGAGTTTCTATTGAAAATAAAGATTTGGTTGCTGTCATTGGAGGCATCAACAGCAGAAGTCAAGGACTCGCTGTGCAGAGATGGGAGACCCCAGAAGAGCTGGATCTGTTTTTGCTGTAATTGGTCCTCCAAGATTGTAGGATATGGGTGATGTACAGGCTTATCAGCAATTGACTCTACCCTTTTCCTTGAAGAATTTAGTTGGTAATCTGGTCTCAATTGTTCTGGAAAACGATCTTTTTTCTTTTCCTTTTCCTTCCTCATAAGGAAATCACTCTTCTTTTGGACTTGTGTCTCCAGGAGTGACAGCATATCAGGGCTGAGAGATGAGAGACTATCAGGCTCTACAAGGTTAGCTTCAGGGTCTTCTCCATAAGAGGACTCTGAAGAATGGAGGGCAAGAAACTCTTGATTGAAATCGCATTGTGCCATTGTGGAAGGGATTAACTCTTTGGCATGAACTTGCCACCAGGAGAAGTCTGAAATTGACAGCCTTGATCGATCAATGCCTGTGAGTGTTGGGACATAAGTGGACAACACAGCAGGGCTTTCTGTATGTGAGTTCTCAGGAACAGATGTCAATAAGAGAGCAAGTGAGTTAGCCTGAGTAACAGTTAAAGTGCACTCTGGCTGCAGTGAAACAGATGGGGTTGGTGGTGCAAAAGAATCAGTGAGATTCATTTCTTGGGATAGATCTGATGAGGGGCTGATAACATGGCAAAGGGTGGGGTCAAGAGAGGAAGTGGTATCTGGAGACAAAGTGGCCTCTGGTGGGAGAACAGAATCTGCTGTCTGAGTGTCATGTGGTAGGGGAGGGGGACGGGCAAGAGGTTGGGCTGAGGAATAATCCACTGGAAACTCACAGTCCAGGGAAGGAAAAGGCTCTGATGCCAGAGCATGACCCTGTGGTGAGGATGAAAAACAGCCAGCTAAGGGGGTCATTGGCCTAGGCAAGAGAATGGAGGGGGGCAGCGGAGGGGAGCGAGAGGCTGGAGACAGAGTAGACGATGAATCGGTGACAGGAGCTGTGGAAGTCAAAGGGGACACAGAAGTAGTAGCATCTTCCATGGCCTCCGGAAACAGCAGCCACTTGAGCTCAGCAGTTGCGTTATTACACACCTCACAGAAGGGGTCTGGACATAAGAGCCGACGAAAGCGGGTGGTATCATCATGCCAGCCCGGCAGGCTGCAGGAGACAGAAGTACAAAGATACAACCAGAGCCAGAACAAGGAAGGGGGACCTGCTCACCTGGCAGGGGTGGGGTCACTTGAAGTCTGCTGCCCCTTTACATTGGTCCCCATCCATGACTTTAGCCCTCATCACATATTCATTCCTATGCTACCACCTCCCATGACTACAGCAGGTTGCACTGAATCCCAGGAATTGCAGACAACATGTTAAGGAGGAATCAGGAAGGAAGGGGAAAGACTAGTCACCTTTTCAGAGTAGAAAGCAGCTTCTTTTTTTCCTCTGTTTCTTTCTGGTGACATCTCCAACCTGAGAAACCAGGAGAGTGGGTTACATGAAAGGAATGTAGAAGCATAGGTATAATGTAAGAGTCCCTGTATGGGAAACCTTTGGGATATTAGACTCTGAACAGCTCAGGAATTAGGAGATGAGGTCAAATGCCCAATGATATTAACAAGATTCACATATGCATGTTACTTCACTTAAGTACTTGCACATGCCTCATATCTCATGTGATGCTCAAAACCACCATGTGAAGCACAGAGATCAGTGTGGCCTCAGGAAGCAATCTAATTGTCCAGGAAGTCAAAGGACTTTTACGAAGTCAAAGGACTTTTCAAAGTCAGGGCACAGAAGTTCTGACTTGACACCTCACGTGGCTGCCTGTGGAGAAACAGCCATTGCCCAGGTCCATCACTGCTTCACACCCAGCAGTGAGCAGAGCAGAGAATCTTGGAGCCATCCTGGGCTCTGACTGCCTTCCCATGAGTCTCTCTCCAGAGACATCTGGTTTCTGAGAGAAACTGTATCTAGCAACCAACATCCTCAGAGATCACGGACCTGGGATCTCATGGAAAAGGCAGGAAGGGTCACCCTCAGAGAGTTCAGGTGGAATAGACAGAACCTTACCTTTCAGTGTGCCACCTTTCCTTCTCGTCCTGGCTCTGCCCTGATGTTGAGGACAAAGAGAAAAGAATGAAGGGCTGGGCTCATTTCTCTCAGTCCTCTCTAGGAAAGTCAGATATTCATTATCCATGAGTAATGTAACTTTACTTTAGCTAATAGACTTTTGTGTTCCTTGCTTTTATCAATTTTAAAGGTTTAAAATGTTTTCAACTTTTTATTCTTTGAAAAACTCAAAGAAGGACTTTTGTCTATGAACTCCATTCTTGATATTCTCAGTTCTAAGAAATGTTCACTTTTATTCTTGGTCCCCATCCATGACTTTAGCCCTCATCACATATTCATTCCTATGCTACCACCTCCCATGACTACAGCAGGTTGCACTGAATCCCAGGAATTGCAGACAACATGTTAAGGAGGAATCAGGAAGGAAGGGGAAAGACTAGTCACCTTTTCAGAGTAGAAAGCAGCTTCTTTTTTTCCTCTGTTTCTTTCTGGTGACATCTCCAACCTGAGAAACCAGGAGAGTGGGTTACATGAAAGGAATGTAGAAGCATAGGTATAATGTAAGAGTCCCTGTATGGGAAACCTTTGGGATATTAGACTCTGAACAGCTCAGGAATTAGGAGATGAGGTCAAATGCCCAATGATATTAACAAGATTCACATATGCATGTTACTTCACTTAAGTACTTGCACATGCCTCATATCTCATGTGATGCTCAAAACCACCATGTGAAGCACAGAGATCAGTGTGGCCTCAGGAAGCAATCTAATTGTCCAGGAAGTCAAAGGACTTTTACGAAGTCAAAGGACTTTTCAAAGTCAGGGCACAGAAGTTCTGACTTGACACCTCACGTGGCTGCCTGTGGAGAAACAGCCATTGCCCAGGTCCATCACTGCTTCACACCCAGCAGTGAGCAGAGCAGAGAATCTTGGAGCCATCCTGGGCTCTGACTGCCTTCCCATGAGTCTCTCTCCAGAGACATCTGGTTTCTGAGAGAAACTGTATCTAGCAACCAACATCCTCAGAGATCACGGACCTGGGATCTCATGGAAAAGGCAGGAAGGGTCACCCTCAGAGAGTTCAGGTGGAATAGACAGAACCTTACCTTTCAGTGTGCCACCTTTCCTTCTCGTCCTGGCTCTGCCCTGATGTTGAGGACAAAGAGAAAAGAATGAAGGGCTGGGCTCATTTCTCTCAGTCCTCTCTAGGAAAGTCAGATATTCATTATCCATGAGTAATGTAACTTTACTTTAGCTAATAGACTTTTGTGTTCCTTGCTTTTATCAATTTTAAAGGTTTAAAATGTTTTCAACTTTTTATTCTTTGAAAAACTCAAAGAAGGACTTTTGTCTATGAACTCCATTCTTGATATTCTCAGTCAGAAGTCACCTGCCGAAGGAGGCCATAGCATCTGAGGCACTGGCCATGTCTCACATCCATGTCTCTGAGAGGACCCTGAGTCCTGGAGCTCGGGCTTCAGCCTCTGCTCAGGAGGCTCTCAGGGGCTCTGCTCTGCTGCCCTGACCAGCCCAGCACAAAAGAAGGTGATACCTGACATGAGAAGGTAACTCATGATCAAGTGCTGGGGAACTCTCTTGTCCTTCAGAGATCCAAAACTCTCTAAATAAACCAACCTAAGGCCACAGAATTACTGTTTGGGATTTTCTCTAGGAATTCTCCAAATATTCAGCTTGTCTGTGGGCTTCAAATGAAAGCCTTGATATTCTCTCAACCACTGGCCCTGTCTGGTTTTATCCTCTCCTCGAACTTCCTATCTCAGGTGTCTCTCTTACCCAACCAAACTCATTTGGATAAGGTGGGAATGGAAAGGGAAACAGCAATAAAGAATTTCTGTTGGGGTCTCACCCAGGGTTACTTACCTTTCGACTGTTTTTGATTTTACAGAAGGTCGGGAAACATGGAAACCCCACCAGGTACCACAGGCAGAGAAGGAATGCCACCAGACCACACAGGACGAGAAGGTTGGAGTCAATATCCAAGGATGTGCAGCCACAGCTTCTCATCCTCTCAGAGACATGGATGTGAGACATGGCCAGCAGAACTAAGCACTGCGAGTGCAGATGCTTGACTACAGTACCAGGCCTGCATCACAGAGAACTGAAGAGTCACAAAGGGCTTCCGAGGGGGCGGAGGAGGGGAAACCATGAAGAGAATCTATCCACCGCCCCACCCCCACTCAACAGCACAGCAGACCCTGGACCCTTCCTAGGTCTTCCATCCATCTGCCCTACCCTGCCAGTCTATTTTCCGACTCCATCCTTTCACAGCTTCATATATTTACATTAATGTAATTTCCACCTGTACCATCTGAAACCCAGATATTTCCTGGGTCCCCTTTACTGTCTGGGAAGTTTGACTCAGGTCTCACCAGTTCCACTGCCTTAAAATACTGTCTGGAATTTTTGGTTGTACACATTTACACTCAGGATCAAAGATGTCCTTAAATCCATCTTTCCTATAGAATTTTTTTGTTACAGGAACCCAGATATAGGAGTTAAGATTCTCTTATCTAGTTTTCTGAATGTTGAATAGGAAAGTTTGCTTTTGGCTTCAGTCAGACTTTACCATCTTCAGTCAGATGGGTGTGACTCAAGTAATTAAAATGAATTTATTATTCAACATTCACAAGACTAAAGTCACTATAAGATAAATGTAAATAAATTTTCACATGATCTTGATAAGTCTGTAGTAGATATTAAGTTAGTGAAGTTTAACCTGCATAAAGGTTTTCAGGATATGCTACATACACACACACATACACACACTCTTTGACAAGCCAATCCAGTGTTTTCAAATCTAAGAATAAAATGCTTCCTCACTTCAATCTTCTTTTATTTTTACTCTACTTCTTCTTACTCTACCTAGAATACAGACAGTCCTGTACTCTATGTGAATTTCCTGACCTGTATACAAACACCTGTCCTAAGTCAGTTCCAGTGGCCATAACAAATACCTTTGTTTTTGTGCTTAAACAACACACTTATGTCTCATAGTTCTGAAAGCTGGAAAGTCTAAAATGAAGGCAAAGCAGATTCTGTGTCTGGTGAGACCCACATCCTGGTTCATATACTGTCTTCTCCCTGCAACCTCACACAACAAATAGAGGGTGAGGGAACCCTGAGGTCTCTTTTATATGAACAGGACTAATTCCATTCATGAAGCCTCCACTGTTAGGATCAAATCACCTCCCGAAGGCCCCATCTCCTAATACCATCATATTGGGTTTAGCATTTCAACATATGAATTTGGTCGGACAGAAACATTCTGTCAAAAGGCTAGTGATACAGGTTCCACTCTAAGTCCTCTAATGGCAGGTGGGACCTAGGAATTGTCAAAGTTCAGGCCACAATCAAGTCTTGAGCAGCCTTACCTGACTGATGATCTTTGCAGGCCCTGTAAATATAATCTTTTCCTAAGAGTGCCTTGTCACACATAAGTGCATGTACACACACACACACACACACACACACACACACACACACACACAATGGTTGAGAAGCTCTTCTCTATATAAGCATCCCCATATATGTTTAAAAATCAACTACCCGCCATGCTTTTTTCCAGGCTCCACTTGTCAGGTTTAAATAATACCAGTATTTCCCTCCATTTTTCTACATCTTCCTCTCCAAACTCTTCGTCTTCATGACACCTGTCTTCTAAACTGTCTCCTAATTTCTCATGTCTTAAACGGTGATGCCCTTTATTTAACACCCATGGCCTGGAACAGTTACTTGATCTCCCGTGAAAGGGTGAGACAGCCTTCAAACCCACAGTCTTCTTTCAATTATGCAGGAACGAGTAACCTGCCCTGAGGATAAAATCTGCCAAGAGGCACCACTTCCTCCTCACCTTGATGTGCAGCATCAGCCAAGTTTTCATTTAAGAAGTATTTACTACTGGAAACTAAGAGACACAAGTAGCTGGAAGTCAAGGTCTCTGTCTTAAGTACCACGTGGTGCAGTTTTAGGGAAAAGGCCTACACAGGTCAAGATTTATTTAACCTCACAGGTGAGGTTCCCATGGCATTTGTGAATTGTCAAGTGATCTCTGGATCACTGCTGTGGGTGATAAATGCCCAGATATATTATACTCCTTAGGAAGGTATCCTTGCATACCTACCCTTTCCAATTTTCTAATAGAAATAAATGATTCTTTGAGAAGATGGTTAAAGAAGCAAATAGAGGTGAGGGAACCCTGAGGTCTCTTTTATATGAACAGGACTAATTCCATTCATGAAGCCTCCACTGTTAGGATCAAATCACCTCCCGAAGGCCCCATCTCCTAATACCATCATATTGGGTTTAGCATTTCAACATATGAATTTGGTCGGACAGAAACATTCTGTCAAAAGGCTAGTGATACAGGTTCCACTCTAAGTCCTCTAATGGCAGGTGGGACCTAGGAATTGTCAAAGTTCAGGCCACAATCAAGTCTTGAGCAGCCTTACCTGACTGATGATCTTTGCAGGCCCTGTAAATATAATCTTTTCCTAAGAGTGCCTTGTCACACATAAGTGCATGTACACACACACACACACACACACACACACACACACACACACACAATGGTTGAGAAGCTCTTCTCTATATAAGCATCCCCATATATGTTTAAAAATCAACTACCCGCCATGCTTTTTTCCAGGCTCCACTTGTCAGGTTTAAATAATACCAGTATTTCCCTCCATTTTTCTACATCTTCCTCTCCAAACTCTTCGTCTTCATGACACCTGTCTTCTAAACTGTCTCCTAATTTCTCATGTCTTAAACGGTGATGCCCTTTATTTAACACCCATGGCCTGGAACAGTTACTTGATCTCCCGTGAAAGGGTGAGACAGCCTTCAAACCCACAGTCTTCTTTCAATTATGCAGGAACGAGTAACCTGCCCTGAGGATAAAATCTGCCAAGAGGCACCACTTCCTCCTCACCTTGATGTGCAGCATCAGCCAAGTTTTCATTTAAGAAGTATTTACTACTGGAAACTAAGAGACACAAGTAGCTGGAAGTCAAGGTCTCTGTCTTAAGTACCACGTGGTGCAGTTTTAGGGAAAAGGCCTACACAGGTCAAGATTTATTTAACCTCACAGGTGAGGTTCCCATGGCATTTGTGAATTGTCAAGTGATCTCTGGATCACTGCTGTGGGTGATAAATGCCCAGATATATTATACTCCTTAGGAAGGTATCCTTGCATACCTACCCTTTCCAATTTTCTAATAGAAATAAATGATTCTTTGAGAAGATGGTTAAAGAAGAGCTTTCCTATTCTAAAAGGGCACCTGTCACCTGGATATTCTTACATACATTTGTATGCCTTAAGCTTAAAATCTACAAGAAATTTCAATAAAAAGACTTTTCCCAAAATGTTACTTACTTCTTTTCAGAATCTGATAGATGCTCCTTCAAAATTTAAAGAAACAAAGGATTAAATGTACAATTTTTTCCATGTTTTTTATTATTATTATTATTTTTTGAACCAACCACAAATAACACCATTGATATTTAGTTGGAAAGATTCATAGCACTTATCCTTCCTAGGCTAATAACAATCATAAATCATAAATTTGTTTAAGTTATAAAATATTTTGCACTCAGTGATTTTTACAAACATCCTGTGATGTAAACAGGACATGTACTATTTGTGCGTTTTATCAGTGAAAAAACTGAAACTCAAAGAAGGGAAGTAACTTCCCTAAATTGTTCAGCAAGTAAGTAGGAGAGACCTGAGTACCAAATTCCTCACCTTCCCAATGCTTCTGTTTTAAACAATATAAATAAAGTGATTTCTTAAAATAAAAAGTATGCCCTGCTCCTAAAATCAAAGCCGGTTATGTGACTAAGAATATCCACATTGTCTATTAAATGCTGCCAAATTTGGGAAGTAAAGAAAAGCTGTTTTTGGCACCCTACCACCTCTTAGGCTTATTTTCCTTTTCATTCTTAGCACCAGTGCCTTGATAGGTTTTCTCTATTGCCCCCTTAAAACCTGCTTTCAAGATGTCTATTTTATATCTCTCCAAAGAAGACATATAAAAGCCTCCGTGGCCGGACCCTGGGAAGGCTCCGGCTGGCTAGCCCAGGTCGCCGGCGGTCTAGGTCGCCGGCGGTCTAGGGCTCCGGCCAGCGCGCGGGGATGAGCGGGTCCCTGGGCAGGGCGGCAGCGGCTCTGCTCCACTGGGGGCGCGGCGCAGGCGGCAGCCTGAGGAGCCCAGGTGTGCGAGCGGTGAGCTTGGGCTGCAGTGGCTCGTCGCAGCACCTGGACGTACTGGTGAGGAAGGACAAGGTGGTAGTCTTCCTCAAGGGGATGCCGGAGCAGCCCCAGTGCAGCTTCAGCAACACGGTGGCGCAGATCCTGCGGCTGCACGGCGTCTGCGACTGCACGGCGTCTGCAACTACGCGGCCTACAACGTGCTGGATGACGCCCAGCTCTGGCAAGGCATTAAAGACTACTCCAACTGGCCCACAATCCCGCAGGTCTACCTCAACGGCGAGTTCGTGGGGGGCTGTGACATTCTCCTGCAGATGAACCAGAACGGGGACCTGGTGGAAGAAATGAAAGAGCTGGGGATCCGCTCCACCCTCTTAGATTGAAACGAAAGAGAAAGACCAGGACTTGCATTGAGGGAGGTTGGGCGGGGCAAAGGACCTCTGGTGTCACAATCTCACTGCCAGAGAAGCCTTACCCGTCCTGGTTCCCACTCTTCCGATGACTGCTCGCTCGCTCTGATGCCTCCAGTGTGTATGCAGCCAGGTGATTTTAGTGTGTCTTGTTTTGGTCGAGAACTATCCTATCGTGAATGTAACTGTACCCACTGCACTGTTGTGATCAATGTTCCATTACTAGATACTGTACACATGGCTCCTCCTTGTGTGGTCCTTTGCTCTTTGTCTGATTCAGGAGTAAACCTAGGAGATTTGAATCACTGTTACTATTCACCGGTCCTCTGCAAGTATGTCAGTCTGAAGAAATAATGTGCCCCCCCCCCACCCCGCCCCCTGCCCAATGTTTTTGTAACTTGTTCTGTTAAAAAAAAAAGATGGACAAGGAAGAAAGTAGGATAACTGGGCACTGTTGTTTTTTAAATAAACTGCCAACCCAAGGGAAAAAAAGAAATAAAAGAAGACATACAAATGGCCAAAAAACACATGAAAAGAAAAGATACTCAATGTCGCTCATTATCAGAGAAATGCAAATCAAAACTACAATGAGATATCACCTCACACCAGTCAGAATGGCCATCATCAAAAAAATCTATAGACAACATATGGTGGAGAGGGTGTGGAGAAAAGGGAGCACTCTTGCACTGTTGGTGGGAATGTAAGTTGATAAAGCCACTATGGAAGAAAGTATGGAGATTCCTTAAAAAACTAGGAATAGAAGCATATATGATCCAGAAATCCCATTATTAGACATAAACCCTGAAGAAATCAAAATTGAAAGAGACACATGTACCACAATGTTCATCGCAGCACTTTTTACAACAGCTAGAACATGGAAACAACCTAGATGTCCATCGACAGATGAATGGATAAAGAAGCTATGGTACATATATACAATGGAATATTTCTCAGTCATAAAATGAAATGCATTTGAGTCCATCTTAATGAAGTGGATGAACTTAGAACCTATTATACAAAGTGAAGCAAGTCAGAAAGGGAAGGATGAACATAGTATACTAACACATATATACAGAATCTAGAAAGAGGGTGCAGATAAATGTATATGCAGAGCAGCAGTGGAGAATCAGCCACAGAGAACAGACTTGTGGACATTGTAGGGAGGGAGGAGTGAGCAAAAGGTGTGGAAAGAGTAACATGGAAACTTACGTTACCATATATAAAAGAGACAACCAATGTGAATGTGCTGTAAGACTAAGGGAACTTACACAGGGGCTATGCAACAACCTGGAGGGATGGGATGGGGAGGGAGATGGGAGGGAAGTTCAAATGGGAGAGGTCACGTGTATGCCTATGACTGACTTGGGTTTATGTACAGCAATAAACAACAAAACTCTGTACAAGGAAAATAAAAATAAGTTTAAAAAAAGATCTATTTCATATGACTCATGGTAAGGTATAAACGAATAAAAGTTTAAAATGAGGGGCTTCCCTGGTTGTCCAGTGGGTAAAGAGTCCGTCTTGCAGTGCAAGGGACACTGGTTCAATCCCTGGGCCGGGAAGATCCCACATGCCATGGAGCGGCTGGACCAGTGTGTCCAATTGTGAGCCAGCACTCTGGAGCGCATATGCCCAGTGCCAGTGCTTTGTGATGAGCGAGGCTGCTGAAATGGAAGGCCCATACCAGCTAAAGAATAAAGATGGATAAAAAATAAATAAACAAAAAAAATCAATAAAAAGAGGCCAAAATTTAAAAAAAAAGTTTAAAACATCATCCTTCCCAGGAGCACATTTCATACATTTTGCACATATCTAACCCTGCACCTGTGTAATAAGGCTCTCATCAGAGCATTTCAGGCAGCCATTCTGAGGTGGCAGTGATGACTTTTCATAGTAAGATCTTCTCCTCTCCACCCGGTGACTTCTTCCCAGTTGACCTTCACAACACACAGAAGCCTGGACCCAGATTTCAGGCTGCACATAGTTATATTATATCCAAGGAGGCATATTTTCCAAAAGCTCTACCAGAATAACTTGCTGCTACTGGAGGAGTCCAGTAGCAGTAAGTCATTCATTTAGGATTGTCACATGTCCTCATTACTCTCACTGAAATCGAAATGCAAAATTGAGTCCATCTTAATGAAGTGGATGAACTTAGAACCAAATTGGAGAAAGCAGGAATGAACATAGTATACTAACACATATATACAGAATCTAGAAAGAGGGTGCAGATAAATGTATATGCAGAGCAGCAGTGGAGAATCAGCCACAGAGAACAGACTTGTGGACATTGTAGGGAGGGAGGAGTGAGCAAAAGGTGTGGAAAGAGTAACATGGAAACTTACGTTACCATATATAAAAGAGACAACCAATGTGAATGTGCTGTAAGACTAAGGGAACTTACACAGGGGCTATGCAACAACCTGGAGGGATGGGATGGGGAGGGAGATGGGAGGGAAGTTCAAATGGGAGAGGTCACGTGTATGCCTATGACTGACTTGGGTTTATGTACAGCAATAAACAACAAAACTCTGTACAAGGAAAATAAAAATAAGTTTAAAAAAAGATCTATTTCATATGACTCATGGTAAGGTATAAACGAATAAAAGTTTAAAATGAGGGGCTTCCCTGGTTGTCCAGTGGGTAAAGAGTCCGTCTTGCAGTGCAAGGGACACTGGTTCAATCCCTGGGCCGGGAAGATCCCACATGCCATGGAGCGGCTGGACCAGTGTGTCCAATTGTGAGCCAGCACTCTGGAGCGCATATGCCCAGTGCCAGTGCTTTGTGATGAGCGAGGCTGCTGAAATGGAAGGCCCATACCAGCTAAAGAATAAAGATGGATAAAAAATAAATAAACAAAAAAAATCAATAAAAAGAGGCCAAAATTTAAAAAAAAAGTTTAAAACATCATCCTTCCCAGGAGCACATTTCATACATTTTGCACATATCTAACCCTGCACCTGTGTAATAAGGCTCTCATCAGAGCATTTCAGGCAGCCATTCTGAGGTGGCAGTGATGACTTTTCATAGTAAGATCTTCTCCTCTCCACCCGGTGACTTCTTCCCAGTTGACCTTCACAACACACAGAAGCCTGGACCCAGATTTCAGGCTGCACATAGTTATATTATATCCAAGGAGGCATATTTTCCAAAAGCTCTACCAGAATAACTTGCTGCTACTGGACTCCTCCAGTAGCAGTAAGTCATTCATTTAGGATTGTCACATGTCCTCATTACTCTCACTCACGTCCTGGCCTCTGTCCCTGGGATAAGCCCCATGGAGGGGCCTATTTTTAGGTTATCAAAAAGCCTGAAGAACAACAGATTCGCAGAAACCTTTAAAAACTGAACTTAAAACAGAGGCTTTAAGATGTTCTTCATTCATACACACACACCACACTGTCACTGAAATCTACCGTGTAGTATTTCTAGTAGAAAGTTCAGAAGTGAGACCTGAAAACAACTATAAAAAAGTGATATGAACTATAAAAGAACAGAAATAAGAACACAATGAGAGGACTTCCCTGGTGGTCCAGTGGGTAAGGACACCGCCTTGCAGTGCAAGGGGCGCCAGTTCAATCCCTGGCCTGGGAAGATCCCACGTGCTGTGGAGCAGCTGGACCAATGTGTCCAACTACCGAGCCGGAGCTCTGGAGCGCATGCGCCCAGAGCCAGTGCTCTGCAACAACAGAGGCCACCGCGATGGGAGGCCCACACGGGCCAAAGAACAAAGACGGATGAAAATAGAGAAATGAAAGACCAATAGAAGTGGCCTGCCCGCCCTCCTCGCTCCCCAACCCGCACTCCCCCCCCAAAAAGAACACAATTAGAGTCAAAATTTAAAAACAAATAAAAGAACACAATGAGGTACCTCCCTTTAAGTGTCTAAGACTCCACGCTCCCAATGCAGGGGACCAATGTTCCATCCCTGGTTGGGGAATTAGATCCCACATACTGCAACTTCTAAGAATTTGCATGCAACAACTAAAGATTCTGTATCACAGCTAAGACCCAGGACAACCAAACAAATAAATAAATGGTTTTTTAAAAAAATCTAATGAACATATAGATAAAGGAGCAATTCATTCTTCTTCCAGGAGGGAAAAGAGAGGCAGGGGAAATTTCAGATTTGGTGCCATCTGAGATGAGATGGGCCTTGTGAGGTCACATCTTCCTCCTCTCCCTCCATGCCCTGGCCCTCTTTCCATTCTTCACCTGCTTCATCCTCACCCTCCTTTTATTGACTTTATTTTTAGAGCAATTTAAGGTTCATAGCACAATTCAGCAGAAAACACAGTTACCATTTGGCATCTGGCCCCTAGATCCCCCTCCACCCACAGAGACTCTTCCAATATCAACGTCCAGCTCCTGAGTGGGGCATCTGTGAGCATCAAACCTACACTGACACATCATTATCACCCAGAGCCAACAGTGTGCATGAGTTTAGCCAAGAGTCTAATGACATGTATCTACCACTGTAGTATCACACACAGTAGTTTCACTACTAGAAACCCCTATTCACCCCATCCTCCACCCTAACTCCTGTCAACCACCAACCTTTTTACTGTTCCCAAAGAATGAGCAGGAACCCTATAAAAAGTGATATGAACTATAAAAGAACAGAAATAAGAACACAATGAGAGGACTTCCCTGGTGGTCCAGTGGGTAAGGACACCGCCTTGCAGTGCAAGGGGCGCCAGTTCAATCCCTGGCCTGGGAAGATCCCACGTGCTGTGGAGCAGCTGGACCAATGTGTCCAACTACCGAGCCGGAGCTCTGGAGCGCATGCGCCCAGAGCCAGTGCTCTGCAACAACAGAGGCCACCGCGATGGGAGGCCCACACGGGCCAAAGAACAAAGACGGATGAAAATAGAGAAATGAAAGACCAATAGAAGTGGCCTGCCCGCCCTCCTCGCTCCCCAACCCGCACTCCCCCCCCAAAAAGAACACAATTAGAGTCAAAATTTAAAAACAAATAAAAGAACACAATGAGGTACCTCCCTTTAAGTGTCTAAGACTCCACGCTCCCAATGCAGGGGACCAATGTTCCATCCCTGGTTGGGGAATTAGATCCCACATACTGCAACTTCTAAGAATTTGCATGCAACAACTAAAGATTCTGCGTATCACAGCTAAGACCCAGGACAACCAAACAAATAAATAAATGGTTTTTTAAAAAAATCTAATGAACATATAGATAAAGGAGCAATTCATTCTTCTTCCAGGAGGGAAAAGAGAGGCAGGGGAAATTTCAGATTTGGTGCCATCTGAGATGAGATGGGCCTTGTGAGGTCACATCTTCCTCCTCTCCCTCCATGCCCTGGCCCTCTTTCCATTCTTCACCTGCTTCATCCTCACCCTCCTTTTATTGACTTTATTTTTAGAGCAATTTAAGGTTCATAGCACAATTCAGCAGAAAACACAGTTACCATTTGGCATCTGGCCCCTAGATCCCCCTCCACCCACAGAGACTCTTCCAATATCAACGTCCAGCTCCTGAGTGGGGCATCTGTGAGCATCAAACCTACACTGACACATCATTATCACCCAGAGCCAACAGTGTGCATGAGTTTAGCCAAGAGTCTAATGACATGTATCTACCACTGTAGTATCACACACAGTAGTTTCACTACTAGAAACCCCTATTCACCCCATCCTCCACCCTAACTCCTGTCAACCACCAACCTTTTTACTGTTCCCAGAGTTGTGCCTTTTCCAGAATGTCATATAGTTGAAATCATACAGTGTGTGTGTAGCCTTTTCATATTGGTTTCTTTCATGTGTTAACATGCATGTATAAGTTCCTGCATGTATTTTGTGGTTTAATAGCTCATTTCTTTTTATACTGAATAATATTCAATTCCCTGGGTGTACCACAGTTGATTGATCCATTCACCTTGGACATCTTGTTTTTTCCCAGTTTTGACACCTATGAATAAAGCTCCTATAAACTCTTTTTTTAAAAATCATATTATTGAGGCATAATTCACATACAATATAGGTCACCCATTAAAAGTGTACAATTCAACGACTTCTAGTGTATTCACAATGTTGTATATCCATCACTATAATCCATTTAAGAATATGTTTTATCATTATCACTCTAAAATATTATAGTTAGCCTTCATCCTTCGATCTCATCACTCTTCCCAGCCCTAGGATACCACTAATCTACTTTCTATATAGATTTGCCAATTTCAGACATTTATACAAATGGAATTACACAATATGTGGTCTTTCATATCTGGCTTCTTCTGCTTAGCACATTGTTTTTAAGGCTAGTCCATGCTGTAACATGTATCAATACTTCATTTCTTTTTATGGCAAATAATATTTCATTGTACACATGCACCACATTTTGTTTATACATTGATCAACTGATGAACATTTAGATTGTTTCCGCTTACCTATTATGAATAAAGCTGTTATAAACACGTGTACACATTTTGGCACACAGGGAGACTTTGCGGAGACCCTTCCCTCTCACCGTGAAAGAAGGCAAAAACAAACGTCCATTATACTTGTGGGATCTTATCTGGGGAGAGGAAGGATACTTTAGGACTTACTTTAAAGCACTTCTTTTCTTTTCTTTTTTTTTTCTACATTGACCTGTCCTAGTAAGATTTACTCTGCATAAGTTTTGGATATGGCCATTTTAACAGGCTAAATATTACATGAGCATTCACCTATCCTGCTCATTTGGGACTTTTATTACTAGAATCAAAGCATTCAAATAGCTCTCTTTAACCACCAACCTTTTTACTGTTCCCAGAGTTGTGCCTTTTCCAGAATGTCATATAGTTGAAATCATACAGTGTGTGTGTAGCCTTTTCATATTGGTTTCTTTCATGTGTTAACATGCATGTATAAGTTCCTGCATGTATTTTGTGGTTTAATAGCTCATTTCTTTTTATACTGAATAATATTCAATTCCCTGGGTGTACCACAGTTGATTGATCCATTCACCTTGGACATCTTGTTTTTTCCCAGTTTTGACACCTATGAATAAAGCTCCTATAAACTCTTTTTTTAAAAATCATATTATTGAGGCATAATTCACATACAATATAGGTCACCCATTAAAAGTGTACAATTCAACGACTTCTAGTGTATTCACAATGTTGTATATCTATCACTATAATCCATTTAAGAATATGTTTTATCATTATCACTCTAAAATATTATAGTTAGCCTTCATCCTTCGATCTCATCACTCTTCCCAGCCCTAGGATACCACTAATCTACTTTCTATATAGATTTGCCAATTTCAGACATTTATACAAATGGAATTACACAATATGTGGTCTTTCATATCTGGCTTCTTCTGCTTAGCACATTGTTTTTAAGGCTAGTCCATGCTGTAACATGTATCAATACTTCAGTTCTTTTTATGGCAAATAAGATTTCATTGTACACATGCACCACATTTTGTTTATACATTGATCAACTGATGAACATTTAGATTGTTTCCGCTTACCTATTATGAATAAAGCTGTTATAAACACGTGTACACATTTTGGCACACAGGGAGACTTTGCGGAGACCCTTCCCTCTCACCGTGAAAGAAGGCAAAAACAAACGTCCATTATACTTGTGGGATCTTATCTGGGGAGAGGAAGGATACTTTAGGACTTACTTTAAAGCACTTCTTTTCTTTTTTTTTTCTACATTGACCTGTCCTAGTAAGATTTACTCTGCATAAGTTTTGGATATGGCCATTTTAACAGGCTAAATATTACATGAGCATTCACCTATCCTGCTCATTTGGGACTTTTATTACTAGAATCAAAGCATTCAAATAGCTCTCTTTAACCATTAAGAGAAAAATAACTCTGAGCTAGATTAACATAAGCTAATTACTAAGCTGAGCCAAATTCCTCTGCCATGCTTTTGGCACTGAGGTATGGAAACTCTACAGTCCTATAAGAGGTCTGAAAGGAAAAAAAATGTTTAAGACAAATTTCAGGGGTTTAAGTTTCTCATTAAAAATACATTTTAGAAAACTGTTTTAAGTTAACTTGCTAGGGAAGTTGTATGGCAAGGAAATGTGTAGCAATTTGACAAATTGAAGCTTTCATCTCTCCTTTAAAATCAAATGGAAACAATAAAGACACAATTAAAAATAAAATTAAAAAAGCATAATCTGAATGAGTATTTTGATTTTTTTTCTAATTAAAGCTCTATAACTAAAGTTTTGCAAGAGAATAACCTGTGTTTTTAATCTCACAAATGCCTACTACATGTACAGAATTTGAGGTGTCTGCTTAACAGAGCTGAAAGTGATCCTGGAGAACCTTCTAGTCTGGCTTTCTCATTTTACAAATTGGAAACTGAGGCCAGAGTAGGCTTTTTTTTTTTCTTTAAACCTTTCTTGTGTGTGTGTGTGTGTGTGTGTGTGTGTTCTCTCTAAGAAGACCTCGAAACCTGGTATCTGCACATAATTTAGAGACTCAATATAGGGCTTTTTTCTTTCCAGTCTGAAAACAAGGACTCAACAAATTTTACCTAGTACTGCCTCAAAATCTGCAACTTTTGCCTATATGAACTTTACAAACAATTGAGATGGTAATGCCTTTTTGTGAAAACCAAATGGAAATACAGCATATGTCTTCATGCCTTCTGTAATAAAATAAGTTGAATGTAACTTCAGCATTCCTTTCTGACCCAGCTTAGTCTGGGACATGGACACAAATATCCCTCCCAAACCTGCTATCAGTTAAAAAAAAAAAAACCATCACCTGTATTTTAAGAGTTTACCTCTTTTTCATATAAACACAATGACTGCTCATCAAATATACATACACAGTGCAAAAGAAAATGGCCTGTAGCAGATGACAGGGCTCCCCTAAAGAGTTAATGTAGTCTGGACCACTTTAATCCCCAAGGGGACAAGGTAGTGGTGAGGGAGCCATAGGGAAAAACAGACTAGAACTAAGATTTGGTGGATACTCAATTTGTGCCCCAAATCACTCATTTCTTAACCATCTTGTGAGAGAAGAAATATTTTTCTTCAGAGAGAAACACGTCGTCTGAGAAGAAATACTTCACAGATAACAAAACTGAGCCCCAGAAAGATTAAATAACTTGCCCAAGGCCATAAAAGCTAAAAAATGGTGAAGTAAAGGATATAATCTAAGCTGGCTTTGGTCCCAGGTGTGCATCTTCAGTGCATATAAGGCTGCCTCAGAGAGCAGAGTCACTGGGTCTTGATCTCTGACTCCTCACTATCATGCTAGCAGTTACATTCTTCTGTATAACAAACCACCCCAAAACTTTGTGGCTCAAAACAATGGACATTTTATCTGCTCATAGTTCTACAATCTGGGCTGGGCTTAAGCTGGGTGACTCTTCTGTTGATTGTACTAATGGCTGCTCATGTGGATTATCCAGGTGGTTGGTCAGCAGAGACCTGGACTTGGCTGGGACACTGGGATGTCTCGAATTGTCTCTCAGGGCCTCTGCCTCTGATGTGGCTTCTCCAGTGACCTCTCCACACAGCTCTAGTAAGCAAACAGAATTTTATAAAACAGATCATGGCTTTGAAGAGAACAAAAGAAACTTCTTATGGCTTAGAACAAGAACAGACACTGCATCACTGCCACTTCCAGTTAATTAAAATAAATAGTCTCAACTCAGGTTCAAAGAACAAGAACTATATATTGGAAGCAAATATTGGGAGACGTGGACCATGGGAGGCTAACAATGTAACAGTGGTCCCCATAATCGTCTTAACTTTGGCAGAATGAATTCTAAAGGTTGCTGTTTCTTCTGTACCTTATGCTTTTCTTATGCCCAGTTTTCACTCTTTTCCTGCTTTTCTTATGCCCAGTTTTCACCCTTCCCCCAATGTGCAAAAGAAAATGACTGCTCATCAAATATACATACACAGTGCAAAAGAAAATGGCCTGTAGCAGATGACAGGGCTCCCTAAAGAGTTAATGTAGTCTGGACCACTTTAATCCCCAAGGGGACAAGGTAGTGGTGAGGGAGCCATAGGGAAAAACAGACTAGAACTAAGATTTGGTGGATACTCAATTTGTGCCCCAAATCACTCATTTCTTAACCATCTTGTGAGAGAAGAAATATTTTTCTTCAGAGAGAAACACGTCGTCTGAGAAGAAATACTTCACAGATAACAAAACTGAGCCCCAGAAAGATTAAATAACTTGCCCAAGGCCATAAAAGCTAAAAAATGGTGAAGTAAAGGATATAATCTAAGCTGGCTTTGGTCCCAGGTGTGCATCTTCAGTGCATATAAGGCTGCCTCAGAGAGCAGAGTCACTGGGTCTTGATCTCTGACTCCTCACTATCATGCTAGCAGTTACATTCTTCTGTATAACAAACCACCCCAAAACTTTGTGGCTCAAAACAATGGACATTTTATCTGCTCATAGTTCTACAATCTGGGCTGGGCTTAAGCTGGGTGACTCTTCTGTTGATTGTACTAATGGCTGCTCATGTGGATTATCCAGGTGGTTGGTCAGCAGAGACCTGGACTTGGCTGGGACACTGGGATGTCTCGAATTGTCTCTCAGGGCCTCTGCCTCTGATGTGGCTTCTCCAGTGACCTCTCCACACAGCTCTAGTAAGCAAACAGAATTTTATAAAACAGATCATGGCTTTGAAGAGAACAAAAGAAACTTCTTATGGCTTAGAACAAGAACAGACACTGCATCACTGCCACTTCCAGTTAATTAAAATAAATAGTCTCAACTCAGGTTCAAAGAACAAGAACTATATATTGGAAGCAAATATTGGGAGACGTGGACCATGGGAGGCTAACAATGTAACAGTGGTCCCCATAATCGTCTTAACTTTGGCAGAATGAATTCTAAAGGTTGCTGTTTCTTCTGTACCTTATGCTTTTCTTATGCCCAGTTTTTCACTCTTTTCCTGCTTATTTCTCTACTTGTCTCTACCATTTCTTATCTTTTCTGCATTGTAACTGGCCTTCCCTAGAAAGCCATTAATAAAGGACACCTCTCCTTCAGATCAGTGAACTGACCAATTGCATCTTGTCCACTATTTTTCAGGTCATCAGTCTTTGCAGCTAAAGTGTTCTATTGACAGAGGTTTCTTTGCTTTAGTTGTTTCATTTTGCTTTTTATTTCAAACTGGGTTCAAACCTGGAAGTCTAATTTAAAGGAAATAGGACAATACTGCCTTAAGAGGCAACTTAAGTGAGCACATTTAAATGCTCTGCCTTTATAAATAAAATCTAAAATCGGTGATACTCCTCTTTAGTTTTACAAAACTGCAAGAAGCAAGATATCCAATGGCCAAGGCAACAAATCAACATTTATCATGTTCTACATTCTTTCAATTCCTTTAGCAGTCATTCACCGGGGCAGAGAACGAAGAGAGGCCTGCAGGAATCAGATAATTTTCAGCATTACAATTCCAGTGCACAGCAGGTTGCTTCTTACATGTGACTAAAATAAGATCAGATTAAATTTCCATTGAATCATTCAACCTGTCTGATCACTGCTGTCAGAAGAGTTTCAAGGGTACCAAGACTTAGCCAGGGCCAGAACTTGTACAAATTACCACAATAATTAAGGGGCCAAAGGAAGTAAGAGAAAAATTATAAACCAAGGTGCAAATTCTTGCTGAAGTGGATCATGGGTTTCCATTTGAAATATTAAGGAATTAAAATGAAAGTTTAAATAAAAGTTGACATGTGAATTACCAATTATCAAGAGTTTCTAAATCCATTCACTGACAATATTTATCATTTCTTTTATTCTGCTCCTTGAGGCCAGTCACTGGAGCCTTGATTGTTGGATTACATTTCCACCATACATTTAAATGGGAAAATGAAAGATTAAATTGAATTTGGCTATTAATTGTTCAAGTAAAGGAAGGAACTGAGATTAAAATGTCTTTGTTATTATTTTAGACTAATTTGTTGACTCTGATTTGTATTCTATTGTTACATTAGAAATTGATTGAAAATGGGTATAAATTCATGCATAAATGAATTATACACAAACTCATTATGACCCTTGCAATGATCTACAAAAGTCTAATAAATATTCTATAAAAATTTCAGAGAATCTGACTAGATTTTGATCTTCTCAGGGAAAAAATGATGTTTATCAAAGAAATTTTCTGAATGAGGAATATGAATGGGACTAGCCACACTAAATTTTTAAATATGTCATAAGACTGAGCTGGCTCTGTAAAAGTTAAAAGCAAAATAAAGGTTTAAAAAAAAAAAAAAAAAAAGACTGAGCTGGAGGGAGGGTTCTGCACCAGCACCAGAGTTGCCGTGGTGGAGAGCTCCAAAGGGTGGTTGCCATCAGAATCTGTGCCCTGGTGAGCTGCAGTTGCCACCAACCTTCAACTTGGGCCTCTCAAGGAGACTCTCCAACACTAGTTAGCATTTTTGGTGAGAAACCTCTTTTAAAACTGCTTTTAATCCATTTATGATAAAAACTCTTCAAAAAATGGGCATAGAAGGAACTTATCTTAACATAGTGAAAGCCATATATGAGAAGCCCACAGCGAACATTATCCTCAATGGTGAAAAACTCAAAGCATTCCCTCTAAGATCAGGAACAAGACAAGGGTGTCCACTTTCACCACTCTTATTCAACGTAGTCCTGGAAGTTCTAGCAACAGCAATAAGAGAAGAGAAAGAAATCAAAGGAATCCAGATTGGAAAAGAAGAAGTCAAACTCTCTCTATTTGCAGATGACATGATATTATACATAGAAAATCCCAAAGACACTATTACAAAATCTAAATAAAAGGTTGACATGTGAAATTAAGGAATTAAAATGAAAGTTTAAATAAAAGTTGACCCAATTATCAAGAGTTTCTAAATCCATTCACTGACAATATTTATCATTTCTTTTATTCTGCTCCTTGAGGCCAGTCACTGGAGCCTTGATTGTTGGATTACATTTCCACCATACATTTAAATGGGAAAATGAAAGATTAAATTGAATTTGGCTATTAATTGTTCAAGTAAAGGAAGGAACTGAGATTAAAATGTCTTTGTTATTATTTTAGACTAATTTGTTGACTCTGATTTGTATTCTATTGTTACATTAGAAATTGATTGAAAATGGGTATAAATTCATGCATAAATGAATTATACACAAACTCATTATGACCCTTGCAATGATCTACAAAAGTCTAATAAATATTCTATAAAAATTTCAGAGAATCTGACTAGATTTTGATCTTCTCAGGGAAAAAATGATGTTTATCAAAGAAATTTTCTGAATGAGGAATATGAATGGGACTAGCCACACTAAATTTTTAAATATGTCATAAGACTGAGCTGGCTCTGTAAAAGTTAAAAGCAAAATAAAGGTTTAAAAAAAAAAAAAAAAAAAGACTGAGCTGGAGGGAGGGTTCTGCACCAGCACCAGAGTTGCCGTGGTGGAGAGCTCCAAAGGGTGGTTGCCATCAGAATCTGTGCCCTGGTGAGCTGCAGTTGCCACCAACCTTCAACTTGGGCCTCTCAAGGAGACTCTCCAACACTAGTTAGCATTTTTGGTGAGAAACCTCTTTTAAAACTGCTTTTAATCCATTTATGATAAAAACTCTTCAAAAAATGGGCATAGAAGGAACTTATCTTAACATAGTGAAAGCCATATATGAGAAGCCCACAGCGAACATTATCCTCAATGGTGAAAAACTCAAAGCATTCCCTCTAAGATCAGGAACAAGACAAGGGTGTCCACTTTCACCACTCTTATTCAACGTAGTCCTGGAAGTTCTAGCAACAGCAATAAGAGAAGAGAAAGAAATCAAAGGAATCCAGATTGGAAAAGAAGAAGTCAAACTCTCTCTATTTGCAGATGACATGATATTATACATAGAAAATCCCAAAGACACTATTACAAAACTACTAGAGTTAATCAGCAAATTCAGCAAAGTCGCAGGATACAAAATCAATATACAGAAATCACTGGCATTCCTATACACAAACAATGAAAAATCAGAAAATGAAATCAAAGAGGCAATCCCCTTCACCATCGCAACCCAAAGAATCAAATATCTAGGAATAAACCTACCCAAAGAAACAAAAGAACTGTACACAGAAAATTACAAGACACTCATGAGAGACATTAAAGAAGAGTTAAACAGATGGAGAAATATTCCGTGTTCCTGGGTCGGGAGAATCAATATTGTGAAAATGACCATACTACCAAATGTCATCTATAGATTCAATGTGATCCCTATCAAACTTCCAATAACATTCTTCACAGAACTAGACCAACGAATAACACAGTTCATATGGAAACACAAAAGACCTCGAATAGCCAAAACAATCCTCAGGAAGAAGAATGGAGCTGGGGGGATCAGCCTCCCCAACTTCAGACTCTACTACAAAGCAACAGTCATCAAGACAGTATGGTACTGGCACAAAAACAGAAATATTTACCAATGGAACAAGATCGAGAACCCAGAGATAAAGCCACGCACCTATGGGTACCTTATTTTTGACAAAGGAGGCGAACATATAAAATGGGACAAAGACAGCCTCTTCAACAAATGGTGCTGGGAAAATTGGACAGCTACATGCAAGAAAATGAAGTTGGAACATACCCTGACACCATACACAAAGATCAACTCAAAATGGATTAAAGACTTAAATGTAAGGCCAGAAACCATCAAACTCTTAGAGGAGACTATAGGCAAAACCCTCAAGGACATAAATCAAAGCAAGATCTTCTCTGACCCACCTACTAGAATAGTGGAACTCAAAAGACAAATGAACATGTGGGACCTAATGAAACTTCAAAGCTTTTGTACAGCAAAAGAAATTACAAAAAAGCTGAACAGACAGCCCACAGAGTGGGAGAAAATCATAGCAAATGAAACGGACAAAGAATTAATCTCCAAAATCTACAAGCAACTCAGACAACTCAGCACTGGAAAAACGAACAACCCAATCAAAAAATGGGAAAAGGACCTAAACAGACACCTCTCCAAAGATGACATACGGATGGCCCAAAAACACATGAAACGATGCTCAACTTCACTAATAATTAGAGAAATGCAAATCAAAACTACAATGAGATATCACCTCACACCCGTCAGAATGGCCATCATCCACAAATCGACAGACAATAAATGCTGGAGAGGCTGCGGAGAAAAGGGAACACTCCTGCATTGCTGGTGGGAGTGTAAATTGATACAACCTCTATGGAAGACAGTCTGGAGACTTCTTAAAAAACTAAAAATAGAAGCACCCTATGACCCAGCAATCCCACTCTTAGGCTTATACCCTGACGAAATCAAAACTGAAAGAAGCACCTGTACCCCAATGTTCATTGCAGCTCTCTATACAATAGCTAGAACATGGAAGGAACCTAGATGCCCATCGACGAACGAATGGATCCAAAAGCTCTGGTACATATATACAATGGAATACTACACAGCTGTAAAGAGAAATGCAGAAGAATAAACCCTAATGAGGTGGCTGGATCAAGAAAGAATAATAAAAAGTGAAGTAAGTCAGAAAGAGAAGGACAAATACAGTATATTAACACATATATATGGAATCTAGTAGGATGGTGATGATGGCACATGCAGTGAAGCGACAGAAAGAAAGACATGGACAGTGGACATATAAAATGGGACAAAGACAGCCTCTGGGGAAAATTGGACAGCTACATGCAAGAAAATGAAGTTGGAACATACCCTGACACCATACACAAAGATCAACTCAAAATGGATTAAAGACTTAAATGTAAGGCCAGAAACCATCAAACTCTTAGAGGAGACTATAGGCAAAACCCTCAAGGACATAAATCAAAGCAAGATCTTCTCTGACCCACCTACTAGAATAGTGGAACTCAAAAGACAAATGAACATGTGGGACCTAATGAAACTTCAAAGCTTTTGTACAGCAAAAGAAATTACAAAAAAGCTGAACAGACAGCCCACAGAGTGGGAGAAAATCATAGCAAATGAAACGGACAAAGAATTAATCTCCAAAATCTACAAGCAACTCAGACAACTCAGCACTGGAAAAACGAACAACCCAATCAAAAAATGGGAAAAGGACCTAAACAGACACCTCTCCAAAGATGACATACGGATGGCCCAAAAACACATGAAACGATGCTCAACTTCACTAATAATTAGAGAAATGCAAATCAAAACTACAATGAGATATCACCTCACACCCGTCAGAATGGCCATCATCCACAAATCGACAGACAATAAATGCTGGAGAGGCTGCGGAGAAAAGGGAACACTCCTGCATTGCTGGTGGGAGTGTAAATTGATACAACCTCTATGGAAGACAGTCTGGAGACTTCTTAAAAAACTAAAAATAGAAGCACCCTATGACCCAGCAATCCCACTCTTAGGCTTATACCCTGACGAAATCAAAACTGAAAGAAGCACCTGTACCCCAATGTTCATTGCAGCTCTCTATACAATAGCTAGAACATGGAAGGAACCTAGATGCCCATCGACGAACGAATGGATCCAAAAGCTCTGGTACATATATACAATGGAATACTACACAGCTGTAAAGAGAAATGCAGAAGAATAAACCCTAATGAGGTGGCTGGATCTAGAACGTATCATAAAAAGTGAAGTCAGTCAGAAAGAGAAGGACAAATACAGTATATTAACACATATATATGGAATCTAGTAGGATGGTGATGATGGCACATGCAGTGAAGCGACAGAAAGAAAGACATGGACAGTGGACATATGGACATTGTGGGGAAGGAACAGTGGGTGAGAGGCGTAAAGGAAGTAGCATGAAGGCCTGTACTATCATAAGTGAAGAAAATAGCTCTAGTTATTGCTCTGTGAGAAAAGGGGATCCTTCAGGGGTGCTGTGTGATGGTCGGGAGGGGAGGGAAGGGGGGGATATACATATGACTAATCTGAGAACATACATATCTGTAAACAACAAAACTCTGTAAAAGTTAAAAGTAAAATAAAGGTTATAAAAAAAAAAAAAAAACTGCTTTTACTGTATAACATACATTTCGGCACCAACATGGCTCATGGTCTCCTGGAGGATGGGTACTGGATCTGACCCCATCTCCTCATCACAACCTCCAATTCTCCCCCTAAATTAGCCTTCAGCACTCTCAGCCTCAATGGGAAACCACTGTCATGGTCTCCCACAGGAGCTCCTGCTTTTGCTTACATATTAGCTTCTGCCCTTTTATACAGAAAATAAATTCTCTAATGGTGAAAAAGATAAGGCTATGAAAAATAAAATAAGACACTACTAAAAGAAGAAAAAATGTAAACACATAGAATATACTCTAGATAGTCCAGAATTGATTTTTTCCCAGGCAAGAATTTGCTAGGAAACAAAAGTGACATCACCAGAAAGGAGGAACTATTCATTAGCTTGTGTGTGAATAACTGGGTAGGAATTTTAAAAAAATAAAATTATTAGACCCATCTTTAACAAAATAAATCCCAGATACATTAAAAAGTTAAATATTGGGCTTCCCTGGTGGTCCAGTGGGTAAGGACACGGCCTTGCAGTGCAAGGATTGTGGGTTCAATCCCTGGCCTGGGAAGATCCTACATGCCACAGAGCGGCTGGACTGATGTGTCCAGTTACTGAGCCAGAGCTCTGGAGCGCATGTGCCCAGAGTTGGTGCTCTGCGACAACAGAGGCCACTGCGATGGGAGGCCCACACAGGCCAAAGAACAAAGACGGATGAAAATAGATAAATGAAAGACCAATAGAAGTGGCCCGCCTGCCCCCTCCCTCCTCAACCAAAAAAAAGTTAAATATTTTTAGAACATCCTTTTCCAAATGCCCACTCAAACAAGGTATAAGATCTGTGAATTTAAAACCAGAGATGACTTCCTAAGCTTAAAATCCATTTAAGAAATCACAAAAGATCAACTGCTCAGATTATATAAAATTTAAAACTTCTATTTGTATAAAAAAGAGGGAGTAGCACAACCAATTTCTTTTCAAGAACAACAACAGATTGAAAAATGCATTATTTCCTACTATAGAAAAAGCAAACATTTCACATCTATTATTGGCTGATGAACTTTTTTCTATCCATGGCCTTTGTTCAAGGCAACAGGATTAATCTTCCTAAAACCCTGTTTCCTTATGACATTTCCTTGTTGCAGGAACATAGCAATTCTCTGTTGTTTACCATTGTCGATCATTTCAATACAGCCTTCATATACTCATCGTATCCACAGGCCATCTGTACGCAATATTTAATAACTTTCTTTAAATCAACTCTGTTTTACTTAAATAAATTTACCTTTGTTCTAACCAATAATTTCTATGTAATCAGAAGTTTTATGTAAATGAGATTTAAATATATAATGCAAATTTGTTCTACTAAAAGAAGAAAAAATGTAAACACATAGAATATACTCTAGATAGTCCAGAATTGATTTTTTCCCAGGCAAGAATTTGCTAGGAAACAAAAGTGACATCACCAGAAAGGAGGAACTATTCATTAGCTTGTGTGTGAATAACTGGGTAGGAATTTTAAAAAAATAAAATTATTAGACCCATCTTTAACAAAATAAATCCCAGATACATTAAAAAGTTAAATATTGGGCTTCCCTGGTGGTCCAGTGGGTAAGGACACGGCCTTGCAGTGCAAGGATTGTGGGTTCAATCCCTGGCCTGGGAAGATCCTACATGCCACAGAGCGGCTGGACTGATGTGTCCAGTTACTGAGCCAGAGCTCTGGAGCGCATGTGCCCAGAGTTGGTGCTCTGCGACAACAGAGGCCACTGCGATGGGAGGCCCACACAGGCCAAAGAACAAAGACGGATGAAAATAGATAAATGAAAGACCAATAGAAGTGGCCCGCCTGCCCCCTCCCTCCTCAACCAAAAAAAAGTTAAATATTTTTAGAACATCCTTTTCCAAATGCCCACTCAAACAAGGTATAAGATCTGTGAATTTAAAACCAGAGATGACTTCCTAAGCTTAAAATCCATTTAAGAAATCACAAAAGATCAACTGCTCAGATTATATAAAATTTAAAACTTCTATTTGTATAAAAAAGAGGGAGTAGCACAACCAATTTCTTTTCAAGAACAACAACAGATTGAAAAATGCATTATTTCCTACTATAGAAAAAGCAAACATTTCACATCTATTATTGGCTGATGAACTTTTTTCTATCCATGGCCTTTGTTCAAGGCAACAGGATTAATCTTCCTAAAACCCTGTTTCCTTATGACATTTCCTTGTTGCAGGAACATAGCAATTCTCTGTTGTTTACCATTGTCGATCATTTCAATACAGCCTTCATATACTCATCGTATCCACAGGCCATCTGTACGCAATATTTAATAACTTTCTTTAAATCAACTCTGTTTTACTTAAATAAATTTACCTTTGTTCTAACCAATAATTTCTATGAAATCAGAAGTTTTATGTAAATGAGATTTAAATATATAATGCAAATTTTAAAACAGAAATCTGTCTACCATTGAAGACTACCTATGCTGGCTGTGATGATTAATTTTAATATGTTAGCGTATGTGTCCCATTTTCTGGGCAAATATCGGTTTAAAGTTACAGTGGCTTTTAAAGATGTGATTACCATTTAAATCAGGATACTTTGAGTAAAGCTGATGACTTTCCATAATGTATATGGGCCACATCCAATCAGCTGAAAAACTTGAGAGAAGAGTGAGCTCCTCCTCCAAAGGAATTTGGCCTCCAGACTGCCTTCAGATTCAAGACCTCACCGCTGGCCTGCACTACAGTTTTCAAACTTGCCAGCCTCCACAATCACATGAGCTAATTTTTAAAAATAAATCCTCGTCCCGTCTCTCTGTGTGCATCTGTGCGTGTGTGTGTGTGTGTGTGTGTGTGTGTGTGTGTGTGTGTGTACACTCTAACCTATTGATCTTGTTTCTTTGGAGAACTTTGACCATCCTTTGGGAACAGTGCCTTTACAAATCACATTCAAGAATCTTGACCTGGATGACAATGTCCACCTAAACCTGACTCCTCCTTCCTGTTCCAATTTCCCTTCACGTAACTTTCCAATGCACACACTTCTCTTTTTGGTCACTCACACTCTTGTGCTGCTCTGCACTCTGCTGAGAAAGTCTTGGTTTGCTAGAGTTCCCCAGTTACTACCTTGAAGGTCAATTATCACATGAGGAACTAAGAAAGAAATAAGATTCTCACATTTAGACATATATAAAACCAGCTTTGGAAAGTAATAACGTTCTATCTCATACTCCAATTTTGACTAATTGGGGTGGCTTTTGGAACATATTAAGAAGGATTTTGAGGCTTTCTCAAAGAACATAGTGATCTCTTAGTGATGTCTGACAGCAGCAAAAGGGTGAGAAGGGGTCAGCGTGTTAATAAACTTAGTACTTATTTGCTTTCTGGTTTGATTATTAAGGAAACTAGACAAAACTATTTGAGTCCCTTCCAATGTTTCTTTAAATCAACTCTGTTTTACTTAAATAAATTTACCTTTGTTCTAACCAATAATTTCTATGAAATCAGAAGTTTTATGTAAATGAGATTTAAATATATAATGCAAATTTTAAAACAGAAATCTGTCTACCATTGAAGACTACCTATGCTGGCTGTGATGATTAATTTTAATATGTTAGCGTATGTGTCCCATTTTCTGGGCAAATATCGGTTTAAAGTTACAGTGGCTTTTAAAGATGTGATTACCATTTAAATCAGGATACTTTGAGTAAAGCTGATGACTTTCCATAATGTATATGGGCCACATCCAATCAGCTGAAAAACTTGAGAGAAGAGTGAGCTCCTCCTCCAAAGGAATTTGGCCTCCAGACTGCCTTCAGATTCAAGACCTCACCGCTGGCCTGCACTACAGTTTTCAAACTTGCCAGCCTCCACAATCACATGAGCTAATTTTTAAAAATAAATCCTCGTCCCGTCTCTCTGTGTGCATCTGTGCGTGTGTGTGTGTGTGTGTGTGTGTGTGTGTGTGTGTGTGTACACTCTAACCTATTGATCTTGTTTCTTTGGAGAACTTTGACCATCCTTTGGGAACAGTGCCTTTACAAATCACATTCAAGAATCTTGACCTGGATGACAATGTCCACCTAAACCTGACTCCTCCTTCCTGTTCCAATTTCCCTTCACGTAACTTTCCAATGCACACACTTCTCTTTTTGGTCACTCACACTCTTGTGCTGCTCTGCACTCTGCTGAGAAAGTCTTGGTTTGCTAGAGTTCCCCAGTTACTACCTTGAAGGTCAATTATCACATGAGGAACTAAGAAAGAAATAAGATTCTCACATTTAGACATATATAAAACCAGCTTTGGAAAGTAATAACGTTCTATCTCATACTCCAATTTTGACTAATTGGGGTGGCTTTTGGAACATATTAAGAAGGATTTTGAGGCTTTCTCAAAGAACATAGTGATCTCTTAGTGATGTCTGACAGCAGCAAAAGGGTGAGAAGGGGTCAGCGTGTTAATAAACTTAGTACTTATTTGCTTTCTGGTTTGATTATTAAGGAAACTAGACAAAACTATTTCCCTGAGTCCCTTCCAATGTCTACTCAAACAAGATCAGATCTATGAACTTTTTAAAGAAACTAATTTACAGTCTAGTCATTTTCCCAATTTACATATATAGGGAAGTCAACCCAGAGCATTCAAACAAAGGTAGAAAAAGAACAGAAAGCAAGCAACATTTACTTCTCCCAAACCTGCTTTTTCATGTAATACCAAATATTGAAACATAATCTACCTGCTGGGATGAGTGAGTGGGGAACACAAATATCCTCAGCAGGCCTACTTAGTTATTCTGTGGCCAAGATGCCTAGCACCTGATAGTAGGACATTAGAACATCCTTACTTATCCCCTGGAGGAGGAAATGGCAACCCACTCCAGTATTCTTGCCTGGATAATCCAACAGATTTTACAGGGCTACAGTTCATGGGGTCACAAAGAGTCGGACATGACTAAAGAGAGTTAGCAGCAGCACCACTAATACTTGGGGAAATCACTGGGTATGAAGATTACCTTGGGGCAGAAAAGTTGCATTGATCCTTCCCTCACATCCCTGTTGTCCCATCTGTGTATTGCTAGAATGAGAAACCCAGCAACTCTTTGCAGGGCACCAAGATCAGAGTTGGCCTGACTGATGCAAATTTTCCTGAAATAAACCCCAAATTGTCCTGATAGGAAAAAAAATGTGGTTTCCCCTAATCTTTAAGACTGGGAGTTGCAGGGGAACATGAGTATTCATACAGACTAATTAGGTTAATTTCATTTCTCCTGAATTTGAGCACTTCTTTTCAAAGCAAATGTGATAGACACTGAAGAGACAAAGAGAAGTAATATTTGGCCTGGGCTTTGAAGGAGCTTGTAGCTTAATTGATAGTCAGACATATACAGAAACATATCTTAGAACAGAATCAGCAAGCATTTTTAAATGTAAGAGCAGATAGTGTATGTTTTCTGCTCTGTGGGCCATATATGCACTGTTGCGACTATCCAGAGCTGCCATTGCAGCACAAAAGCAGCATAGACAATCCTTAAACAGAGGGTGTCAGCGTGTTAATAAACTTAGTACTTATTTGCTTTCTGGTTTGATTATTAAGGAAACTAGACAAAACTATTTCCCTGAGTCCCTTCCAATGTCTACTCAAACAAGATCAGATCTATGAACTTTTTAAAGAAACTAATTTACAGTCTAGTCATTTTCCCAATTTACATATATAGGGAAGTCAACCCAGAGCATTCAAACAAAGGTAGAAAAAGAACAGAAAGCAAGCAACATTTACTTCTCCCAAACCTGCTTTTTCATGTAATACCAAATATTGAAACATAATCTACCTGCTGGGATGAGTGAGTGGGGAACACAAATATCCTCAGCAGGCCTACTTAGTTATTCTGTGGCCAAGATGCCTAGCACCTGATAGTAGGACATTAGAACATCCTTACTTATCCCCTGGAGGAGGAAATGGCAACCCACTCCAGTATTCTTGCCTGGATAATCCAACAGATTTTACAGGGCTACAGTTCATGGGGTCACAAAGAGTCGGACATGACTAAAGAGAGTTAGCAGCAGCACCACTAATACTTGGGGAAATCACTGGGTATGAAGATTACCTTGGGGCAGAAAAGTTGCATTGATCCTTCCCTCACATCCCTGTTGTCCCATCTGTGTATTGCTAGAATGAGAAACCCAGCAACTCTTTGCAGGGCACCAAGATCAGAGTTGGCCTGACTGATGCAAATTTTCCTGAAATAAACCCCAAATTGTCCTGATAGGAAAAAAAATGTGGTTTCCCCTAATCTTTAAGACTGGGAGTTGCAGGGGAACATGAGTATTCATACAGACTAATTAGGTTAATTTCATTTCTCCTGAATTTGAGCACTTCTTTTCAAAGCAAATGTGATAGACACTGAAGAGACAAAGAGAAGTAATATTTGGCCTGGGCTTTGAAGGAGCTTGTAGCTTAATTGATAGTCAGACATATACAGAAACATATCTTAGAACAGAATCAGCAAGCATTTTTAAATGTAAGAGCAGATAGTGTATGTTTTCTGCTCTGTGGGCCATATATGCACTGTTGCGACTATCCAGAGCTGCCATTGCAGCACAAAAGCAGCATAGACAATCCTTAAACAGAGGGTGTGACTATATTCCAATAAATTTATGTTTACAAAAAAAAAAAAGAAAAGCTATTGTTCAGGTCTGGCCTATAGTTTGCTGCTCCCCGACTTAGACTCTTTTAGACAAATTAGGACCTGAGTTGAACATCTGTCTGAGGAAGAGTTTAAAAAAAAAAAAGTTATTTGGTCTTTGTTTAGTGTGGTCACTTGTACAATCAGAACCTTATTCTTTGGTAGTGATTTTTTTAAATTAAAACTCCCAGTAGGGTTTCCCTGGTAGTCCAGTGGGTAAGGACACCACCTTGCAGTGCAAGGGGCACCAGTTCGATCCCTGGCCTGGGAAGATCCCACGTGCCTCAGAGTCGCTGGATTGATGTGTCCAATTACTGAGCCAGAACTCTGGAGCGCCCTGCACCCAGAGCTGGTGCTCTGCAGCAAGAGAGGCCACTGCGATGGGAGGCCCACGTGGGCCAAAGAATAAAGATGGATGAAAATAGATAGATGAAAGACCAATAGAAGTGGCCTGTCCACCCTCCTCCCTCCCCAACCTGCCCCCCCAACAAAAGAACCTCCCAATAACGGGGCTTCCCTGGTGGTCCAGTGCGTAAAGAGTCTGCCTTGCAGTGCAGGGGCACCAGTTCAATTCCTGGCCTGGGACGATCCCACGTGTCGTGGAGAGGCTGGACTGGTATGTCCAATTATGAGCTAGCACTCTGGAGCGCATGCTCCCAGAGCTGGTGCTCTGCAATGAGAGAGGCCACTGCAATGGGAGGCCCACAAAGGCCAAGGAATAAAGATGGCTGAAAAAACAAACAAAAACTCCCAGTAAGATCTATGGCATCTCTAATGAAAATGTGACAAAGCAATTGCACTGAATAACAGAATGACTTTATTCATCTAAAAATATCCTTAATATAAGATTTTCCATAGTTCATAATTCATTCAGTGAGGAACAATTCCTAAACATGAAAATGATGTTGCAGAAATCCACCGGGCAGAATGGAGAAAACCCTAGAGGGAAATAAGAAAAGTCTTACAGAATGTGCTCAGTGGAAATGTGGCCCTGTCATGCACAAAGTTCATAATTTTTCAAATCATCATGAAATATTCTGGAAAAACCATTCTCACCCAAAAATCTCAACAAAGGCTCTCTTTCTCATTCATGTCCCCTCTAGCAACTAGAGATCTACTGAGCAGTAGGGCAAATAAAGAAGTCTGGAAATTCTGACAGAGGATCAGAAAGCACTATTTTACTATTAGGGACACTGATGTTCTAATGAAATTCTGGTCTTAAAAAGAAAGCTTGTTTTGGAAAAGTAGATTTGAGAAGACCACTGAAACACAAAGGCTTTGGCAGATAGTGCCACTGGCTCACTGGTATGACAGAGCAACTTATCTCCCAAAGTTCATTGCACTGTCCCTCATGATACTATTAAACCTCAGTGTCCTAGAGGTTATGAGGAAAACTGTTCTGTTGTGAAACCAAAGTCCAGATAGACTCAGCTACAGTGAGTAGCACAATCATTTCCAGCATTCATGAAACAACTTAATTTCTAGAGGTGACAATGGAAGCAAAACAGAGGGGCTAGCCATTTAGCAAACTTCACGTCTATATCGCTGATGCCTCTACTTTATCCTCAATACATGTACTTCCTTTATATTTCAATCGCCACTGAAATAACTCAAAGACAGAAGCTGATTAATGTTGATATATGTCTTACACCTAATTAGGTATTTACACTTTTAAAGAGAGCAGTTAAAGACCAAAAAGTCTTTAGGATTCTGTAATAGTAAAACTTCAAGTATCATGAGTGATAAATAACTTTATTGGAAATAAGAAGAACCCTATTAGTTTTCTAAATACTTAAGAAACAGTCTTTGTTGGTTAAGACAGTAGTGTATAACCGGCAGCCAATGGCGGCCCATTCACCATAACAAATTACACAATTTTAACATAAGCTGTACTGTTGTGAAAAGTTATTCAATGGATTTGGTTAAAAAGTTTCTTTCTAAGTGTGTTTACATAATGCCTCATGCTCAAGCATCTGAAACGCAACAAGAAACATACATCCCTTTGCCACCCACTCTATATACGGTATAGAGCTAGATTTTGTGAACTCTAAGAAATACAAAATATGTCTCCTGTCCTGAAGAAATCTGCATGATCAAAATAAATAGTAAAGCAAGGCATCATCTGACTAGTATAAATCCTCACAAAAATGCAATAACACACCAAAATCACTGTTGTTTTTCATTTCCCAATACATTTAAAGACAAAACTTCTTAACAGGCCCATGGGAACCCATATGATCTAGGTGACAGACTTTTCCTGTCCATAGCTCACTTTCTCTCTTTGCTCCAGACCTACTATCCATCTTTGAGCCTCCTTCCAAACCCAGATCCTTTGAATGGGCTTTTTCCTGAGCCTGGAAGACTCTCCATTCTGCTTTCCCCCTAGATAATTCCTCACTGTCAGCACTCAGATTAGTTGTTACCCGCTAATCTCCATTATATGCTTCATTGCCCCACATGCTTATCTCCATATTTTTATTTACTGTAGCAAACATTTTATCCATTACATAATTATTTTATTAATATATTTGTCTCTATCCAAAACTCCATGAAGCAAAGATCACATCTATTTTTTTGTTTATCACTAAATCACTAATGATTAGCATACTGAAACAGATGAGTAAATGAATAATGCAATGCAATACGCATTATAGATGCATCCAAGAAAAATTCAAAGTGTGATAAGAATACAGAGGCAAGAATTAACTCAGATTGTGGAAGTTGAAGAAGACTTCTAAGGAAGTGAAGCTTGAGATCATAAAATTTAGAAGAAAAAAGTTAATAGGAAAACAGTAGAGAAAGGATTCTGTAATAGTAAAACTTCAAGTATCATGAGTGATAAATAACTTTATTGGAAATAAGAAGAACCCTATTAGTTTTCTAAATACTTAAGAAACAGTCTTTGTTGGTTAAGACAGTAGTGTATAACCGGCAGCCAATGGCGGCCCATTCACCATAACAAATTACACAATTTTAACATAAGCTGTACTGTTGTGAAAAGTTATTCAATGGATTTGGTTAAAAAGTTTCTTTCTAAGTGTGTTTACATAATGCCTCATGCTCAAGCATCTGAAACGCAACAAGAAACATACATCCCTTTGCCACCCACTCTATATACGGTATAGAGCTAGATTTTGTGAACTCTAAGAAATACAAAATATGTCTCCTGTCCTGAAGAAATCTGCATGATCAAAATAAATAGTAAAGCAAGGCATCATCTGACTAGTATAAATCCTCACAAAAATGCAATAACACACCAAAATCACTGTTGTTTTTCATTTCCCAATACATTTAAAGACAAAACTTCTTAACAGGCCCATGGGAACCCATATGATCTAGGTGACAGACTTTTCCTGTCCATAGCTCACTTTCTCTCTTTGCTCCAGACCTACTATCCATCTTTGAGCCTCCTTCCAAACCCAGATCCTTTGAATGGGCTTTTTCCTGAGCCTGGAAGACTCTCCATTCTGCTTTCCCCCTAGATAATTCCTCACTGTCAGCACTCAGATTAGTTGTTACCCGCTAATCTCCATTATATGCTTCATTGCCCCACATGCTTATCTCCATATTTTTATTTACTGTAGCAAACATTTTATCCATTACATAATTATTTTATTAATATATTTGTCTCTATCCAAAACTCCATGAAGCAAAGATCACATCTATTTTTTTGTTTATCACTAAATCACTAATGATTAGCATACTGAAACAGATGAGTAAATGAATAATGCAATGCAATACGCATTATAGATGCATCCAAGAAAAATTCAAAGTGTGATAAGAATACAGAGGCAAGAATTAACTCAGATTGTGGAAGTTGAAGAAGACTTCTAAGGAAGTGAAGCTTGAGATCTTGAAGAAGAAATAAAAGTGTAATAGGAAAAACAGTAAGAGAAGGCATTCTATGGAGAAAATGGAGAGGGAAAGAAGTCAAAAGGTTTGAAGAGCTTGGGACAGACATGGAAAAGCATATAGCCTTGTACCATTGTGACAGAGAATGTACAGAAAGGGAATGACTTGAAATGGAATGGAAATTGTAGACCTACTTGAAGCAATGAGGACATGATAAATCTGAGGCAGGAACAGCCCACTCACGTGGGACTAAATGGCAGTCAGTGAGAGGTATGGAACAAAGTTTTGAGAAAGTACTCAGAAAGAGAGAAATGCCACCATGGGAATGAGAGGGGATATTTGGGAATCAGGGACTTCCTGTCTCTGATCACTTTCTCAAAATCACATTTCATAGGACAATGTTTCCCACGCTTCCCTAATACCAACAATAACATGGCTGTTAATATCCATATTCCAGGGACATACCCCAACACTTCTGAATGGGCATCCCCAAAGAAGAAACTAGGAATTTTGAATGTTTAACCAAGACTCTAGGTAACTTTTATTATCAGGAAAACTTGAGAAACATGTTCAAAAGGAACTCCTATTCCCCTTTTGGTAAGGCTCACCATCCTTTTCTGCAGCACTGTCCATTGGTCTGTCAAGAATGTGACTTTCCAAGAAAATACCAACTTCAGTTAGCAATTAAGATAATGACTCTTGTCTCCAATAAAGCAATAAAATATGACAGTGTGAGCACAGGGAATATACAAGTGTAGTCAGCTTATCATGGAGAGAATTGCACACACTACTGGAGGAAAATTTCAACTGGTTATACTCCAAAGATAAACCAGACTCTGTGCAGAAGTAAGAAAGCCCATAACTTCTTCCATAGTGCAGTGGCTGATTTCATGGGTCTTCAAATCCCTTTGTTTCTCCCCAGTAGACTATCAATTAAATCATCCACTGAGTTCCCATGAGCTGTGCGACTGACGACAGAACAACTGAAATGGTTTCAACACTCAGTTGCTGAGTTTGTCACTGACAGAGAATGGAGAAAGGATATACATTATATAACACAGCCCAGTCTGAGTTCATCACACCCTCATCCGTACTGAGGAAAATAAAAATATTCTTTCTCTGCCATGGAGGTATCAGAGTTGAGAATCTGAGTTGGCCATACTATAATCATTTGAATTAGAAACCCTTCATTGAGCCCACACACTTCCTGTGACCAGCTGGGTCATCACTTGACTATCCACAATTGCAGATGCATGTGAAAACTTCAGTGTTGTGAATCTGAACCATCTCTAATGGAAAGTATTGTCCTTCGTGGGAATCCAGCTGGGTAACTGTCTCTAACCTAGGAACTCACTAAAAAGCAATACAGGGAATCTCAGGCTGTTTCTGTCATTTCCTTCATGGCTTTAGCTAAATAATTTCATATCTCTATGCCTCAGTTTCCTCACCTGCAGTTCAACACAAGTGCTGACATTTTAATCTGTATAATATAATATTATAAAAGTAAAAAGATGTTTTTACCATTTTACAGGCAGTGTATCAAAGCTGGAGCTTCCCTCGTGGCTCAGTGGTAAAGAATCTGTCTGCCAATGCAAGAAATGCAGATTTGATCCCTGGCCCAGGAAGATCCCCTGGAGAAGGAAATGGCAACCCACTCTAGAATTCTTCCCTGGAGAATCCCATGGACAGAGGAGTCTGGTGGGTTACAGTCCATGGGGAGTTGGACATAACTTAGTAAGTAAACAATAACAAGTTATAAAATACAATTTTTAATATTTTTATGGAGGAGGGGCACCCAGGAGAGGTCAAAATGCTTAAGGTACACAAAAGTCATAATGTAGCCCTATGTACCAATACTCATGCTCATGTGGTCTGGCTGAAATTTCCTCCTTCTTCCCTCATCTGTCTTAACCCTTCAGGCATCAATATATGAATCATTGCCTTGGGGAAATTTTCCTTGAGGAAATGATTTCCTCCATCTCACTTCTACTTCATCTCTCCCATCCCCTTCCACATACATACAGACACGTAGCTTGGTTTATGTGTTCTTACATACATAGGTCCATCACTCCATCTCCACAGTTTTGGACTTAATTCTTTGAGTCACTCAGAGAAAGGATATACATTATATAACACAGCCCAGTCTGAGTTCATCACACCCTCATCCGTACTGAGGAAAATAAAATATTCTTTCTCTGCCATGGAGGTATCAGAGTTGAGAATCTGAGTTGGCCATACTATAATCATTTGAATTAGAAACCCTTCATTGAGCCCACACACTTCCTGTGACCAGCTGGGTCATCACTTGACTATCCACAATTGCAGATGCATGTGAAAACTTCAGTGTTGTGAATCTGAACCATCTCTAATGGAAAGTATTGTCCTTCGTGGGAATCCAGCTGGGTAACTGTCTCTAACCTAGGAACTCACTAAAAAGCAATACAGGGAATCTCAGGCTGTTTCTGTCATTTCCTTCATGGCTTTAGCTAAATAATTTCATATCTCTATGCCTCAGTTTCCTCACCTGCAGTTCAACACAAGTGCTGACATTTTAATCTGTATAATATAATATTATAAAAGTAAAAAGATGTTTTTACCATTTTACTGACAGTGTATCAAAGCTGGAGCTTCCCTCGTGGCTCAGTGGTAAAGAATCTGTCTGCCAATGCAAGAAATGCAGATTTGATCCCTGGCCCAGGAAGATCCCCTGGAGAAGGAAATGGCAACCCACTCTAGAATTCTTCCCTGGAGAATCCCATGGACAGAGGAGTCTGGTGGGTTACAGTCCATGGGGAGTTGGACATAACTTAGTAAGTAAACAATAACAAGTTATAAAATACAATTTTTAATATTTTTATGGAGGAGGGGCACCCAGGAGAGGTCAAAATGCTTAAGGTACACAAAAGTCATAATGTAGCCCTATGTACCAATACTCATGCTCATGTGGTCTGGCTGAAATTTCCTCCTTCTTCCCTCATCTGTCTTAACCCTTCAGGCATCAATATATGAATCATTGCCTTGGGGAAATTTTCCTTGAGGAAATGATTTCCTCCATCTCACTTCTACTTCATCTCTCCCATCCCCTTCCACATACATACAGACACGTAGCTTGGTTTATGTGTTCTTACATACATAGGTCCATCACTCCATCTCCACAGTGACTTAATTCTTTGGAGTCACTCAGAGACTAACATCAGGTATCACTATGATGCAGATACTATTGAGCTCCACCCAGTCCTTGGATATTATGAGTGCATGGTTCACACACCAAGTCTCCCAGAGAAACTGTCCTTGCCCAACAGGAGGTGCTCGAGCTCACATTAGCCTCTACCTCTCCCCACTTCCAAGGGTGGTCCATATCCAATCAGCCAGTGACTACAATGGTGTACAGCCAATCCGCCTTGTCAATGGGAAGAATAACTTTGTACAGTACCATTCACTCTCTAGAGTGGCCCATGAAACCGCATCCCAGCCTAGCTTCTTCCCTGGCCCTATTCTATTCCCCACCACCTTTACAGAGTTCTCTATAAAGGACTAAATGGCTTGCTAAGAATACCACATCAATCTCTGCTTCTAGAGAGTGTGACCTAAGACACTTTGAATTGCCATGACTAGCATTAACAAACTGGCAAAAATTGTCTAATAGATGAACAAATGTGTGGATGAATGGAAGAGTTAATGTTAGCAATACACAGAAACAAGCATCAAAGACCTACCCAGGCATTTACAAGGGCTGAACAGATGATAAAAGAACTTCAGTCCTTACTAAACTAACAGCTTGAGCACAAGGAGAAAAGATAGAGATGTAGGTTCCAGAAAAAATGACATAAGTCGGGCTTCCCCTGGTGGTCCAGTGGGTAAGGACACCGCCTTGCAGTGCAAGGGGCGCTGGTTCGATCCCTGGCCTGGGAAGATCCCATGTGCCGTGGAGCGGCTGGACTGATGTGTCCAATCACCGAGCCAGAGCTCTGGAGTGCATGCGCCCAGAGCCGGCGCTCTGCGACAACAGAGGCCACTGTGATGGGAGGCCCACAGGAGCCAAAGAACAAAGACGGATGAAAATAGAGAAATGAAAGACAAATAGAACTGGCTGGCCCGCTCCTCTCCCTCCCCAACCCGACCCCCACCCAAAATAAATGAATAAATAAATCTTTAAAAAAAGAAAAAGAATTTTGTTAAAAAATTCTCCCACCCCAACAAGTAGCTTGGTTTATGTGTTCTTACATACATAGGTCCATCACTCCATCTCCACAGTGACTTAATTCTTTGGAGTCACTCAGAGACTAACATCAGGTATCACTATGATGCAGATACTATTGAGCTCCACCCAGTCCTTGGATATTATGAGTGCATGGTTCACACACCAAGTCTCCCAGAGAAACTGTCCTTGCCCAACAGGAGGTGCTCGAGCTCACATTAGCCTCTACCTCTCCCCACTTCCAAGGGTGGTCCATATCCAATCAGCCAGTGACTACAATGGTGTACAGCCAATCCGCCTTGTCAATGGGAAGAATAACTTTGTACAGTACCATTCACTCTCTAGAGTGGCCCATGAAACCGCATCCCAGCCTAGCTTCTTCCCTGGCCCTATTCTATTCCCCACCACCTTTACAGAGTTCTCTATAAAGGACTAAATGGCTTGCTAAGAATACCACATCAATCTCTGCTTCTAGAGAGTGTGACCTAAGACACTTTGAATTGCCATGACTAGCATTAACAAACTGGCAAAAATTGTCTAATAGATGAACAAATGTGTGGATGAATGGAAGAGTTAATGTTAGCAATACACAGAAACAAGCATCAAAGACCTACCCAGGCATTTACAAGGGCTGAACAGATGATAAAAGAACTTCAGTCCTTACTAAACTAACAGCTTGAGCACAAGGAGAAAAGATAGAGATGTAGGTTCCAGAAAAAATGACATAAGTCGGGCTTCCCCTGGTGGTCCAGTGGGTAAGGACACCGCCTTGCAGTGCAAGGGGCGCTGGTTCGATCCCTGGCCTGGGAAGATCCCATGTGCCGTGGAGCGGCTGGACTGATGTGTCCAATCACCGAGCCAGAGCTCTGGAGTGCATGCGCCCAGAGCCGGCGCTCTGCGACAACAGAGGCCACTGTGATGGGAGGCCCACAGGAGCCAAAGAACAAAGACGGATGAAAATAGAGAAATGAAAGACAAATAGAACTGGCTGGCCCGCTCCTCTCCCTCCCCAACCCGACCCCCACCCAAAATAAATGAATAAATAAATCTTTAAAAAAAGAAAAAGAATTTTGTTAAAAAAAAAAAAAATGACATAAGTCTCTTCCCCAGACTGGGAAAGAGTCTAACAATTAGACTTGAAGAACAATGCCTGCTGTGTATCCAGCACTCTCACATATACCAACAGACTAAGATGAAAGCAAGTTATCAAAACTGATGGGGGGCTTCCCTGACAGCTCAGTGGTGAAGAGTTTGCCTGCCAATGCAGGAGACACGAACTTGATCCCTGATCCAGGAAGATCCCACATGCTGCAGAGCAACTAGGCCCGTGAGCCACAACTTTTGAGCCTGTGCTCTAAAGTCTTGGAGCTGCAACTATGGAGCCCATGTGCTGCAACTACTGAAGCCCATGAGCCCTAGAGCCCAAGTTCCACCACAAGAGAAATCACTGCAACAAGAAGATCTCACATGCTGCAGAGCAACTAAGCCCGTGAGCCATGACTATTGAGCCTGTGCTCTACAGCCTCGGAGCCGCAACTATGGAGCCCATGTGCTGCAACTACTGAAGCCCATGAGCCCTAGAGCCTGAGTTCCACAACAAGAGAAATCACCACAACAAGAAGATCTCACATGCTGCAGAGCAACTAAACCCGTGAGCCACAACTATTGAGCCTGTGCTCTAGAGCCTTGGAGCCACAACTATTGAACTCATGTGCTGGAACTACCAAAGCCCATGTGCCCTAGAGCCCGAGTTCCACAATAAAAAAAGTCACTGCAACAATAAGCCTGTTCACCTCAATTAGAGAGAAGCCCCCACTCCCTGCAACTAGAGAAGAGTCTGTGGTAGCTGTGAAAACTCAGAATAGCCAAAAATAAATAAATAAACAAATAAATAAAATTTAAAAACAAGAAGAAGCCTGCTTAAAAAAAAAAAAAAAAAGATGGAGATTTCCTGCGACTTCCCTGATAGTCCAGTGGCTAACATGCCATGATCCCAATGCAGGGGGCCCAGGATCGATGCCCAGTTGGGAACTAAGATCCCACATGCTGAAACTAAAGATCCTGCATGCAGCAACTAAGATCTGATACACTCAAATAAATGCTTTAAAAATATATGTTAAAAATAAAACTGGGGCTTCCCTGGTGGTCCAGCGGGTAAACAGTCTGCCTTGCAGTGCAATGGGCACTGGTTCAGTCCCTGGCCTGGGGAGATCCCACATGCCATGGAGCGGCTGGACCGGGTGTCCAGTTGAGCCAGTGCTCTGGAGCGCGTGCGCCCAAAGCCAGTGGTCTGTGGTGAGAAAGGCCACTGCAATGGGAGGCCCACACATGCCAAAGAATAAAAAAAGATCCATGAAAATAAATATAAATAAAAGAGACATGATGGGGGAAGAAAGAAAAAAAAAAGAAAAGATAAAAATAAAACTTACGGGGATTTCCCTATATTCTCCCAGACTTGGCTCCAGACCCAAGGACAAGATGAGTTTGCAAGTATGGATTATGAGGTTAGTTCCAGTGAATTTTTGTTAACTACAGTCTGTTAATGAAAGTCTACCATTTTTAAATTTTAATATAATAATAGAGATAATATGTATTTTGTCAGTGATGAGATAATCTGTTCTAAAACCAAAGAAACTTCAGGTTATTAATTTTTAAACATATTATTACTAATAAGCACCCATGTAGATACTTTCACAGGTAGAGAAACTGACGGACCTAAAACTGTGGAAGGGCCGCCTCTGAAGACCTGATACCTTGTGATAGTACCCTGGTGATCCTAAAAGTGCTGTCCTCTGGAGTGTCTGTCAAGTTGGAAAAATAAAAGAAGATTTCATGGAGCAGAATTTCTATCAAAGATATGATTCTTTGTAATTTAAGCAGATCCTCTCAACCTTTGCAGCAGTTTGGGAGCTGAGCAGATGGCAAAGGAAGGCTTGACTAAATGGTGAAGTTTCAGCTGCAAAAGGCAATTCCTAGAATGACAATTTAGAAACTCATTTCCCCCAACACTTATCATATTGGCAGAGGGTTCGTGAATCTTTTTAGGAAAACAAGACAGAAGCAGTGCATCAGAGTAAGGCATCCTATGTTTGGTTAGGTTATATGGAAACAAACACTACTGAATCCAATTCTTCCTTTGTGCTTGCTATTCCCAAGGCAGAGGGCCAGACTTGTTTGTAAATTAAATAATACCAAAAAGCTAAAGTTTAGAGTCTGCAATATAACAGACCTCCAGCACACAAAGCAACTAATAAATGCATTCTAAGTTGCTCCAATCCTGGCTGGCATTACAGACCCCTGTAGTTTCCAGCTATATCTTATAAAGAAACAGTGAGGTTTTAGGAAGAGCATAATCTGGACTCAAATCCTGCCTCTGATACTAAATAACTATATGATCTTGAACAAATTACTTTTCTGTTCTGAGCCTGTTTCCACAAATGTAACATGGAAGTGGAGGTTGGGAGGATAATTGCAATCACACAGGATTACTGTAAGAATTCAGTGTGATAATGTTTGAAGTAACTACGGGATTTCCCTATATTCTCCCAGACTTGGCTCCAGACCCAAGGACAAGATGAGTTTGCAAGTATGGATTATGAGGTTAGTTCCAGTGAATTTTTGTTAACTACAGTCTGTTAATGAAAGTCTACCATTTTTAAATTTTAATATAATAATAGAGATAATATGTATTTTGTCAGTGATGAGATAATCTGTTCTAAAACCAAAGAAACTTCAGGTTATTAATTTTTAAACATATTATTACTAATAAGCACCCATGTAGATACTTTCACAGGTAGAGAAACTGACGGACCTAAAACTGTGGAAGGGCCGCCTCTGAAGACCTGATACCTTGTGATAGTACCCTGGTGATCCTAAAAGTGCTGTCCTCTGGAGTGTCTGTCAAGTTGGAAAAATAAAAGAAGATTTCATGGAGCAGAATTTCTATCAAAGATATGATTCTTTGTAATTTAAGCAGATCCTCTCAACCTTTGCAGCAGTTTGGGAGCTGAGCAGATGGCAAAGGAAGGCTTGACTAAATGGTGAAGTTTCAGCTGCAAAAGGCAATTCCTAGAATGACAATTTAGAAACTCATTTCCCCCAACACTTATCATATTGGCAGAGGGTTCGTGAATCTTTTTAGGAAAACAAGACAGAAGCAGTGCATCAGAGTAAGGCATCCTATGTTTGGTTAGGTTATATGGAAACAAACACTACTGAATCCAATTCTTCCTTTGTGCTTGCTATTCCCAAGGCAGAGGGCCAGACTTGTTTGTAAATTAAATAATACCAAAAAGCTAAAGTTTAGAGTCTGCAATATAACAGACCTCCAGCACACAAAGCAACTAATAAATGCATTCTAAGTTGCTCCAATCCTGGCTGGCATTACAGACCCCTGTAGTTTCCAGCTATATCTTATAAAGAAACAGTGAGGTTTTAGGAAGAGCATAATCTGGACTCAAATCCTGCCTCTGATACTAAATAACTATATGATCTTGAACAAATTACTTTTCTGTTCTGAGCCTGTTTCCACAAATGTAACATGGAAGTGGAGGTTGGGAGGGGATAATTGCAATCACACAGGATTACTGTAAGAATTCAGTGTGATAATGTTTATGAAAGTAACTGTAGACTTCAAACTCACATCAGTTTTTCTTCATTTCTATTCTGCCTAGCTTGGCAGAAGTTTATGTCAAAATAGCTGGGGTTCTTTAAAACCATTTGAGCTCCAGCTCATCTACAACTTTTTCCTTTATCTTCAAGCAACTGTAATATTAAAGTTTTCCTTGAAATTCCATAGCCCTTATTCTGTGTGAATGAGGCAATGAGGTTCAGCTTTTGTGATTTTAGTTTTGATCCTTTGCAATGTGCATGTAACAGAAACTATAAATGTATTGCATATTCAGAAGCTATAAATGTATACTGTCTTTTAATGAGGACTGTTTGTTTTAATTCACTTTAAATGACTCAAACACAAGTGGTTATCAATTGAGACTATTTCTGTGGCAAATAATAGAAAAGCTATTCAACTGGTTTTTAAAATTCAGGGAATTGGGCTTCCCTGTTAGTCCAGGGGTTTCAAATCACCTCCAATACAGGGGACACAGGTTCAATCCCCGGTCCAGGAAGATCACACATACCATGAAGTACCTAAGTCTGCAGGCCACAACCAATCCATGTACCCTAGAGCTTGTGCTCTGTAACAAGAGAAGCCACGGCAATGAGCAGCCTATGTAAAACAATGAAGGGTAGTCCCCACTTACTGCAACTAGAGAAAGCCCAAGTGTAGCAACAAAGACCTAACACAGTCCACCCTCTACCAAAAAACTCTAGCGAATGTACTAACTCCTGTAACTAAAGTCCACAGGAATACCAAAAGCTAAAGTTTAGAGTCTGCAATATAACAGACCTCCAGCACACAAAGCAACTAATAAATGCATTCTAAGTTGCTCCAATCCTGGCTGGCATTACAGACCCCTGTAGTTTCCAGCTATATCTTATAAAGAAACAGTGAGGTTTTAGGAAGAGCATAATCTGGACTCAAATCCTGCCTCTGATACTAAATAACTATATGATCTTGAACAAATTACTTTTCTGTTCTGAGCCTGTTTCCACAAATGTAACATGGAAGTGGAGGTTGGGAGGGGATAATTGCAATCACACAGGATTACTGTAAGAATTCAGTGTGATAATGTTTATGAAAGTAACTGTAGACTTCAAACTCACATCAGTTTTTCTTCATTTCTATTCTGCCTAGCTTGGCAGAAGTTTATGTCAAAATAGCTGGGGTTCTTTAAAACCATTTGAGCTCCAGCTCATCTACAACTTTTTCCTTTATCTTCAAGCAACTGTAATATTAAAGTTTTCCTTGAAATTCCATAGCCCTTATTCTGTGTGAATGAGGCAATGAGGTTCAGCTTTTGTGATTTTAGTTTTGATCCTTTGCAATGTGCATGTAACAGAAACTATAAATGTATTGCATATTCAGAAGCTATAAATGTATACTGTCTTTTAATGAGGACTGTTTGTTTTAATTCACTTTAAATGACTCAAACACAAGTGGTTATCAATTGAGACTATTTCTGTGGCAAATAATAGAAAAGCTATTCAACTGGTTTTTAAAATTCAGGGAATTGGGCTTCCCTGTTAGTCCAGGGGTTTCAAATCACCTCCAATACAGGGGACACAGGTTCAATCCCCGGTCCAGGAAGATCACACATACCATGAAGTACCTAAGTCTGCAGGCCACAACCAATCCATGTACCCTAGAGCTTGTGCTCTGTAACAAGAGAAGCCACGGCAATGAGCAGCCTATGTAAAACAATGAAGGGTAGTCCCCACTTACTGCAACTAGAGAAAGCCCAAGTGTAGCAACAAAGACCTAACACAGTCCACCCTCTACCAAAAAACTCTAGCGAATGTACTAACTCCTGTAACTAAAGTCCACAGGACTTGCCATGGGGTGCTCCCAGGCATGGTTTAGTCTAGGCTCTGGTTTAATTTTTCTGCAGATCTCTCAGTTCTATCTCAGTTAAATATTGGCTTTGTTCTTGGGCTGGCCTCATGAAATGACTGCCGGCAGCACTCATGGTAGTTCCATAGTCATATCCAAGGGCAGAACAAAGGCCACAGCCCATTTTTGGAAACATCGTCAAACAAAGGTACCAGGTTTCACTGTTACTGGACTACTTCGATAGAAGTAGTGGGAAATGCTATGGCTTAAACCTGTATCAATCACTGCAACAAGGAAATAGGATTATTCTGAGAGGCTCAGATCAAGCAGTGGGTTTCTCTGGCACTGAAGATAAGACTTATCCCTCCCCAAAATCATGGTTGTCACTCAAGGAAGCTGAAATGGATGCTAGAGAAATAAATTCAATGTCTGCTATAATTAAAAAAATCAATTTTAGTAATTTAGTATAATGCTCCTAAACGTCTATTTTATTTTTCTTGAAATTATATCTTTGTCATTACACTGAACTCTTTTCAAATAAAATATCACAATTTAGCATACAAGGCCAATGTCAGACTGAGATTCAACTAATTCAAAGGAAGACATCAGCAGGAATTTCAGGACATCAAGGTGAAGGGTCCTGTTACTTGTTTTTTCCTCTCTCCACTTTCCCTTATTTTTGTCCCCTCTCTATTTTCTTATTATTTTTTTCTCACTTTCTTGCATCTATATACTCTTTTTATTTTCTTAATATGCTTTTTAATATGTGAAAACATAACAGAATATGAGATCAGACACTTCTCAATGTCTAACCAGGAAATTTTAACTAAAGCCTCAAAGCTTTTGAAGCAGATAATGGCGTCTTTTTAGGGACATGTTCTTTCAGACATTATTAGGAGTGGAGGTGGGGGGACAGACTCATCCATTGCTCACCTCCCCAGAAGCGTTTTTTTTCCGTTTCTTTGAAAAAGAAAACTAGAGATTCATCAGAAAGGAAGTCCATCAAAGGTGAATTTAAATGTAGAGATGAAAAAGGAGTATTTTCACCAAGCCTGAAATCAACTAAGGAAGCTTGCAAGTGAATCACTCAGAGAAGCCAGAACTTGTCAGATAAGGGAGGTTAATAATCTTACTCCTTGGCTGGATATTTAAGAAAATTCAGGGGAATTCACTGACAGTTCTGTGGTTAGGACTTTCACTGCCAGGACCCAGATTAAATCCCTGGTTGGGGAACTAAAATCCCACATGGCACAACCAAAATAATAATAATAATAAAGAAAAATAAATCCATAATAGTAGAGTTTGGTGAGATGAGGAGGCAAGGAAAGAGTGAAAGAACAGATAAGGACCATCTTTTCTACTGCCAAACTCCAAGCTTTGAGTCAGATCTGAGCTGAAGAGAAGGCAGAGAATTGGAGTGGAACTTTTAAAATGTATGCAAGATGGAAAGTAATTGTGTGGATTACGTTTTTAGATTCAACTAGATTCTTTAATACTTGAAAATATAACTCTGAAATAATAGTCAAACATGATTCTGCCTGAGCTACTTTAAAGAAGTGAGAAAGAAAAAGTACTGATGCATGTTGTTAGTTGTGGAATACTTAAAAAATAACATTTATGTTATATTTTAGTGTAAAGAAAAGAGTTCTTTCCTATTGTACTTCCACTAAATTCATTTTATGCAATAAATTTACAATGTGAGAAATATTTTCACATACACATCTTCAATATACCTTCCTGGAATATATCTAAATAATGCATTAGTCACTGCAGACAATGATGGCTGCCATGAAATTAAAAGATGCTTACTCTTTGGGATAAAAGGTATGACAAACATAAACAGCATACTAATAAGCAGAGATATCACTTTGCCAACTAAGGTCCATATAGTCAAAACCACGGTTTTTCCAGTAGTCATTCACGGATGTGAGAGTTTGACCTAAAGAAGGCTGAACACAGAAGAACTGCTGCTTTCAAACTGTGGTGCTGGAGAAGACTCTTGAGAGTCCCTCGGACAACAAGGACAACAAGCCAGTTCATCCTAAAGAAAATCAACCCTGAATACTCCTGGAAGGATGGAATTTAAATGTAGAGATGAAAAAGGAGTATTTTCACCAAGCCTGAAATCAACTAAGGAAGCTTGCAAGTGAATCACTCAGAGAAGCCAGAACTTGTCAGATAAGGGAGGTTAATAATCTTACTCCTTGGCTGGATATTTAAGAAAATTCAGGGGAATTCACTGACAGTTCTGTGGTTAGGACTTTCACTGCCAGGACCCAGATTAAATCCCTGGTTGGGGAACTAAAATCCCACATGGCACAACCAAAATAATAATAATAATAAAGAAAAATAAATCCATAATAGTAGAGTTTGGTGAGATGAGGAGGCAAGGAAAGAGTGAAAGAACAGATAAGGACCATCTTTTCTACTGCCAAACTCCAAGCTTTGAGTCAGATCTGAGCTGAAGAGAAGGCAGAGAATTGGAGTGGAACTTTTAAAATGTATGCAAGATGGAAAGTAATTGTGTGGATTACGTTTTTAGATTCAACTAGATTCTTTAATACTTGAAAATATAACTCTGAAATAATAGTCAAACATGATTCTGCCTGAGCTACTTTAAAGAAGTGAGAAAGAAAAAGTACTGATGCATGTTGTTAGTTGTGGAATACTTAAAAAATAACATTTATGTTATATTTTAGTGTAAAGAAAAGAGTTCTTTCCTATTGTACTTCCACTAAATTCATTTTATGCAATAAATTTACAATGTGAGAAATATTTTCACATACACATCTTCAATATACCTTCCTGGAATATATCTAAATAATGCATTAGTCACTGCAGACAATGATGGCTGCCATGAAATTAAAAGATGCTTACTCTTTGGGATAAAAGGTATGACAAACATAAACAGCATACTAATAAGCAGAGATATCACTTTGCCAACTAAGGTCCATATAGTCAAAACCACGGTTTTTCCAGTAGTCATTCACGGATGTGAGAGTTTGACCTAAAGAAGGCTGAACACAGAAGAACTGCTGCTTTCAAACTGTGGTGCTGGAGAAGACTCTTGAGAGTCCCTCGGACAACAAGGACAACAAGCCAGTTCATCCTAAAGAAAATCAACCCTGAATACTCCCTGGAAGGACTGAAGCTGAAGCTCAATACCTTGGTCACTTGATGTGAAGAGCTGATTCATTGGAAAAGATCCTGATGCTGGGAAAGATTGAAGGCCAAAAGAGAAGGGGACAGCAGAGAATGAGATGGTCAAATGACATCACTGACTCAATGGACATGAGTTTGAGCAAACTCCAGGAGATAGTGAAGGACAGGGAAGCCTGGCAGTTTCAGTCCAAGGGGTTGCAAAGAGTCAAACATGACTTAGCGACTGAACAAGGACAAGTGCGTTAGAGGGGTCCTGTAGGAAATGTGAAATGTTCATACTGAGCAAATGAGGAGTTTACAAAGATGTGTGATGTGTGGGAAAGTGGAGGAGGGAGGCTAAGGTCAGCAAACTGACCAAAAATAGTGAGGCATCAGAAAGAGTCTTGGCATCCCCAGGCCTGCAGACAGCAGAGGAAGGGATGATTACCCAAGCCCAGGGAGGGCTGGAGCTTCTCTCAGATGTGCTGGTGCCTTGGACAGCAGCAGGCTTAGAAGTCCAGCCAGTGCTGGCCACAGAGTGGATTGGAGATCAGGGAAAAGCTCACTTGGGTTGGCAAATATTCAGCACATATATTTCAACTTCTAAATTCTGACAAATATCATAATTGTTACAGAATACTCAGGTTCTTAGAACTTGTGATAAAGCAGAGTTTTCCCACTGAATCTCTTGGCAAAAACAGAATTATATTCCTCAAGGAGAAAAAAATTAACCCTAGGCCAATTAAATCAACCTTAAGAGTATAGAAATCTTACTTAAAACATAATATTGTTCACCTAAAATTCACCTGCACATGTGATTAAAGTCAGTCACAAAACAAATCTGGACATTAAAATGCTGAAAATGAAAACCAAAGCAAACAGTGATCCTATGTAAGATCACAAATAGAGGTCACAAGCCACAGGCCCACTTCACCACGCTAACCTGGCAGCATGCACCATTAAAGTACCCTCTCTCTTAATAGCTTTTCTCAGACAGGCCCTCAATGGTATAATTTCTGACGTCTGCAGTCTAAAACTATGATAAAAATCATATGTACCCCTAGGAATACAAAAAGCCTTGTCCTTCTTAGCAACTCAAAGAATCATTTTTTCCCTTTGCATCATTTTTCCATTACTCTCTGCATTCTTATCTTTGTGAACTGAAAGTGGGACACCTAGTTTTTTCCACATCTTTGTTTTGTCACTGATGAAATAGGGACACAAGATTTGTTCAACTCATTTTTTCCCCATCCTGCCCCTTTATTTACTCCCCACATTCCAGCTATGCAACACTCAGTCTTTCTAAAGCGAACTAAGTGCAGAGTTCTGTATTCTTTCATTACTCTGCAAAAGTTTCCTCTCTGTCTTCACCACATCATACACACACACACACACACACACACACATGACATACACATACTCCTACCACTCCATCATCTAAAGAAATCTTTCAAGGTTCCGTTTAAAAGTTACCTCTTCTCTCAGCCCCCTACTAATCTGGCCCCATACCACACCCCCAAGCCAACAAGATCAACAGTTAAACATCCTCTCTCCTCAGCTGACCTCATACTCGGTCCCTTAGAATAATTTTTATCACCTATTTTACAGTTAGCTCTTTCTACGACCATCTTCCCATTAGACAATTAGATCTTGGAGGCAGAGGGAGGAGGTTTATGCTAAAAGAAAGAAAGAAAAAATATCTGAAAAGGGTTTCAAGATCTCTTTAACGTTTCATTAGCAACGAAAGTAACTCCTGGGCCCTCCCCTGTGCTCTGCTGGCACATCAGGGACAGGGTTACCAGGAGAGAGATGACAGATGTGTGAGCTTCCACTTAGACACTGGCTTCCCCTTTGACCAGAAATCAGGTCAAGGCCACTTCAAAACCTCTCGAACACAAAGACAAGAACAACTTGTAATAAATTAAAACCACCTTTTGCTACTTAATTCTTAGCAATGGTCTACACATCAAGTTGCCTTAAAATGAGAGGTAGCTGTTCACTAATATCTTCCTGTTTATTAATGAGTAATGAGTGGCTGTGTTTACAAAATGTGTTGTTGCTACAACACATTGATACAGTTATAAATAAAGCAAACTGCAAAGAGATTATTTGTGGAAGATCTGAGATTTTACTTGTTTTTGTGAGGACTCTCCCAGTCACTTCACGCTATGGCAAAATCCTAACTGTACCCTAAGGTCTATTTAACCTAGACTAAGCCCCTGTCACCAGCCACATTAATGCTGCAAGCAAGCCCAGTGGAGCTGCTTACAGACCAGGGAGGAGAATGATGTCACTCCGCTCTTAATAGAACCCATCTGAAGTCTTTGCATTTCCTTTGCAGTCAGTAAAGACAGATCCCAAGTGCAGGAAGATAAGTTTCTGACTATAAACTTTCAAGACTTCCTCCTTATGAGTCATGTTGACCAAGCTCATTGGATGAGTTACTCAGTTACAGTAAGTTCCTATTATTTGCAACCCATTGTTCTCTAAAACTGCTTTGTAAACTAAAAGGGCTTTAAAAATTCACTTGCTTTCTTGCCTGAGCTGAGGACAACTCCTCCTCAAGCCCAATAGGATCAACAGAGTTAAAGATCCCCTCTCCACTGCTCACCTCATCCTCAGTCCCTTAGAATGCTCTTTATCACCTGTGTCGCAGTTAGCTCTTTCTACGACCCTCTTCCCATTAGACTATTAGATCTTGGAGGCAGCTGCAATTATCAGCACACAAATCACAACTTTCCCTCAGTGAGGACAGACTTCCCCCGATTTCTACAGCAACTTATAAAAGTGGAAAGAACACTTACTTAAGAGAACTAAAGGCCTATATTCAAATTCTGGCTACATTGCCAGGGCTGGGACTAAGGTGAGGTAAGCAAGGGGCCCAAGGAGCAAAATTTAAGGCCAGCCCTCAATCTCTGCTCTCCCTGGTCTTGTTCCATCCCCTATAACCTCTGTGAATTTTTTTAATGAAGGGCACATTCATATAACACAAAATCAACCATTTGGAAGTGTACAGTTTTGTCACATTTAGTATAACCACAATGCTATGCCATCACCACCCTATCAGATCGCAAACATTTCCATCATCCCAAGAGGAAACCTCAGACCCAGTAGGTAGCCACACTTTATCGCTTCCTCCCTCCCTTCAGCCCCTGGCAACCACCAACTGCCTTCCTATCTCTATGGATACAACACGTATGCTTTTGAGTAGTCATCCTAATAACTAAGATACCTTGTGCCAAGACACTATTTGAAGAGTTTTAGGTGCATTAATTCAATTAATCCTCACAAAACTCGATAAGGTAGACATTAATACTCCCAGGTGAATGGCTTTTTATTTATCTATTATTTCTTCACCTGTAAAGTGAAGAAAACAGTAACTCTCTAATATCAGTTTGGTAAGCACATTTATGTGAGAAGATGTCTGACTCCGCTCTTAATAGAACCCATCTGAAGTCTTTGCATTTCCTTTGCAGTCAGTAAAGACAGATCCCAAGTGCAGGAAGATAAGTTTCTGACTATAAACTTTCAAGACTTCCTCCTTATGAGTCATGTTGACCAAGCTCATTGGATGAGTTACTCAGTTACAGTAAGTTCCTATTATTTGCAACCCATTGTTCTCTAAAACTGCTTTGTAAACTAAAAGGGCTTTAAAAATTCACTTGCTTTCTTGCCTGAGCTGAGGACAACTCCTCCTCAAGCCCAATAGGATCAACAGAGTTAAAGATCCCCTCTCCACTGCTCACCTCATCCTCAGTCCCTTAGAATGCTCTTTATCACCTGTGTCGCAGTTAGCTCTTTCTACGACCCTCTTCCCATTAGACTATTAGATCTTGGAGGCAGCTGCAATTATCAGCACACAAATCACAACTTTCCCTCAGTGAGGACAGACTTCCCCTGATTTCTACAGCAACTTATAAAAGTGGAAAGAACACTTACTTAAGAGAACTAAAGGCCTATATTCAAATTCTGGCTACATTGCCAGGGCTGGGACTAAGGTGAGGTAAGCAAGGGGCCCAAGGAGCAAAATTTAAGGCCAGCCCTCAATCTCTGCTCTCCCTGGTCTTGTTCCATCCCCTATAACCTCTGTGAATTTTTTTAATGAAGGGCACATTCATATAACACAAAATCAACCATTTGGAAGTGTACAGTTTTGTCACATTTAGTATAACCACAATGCTATGCCATCACCACCCTATCAGATCGCAAACATTTCCATCATCCCAAGAGGAAACCTCAGACCCAGTAGGTAGCCACACTTTATCGCTTCCTCCCTCCCTTCAGCCCCTGGCAACCACCAACTGCCTTCCTATCTCTATGGATACAACACGTATGCTTTTGAGTAGTCATCCTAATAACTAAGATACCTTGTGCCAAGACACTATTTGAAGAGTTTTAGGTGCATTAATTCAATTAATCCTCACAAAACTCGATAAGGTAGACATTAATACTCCCAGGTGAATGGCTTTTTATTTAATTATCTATTATTTCTTCACCTGTAAAGTGAAGAAAACAGTAACTCTCTAATATCAGTTTGGTAAGCACATTTATGTGAGAAGGATTGTTCTAGGCCAGAAATAGCAATAGGATTCATCTCTAACTAACTGGGAGTGACTTCCTGTAGAAAAGGGGGAGAGGAATTCTTAAGATAGCTCACTGGGACAGAGTGAAATCAACTCATGCTGTCTGCCATGGATTGAAGACTGGGTGAAGTGACATAAGAAAAAGATTTACCAGGCTTTCCTGGTGGTCCAGTGGGTAAGGACACTGCCTTGCCGTGCAAGGGGCACCAGTTCGATCCCTGGCCTGGGAAGATCCCACGTGCCATGGAGCGGCTGGACTGATGTGTCCAACTACTGAGCCAGAGCTCTGGGGCACATGTGCACAGAGCTGGTGCTCTGCAGCAAGAGAGGCCACTGCGATGGGAGGCCCACACAGGCCAAAGAACAAAGATGGATGGAAATAGATAAACGAAAGATCAATGGAAGTGGCCAAAAAAAGAAAAAGATTTACCTTCTCTCCTAGGCAAGTAAGAAAAGAGAGACAGAGAGAGAGAATGTAAAATGCAGACTCTCTCTCAATCCAGTGCAAGAGAGAAGGAATTCCATGTAAGCGTAATGAGGCAATGAAGGCAGTTTGTAGAGTATTAAAGAGTCACTGGAATTAAGCAGCAGAGTCATATAACCTCTGTGAATTTTTAATGAAGGGCACATAATCAAACCATTTGGAAGTGTACAGTTTTGTCACATTTAGTATAACCACAATGCTATGCCATCACCACCCTATCAGATCGCAAACATTTCCATCATCCCAAGAGGAAACCTCAGACCCAGTAGGTAGCCACACTTTATCGCTTCCTCCTCCCTTCAGCCCCTGGCAACCACCAACTGCCTTCCTATCTCTATGGATACAACACGTATGCTTTTGAGTAGTCATCCTAATAACTAAGATACCTTGTGCCAAGACACTATTTGAAGAGTTTTAGGTGCATTAATTCAATTAATCCTCACAAAACTCGATAAGGTAGACATTAATACTCCCAGGTGAATGGCTTTTTATTTAATTATCTATTATTTCTTCACCTGTAAAGTGAAGAAAACAGTAACTCTCTAATATCAGTTTGGTAAGCACATTTATGTGAGAAGGATTGTTCTAGGCCAGAAATAGCAATAGGATTCATCTCTAACTAACTGGGAGTGACTTCCTGTAGAAAAGGGGGAGAGGAATTCTTAAGATAGCTCACTGGGACAGAGTGAAATCAACTCATGCTGTCTGCCATGGATTGAAGACTGGGTGAAGTGACATAAGAAAAAGATTTACCAGGCTTTCCTGGTGGTCCAGTGGGTAAGGACACTGCCTTGCCGTGCAAGGGGCACCAGTTCGATCCCTGGCCTGGGAAGATCCCACGTGCCATGGAGCGGCTGGACTGATGTGTCCAACTACTGAGCCAGAGCTCTGGGGCACATGTGCACAGAGCTGGTGCTCTGCAGCAAGAGAGGCCACTGCGATGGGAGGCCCACACAGGCCAAAGAACAAAGATGGATGGAAATAGATAAACGAAAGATCAATGGAAGTGGCCAAAAAAAGAAAAAGATTTACCTTCTCTCCTAGGCAAGTAAGAAAAGAGAGACAGAGAGAGAGAATGTAAAATGCAGACTCTCTCTCAATCCAGTGCAAGAGAGAAGGAATTCCATGTAAGCGTAATGAGGCAATGAAGGCAGTTTGTAGAGTATTAAGAGCAGAGTCACTGGAATTCAAAACAAAACAAAATGGAACATGTTCAGTTCTCAACTCTGCAGCTCATAGGCAATATCTTGAAAAAGTCGTCTAACCGTTCTTTCTCTCACTTTCTCTTTTGTAAAACAGCTAATAAACCTAATTTATAAAGTTCTGGTGGGAATGCCATAAGATCATGTGAGTGAACATTTAAGTACTGTATCTGACACATAGTAAGAGCTTAATAAATGGCTAGGAAACAATATCTATATTATACAGTCACAACTGAGTGTCGTTTCTACTTTGGCCCATCTGCTTTGTTCTTTCTGAAGCTATGCCCTGGAGAAGTGAATGGTTTCAGTCATGTCTGCCTCTTTGTGACCCATGAACTGAAGGCTCCTCTGTCCGCAGAATTCTCCAGGCAAGAATAATGTAGTGGGTTGCCATTCCCTTCTCCAGGGGATCTTCCCAACTCAGGGATTGAGCCTGGGTCTCCTGCATGGGAGACAGATTCTTTACCATCTGAACCAGCAGGAAAGCCCATCCCATACACACACACACACATGTTATATAAATATAAATACACACACATACACATTCTCTCCTCTTTATAGGACACAGAAGGGACACTGGGGAGGACCCAAGCCTACTTGCGTGAGGAAAGGAGACTAGAAAAGTTGTCTTTCAGAAAAAGCCCCTTGAGATGATTCTTCTTTTAAAAAAAATTTTTTTTTTAACATTTATTTATTGATTGATTTTGGTGGGGGTGGGGAGGAAGGGGTGGGTGGGCCACTTTCACTGATCTTTCATTTGTCTAATTTCATCCATCTTTGTTCTTTGGCTTGTGTGGGCCTCCCATCGTGGTGGCATCTGTTGTTGCAGAGCACCAGCTCTGGGCGCATGCGCTCCAGAGCTCTGGCTCGATAATTGGACACATTGGTCCAACTGCTCTGCGGCACATGGGATCTTCCCAGGCCAGGGATCGAACCAGCGCCCCTTGCACTGCAAGGCGGTGTCCTTACCCACTGGACCACCAGGGAAGCCCCTTGAGATGATTCTTCAAAGAATAAACTCACATGCCTGCCTCATCCTGTTGTTTCGAGGATTTGGTGACATCATTTATTTAAAACATTTAGCAACATGTCTGCAGTACACAAATGTTAGTCTAGTGTAAATGTTTTTGTTGGCTGATTTATTATTCTATTGTTTATTATTCTACTTATTATTCTCTCTGAATCAACCAAGGTTCCTGATGGCAAAGAATAAAAACTGCTTCCAGGCAACCAATGTAGAAATTTCTTGGGAGGGTCTCTGAGAGTTCAGTGACTCAACAGGAAGCAGGCTCAGAACTGAGACAGGAACCAAGAGCAGGTGGGCAACTGAGGACAAGGCCAGGAGCAGCTCCCTGAAACAGTCTGATTAGGCTGATGCTATGGACGCTGGCACTGCTGGGCACCCACCACTGCTGCCATCATCAAGAGTGAGTCTCAGTTTTCTACGTGAGGTTTTCCACTCATTGCCCAGGATGTGATACTCTTGACAAGAGAACCTATTGGCTAATTCTAAGTCAATTGTCCACATCTCTGCTGCCAGTGGTCATCAAAAGAAGGTATCTCGGGCTTCCCTGGTGGTCCAGTGGGTAAGGACACCGCCTTGCAGTGCAAGGGGCGCCGGTTCGATTCCTGGCCTGGGAAGATCCCACGTGCCATGGAGCAGCTGGACCCATGTGTCCAATTACCGAGCCCGGGCTCTGGAGCGCATGTGCCCAGAGCCGGCGCTCTGTGACAACAGAGGCCACTGTGATGGGATGCCCACACGGGCCAAAGAACAAAGATGGATGAAAATAGATAAATGAAAGACCAATAGAAGTGGCCTACCCGACCCCTCCCTCCCCACTCCACCCCCACCTCACCCCACCCCAAAAATAAAAAAAAAAAGAAGGTATCTCATCCCTTATACTTCTTTTTTTAAAAATAATTATTTTTATTTTACTTTTTACTTTTACAAAGTTTTGTTGTTTACAGATATATATAATCCCAGAGTAGTCATATGTATATCCCTGGCCCCTTATACTTCTACAGTAGGAATCAGGTCCTTTTTCCTACTGAGAATCACCCAGAGGGTCTTATTTTAGAAACAGAAAGGGAATTTGGATATAAGGTACCAGTAAACATTTCCACTAAACCATAAATAACATGCTTGGCATAAAACGTAGAATGACCACTGGACCACCAGGGAAGCCCCTTGAGATGATTCTTCAAAGAATAAACTCACATGCCTCCCTTGTTGTTTCGAGGATTTGGTGACATCATTTATTTAAAACATTTAGCAACATGTCTGCAGTACACAAATGTTAGTCTAGTGTAAATGTTTTTGTTGGCTGATTTATTATTCTATTGTTTATTATTCTACTTATTATTCTCTCTGAATCAACCAAGGTTCCTGATGGCAAAGAATAAAAACTGCTTCCAGGCAACCAATGTAGAAATTTCTTGGGAGGGTCTCTGAGAGTTCAGTGACTCAACAGGAAGCAGGCTCAGAACTGAGACAGGAACCAAGAGCAGGTGGGCAACTGAGGACAAGGCCAGGAGCAGCTCCCTGAAACAGTCTGATTAGGCTGATGCTATGGACGCTGGCACTGCTGGGCACCCACCACTGCTGCCATCATCAAGAGTGAGTCTCAGTTTTCTACGTGAGGTTTTCCACTCATTGCCCAGGATGTGATACTCTTGACAAGAGAACCTATTGGCTAATTCTAAGTCAATTGTCCACATCTCTGCTGCCAGTGGTCATCAAAAGAAGGTATCTCGGGCTTCCCTGGTGGTCCAGTGGGTAAGGACACCGCCTTGCAGTGCAAGGGGCGCCGGTTCGATTCCTGGCCTGGGAAGATCCCACGTGCCATGGAGCAGCTGGACCCATGTGTCCAATTACCGAGCCCGGGCTCTGGAGCGCATGCACCCAGAGCCGGCGCTCTGTGACAACAGAGGCCACCACGATGGGAGGCCCACATGGGCCAAAGAACAAAGATGGATGAAAATAGACAAATGAAAGACCAATAGAAGTGGCCTACCCGACCCCTCCTCCCCACTCCACCCCACCTCACCCCACCCCAAAAATAAAAAAAAAAAGAAGGTATCTCATCCCTTATACTTCTTTTTTTAAAAATAATTATTTTTATTTTACTTTTTACTTTTACAAAGTTTTGTTGTTTACAGATATATATAATCCCAGAGTAGTCATATGTATATCCCTGGCCCCTTATACTTCTACAGTAGGAATCAGGTCCTTTTTCCTACTGAGAATCACCCAGAGGGTCTTATTTTAGAAACAGAAAGGGAATTTGGATATAAGGTACCAGTAAAAACATTTCCACTAAACCATAAATAACACTGCTTGGACATAGCAGAAAGCATTGTATGAAAAATGTAGAAAATCATCGTAAATCCCAGAAATTTATCTTCAGATTGTAAAATACTCAAAAACCAAGATTTTCAGATCAGTGTTGGGTCATCTATGCTTAACACATGCTATATATTAGGAAGTCAATGAATAATAGTGAAGTAACTATAAAACAAGTCAATAATGAGGGCACCCAAAGGCAGTGCTCTGTAATAACATGGAGGGATGGGAGACAGGTACAGGATGGAGCTAAAAAACAAATGCCTATGGCTGATTCATATTGATGTATGGCAAAACCATGACCATATTGTAAGTGAATTACCTCCATTTAAAATAAATACATTTTTTGGGCTTCCCTGGTGGTCCAGTGGGTAAGGACACCGCCTTGCAGTGCAAGGGGTGCCGGTTCGATCCCTGGCCTGGGAAGATCCCACGTGCCGCGGAGCAGCTGGACCAATGTGTCCAATGACCGAGCCGGAATTCTGGAGCATATGTGCCCAGAGCTGGTGCTCTGCGACAACAGAGGCCACTGCGATGGGAGGCCCACACGGGCCAAAGAACAAAGATGGATGAAAAGAGATAAATGAAAGACCAATAGAAGTGGCCTACCTGACCCCTCCCTCCCCACTCCACCCCCGCCCAAAATAAATAAATAAATAAATATTTTAAAAAATAAATAAAATAAATACATTTTAAAAATAAGTCAATGACTAAATGTACAATTAATGTTAATCATAAGCAATACTTTTTTCAGATCTTTAAAAATTGGTATAAAAATGTTAATCTCCCAGTGAAAAATCATATACAGGCCAATTTGAAATGTGAGAAACTTGGTTTTGTTTCCTTTACCTTCATTAACAAATTTGAGAGATGTTTTGTCTAATGTGAACGTGAGCATCTGGATAAAAGTCAGAGGGGAATGTGGGTTTATGAGCTGATAACAAAAGCTGGTTTGTAAGATTAGTTGATAATGATTTAGCAAGAGATAATTCTCATGTTCCTAAAAGATCTGCTCTGAGATTCCAGGAACTACACAGATCTCTAGACAGAAAGCAGGAGCCAGAGGAGAGAAAAATGACTTCAGTAGAAAAACTGAAAAACTCTTACCATCAGTACTTAAACATGCTCAACTCTCTCACATCAAATAAAACTCTCCCTCTTCATCTTCCCCTCAGGGACTGTCCTACTTCTACCTTCCCCTTGGCTGTCCCAAACTTCTTGATGGCTGTTTATAGTCATTCTTTCTACTTCTTTGCCTTCCACTCATTTTCAGTCCACTACCATCTGGCTCTGGCCCCACTGCTCCACTGAAACTTGTCAAGGTCGCTAATGACTTCCTTCTAGTACACCCAATGAACACCTTTCCATGTCTGTCTACTTGACCTCACTGCAGCTATGGGTAATAATAGCTTCCTCTTGGAAAATTCTCTTTACTAAACTTTCATAGCCTAATAGCTTCATGGTTTCCTTCTCGCATGTACTCAATTGTAGCACATTTTCTTGATCTGACCAAAGACATTCAAAATTCAACATTTCCAGTCATTATTCTAAATCTTTCTCTGATGGTACACTTTTCCTCCTATGTCCTCCTTCAAAACGAATGCCTCCCATAGGCATGGCTGCTAAGGGTAATGATTCAAGTACCATCTTTGAATCTTCCCTCTCAGTATCCAACCCCTCAGTTCATCCCGTCAGTCCAGTCAGTCATTTCTGATTATTACAGTCCATCAATTGTTCTCAAATATATCTCCTTTTCTATATCCCATCTGAAATCAGCCTGGGTTACATAGCCAAGTAAATAACTGAATTATCTTAATGACCTTGTGCGTCTGTGTCTCAATTTGCTTGTTTGTAAAATGAGACCAAATGAGCACCAGGTTTCTTCCTTCTCTATATTCTGTGATTATTAGCGTTTAAAACCAATGAAGCACTCAGGATAAAATCAAGCCCAGTGCATTGGGAGACCATCTCACTTTCTCTACTTAAATGAAATACTGTGGTGACCAAGATGTGCCTCATATCCTCCCAGAGAACTGTTCTTAAGGACAATCTCATATCGGGTGTTTATGAGCTGATAACAAAAGCTGGTTTGTAAGATTAGTTGATAATGATTTAGCAAGAGATAATTCTCATGTTCCTAAAAGATCTGCTCTGAGATTCCAGGAACTACACAGATCTCTAGACAGAAAGCAGGAGCCAGAGGAGAGAAAAATGACTTCAGTAGAAAAACTGAAAAACTCTTACCATCAGTACTTAAACATGCTCAACTCTCTCACATCAAATAAAACTCTCCCTCTTCATCTTCCCCTCAGGGACTGTCCTACTTCTACCTTCCCCTTGGCTGTCCCAAACTTCTTGATGGCTGTTTATAGTCATTCTTTCTACTTCTTTGCCTTCCACTCATTTTCAGTCCACTACCATCTGGCTCTGGCCCCACTGCTCCACTGAAACTTGTCAAGGTCGCTAATGACTTCCTTCTAGTACACCCAATGAACACCTTTCCATGTCTGTCTACTTGACCTCACTGCAGCTATGGGTAATAATAGCTTCCTCTTGGAAAATTCTCTTTACTAAACTTTCATAGCCTAATAGCTTCATGGTTTCCTTCTCGCATGTACTCAATTGTAGCACATTTTCTTGATCTGACCAAAGACATTCAAAATTCAACATTTCCAGTCATTATTCTAAATCTTTCTCTGATGGTACACTTTTCCTCCTATGTCCTCCTTCAAAACGAATGCCTCCCATAGGCATGGCTGCTAAGGGTAATGATTCAAGTACCATCTTTGAATCTTCCCTCTCAGTATCCAACCCCTCAGTTCATCCCGTCAGTCCAGTCAGTCATTTCTGATTATTACAGTCCATCAATTGTTCTCAAATATATCTCCTTTTCTATATCCCATCTGAAATCAGCCTGGGTTACATAGCCAAGTAAATAACTGAATTATCTTAATGACCTTGTGCGTCTGTGTCTCAATTTGCTTGTTTGTAAAATGAGACCAAATGAGCACCAGGTTTCTTCCTTCTCTATATTCTGTGATTATTAGCGTTTAAAACCAATGAAGCACTCAGGATAAAATCAAGCCCAGTGCATTGGGAGACCATCTCACTTTCTCTACTTAAATGAAATACTGTGGTGACCAAGATGTGCCTCATATCCTCCCAGAGAACTGTTCTTAAGGACAATCTCATATCTTCAAGAAAATTTATAATGAGACTCTTCCTCTTAAATAGTAGTCTGCCCTATGCTATGTTTTGAGCTACAATGAGATTCTAATAATGGTAACAAATGTATCTACCTTGTTTCATTAATTTATCTGAAAGTTCCTTAGGGAGAATAGGAGAAAGCTCCTAGTCTTGAAAATGGTCCTGGTAGGAAAAGGGGGAAACGAAAAAGGACCATGAAAATCTCAAGTCCATCTTTGTTGACTGCCTCTGAAGTATATATGAAAAAAAACCTGAGTAACAGGGAAAGGTTGATGGAGGTTGAGGGAGGAGCTGTGATGAAGGAGTTGGGTTGGCGTTTAACAAGGAGTAAGGTCAAAATAAAAGCATTATAAAGAGACAGTGAAGGACTCAGGTCAGAGCTTGTTATGAAAAAGAGTCTAAACCAGAAGCAGATGGGAAAATGTGGGGCTTCCCTGGTGGCACAGTGATAAAGAGCCTGCCTGCCAATGCAGAAGATGCAAGAGATGTGGCCCCCTGGTCAGAAAGATACCCTGGAGAAGGAAATGGCAACCCACTCCAGTATTCTTGCCCAGGAAATTCCATTGAAAGAGGAGCCTGATGGGCTACAATTCATGGGGTCGCAAAGAGTCAGACATAATTGGGCAACTGAGCAAAGATGGAAAAAGTTAAGTAACACAAGAATGGTAGATTCCACTAACAAGTTAAATAGGCAGTCCTTTTAACTGGAAAGAGAGTAGACTGAAAAGTGAGAAGTTGGGAAACTTAAAGGGGGCAAGAGCTAGAAAAGCCAGGGACCCCTTCCTGCCCTGGGGTTTCTTTTGGCTCTGAAGTGTGTTAACCTACTGGTGAGGATGTCATATATCATATATCCTCTAAAAGGGGCACCCATCAACTGGAGAAAGATGTGCCATCTCTTGCCACAGCTCATTAGCAGACTGAAAATATGACACTGCATTATTCTGATTAAAAATTAATTTTCTAATTCCAGGGATGGAATGCTTCTTTAAATGAGTAGGACTTCACACAAAACCACAGACTCACATAGTATGGCTGAAACACAACCTTTAATGCTTATCTTCCATCTTCCTAAGACCCAGTGGGGAAGAAAAAGGAGGTTCTCCAGTAAAAAGGGAAATTAAGGATGAGAGATACAGGTCCCAATAATGGAGTAGAAATGTGATGTCAGCTCTCTGGAAGACTGAGACCTTGAGAAAACTAGGTCCTTCTCATTTAATTAGCAAAGACATAATACCTCCAACAGTCACTTGTAGCAAGAAAATAAATAGCAATGTCACAGACTAGATGTGTAACCTGTTAGCTCAGACCCTCTCAGGGGCATATATTTAAGTTCCTATCATTCATTAGGAATACCTGGATCCCGGCCTTTTGAAAAATGCCAACTTATGCCAGGACTAGGCCTCTTAGGCAAAGAAAGTTTGCCAATCCCTTTAAACTATATAACTAAATACTAAAATATATACTTTTATATTTCAAATCTACATTTTTATATTTCATTTGGGGGGCTTCATTTCAAACTACTATATCTTAAGTTGCTTCAGATAGCTTTAAATTCAAAGCACTGGCTTTCAAACACATTTGACAGTAACTCACAAAAATATATGGAGTAATTTTTCATAATTAAACTGGATATACACACACACAACTAATAAAAAGTTAATGAAACTTTACTTAACCTTATTACATATAATGCATTCTAACATTGTCTATTCTACATAGGTTTCCTTGTTTTAAACTGACTGTCACAACTCAGAGTATTATTTTATAATCCACTAATGGGTCAAGATCTATGCTTTGCACAACTATAGGCAGTCCTTTTAACTGGAAAGAGAGTAAAAGGGGCTAGGGGAGCTAGAAAAGCCAGGGACCCCTTCCTGCCCTGGGGTTTCTTTTGGCTCTGAAGTGTGTTAACCTACTGGTGAGGATGTCATATATCATATATCCTCTAAAAGGGGCACCCATCAACTGGAGAAAGATGTGCCATCTCTTGCCACAGCTCATTAGCAGACTGAAAATATGACACTGCATTATTCTGATTAAAAATTAATTTTCTAATTCCAGGGATGGAATGCTTCTTTAAATGAGTAGGACTTCACACAAAACCACAGACTCACATAGTATGGCTGAAACACAACCTTTAATGCTTATCTTCCATCTTCCTAAGACCCAGTGGGGAAGAAAAAGGAGGTTCTCCAGTAAAAAGGGAAATTAAGGATGAGAGATACAGGTCCCAATAATGGAGTAGAAATGTGATGTCAGCTCTCTGGAAGACTGAGACCTTGAGAAAACTAGGTCCTTCTCATTTAATTAGCAAAGACATAATACCTCCAACAGTCACTTGTAGCAAGAAAATAAATAGCAATGTCACAGACTAGATGTGTAACCTGTTAGCTCAGACCCTCTCAGGGGCATATATTTAAGTTCCTATCATTCATTAGGAATACCTGGATCCCGGCCTTTTGAAAAATGCCAACTTATGCCAGGACTAGGCCTCTTAGGCAAAGAAAGTTTGCCAATCCCTTTAAACTATATAACTAAATACTAAAATATATACTTTTATATTTCAAATCTACATTTTTATATTTCATTTGGGGGGCTTCATTTCAAACTACTATATCTTAAGTTGCTTCAGATAGCTTTAAATTCAAAGCACTGGCTTTCAAACACATTTGACAGTAACTCACAAAAATATATGGAGTAATTTTTCATAATTAAACTGGATATACACACACACAACTAATAAAAAGTTAATGAAACTTTACTTAACCTTATTACATATAATGCATTCTAACATTGTCTATTCTACATAGGTTTCCTTGTTTTAAACTGACTGTCACAACTCAGAGTATTATTTTATAATCCACTAATGGGTCAAGATCTATGCTTTGAAAAACGCTACTCTTAAACTATAGGTTCTAGCTATTAACTTAGTAGTCTGGTGTCAAAAAGTTTTGCGGGCTCATTAAAAGGCATCACCAAATAAAGTATTTACTGAAGGTAACTCAGTCTCCATAAAGAGCATTATCTTGAGGATTTCTACCATAATTCACCTAATGAGTAATACATCTACTCTTTGCAGAACTGAGATGTGAGCTTAACAATGAGTGAAAAATGACATAAAATCAGATCAGAGTCAGGAAGGGACCATCCTCAAATGCAATGTGTGGTTCCTCTAGAAAACACAAAGAAGCCTAGAGTGAGGTGAGAGGTACAAAAAAAAAAAGAAAAAAAAATATATATATACACACTAATGAAGAAAAGATCAAGCATGCAGCTTCTACTTCTAAGTTCCACAAGTTGCACTTGTACTTTTCAGCCCTGTAAGGCTGAGTAATACTCACGCTAACTCCACTAATCATATGGTCTTGAATATCTCAGCAGATAGCATTTAAGTTATTTAAAAGGATAACTGCAAATTAAATTAGTTCATCCTAATTATGCAAAAATGATAAATTCAAATAAGCAAGGTAATTCTCTTCTAAATTAAAATTTTTTTCAATCACTTGGCATCTCAAATCAAAGCAAATGGGTAATGTTACCAATTATATCAATTTGATTCTGAAATTTAAATACATAAACATATGATGAACTGAATTAAAATTCTTATTTGATATGCACTTAACATATTAACAGTTGCACTAGGGTAGGAAACCACATTGATGACAGTGAGACAGGGTCATGTCCTTGAAAACCAAAGAAGGTGGCCACAAATTTTTCATAATTAAACTGGATACACACACACAACTAATAAAAAGTTAATGAAACTTTACTTAACCTTATTACATATAATGCATTCTAACATTGTCTATTCTACATAGGTTTCCTTGTTTTAAACTGACTGTCACAACTCAGAGTATTATTTTATAATCCACTAATGGGTCAAGATCTATGCTTTGAAAAACGCTACTCTTAAACTATAGGTTCTAGCTATTAACTTAGTAGTCTGGTGTCAAAAAGTTTTGCGGGCTCATTAAAAGGCATCACCAAATAAAGTATTTACTGAAGGTAACTCAGTCTCCATAAAGAGCATTATCTTGAGGATTTCTACCATAATTCACCTAATGAGTAATACATCTACTCTTTGCAGAACTGAGATGTGAGCTTAACAATGAGTGAAAAATGACATAAAATCAGATCAGAGTCAGGAAGGGACCATCCTCAAATGCAATGTGTGGTTCCTCTAGAAAACACAAAGAAGCCTAGAGTGAGGTGAGAGGTACAAAAAAAAAAAAAAGAAAAAAAAAAAATATATATATACACACTAATGAAGAAAAGATCAAGCATGCAGCTTCTACTTCTAAGTTCCACAAGTTGCACTTGTACTTTTCAGCCCTGTAAGGCTGAGTAATACTCACGCTAACTCCACTAATCATATGGTCTTGAATATCTCAGCAGATAGCATTTAAGTTATTTAAAAGGATAACTGCAAATTAAATTAGTTCATCCTAATTATGCAAAAATGATAAATTCAAATAAGCAAGGTAATTCTCTTCTAAATTAAAATTTTTTTCAATCACTTGGCATCTCAAATCAAAGCAAATGGGTAATGTTACCAATTATATCAATTTGATTCTGAAATTTAAATACATAAACATATGATGAACTGAATTAAAATTCTTATTTGATATGCACTTAACATATTAACAGTTGCACTAGGGTAGGAAACCACATTGATGACAGTGAGACAGGGTCATGTCCTTGAAAACCAAAGAAGGTGGCCACAAAATTACCTTTGCGAGAATCTAGCAATAGAATGAGTCCCAAAATCTATCAAACAAGTCATCCCACAGGAAAAGTAAAATAGACCACACTACTAAAGCTAACGCTATGGAAGCCCATGAAATATTTATCGAGAGAAATTTTTTCTTTATTATTCTTTATTTTAAAGGTTTTACAGAGTTTTGTTGTTCACAGACATGTATGCTCCCAGATCAGTCGAGAGAAATTTTGATAAATGATAAAAATGTTTAGTTTTAGCAAGCAGGATGATAATGCGTTAAGCATTGACATGGTGGCAGTAATGAAAAGAGGACTTTCACAAGAGGAAAGAAATGGAAATTTATTGACTATCTGTGTTTTGCCTAGTTACACTAAATACTCATATATTCTATAGCACTGGAAATTAGGAACCAGAGATGTTTAATAACTTGCCCTAGGTTATACAATGATGAATGGCAGAATTAGAATTTAAACCCCACTTTCTGATTACAAATCAATATTCTTGTCACATCTATGTCGTTCATCCTGAACCAGTAGTCGAAATATGATAGTGCTCAAAATATTTGCTTAAATATTTCCTAAGACTTCTGATTAAGATCAATTCAGATTCCAATTTCATGGCTAATGAGTAAGAAAGTGACCTTTAAAAGAAAAAAAATTAAATATACATGCATCCTGGATGGCATTATGAATCTTTCAAATGGCTAATGAAAAAATTATCAATTGCTATATGACAAACCAAACCAAAGCATAGTAGCTTAACGTGGTAGTTTATTCTTATCTTTTGTTTGATGGTTTGACTGGGATTGGCTGGACAGTCCTTGTTTAGGGTTTCCTGGGAAGTGCAGTCAGATGTCAGCTGGGGTTGCAATCACCTTGTAGGCTTGACTGGGCTGGACATCAAGATGATTCACTCCTGTGACGGACAGGAAATGCTGGATGTTATTTGCTGCTGCCAACTGCAAGACCCACATGCAGCTTCTCCACATGATGTGGACTTCTCTCAAAGTGGTGGCTGGGTTCCAAAAGGAAGCCTCCCCAGAGTAAATCTCCCAAAAGATGTAGGCTTAACAGCCTAGCCTAAGAAGTCCCAGAAAGTTACTTCCACGGCGTCATATTAGTGGAACCAGTCACTGGGGCCTAAGAATAGGGATTTACATTCTACCTTTTGATATGAGAAACAACATGACAAGAAAGGAAGGCAAGGAGTCTGATCATCACACCCTAATCTTCTGCCTCCCATCCTGACCTCTTTACTTGATAGAGTTAAAAGGGGATTTATATAACAAAATTATAGTAACATAAATCATTTTGCTGTATTTTTTTCTATCTTTTTGGCTCTATTTCTTTCTCTGGAAGCACCACACTTCTTGAATGAAACAATACATGAAAGCCTCTGTCTCAGTTTTCCATTCTGCGCTGTTTTCCTTTCTTTCCTTCTTTCTAACTGAAGATAAAAGGTAAAAATACATATACACTAAGCACCAACATTTTCTAATCAGTTAATGAACCATATGGTTAATTTCTACCCTTATCTCCCATTTGATATATGCCTGACTGAGTTAGTCATCACCCCATAGAGGAAGGTAATAAGAGAATTTTTTTAATCGAGGCAGAGGAAAGACAGGAAAAATGGTAAAGAAAAAATAGAATCAAGGGAAGAAAAAAAAAATATATGGGAAGGGAAATAAATCAAGGAGAATGAGCAGGATGAAGCCCAAGAGGCTGAAAAGATAAAGAAGTCAAATTCTCCCCACCCCTTATAATGCTGCACCTACCCCTTCCTTTTTAATCCACCACCAGCCTAGCCTAATCGTACTTTCTAATGCCTGACTTATTTCTATAGTATCTTACCAAATGGGCTTCCTTTGTAGCTCAGACTGTAAAGAATCTGCCTGCAATGAAAGAGACCCAGGTTTGATCCCTGGGTCGGGAAGATCCCCTGGAGAAGGGAATGGCTACCCACTCCAGTATTCTTGCCTGGAGAATTCCATGGCGAGAGGAGCCTGTCAGAGTACAGTCCATGGGGTTGCAAAGAATCGAACGTGACTGAGAGACTAACCTTATTTTACGTAATCTCCCTGCCAGAGTTTTTACCTCCTTAGAAACTACCAAAAAAGCACAGTTTTCCTCATGGTGCTCTCAATTAAAAACAAACACTAAATACCTTCCAAAGTGATAGGGACAGAGTAGAACAGGTAGATGGTTGTAGAGTCCTAGCAGGGGACGGTAGGTAGAAGAGAGACACCTGAGAAAGGTTGGGAGGCCAGTGAGTTGATGATAACTCAGGAGAGCTGCTCCTTGTTCAGTAAAGCAGGTTTGACTGGGTATAAACAGCTGATAAAGGAGGAGCTGGCGAAGAAGCAACCAATGATGTATGTTCTGCATCTCTGTCTACTTGACAGGGGCGGTCGTCTACCATCCTATATATATTGCTGCCCACTCAATTGAGAGAGCTGAGCAGAGCTTTCCTGTCTGCCCGCCTGCACCTCTTACAAGTATCCTATCCTAAAAAATTCTTTTCTTGTCTATCACTCTGCTTCTCGCTGAATTCTTTCCGCGTTGAGGCAGGAAGAACCTGAACCTCGGTGGGTCCAAACGTTGGGTGAGTGCTGGATTAAGTCCCGGCTGCATGGGTTCAAGTACCAGACAGGGTTTTGGCCGGGATTGAGTCCTGACTACATGGATTCAAATCCCAAGCAGGGTTTTGCCTGGGGTTAAGCCTTAGCCACATGGGTTCGAGTCCCAAACCGGGTTTGGGCTGGGTTCAAGCCCCAGCCACGTGGGTTCAAGTCCCAAACAGGGTTTTGGCTGGAATTCAAGCTCCAGTCACATGGGTTCAAGTCCCAAGCAGGGTTTGATCAGGTCTGGGCCCTGAGTTTGAGTCTCAAATTGAGGTAAAACCCTTTCAAAAGGATAAAGTTCAATATAAGCATTTTAAGGATTGTCATAATCTGACCTAGCCTTTCTGGCCAACATTGTTTCTCAAATCTTCCCTGCATGAAACTACTGATTCAGCCACAGCACCTTACTCACCATATCCAAACACACAGAAAAATGAGACTAGATCTCGCTGTTTATTATATCATAAAAAATATAAAATCTGGATCAAGGAAGATAATGAATTCACAAAGCAGGGTGGCAAATTGTAAGCTTATATTAAAGCAGTTATGATCCAGATCATCTACTAATACAGCCTTCTCCTTGTCTTCTGCCCTTTGCTCTAGCTAATCCTATCACCAGGAGTTTTCCCAATAGCCCTTGGCCTTCCCATATCTTATCTCACCAGAACCCACCAGAAGATCTCTTCATGGAAACTGACATTAGTTGATTAATTTGGAAGTGTGATTAGCAAGATTATTCTCGACCAGAAGTACATGACAATACTATAGCATCTGATTTGTCCATAGAACCCAAGTTCCATTTCAGTTTTTACTCTGTGTATATGTCTAGTATACAGTGACTTACAGGACCATTTCACTCCAGTTTGATAATTCAACCAGTATCTAATCATTAGTACAAATGTGATTTGTAATAATTACAAATAGCAATTACAGAAACAGTTAAAAAAAAAAAAAAAACCCACCATTACTAATACTGTAACTCTCTAGGAGCTCTATATAAACGGGATTTCTTTAAAATCTGATATTTGAAGATAATGATGGGTATATACATGATCAAACAGATTTTGTGGTGAAAGAAGTTTATTGTCAAGTATAATTAGAGCTGCAGATACCATTTTAGAAGTACAGACCTAGGGGGTAGGGGAAGAGACTTTTTGAAGCAAAGTACAAATTAGGAATAATTACAGTGATGATCATGGAATGTCAACATCCATTTCACCAAGATGAGCTCAGTATCCTTCAAAGTTCCACTGAGTCCAGGAAAGCATTAGTATAAGACCAAAGGCAGCTTTAGAAAGAATATCTTTGAAGTATAATGAAGTAGAGTGACTGGCAACCTAAAAGTGGACTAAGGAGATAAATGCCTTTTATATGTAGAATCTAAGAAATAAACAAATGTATGTAACAAAACAGAAACAGATTCACAGATATAGAGAACAAATCAGTGGTTACCAGCCAGGAGAGGCAAGAAAGCAGTAGGAGATTAAGAGATATGAACTACTGCATATAAAATAAATAAGATACAGGGATATATTGTACAGTGCAGGGAAATATGGCCATTGTGTTGTAATAATTTTAAAGAGTATAATCTATAAAAATACTGAATCACCATGTTGCACACCTGAAATTAATATATTATAAATCAACTACACTTCAACTTTTAAAAAGAGTAAATGTCTTGATCATCAATAGAAACTGTACACTTCAGAATCTTATTTAAAAAACTAGTTTTCTTTGTCATGCCCAACATTGAGTGTGCATGTGAGTTTCTATTTTTCTTTTTTTGCTTTTACAGAGCTTTGTTTTTTATAGATGTGTATAATCCCAGATTTGTCATATGTATATCCCATTCCCCTCGCCATCCCACCCCTCCAGGCCATCACATAGGCCCCATGTAAGATCCCTCAACCCACAACGCATTGACAATAGTTATCTCTTTTACATATGATAGTATAGGGCTTCATGTTACCCTTTCCCTCACCCACTCGTCACTCTCCCCAATGTCCGTAAGTCTGTTCTCTATGACTGATTTTCCATATTTAACTTTTTTAATCTACTTTGATTTCAAAATTTGGTTAAAAGTAAACTTTTTTAGGAAATTTATAAAGACAGCATCATCAACTCAATGGACATGAGTTTGAGCAAATTCCGAGAGATAGTGAAGTTGAGCAAACCCTGAGAAATGGTGAAGCTTGGCATGCTGCAGTCCAGGGGGTTGGCAAAGAGTCGACACAACTGAGAGACTAAACAACAGGAAAGATGGCAAAATTATGAAGAAAAATAAGTAAAAGATTATTATATCAGGCAGGAGAATGGAGGCTTCTGGGCTGATATCAAAGTTGTATTACTTGACATGGGAGGTAATTCTACGGGTGCTCACTTCTTCCATTTGTTTATCTTTATCCCTTTTGAGGATGCAATGTGAAAAGCACACTGATGGTAATAAAATGTTCAAGTTCCATAGGTCATTAGCTCACAGGTATCTATTACTGCCCTATCCAATCCTTTGCTCAGATGAAGCTGGTTACCATTAAGAGATGACATTCTGTTTTCTAGAAGAACTATTTAAACCTGTTTGGCCCTTGGTGATATTTCAAAAAAAGCCTTGGTATGAATGAGCATGAGAAGATGTCTTTCTTAAGCCAAGGATGAAGTCTTATTTTGTGTTACTTAAAGTACCTGGATACAGTGCTACACAACCAGTATGCATTCCTTCATTCATTTGACAGATATTTATTGACTTACCCATCAACAGACTCTCTGGAAAGCCAAAGCCATTTGCCAGCTAATATGGTAAAATGACATTTGATAAGTACTCTAAAGACACTTGAGATTCAGCGATTTCTTCTGGATATTAAATTTATTTTACCTAATGGATATCACTTACTTTCACTCCCATTTAAGTCCTACAAAGGGATACTAGAGGAGGATCAGCCAATTAAAAGTAGAGACTGAATAAAAGCTGAAATAGAGACAGGAGATAATAAATAATACTAAAGCAGAGGAATACGTAGGTAGATGACTGTACTATCCCCATGTAAGATCCTCAACCCACAACGCATTGACAATAGTTATCTCTTTTACATATGATAGTATAGGGCTTCATGTTACCCTTTCCCTCACCCACTCCACTCTCCCCAATGTCCGTAAGTCTGTTCTCTATGACTGATTTTCCATATTTAACTTTTTTAATCTACTTTGATTTCAAAATTTGGTTAAAAGTAAACTTTTTTAGGAAATTTATAAAGACAGCATCATCAACTCAATGGACATGAGTTTGAGCAAATTCCGAGAGATAGTGAAGTTGAGCAAACCCTGAGAAATGGTGAAGCTTGGCATGCTGCAGTCCAGGGGGTTGGCAAAGAGTCGACACAACTGAGAGACTAAACAACAGGAAAGATGGCAAAATTATGAAGAAAAATAAGTAAAAGATTATTATATCAGGCAGGAGAATGGAGGCTTCTGGGCTGATATCAAAGTTGTATTACTTGACATGGGAGGTAATTCTACGGGTGCTCACTTCTTCCATTTGTTTATCTTTATCCCTTTTGAGGATGCAATGTGAAAAGCACACTGATGGTAATAAAATGTTCAAGTTCCATAGGTCATTAGCTCACAGGTATCTATTACTGCCCTATCCAATCCTTTGCTCAGATGAAGCTGGTTACCATTAAGAGATGACATTCTGTTTTCTAGAAGAACTATTTAAACCTGTTTGGCCCTTGGTGATATTTCAAAAAAAGCCTTGGTATGAATGAGCATGAGAAGATGTCTTTCTTAAGCCAAGGATGAAGTCTTATTTTGTGTTACTTAAAGTACCTGGATACAGTGCTACACAACCAGTATGCATTCCTTCATTCATTTGACAGATATTTATTGACTTACCCATCAACAGACTCTCTGGAAAGCCAAAGCCATTTGCCAGCTAATATGGTAAAATGACATTTGATAAGTACTCTAAAGACACTTGAGATTCAGCGATTTCTTCTGGATATTAAATTTATTTTACCTAATGGATATCACTTACTTTCACTCCCATTTAAGTCCTACAAAGGGATACTAGAGGAGGATCAGCCAATTAAAAAGTAGAGACTGAATAAAAGCTGAAATAGAGACAGGAGATAATAAAAATAATACTAAAGCAGAGGAATACGTAGGTAGAGACTGTACATGCAGCAAGGCCACAGGGCCCTGCACAGGTTAAGTTGAGCCAGGTATTCTTCCTGTTTCCTTGCTTGATCTTTCCTCTTGCTCATGCCACATCTGGAGGAGTTAAGCCCAGCACAGATGCCACTATGACAAGTCAAAGCCAGCGAAAGGTCTTGGGATCAAAACTTGGCTGAGTAGGGTCAAAAGTTTTGAGCAGCCAAAAGGAGCAAGAGCCAGAAGGTAAACATAACCCATTTTCAAAGGAGTGCCAAAGGTGAAAAGCAGGAAAGGCAGAATAAGAGTTACTCATCAAGTCCAAAGGGGTGAGCACAGAGCCAGAAGCTGGGAGGAGAAGGGAGTTAAGAAAGTCAAGTGCCAGGTAAAAGCAGAAACAGAGGCTTGAAAAAAAAAAAAGTGAAATAAAGGACACAAGACAATAACTAGGATCCATTCCTTGGAGTCTGACACTAAATCTGATAGAGTATGAGTTAGCTTCATTTAAAAAGCACAGGATCTGAGCAGGTGCCTTCTCTCCTTCTGATATGATCTCCTACTTTACTGCCAGTCCATTATCAGTAAGTCATTAAAAACATTTACCAAAGAAAATCTGAGGCCATTTAGGCAGTCCTGCTAATGAACCAACTTAATTCAGACTGATTGGGCCTTGAAGATGACCACATCTCCTGAGGACAGCTCTCCCTAGATTTCCTCATTGACTAGTTTGGGAAACAAAGCACTTGAAGAAAGGATATACATAAATAAGGGAGTTCAGATTTGAGCAGTGAACCAACATGAAGCAAAGTGTTTAGTATCAGCCTTAAAATAACTGGTTTCTTTTTTATTATCTTCTCTCTTTTTCTGCTTTTCAGAGAAGCAGCAACAATAATTTAAACATTTTCACTACATGACTGACACTCCATAGACACTTTATAATAGACAATCCAGGGCTTAACAAAGGATTCGGGTGAGCATGGGTGTATGTGTGTGCATGTACATGTGTGTGTGTGTGTTTCACACAATGTGTGTGCCAATATGAGGTGGGAGACAAGAAAGTTTGGGCAAATGCACATTTATACCAAAGAGATGCTAGGACCCACAAAAGGAATTCTTTTGTGTTATTAACGTTATATTTTAGAGAAAGCTTTGCAGGGAAGGAGGAGGAGCAGCTAGGGAGTGTATTCCTATCTCTAATTGTGCAGGGAGGCTCCAGTAGAAAGACAACTGAATCCTTTCCCAGAACTGGGATCTTCCATTTGAGAAAGGAAAAAGATGCAACACTCATTCCCTGCCTCCCTCCCTCCCCACTTCCTTGGTGCCCTTCCAAGGTAAGGCCCCTTGGTGCTGGCTTCTCAGTTCTTCCCCCGGGGAGGCTTGCCAAGGCCAAGAGGGCCAGATGGGGCTGCTGGCAGAGATGCTGCTGATCCGGCTCTTTCTCATCCCACTTTCCGTCTGCCAGTGCTTTTGGTGGTGGCAGGCCCTCGTCCTGAAGAGGTTAGAATTACCACCCTGCCGCGGGCGGCATGTGTACCGGCAGCATCCAGTTACCTTCACCAGCTCCCCTCTACCTGCTCTGGGCTGGAATGTGCCATTATCTTGCTTCTCCCATTTTACACTTCATACACCAGTTTCTCTCAAGACAGTTATTTGATCACTAACCACTTTGAATATCATGATCATCGGCTCATTTATTTTTTCTATTTTAAAGGATGGTGCTGGGGTGCGCAGGGAGCAGCCGCATCGATTTCTGCATTTGCCAAGGCATCTGAGTGTGAGCTGCCTATCACAGTGCTGACTTTAATAAAAGGTTATTACTGTGATCATTATTTAGCATTTATATAGCTCCTCACAACTGTTTACCCATTATTCCTCAGAGCACCCCTGTCAAGGTGATCAGTATGAGCAACCCCCATTGTAGAGGCAATGCATCCAGGCTCCTGGAGAGATTGTCGGAATATCCACAAAAGGATACAAAATGAATAACCACAGAACTGCTGGGGTCCAGCCCTCCCTCTAAGCACTGAACTTGATGAGTTCACTTACTCCATCATTCTGCTGAGCAGATCTACTCAGGGTGGGCTCCTCTTGCAGGATGCAGCTCAAGTATCCTGAAAGGCCTTCCCTGGCTACACAATCTAAAAGAGCGTGTTTTTGCCAAGGCATTCATAAGCACGTTCTGGTGTTTGTGGACTTCACAGTGCATGGTACTACCTGAAGTTACCTGATTTGTCTATTTATCATCTAGTTTATTAAAGTCAGTCTTCGCCATTCTAAAAGGCCATCTCCATGACAGTAGTGGTCATGCCTGGGTTATTCACTGCTGCACCCAGTCCCTTTGCTGAAAGTTCCTGGCATACAGTAGGTGCTCAATAATGTATGTAGAGTGAATGACAATGACAAGAGCCCTGCCTCCAAGGTAAGGCCCCTTGGTGCTGGCTTCTCAGTTCTTCCCCCGGGGAGGCTTGCCAAGGCCAAGAGGGCCAGATGGGGCTGCTGGCAGAGATGCTGCTGATCCGGCTCTTTCTCATCCCACTTTCCGTCTGCCAGTGCTTTTGGTGGTGGCAGGCCCTCGTCCTGAAGAGGTTAGAATTACCACCCTGCCGCGGGCGGCATGTGTACCGGCAGCATCCAGTTACCTTCACCAGCTCCCCTCTACCTGCTCTGGGCTGGAATGTGCCATTATCTTGCTTCTCCCATTTTACACTTCATACACCAGTTTCTCTCAAGACAGTTATTTGATCACTAACCACTTTGAATATCATGATCATCGGCTCATTTATTTTTTCTATTTTAAAGGATGGTGCTGGGGTGCGCAGGGAGCAGCCGCATCGATTTCTGCATTTGCCAAGGCATCTGAGTGTGAGCTGCCTATCACAGTGCTGACTTTAATAAAAGGTTATTACTGTGATCATTATTTAGCATTTATATAGCTCCTCACAACTGTTTACCCATTATTCCTCAGAGCACCCCTGTCAAGGTGATCAGTATGAGCAACCCCCATTGTAGAGGCAATGCATCCAGGCTCCTGGAGAGATTGTCGGAATATCCACAAAAGGATACAAAATGAATAACCACAGAACTGCTGGGGTCCAGCCCTCCCTCTAAGCACTGAACTTGATGAGTTCACTTACTCCATCATTCTGCTGAGCAGATCTACTCAGGGTGGGCTCCTCTTGCAGGATGCAGCTCAAGTATCCTGAAAGGCCTTCCCTGGCTACACAATCTAAAAGAGCGTGTTTTTGCCAAGGCATTCATAAGCACGTTCTGGTGTTTGTGGACTTCACAGTGCATGGTACTACCTGAAGTTACCTGATTTGTCTATTTATCATCTAGTTTATTAAAGTCAGTCTTCGCCATTCTAAAAGGCCATCTCCATGACAGTAGTGGTCATGCCTGGGTTATTCACTGCTGCACCCAGTCCCTTTGCTGAAAGTTCCTGGCATACAGTAGGTGCTCAATAATGTATGTAGAGTGAATGACAATGACAAGAGCCCTGTAAATACCACTACTCACACATTATTTCCTATGGATTTTCACCTCTTTGTGCACTTCTGGCTATACTCACACATACAGTCAGTCAGTCCATTATTCTTAATCATCCTGGCACTAATAATCTAGTCTGTGGATGGCCCAGGTCCTTGCCTCTCCGTCTTGAGGTCCTTTCCTCTGGAGAGTCCTTCAAATCCTTCAGTCATTTCTTGCCTTAGTTGAGAAGGGTCAGGAAGAGAGTAGAGCAATGAAAGCCCTACTAGTCAATTTTACTAGTTCTAATAGCTTTGGAAATGTACAGAGTTGAAATTATTGACTCCAAGATTTTTTTCACCTTGTATTTGTGGATTAAAAAAGAATCCATCTGTGTTATGTATGCAATACAATGAAAAGTGCTTTGAAGAAGTTAAAAGCACTATATAAATGTAAGATATAATTATGTATGCATGTAGTCCCATTAACCTTGGTAATTGAGAGTTGGTTATACATTTAAGGTTTAATTAGTTTTGATAGAATAGTAGCTCACACTTTTCTGATGGGTAGGTCCAGACAAGCTCTTAGAAAATGTGCTTTTGGTTGATTTTTTTTTTCAACCATTAAATCAAGATAAAACTCGAAATCCCTTCAAAGCCTAAAAGGTTGGCAGTAATGCTGATTTCTCATCAACAAGTAAGAATAGACAAGTGGTATGAAACATTTATATTTTCTTGCTTCAACGTTCAGACAATTCAGTTTCCCCCTAAAAATATATGTACATATCAGGCTGATCTTGAAAGAAAGACCCTATGGATAATCTAAAAATGGAGTTTTCTACTTAAAGGTTGTTTTTAATGGTCTTTATAGGGCTATGTGGAACCAAAAAATGGGGTTGCCTTTTTGTTCTTGTTTTAAATACAAAAATCAGGGGATTTGATAACGTGTACTGTTGCATTTGGTCCTCTCTACAACTCTGTCCATAGATATTGTTGCTGACACACTATAGACAAAAAAATAGAAGCAATGCCATCAAATGCCTTCCTTAGAAGAAGTCACCAAGAAGACTGGTCTGGCTCAACTCTCCAAACTCCAGTTTAATATTCTCTACAATAATATTAGAAAACCACACTGGAAAGGAAAGACCTATTCCTAGTATTGCTGTTACACCACCAAGCTTCAAAGGTCAGGTAAACATTTTACTTTATGGTTAAATTGGCCGTACTTACTCAGTGTGTACTATATCCCAGGCTCTGTGCTTTTCCCAGGGAAGTTGCAGAGAGAGTAAAAAATTCAGATTTTCCTGGTTGTTACAACCTAGTTGTGATGAGGGATGCTACTGAAATACAAGGGAACAGTGCAGTATGCACTAGGAGAGATGTGGAGCCCTACAGGATCAGGTGAAGAGCAATATCTGAAAACACTCCACATACACACGTGCACACACAAATCACCTTGCATTCCAAGATGAACTTGGCATGAAATGAAGATTTAGTTAAGGATATACTTAGAAGAGTGAAGAGGGAGACAGAGTGCCTACCAAATTTCATCTACCAAATTTTGTCTATAAAATTTCATCGAAGGACTTCCCTGGTGGTCCAGTTGCTAAGACTACAAGCTCCCAGTGCCGGGGGCCCTGGGTTGCATTCCTGGTCAGGGAACTAGATCCTGCATGCCACCAACCAAAGCTCCCACACGCTGTGTTGAAAAGCCAAGATCCTACATGACACAACCAAGACCGGGCACTGCCTAATTAATTACACTGTTTTCATCTATTCAAATTGTATCTACCATGGCAAGATAATAGTTTAAAATTCCTTTTAAACAGAGGTAGCTTTTAAATAGAAGGGCTTCCCTGGTGGCTCAGACAGTAAAAAACCTGCCTGCAGAGCTGGAGACTCAGAGTCGATCCCTGGGTCAGAAAGATCCCCTGGGGAAGGAAATGGCAACCCATGCCAGTATTCTTGCCTCAAAACTCCATGAATAGAGGAGCCTGGTGGGCTATAGTCCATGGGGTCTCAAAGAGTCGAAAATGACTGAGCACACACACAACAACAAACAGAAGTAAACAAACAAAGAACTAAAATTGAATGACTGAAGTGGTCTTCCTGGGTCATGGAACTGGGGAGATAAGGAAGGACTGGGGTAGGCCAGTAAAGTGGGGTAGGCCTTGTCATGCTTCTTTATAACCCCTTCAGAACTTTCTTTTTTGGCCACTTCGTTTGGTCTTTCATTTATTTCCATCTTTGTTCTTTGGTCTGTGTGGGCCTCCTATCACCGTGGTCTCTCTCGCTGCAGAGCTCCGGCATGGTAGTTGGACACATTGGTTATGCTCTACTCAGTGTGTACTATATCCCAGGCTCTGTGCTTTTCCCAGGAAGTTGCAGAGAGAGTAAAAAATTCAGATTTTCCTGGTTGTTACAACCTAGTTGTGATGAGGGATGCTACTGAAATACAAGGGAACAGTGCAGTATGCACTAGGAGAGATGTGGAGCCCTACAGGATCAGGTGAAGAGCAATATCTGAAAACACTCCACATACACACGTGCACACACAAATCACCTTGCATTCCAAGATGAACTTGGCATGAAATGAAGATTTAGTTAAGGATATACTTAGAAGAGTGAAGAGGGAGACAGAGTGCCTACCAAATTTCATCTACCAAATTTTGTCTATAAAATTTCATCGAAGGACTTCCCTGGTGGTCCAGTTGCTAAGACTACAAGCTCCCAGTGCCGGGGGCCCTGGGTTGCATTCCTGGTCAGGGAACTAGATCCTGCATGCCACCAACCAAAGCTCCCACACGCTGTGTTGAAAAGCCAAGATCCTACATGACACAACCAAGACCGGGCACTGCCTAATTAATTACACTGTTTTCATCTATTCAAATTGTATCTACCATGGCAAGATAATAGTTTAAAATTCCTTTTAAACAGAGGTAGCTTTTAAATAGAAGGGCTTCCCTGGTGGCTCAGACAGTAAAAAACCTGCCTGCAGAGCTGGAGACTCAGAGTCGATCCCTGGGTCAGAAAGATCCCCTGGGGAAGGAAATGGCAACCCATGCCAGTATTCTTGCCTCAAAACTCCATGAATAGAGGAGCCTGGTGGGCTATAGTCCATGGGGTCTCAAAGAGTCGAAAATGACTGAGCACACACACAACAACAAACAGAAGTAAACAAACAAAGAACTAAAATTGAATGACTGAAGTGGTCTTCCCTGGGTCATGGAACTGGGGAGATAAGGAAGGACTGGGGTAGGCCAGTAAAGTGGGGTAGGCCTTGTCATGCTTCTTTATAACCCCTTCAGAACTTTCTTTTTTGGCCACTTCGTTTGGTCTTTCATTTATTTCCATCTTTGTTCTTTGGTCTGTGTGGGCCTCCTATCACCGTGGTCTCTCTCGCTGCAGAGCTCCGGCATGGTAGTTGGACACATTGGTCTGGCCACTCTGCGGCACGTGGGATCCCCCCAGGCCAGGGATCGAACCAGCACCCCTTGTACTGCAAGGTGGTGTCCTTACCCACTGAACCACCAGGGGAGGCCCAGAACTTTTAAAAAATTCTTTTCACTATTGTATTTTTCTTTTTAAAAATTTTTGATAAAACTATTTGATTTTAAAGTCACAGGTATGAATTACTTAGATCAATATTAATTCTCTAATTGCCTTCAAAGAATGAGGATGGTTTCGACAAGGAGGGGGAGCAAGGGGGCATTCCTCGCAGAGGCACCAATGTTAACAAAGAGAAAATGCAGGTGAGCAGATGGAACAGGAAGTAATCCATTTGGATACAGTGTAAGTACAACTGTACCTATGCAGATCAGGAAACAGAAGCTAGTGCTCTATTGTAGAAGGACAAACAAATACATGTTTACATGGTCACTGACAGGGAGGCAATAAACAGTGTTGAACAAAGAGGTGATATGCTCAGAACTGAGCTTTATATCAGCAGTGTATCTCACTGCTGATTGAAATCACATGCTTGTTAAAACTGTTAGGCCCTAAGGCCAGCTTCTTCTTGAGTAAATCCAGGGGTAGGCCCAAGGATTTTCATTTCTAATAAGTTCTCCGGTGATGCTAATACTGCTGTCTGGAAACCACAATTTGAGAATAACTGAGTAATCTAGCAACGAGACTAGAGTAGTATGAGAATGCAGGTAAAGAGACTGTTCCAACAGGACAAACTAGAAGGCATGGAGCCCTGACTAGGAAGCTGATGGTGGGAAAGTACAGACCAGAAATCAAGAAAACAACCCAACTGCTTCAAAGGACAGGGGAGCCACTGGACCTGTTCTGGGTCATTTCAAACCACAGGTCACTGATAAATCACCATTGCCCATGCCAGGTGTACAAATGTGGAATTTATTTTAAAAATAGCAATCCTGTTTAGAAATTAAAGTGTGAGTTTTATCTTTCTTTCCATTCCTCCCACATCAGTAGCATCATTCTAATGCAATTTAGGTTGCAAAAGCATTTTCCAGGGAGAGCATTCGGTGGACATGTAAAACTGTAGTAGAACTGATTGATACTGATAAATATACACGCAGAGCAGCATTGGAGAAACAGACACAAAGGACATACCTATAGACAGTACAGGGAGGGAAGATCAGGTGAGAAGTATGGGAAGAGTTAACATGGAAACCTACACTATCATATGGAAAAGAGATAACCATTGTGAATACGCTGTAGGACTAAGGGAACTTACATGGAGGCTATGAAGCAACCTGCAGGGGTGGGATGGGGGGAGGGGAGATTCAGGGGAGAGGGTCATGGATATACCTATGACTGATTTGGGATTGTGTATAGCTGTAAACAGCAAAATTCTGTAAAAGATGTATAACAATAACTTCTCTGTACACTTGAAACTAATGCAACATTGTAAGTCACCTATATTCCAATTAAAAAAAAGATTAAAAAACCTGATTTCCTTCTTATTCCATTTTAGAACATCCTTGTAGCTAAACAGTACTCAAAATAAATATGTACAGGAAACAGCCATCTCTACAGATTGAGGCAAAAGTGATTAACTCACTCTACCATGTACATACCCATGAAAACATGTAAATCCTGTATCCAGCCAACATTCAATGAGTATCTACTATGTGACAAATGCCATGGATGTGCTTGGAGACAAAGGTAAATAAAACATGGGCTCTGCAGACAGCAGTTCAAAATCTAACAGTCTTCTTCCTGTGATCTTAAATCTGCCTAAGGAATGTGTTTTGTTTGTAATAAAAATTCTAAAGCAGGAACAGCAGAAGATAGCTTTTCTAAATCGACTGCCTCTTATTGTCTAATTAGTCAACTGAAGAGAACATTCCAGTCCTGGGCTATTTTATTGAGCTCAGATATATTTTGCTGACACATGGAAAGAGTCTGGGGAGTATCCAGCAGCCATTCACCTCTGGTCTTAAAGTATAGTGAGCCTTTTATCACTTACACCTTTCAGTGTCCAAAGACAGTGCCACTTGGGGCTTTTAAAATATCATTTCCTTTACAAATGTGGAATTTATTTTAAAAATAGCAATCCTGTTTAGAAATTAAAGTGTGAGTTTTATCTTTCTTTCCATTCCTCCCACATCAGTAGCATCATTCTAATGCAATTTAGGTTGCAAAAGCATTTTCCAGCGAGAGCATTCGTGGACATGTAAAACTGTAGTAGAACTGATTGATACTGATAAATATACGCAGAGCAGCATTGGAGAAACAGACACAAAGGACATACCTATAGACAGTACAGGGAGGGAAGATCAGGTGAGAAGTATGGGAAGAGTTAACATGGAAACCTACACTATCATATGGAAAAGAGATAACCATTGTGAATACGCTGTAGGACTAAGGGAACTTACATGGAGGCTATGAAGCAACCTGCAGGGGTGGGATGGGGGGAGGGGAGATTCAGGGGAGAGGGTCATGGATATACCTATGACTGATTTGGGATTGTGTATAGCTGTAAACAGCAAAATTCTGTAAAAGATGTATAACAATAACTTCTCTGTACACTTGAAACTAATGCAACATTGTAAGTCACCTATATTCCAATTAAAAAAAAGATTAAAAAACCTGATTTCCTTCTTATTCCATTTTAGAACATCCTTGTAGCTAAACAGTACTCAAAATAAATATGTACAGGAAACAGCCATCTCTACAGATTGAGGCAAAAGTGATTAACTCACTCTACCATGTACATACCCATGAAAACATGTAAATCCTGTATCCAGCCAACATTCAATGAGTATCTACTATGTGACAAATGCCATGGATGTGCTTGGAGACAAAGGTAAATAAAACATGGGCTCTGCAGACAGCAGTTCAAAATCTAACAGTCTTCTTCCTGTGATCTTAAATCTGCCTAAGGAATGTGTTTTGTTTGTAATAAAAATTCTAAAGCAGGAACAGCAGAAGATAGCTTTTCTAAATCGACTGCCTCTTATTGTCTAATTAGTCAACTGAAGAGAACATTCCAGTCCTGGGCTATTTTATTGAGCTCAGATATATTTTGCTGACACATGGAAAGAGTCTGGGGAGTATCCAGCAGCCATTCACCTCTGGTCTTAAAGTATAGTGAGCCTTTTATCACTTACACCTTTCAGTGTCCAAAGACAGTGCCACTTGGGGCTTTTAAAATATCATTTCCTTTACTACCTCCCAAAATAACAGGGTCATTTCAGGACCAGTGAGTGGTTGGCACTGTGATGGGTTTCCCAGAAGTACTAATAGTTCTGGAGAGGAGCAAGTATTTTCACAGCTGCGGGTCTGGGTGCTGAAGTTTCTACTGTCAGTGAGAATCATGTCCCAGTGAAAATATAGAAGTGGAATCGACTGTCAAAGGGATAAGGTGACAGGGAGTGTTGTTTACTTGAGTCAAAGAGCAACCAGAAATGATTTCTGCAGTTGGAACAAAACAAAGACAAGGGTTGAAGGTCAACTTCCTCTGTTATTTCGGCTAATCAGCACACCTAAGTGGACTTCCTCAAATGTTTGGGGTCTGCTGACAATTTTAACTTTATAGAAACCCCACCTATTACACCAGTCTATGCCTCTTGGGCACTGGAAGGAAAGAGAAGGGAAAATATTCAACTTATTAGAGTTAATGAAGTCATCCATGGCACCCAGCTCTTCCTTTCCCATCCCTAAGTTCATCTATCTCTAAATATTAGGACTTTTCCTTGTTAAACGCTACTTGTATCCTTCCACATCATTCCACCTCCATCACCACCAGGGTAGTGTGAGCTGATGTCATCTCTCTCATAGATTACTGCAATAGCCCTCTAACTGGTCCCTCACATCCTATTTCACCCCCTCCAAATCTTTCCTTACATTAGTTCACACTCATTAGTTCACAGTAGTTCATGGTAATTCATTCACAGCACTCCTTTAGAAACTCAAACAAAACCACTAAAGTCTAAATGCCCAACACATACACATAAAAGTAGCTTAATTTTTTTTTCCCTCTGTCTCCTCATTGCTCCAAACACTTAACTAGTAGACTTGGCTGAGAGAGTTCTGTGTAATCGGTGCCTCCCACTCTTTTTCCTTTTCTTGTTGCATCATATTCCTCCTCCTCACTCCCTTGGTCTCCTCACCCAGATTCCCCAACCTGAAACATTTCCCCCTCCCTGCTTTGCCAAGTTGTCTCTCCTACTCACCTTTTAGCTCTTAACTCATATCAGCTCCTGAAGGATGCTTAGGGAACACCCTATCTTCCCTGGCTTGATCAAATACCCATGTTTCAAACTGCCTTGACATCATCAACTGGCTCATGAATCTTTCACAGAATGTATCACGGGACAGTTATATAATCTTGTATGATTGTTTAATTTCTGCCTGGTCTCCCCACTAGACTATAAGATCTGTAAAGACAGGGACACTATCTCTTTTTGCTTACCATTGTATTCCAGAGTCTAGCATAGTGTCTGGCACATACCAAGTATTAAATAAATACATTTGGAAAGAAGAAGGAAGAAAGCAAAGGAGAGAGAGAGGGAAAGACAGAGGGAAGGAAGGGAGGGAGATAAGGAAGGAGAAAAGAGAGGAAGGAAGGAAGAATTTAAGTGACAAACTGATACTACTACAGTAAGAAAAAGATCGAGCATTTTAAATGAATGATTAAAAATAGGTAATGTATATGAACTTCCAATATTAGGTAAAGTTTTAAGGTATATTTATAATTTATTCATCATGACAACACTATAAGGTAGTTATTTTTATTGTCTTCATTTCATAGATGGGAAAACTGAGCCACATAGAAACTAACTACTCAAAATCACAGTTAGCAAATATGATATACTTTATAATCAAAGAGACCTTATGACCATATATAACCACAAGAAGCCAATCTACTCTGAGAACCTTTTTGCCCAACGAGTTTTAAGAGTTTTAGCAACCGCTGCTTTTAAGGGTTAGGGATTTATCTTATTTAGAATAGGATTCTGAAAGCAAAAAATCTCTGTGCCCTCTTTTCATGTCAAGCTCCTCAACAGATGACTATCAGAGAAACTCCTGAATTTCAGCTGCCACTGTGTCACTTTTCAGGATGAACTTTTTCTACATGCATGTAAGAACAGGCTGATTAAAATGAGCAACTGTAAAGCAATCACCCATCCTCACCTCAGAACTGACTCTCGTTTATGTGAGCAGAACAGAAACTGACACGCTAAATGGATAAAAGAAAGAAAAGAGAGCATTCAGCACATGGGAAGACTGAAATAGAGATATATTTGTTTAGAAAAGAGAAGATGAAAAGGAATGCACTGCCCTCCCAATAACCACAGGAAGCCACTTGCCATGCACGCCATCATATTTGGGGCCAAAGCTGGAATAAAAGCCAAATGTTTAGAAAAGGCCAAGGCTTCTGGGGAAGGGAGGAAGGGCACTAAACAGAAATAAGTAAACTTATTTGCAAGCTGGAACTCTAGATGGAGCAGTTCCACCTATTTGAATATTTTCTGGACACAGATACCGATTCCACTGGATTAGTGACTACTAGAAAGATGACTGGTAGGAATACTTTAGCTCTGTGATAGGAAACAGAATTGGATGACCACTTGCAAAAGGTAACCTGACCCTACAGATGGGATCCATGTAAACAGAGGAAGGCAGAAGATTAAGAGGAGGAGGAAGAAGAGGAGGGACAGGCGTTTCAGTAAGAAGAACTTTGAAAGGTTGTCCAACAATATGCAACATAAATCAAAGCAAGGGAACGGTTAAACCTTTTTTAAAATGACTTCCAATATTAGGTAAAGTTTTAAGGTATATTTATAATTTATTCATCATGACAACACTATAAGGTAGTTATTTTTATTGTCTTCATTTCATAGATGGGAAAACTGAGCCACATAGAAACTAACTACTCAAAATCACAGTTAGCAAATATGATATACTTTATAATCAAAGAGACCTTATGACCATATATAACCACAAGAAGCCAATCTACTCTGAGAACCTTTTTGCCCAACGAGTTTTAAGAGTTTTAGCAACCGCTGCTTTTAAGGGTTAGGGATTTATCTTATTTAGAATAGGATTCTGAAAGCAAAAAATCTCTGTGCCCTCTTTTCATGTCAAGCTCCTCAACAGATGACTATCAGAGAAACTCCTGAATTTCAGCTGCCACTGTGTCACTTTTCAGGATGAACTTTTTCTACATGCATGTAAGAACAGGCTGATTAAAATGAGCAACTGTAAAGCAATCACCCATCCTCACCTCAGAACTGACTCTCGTTTATGTGAGCAGAACAGAAACTGACACGCTAAATGGATAAAAGAAAGAAAAAGAGAGCATTCAGCACATGGGAAGACTGAAATAGAGATATATTTGTTTAGAAAAGAGAAGATGAAAAGGAATGCACTGCCCTCCCAATAACCACAGGAAGCCACTTGCCATGCACGCCATCATATTTGGGGCCAAAGCTGGAATAAAAGCCAAATGTTTAGAAAAGGCCAAGGCTTCTGGGGAAGGGAGGAAGGGCACTAAACAGAAATAAGTAAACTTATTTGCAAGCTGGAACTCTAGATGGAGCAGTTCCACCTATTTGAATATTTTCTGGACACAGATACCGATTCCACTGGATTAGTGACTACTAGAAAGATGACTGGTAGGAATACTTTAGCTCTGTGATAGGAAACAGAATTGGATGACCACTTGCAAAAGGTAACCTGACCCTACAGATGGGATCCATGTAAACAGAGGAAGGCAGAAGATTAAGAGGAGGAGGAAGAAGAGGAGGGACAGGCGTTTCAGTAAGAAGAACTTTGAAAGGTTGTCCAACAATATGCAACATAAATCAAACAAGATACAGGGCAGGTGCTGGAGTCCAGCTGCTGGGACTTAAATACAGGATTCACCTAGACATGTTGTCACCTCCCTAAACTTCCCATCTTTTAAACTGGGATTATAACTGTATCTGGCTCATAAGAATTTTTTAAAGGATTAAGGAGACTGATCTTTGTTAGTTTTGTAGCACACAGTAAATGCTCAATAAATAATAGTGCTGTTGCTGCTGGTGACGATGATCTATCACCTCATAATGCAAACTTAAAGTACTAACTATGTTGAATATCATTGGACCTTGGACTCCACCAGGAATGCTCAGGGAATAATACTATATTGGACTCTCTCCTGGAGCAGGTCAATACCTAATGATAAGCTTCATACCAATGATGCAGAAATCTAAGTTAAGAGGCTACCTTCCAGAAGTTGTCCTTTCTAGACTTGTTTTATCATTTTCTTCTCTCCTTCTTTGAGCTTTTATGATCCATATTTTTTCTGTGAGCTTACTTTCCACTTTGTGCTCTCTTTTCCATTCCTTTGAAACCTCTGCTCCTCTCCCCATGCAAGGATCCTGTCGAGACAGACTAAGCAAATCTGTTTCCTCCAAGCCTTAAACATGGGGGGCCAAGAGGGAAAAATGTTTCCTTTGGGTAGATGCCAAGTCACTTGGGGCTTGTGGGGGAGAGCTTTTAATGACACAGTAAGAAAGAAAATGTTTATGTTTCATTTTAATTGAACTTTTCTTAAGCTGACTACATTTTAGTAAGTGAAAAAAAAAATCAACATATGAGAACACTGGGAAGGAAAATACACATAGCTCTGGTTTCAGATACAGGGGTGGAAAAAGCACAGGGAAGACTAGCAGAGGCAGCTAAGGGGAACAGCCGCCCCACCAGAAATCTCAGCTTAGCAGCACGGCCTTTATCATTGCATTCAGAGGACCAGTATAGATCTTGTTTGATGGGCCCATAAAATTAGCAAGATAATGACTAAGTTCACTACTTTAAGTATGCATCTATCTGTTGGGTCCACTGAAGTACCTTGAGTAACAAGATGATAAGGTATCACGCCCAGTTCAACCTGGAAAGTGAACACTGTGAAAGGAGGTAGGTGACTCTAGAATTAGCTACCTTTGTCATTCTTTCTTAAGTCTCCACTATGTGCTGCTATGCATGCATCTGCTATGTTCTAACTATTCATATGATCTCATTTAAACCTCCCAGCAGCTCTGTGAAATAGGACTAGTAAGGCTTTTTTACATACGGGTGACCTCAGGCAATTTCCTCCAGTCACACAGCTGATGAGTAATGACATTGGGATTCTAATCGAGGTTGGAAGGACACCAAGCCCAGCACATAGTTTTCTACCTCTAACAATACCTGGAAAGGTTCATTATCTTAGGATTTATGAAAACGACTAGGGAGCCTAGTATGAGGACTGTGTGTGTGGTGTGTGTATATATGTGTGTGTGTGAGTGCAATATATAGTGTATGTGTAATAAAGTCTGTGTGTGTAATATAGTTAAATGATGCATAGTATCATTGTTCTATTAAACAAATCATAGGGCAACTAGGATAGAAGCATCCAGCTCCTCCCACTATTCCCAACGAAAAATATGCTTCTATTCCTTGTCAAGTATCTCTCTTCCCTGAGTGGTCCTGCTTTTCCTCACCCATTTCTATGTGGACTGCCAGCCTTTCCATCCCAGTTGTGCTTCAGTTTTTTCATCTGTACAAGTAGTACTGAACACAGACAGTTATCAAGATTAAGACAATTAATGCATCTAAAACACTTGGAAGAGTGCCTGGCATATTATTGGTATTCTGGAAACGTTACCTGTTAGTATCATGCCACATGCTTGAATAGAGATCATGTTCCCATTTGAAGAACTAACTTCAGTCCTTATTGATGTCCCTGCTAAAAAATAGGGACATTATCGGGATACTGCTCAGGAGACTTTGCTTCTCTCCAAAGCAGTCATAAAATTACCTTACCTCACTGGCTTACTAACTGCCAAGAGAAGCCTCCCTCTTGCCCACAGGCCCCTGTAGCTCCCAGTATCCTCTGAGAAGGGTGAGAGTGTGTGTTCTATATCCTTTGCCACATTGAGACAGGGGAAGGTGTATTCAAGGCTGGTGGTAACAGGAATCACCTCCTGTTTGTGATCAAACCTACAAATTGATTTTTTTTCTTTTTTTAATTCTTTTTTTGATGATGGGCATGAGACCTCTATGGCTTCCTAAGCGTTAAAGAATCTGCCTGCCAAGCAGGACACACAGGTTCTATCCCTGGGTCAAAAAGATTCCTTGGAGAATGAAATGGAAACCTACTACAGCATATTCCTGCTTGGGAAATCCCATGGACAGAGGAGCCTGGTAGGCCACACAGTCCATGGGTCACAAAGAGTCAGACACGACTTGGTCACTAGACAACAACAAGAACTGTGTATGTCTAAAATCCCCTGGAATGTAGCAATTTAGGAATGTTTCTGTTTAATGTTAAGCTTAAACAGGCCTTGGAAGTATAAATAGTGCTACTAATCCCAAATTGATCTGCCTTTTCCATACATCTTCAATTTTTTTCTTCCTATTTTGGAACATCCTGGCTCATAGAGTTGCTTTCAAATCCCATGCTTATTTCAAGTGTCCGTTAAATCTCAGACTCTTCACATTGAATCATCCAGTACAATGTTCCCATTCTACAAATGACAAAACTGAAACAGATAGGTTCAGTCAGTACCCCGATACTATTTTTCCTCTGACATTTTGTCTTACCAAATTCATTTTTCCCAAATTATAAAGATTTCCAACTCCTCTCCAATAAAGATATTTCTCAATTTTCTAGCAAAAGTTCCTCAGATAGTTATAATTTGTCTTGGTAATATATAGAGGGTGGGAGGGGGCCTTCACTTGGATATCTTCAAATCTTTGTTTCCCACCTAATTTAAACTCCTTTGTCCCCCAAGGAGCATTCTGTTTTTATAGGCCAAATATTGTCTACTAGCAATTTTGTGTTTCAACCTGATAACAAAAAGTCATACACAGTCTCTGTTTCTAGGTTTCTGTAGGTACTGTGCATTTTGTTTCTTGTATTTTCTTGACATACAGTATAAAGCAAATAGTATAAAGTCTAAGATTTGCTGGGTAAACAACGGTAAAACAGGCACATATATGGGATAAATGCTCATTAATATACCCCTTGAATTTCAGTTTCTCACAACACATCTAAGGAACCTATCCTGGGTCCCCCAATACTTCCCTGCCTTGTCTGACAGGGACACAGTAAGACACAAAGCAGAGAAAACAATCTACTGAGGAAGTCCAAATTGTTGCATGACTAGTCAGAGAACAGCCAGTTAAATTTGCAACACCAGGAAGTTGAGCGCCGTGCCCGGCAGTGACCTTGATAGCAACCCAGGTTCGACAAGAGGTTAGAAGTCATAGTAGACCTCTTTTCTGATACAGATCAAGTAGTGCTTCATAGGTAAACACTAGACACAGAGCTGCAAGTTCACAATGTCTGTGTGCTCGTGACAATGTACGATTAAGTGTGAGGAGTGTCAGGTGATGTGACACTGCATCACAACTCGTTCCCGCAGAGAAAGGCTCATTCATTCATGACTCAAATCACCTATCAATCACCAAATCACTTACCAGTCATGTGGGAACCAGAAAACCATGAGTAAATCACAGGCCCCCTCAAACAGTTCTTGTGCTGATGCATCCACAAGACGAGGAAATGGGAGGATTTCCATGGTGATAAAAGTTTGAGTAAAGTGATTCAAAGATCCAGCTTTTGAAAGCATGAATGAAGTAGTAATACAGTATCAGTTTCCTCAGGGGCTTGGGGTCAAGTATTTCATTGCAGTGGGGGTTAGCGTGGCTGCCCGTGCAAGTGGGGGGGTAGGGTGGGAGATAAGCAATGAGCTCAGGCCCAAATCAGTTAAAGCCTCATTGTGCCACTTCCTGCTTGTGTCCCCTTGGGCAAATGACTCCCCTGAGACTCAGTTTTCTCACCTGCAAAAGGGGAGATACTGAAGTCCTAGTGTTGTTGTGAAAAATAGTGGAACCTGGTTAGCAGTATCCTCAAAAGCTTGTAGCACAGTACCAGCAGAGGTCAGTAAACAAGAGGGATAAGAACTGACACCTATTTGGTGCTTGCTCGATGCCAGGCATTGTTTAAAGAACTCTAAGAGTGCTATTTGTTTAATCCTCTCAACAATACTAAGGCCAGCACTGTTTCATAAGGGAAGAAAACTGAGGCATAGCAGTAGGCTTCCACATCTACCAGGCGAAAGAACCTGGTCTCAGACTCGGGTGTCATCCAATTCCAAGGCCCATGCTCTTCACCAATGAATGAATGTACAGAGACGACCCACAGAAGACAAGAAACTTCCCTGGTGGTCCAGTGGCTAAGACGCTATGCTCCCAATGCAGAGGGCCTGGGTTCAATGCCTCATCAGGAACTAGATCCCACATGCCTCAAGTAAACATCCTGAGTGTCACAACTAAGACCCAGCATGGCCATATACATAAGTATTAAAAACATAAAAACCTGATCGAGTCCTTCATTCACCCCTCTAGCTACCTCCACCCCATGGAACCTACTTTCCATGCTCTCAGAGGGGAATTCAGGTCTTTCAGGAGCTTCTAAACCTCAGGCCTGCTGACGCCAGGCTCAATTGTTCAGGGCTGAGGGGTTCCAGAGCCTTTCCAAGCTTTTCTCTGGCACAGAGCCTAACCTTTATTTTGTAACTGATTTACTCGACTCAAAAGTCAGCTTCGGCTACCTTCTGTGAGAACTGGGGAGACCCAGGAAATACTCGGCTGGCCAACCAGAAAATTAAATAAGAAAGTCATCAGGCCCTGGAGCCTGATTCTCAATGCCAAACAATTTGGAACAATAAGTCACTCTTTCAAAATAGAAATAGTTGTCACACAGTGCTTAAGTGCTTGTAGCATAACATAGTATACCAGCTAAAACACAGTCGGAAGCCAAGTCCCAGTTACAGCCGCATACCCAGGTTTACCTCTCTACTATAGTTTTAAGCATAGTCCTCATTGTGCCACTTCCTGCTTGTGTCCCCTTGGGCAAATGACTCCCCTGAGACTCAGTTTTCTCACCTGCAAAAGGGGAGATACTGAAGTCCTAGTGTTGTTGTGAAAAATAGTGGAACCTGGTTAGCAGTATCCTCAAAAGCTTGTAGCACAGTACCAGCAGAGGTCAGTAAACAAGAGGGATAAGAACTGACACCTATTTGGTGCTTGCTCGATGCCAGGCATTGTTTAAAGAACTCTAAGAGTGCTATTTGTTTAATCCTCTCAACAATACTAAGGCCAGCACTGTTTCATAAGGGAAGAAAACTGAGGCATAGCAGTAGGCTTCCACATCTACCAGGCGAAAGAACCTGGTCTCAGACTCGGGTGTCATCCAATTCCAAGGCCCATGCTCTTCACCAATGAATGAATGTACAGAGAACGACCCACAGAAGACAAGAAACTTCCCTGGTGGTCCAGTGGCTAAGACGCTATGCTCCCAATGCAGAGGGCCTGGGTTCAATGCCTCATCAGGAACTAGATCCCACATGCCTCAAGTAAACATCCTGAGTGTCACAACTAAGACCCAGCATGGCCATATACATAAGTATTAAAAACATAAAAACCTGATCGAGTCCTTCATTCACCCCTCTAGCTACCTCCACCCCATGGAACCTACTTTCCATGCTCTCAGAGGGGAATTCAGGTCTTTCAGGAGCTTCTAAACCTCAGGCCTGCTGACGCCAGGCTCAATTGTTCAGGGCTGAGGGGTTCCAGAGCCTTTCCAAGCTTTTCTCTGGCACAGAGCCTAACCTTTATTTTGTAACTGATTTACTCGACTCAAAAGTCAGCTTCGGCTACCTTCTGTGAGAACTGGGGAGACCCAGGAAATACTCGGCTGGCCAACCAGAAAATTAAATAAGAAAGTCATCAGGCCCTGGAGCCTGATTCTCAATGCCAAACAATTTGGAACAATAAGTCACTCTTTCAAAATAGAAATAGTTGTCACACAGTGCTTAAGTGCTTGTAGCATAACATAGTATACCAGCTAAAAACACAGTCGGAAAGCCCAGGTTCTAGTCCCAGTTACAGCCGCATAGCCCTGAGCAAGTCTCCTAACCTCTCTACTATAGTAGCTTCTTTTATCATATAGCAATAGTAATAGGCTCTATGTTAGAACTGGCTCTAAGGATTAATGATCAATATATGTAAATATTTTAGAATATGCCTGGCACATCATAAGAGCTACCTAAATAATTGATTTTATCATTAATTTATTATTAATTTATCTTATGTTTCAATAAAGGCATATGGGCTTTGCAGCAATGTCTTCAGAGAATAACTTTGCTGAAGCTTTATTCTTTTTGAAAATGTTTTCTCCATTATTACCATCTTACTATCAGCCACCACCCAACTCCTACCAACCTCCTCCCCACCATTTCAACTTTTCCTTAAAAGCAAAGGAAATTACATTTAAAAGCCTCACGGAATTACAACACTCAACACGCTCATAAAAGTCAGGAAATGCAACAGTTAGAATTCTCCGAAGACGTTAACTCAGAATCTGGGCTCTGACACAGTTCAGAGGGCTTGAAAGCAACCTCGTGAAGTTCTCGTTGGTGAGCTCCAAGGCCTTCACCCACTGCCCCTCCTCACCAACTGCGTCTGTCTTCTAGAACCCTCCAGTGGATGCAGCTAGCCTCTGGGCTGGCCGTTTAAAAGATATACTGCTCTTGTTCCAGCAGCACAACCACCCCATAGAGCAGCGGTCCTCAGATGGAGGAGCATCAGAATGTCCGGCAGAGGCTTCCCTGGTAGCTCAGTGGTAAAGAATCTGCCTTCCAATGCAGGAGACAGGGGTTCGATCCCTGGTCCAGGAAGATCCCACATTTTGAGGGAGGAGAAACTAAGCCGGTACACCACAACTACTGAACCTGTGCTCTAGAGCCTGGGAACCGCAACTACTGAAGCCCGTGTGCCCTAGAGCCAGTGCGCCACTGGCTGAACCTGAGCACCAAATTAGAGAATAGCCCCTGTTTGCAGAAATTAGAGATACTTCCTCAAAGCTATGAAGATCCAGCACAGCCCAAATAAATAAATGAATAAATAAAAATTGATTAAAACAAAAAGAGAATGTCTAGTGGGCTTGAGGAAACATGGACAGCTGGACAACTCCCAGAATTTCTCCATCAGTAAGCCTGAGGTGACACACGAGAGTCTGTATTTCTAATAAGTGTCCCTGTGACACTGATGCTGATACTCCGGACCACACGGTGAAAATCACTGTCTTTGGAGAGAGAAGGAGAAATATCATATGACATCCTTTTATGTGGATTCTAAAAAGAAATGATACAAATGAACTTATTTACAAAACAGAGACTCACAAACTTAGTAAATGAACTCATGGTTGCAGCGGGGAGGGGATGGTTAGGGACTTCGGAAACTCAAATACACACTGCCATGTTTGAAATGGATAACCAGCAGAAATCTGTTGTATAGCACATGGAACTCTGCTTAATGTTATGTACCAGTCTGGATGGGAGGGGGGTTTGGAAGAGAATGGATACATATATATGTATGGCCAATCCCCTTCAATGTTCACCTGAAACTATCACAAAATTGTTAATTGGGTATACCCCAATAAAAATGTTTTTGGTGTAAAATGAAACAAACAAAAAAGAAAACCACCATTTTTGGTGTTTCTCTCACTTCAGTATAGTTTCCCCTCAAATCCCATAGACCCCTACCTTCCCACCACACCAAAAATGGAATGAAAAATTCCATTCATACATGTATATTACTCCTCAATTTTTTGAGAAATGGAAAACATATTCTGTTCAAATTTCAGCCGAGCCCTGACAAAACAAAATTCACCTCATTTCAGCTGCTTCACCCCCTCCACCCACCCACCTTTACCCTTCCAGCCAGTTTCCGCCTCTGTCTTTGCACAGATGGTCAGGACTGTGTGTGTGTTTATACATCTCCAGCCTTGCTTGTTTACATGTACACATTTGTGCTTCTCCTTCCTCCTCATTAAACTATAAAGTCCTTGAATGTCTTTCTCTCTAAGGTTTCATAGCACCTGATGCTCAACACACAGTGGGTGTTTAATACAAGCAGTTGACAGATAAATGTTGAGTATTTTATTGTATCTGGTAAGCAAAATGAAGAGACACATATTGCCATGAGAACTTTAAACTTTGCAACGGAGACCAAAGTGTGTTTATTTTTGCAGCATTAATGTAGCCAAAAGATGACTTTCCACTCAAATATAAATATGTGATATGTTGCCAATGAGCATTTTAAATGCCATTTGATGCCATTCTCAGAAATACCATCTGTGCCTCTTCTTCTCACATAGTTATCAAAACGAGTAATTTCACATAGACAAGTTTGTTACATCCTTATGGGGAATTGCAAAAAAGTCGGACTGGTGACTTATAAAGAAGATGATCCCGGAAATAAAACTTTATATCATATGACATCCTTTCTATGTGGATTCTAAAAAGAAATGATACAAATGAACTTATTTACAAAACAGAGACTCACAGACTTAGTAAATGAACTCATGGTTGCAGCGGGAGGTATGGCTAGGGACTTCGGAAACTCAAATACACACTGCCATGTTTGAAATGGATAACCAGCAGAAATCTGTTGTATAGCACATGGAACTCTGCTTAATGTTATGTACCAGTCTGGATGGGAGGGGGGTTTGGAAGAGAATGGATACATATATATGTATGGCCAATCCCCTTCAATGTTCACCTGAAACTATCACAAAATTGTTAATTGGGTATACCCCAATAAAAATGTTTTTGGTGTAAAATGAAACAAACAAAAAAGAAAACCACCATTTTTGGTGTTTCTCTCACTTCAGTATAGTTTCCCCTCAAATCCCATAGACCCCTACCTTCCCACCACACCAAAAATGGAATGAAAAATTCCATTCATACATGTATATTACTCCTCAATTTTTTGAGAAATGGAAAACATATTCTGTTCAAATTTCAGCCGAGCCCTGACAAAACAAAATTCACCTCATTTCAGCTGCTTCACCCCCTCCACCCACCCACCTTTACCCTTCCAGCCAGTTTCCGCCTCTGTCTTTGCACAGATGGTCAGGACTGTGTGTGTGTTTATACATCTCCAGCCTTGCTTGTTTACATGTACACATTTGTGCTTCTCCTTCCTCCTCATTAAACTATAAAGTCCTTGAATGTCTTTCTCTCTAAGGTTTCATAGCACCTGATGCTCAACACACAGTGGGTGTTTAATACAAGCAGTTGACAGATAAATGTTGAGTATTTTATTGTATCTGGTAAGCAAAATGAAGAGACACATATTGCCATGAGAACTTTAAACTTTGCAACGGAGACCAAAGTGTGTTTATTTTTGCAGCATTAATGTAGCCAAAAGATGACTTTCCACTCAAATATAAATATGTGATATGTTGCCAATGAGCATTTTAAATGCCATTTGATGCCATTCTCAGAAATACCATCTGTGCCTCTTCTTCTCACATAGTTATCAAAACGAGTAATTTCACATAGACAAGTTTGTTACATCCTTATGGGGAATTGCAAAAGAGATACAAGTTCTAGAAATATTAATGTAATTGGCATCAACTTTTATTTTATGGGACATTCATGTATGTAAACCAACTACATCTCTGTCTTTTTAGAATTAAATAAAGGAATGGTATTAGCCCTGAATATTTTCAGAGTTAATAGTTAACCCAGAGTTTATTATTATGTACTGATTGACAAATCACATGAACTTCAATCACCAAAGGATGAGATCATTATTGTTTTATCTATTGAACAGGTATTCAACTCTTGCTGAACTGCACCAAGTTAAGGACACAGTATATTATCAGTCTCTCGCAAGAAGCAGAGGTTGTTAGGGAGCCAATCAGAAAGCAAGGCTTCTAGTCTCAGTATCCTCCGAGGTCTAGAACATACATTAACCATAATGACATTGGAGGTCAAATATTTACCCAATTCTGTTGAAAGAAATCAGTGTTATATCTAATCCCAGTTGATGTGACAATGTGTGGCCTTTTAAGATTTTTTTAAGGATTTGATGCTACAGCTAACCTTCTGATCCTATTCTTCTCTGATGATTAAATTAAGGAGAATTTCACAGGTGCATTCTGAACATTTGGTTTCTTTCAGTTTAACTCTTTCTAAAGTTCAACCAGGGACCAATAATGAGTCCTAACTGAGAATAACGTGTAGGTTGTTTCTAAAATTTTTTTCAAAGTGGTTTCATACTATTGTTACTTTCATAACAGAATAGAGTGACAACTGGGTTGACTTCTCTCCTTGGTCAGGTTCCCACTGTTGCTTTTATCCACTCAAGTCAGGTCTTATTTTATAAAAGAAGCTATATTTGTGCCCTTGACCTAGCCTTTTCTTACACATAACACATAATTACAGGCAGCACACTTATCCCCCTTGCAGTTAATCTTTTCCCCCAAAGAAAATTAGGACCGTAGAGGATAAAGGGCATTCTCTTGTCTTTAAGGCTAAAATCACTCTCTGCCATATCACATACAGATTCCAAGCCAATCAGATTCTTTTTAATTTTTACTTAATTTGGGGGGCTATAACTAATAAGTAACATTGTGTGCATTTAAGGTGTATAACACGTTGATTTGACACATTTATATATTGCAATATAATTACTACCTTAGCCTTAGCTAACTCCTCTACCACATCACTTAATTATCATTTCTTTTTTTAATATGAACAATTAAGGTCTAGTCTCTTAGCTACTTTCAATATTACAATCCAGCACTGTTGACTATAGTCACTCACATTAGATCTCCAGAACCTACTTATTGACTAGTTACAAACCTATACCCTTAAACAACATCTAATTCCCCAGTCCCCAGCCTCTGGTAACCACCATTCCTCTCTCTGTTTTTATGAGTTCAGCTCTTTTAGATTCCACATACAAGTGACACCATATAGTATTTGTCTTTCTCTGTTCAACCAGTTCAACTCTGGGCTCATTGCAATGGCTTTAAAGATCAGAAAGGCAGGTGTTGCACATTAAAATAAGTCAAGAGCAGCTATGGTCAAGAAAATTGGGAAAATAGTCCTGATCCTCCTCTGCTATTCCAAAAGCACAGTTAAAGCTGACTTCAAAGGAAACTGATATTTGGATCAGTTCTGAGAAGATGAGAATTCAATCCAGTTCAACCACTGCTGGAAACTGTGGATAACAAGAAAGTAATAGTCAACATACACCTAGTTGTCAAGAAAGTTGGCGAACATTAAAAGGATGATAATGAGTCCTAACTGAGAATAACGTGTAGGTTGTTTCTAAAATTTTTTTCAAAGTGGTTTCATACTATTGTTACTTTCATAACAGAATAGAGTGACAACTGGGTTGACTTCTCTCCTTGGTCAGGTTCCCACTGTTGCTTTTATCCACTCAAGTCAGGTCTTATTTTATAAAAGAAGCTATATTTGTGCCCTTGACCTAGCCTTTTCTTACACATAACACATAATTACAGGCAGCACACTTATCCCCCTTGCAGTTAATCTTTTCCCCCAAAGAAAATTAGGACCGTAGAGGATAAAGGGCATTCTCTTGTCTTTAAGGCTAAAATCACTCTCTGCCATATCACATACAGATTCCAAGCCAATCAGATTCTTTTTAATTTTTACTTAATTTGGGGGGCTATAACTAATAAGTAACATTGTGTGCATTTAAGGTGTATAACACGTTGATTTGACACATTTATATATTGCAATATAATTACTACCTTAGCCTTAGCTAACTCCTCTACCACATCACTTAATTATCATTTCTTTTTGTAATATGAACAATTAAGGTCTAGTCTCTTAGCTACTTTCAATATTACAATCCAGCACTGTTGACTATAGTCACTCACATTAGATCTCCAGAACCTACTTATTGACTAGTTACAAACCTATACCCTTAAACAACATCTAATTCCCCAGTCCCCAGCCTCTGGTAACCACCATTCCTCTCTCTGTTTTTATGAGTTCAGCTCTTTTAGATTCCACATACAAGTGACACCATATAGTATTTGTCTTTCTCTGTTCAACCAGTTCAACTCTGGGCTCATTGCAATGGCTTTAAAGATCAGAAAGGCAGGTGTTGCACATTAAAATAAGTCAAGAGCAGCTATGGTCAAGAAAATTGGGAAAATAGTCCTGATCCTCCTCTGCTATTCCAAAAGCACAGTTAAAGCTGACTTCAAAGGAAACTGATATTTGGATCAGTTCTGAGAAGATGAGAATTCAATCCAGTTCAACCACTGCTGGAAACTGTGGATAACAAGAAAGTAATAGTCAACATACACCTAGTTGTCAAGAAAGTTGGCGAACATTAAAAGGATGATAAGAGGTCAGAAGCATTTGTAGTGAAGTACTTTTATTCTTTTAGAATTTTTTCACTGTGGTTTTTTTTCTAAATTGTGTTGTTTCCAGCAAATAGGTGCTTCCTAGACTTTGGAAGACGGTAATTAATGGTATAATTAAGCAATGTGTTTTCATTCATAAATAGATTTTTTAAAGCTTCTTAATAGTTCTCTAGTGAAGAAATTCTTAATGTGAAAAAAAAAAAAACTTCGTTTACTAAATTAAGCATTGTGGAATAAAAGAACTCTTTCATGAAAAGACCTGAACTGAGTCCATTTCTGCATTTCACCTACAGAAGAATGTGGCAACTTCACATTTCTACCATTGGGCATTGGTTCCTTTGTCACATGATAAGATTCATAGAAGATTTGAGCTCTTCAGATGCTAATTAATTGGGATTGTTTAGGCTGCATTTTCCACAACTTCTTTTCATGCCCCACATATCTATTTGGCTTTTTTTCCTCCTTTCTACTCAGTTGTTGCCTACTATAAAAGTAATTTCATCCCCATATAAAAGTCTTCAAGTACCCAAATCTATAATTTCACCCATCAGCAAACTTTCAGAAAACCTTCACCTGTTCCATGTATTTCTAAAGACATGTTTCTTTGAAGTATAGTGCTTTTGTGAAAGCATGCCTCAGAGACTGTTCAGATTCTATGATGTGTTCTCCACTACTCTGAGGGCACTATTCACAGTGATATAACTTGGCAATATGTTGGAACTGACACATGAGCTTTGGTTCAAGTCCCAGCTTCTCTCACTGCTCAGCTCCTGTGTGATCTAGGAGGCTTTAGTTAACCCTTCTAAGCCTCAGTCTCCTCTCTTGTAAAGTGGGAATGATAATAGCAACCTCATGGGATTACTGCAAAAAATTTAAGAAGATGATACATATAAGTCACTTTAAAGAATGTCAGCATACAGTCAACACACGATAAATGTGACTTGCTATTGTTATAATTATTTGGGTTGTGTTATGTCACTTCTTCACTTTAAGAAAGTCCTCCTGTCAAGTCTGTTGAAAAATACATCAACATTTTTCCTAAGAAATGGCTCACTGACATTACTCAGATACAACACGCTGGCTAACACATGTTTACCTACAAAATGATCTTCACTCATCTGATGCATTTATGCAATATTCAGTCCACAATTATCTGTTAAGTGCATAGTTTGTACTGGATTTGGCACTTGGGAAGGAGGGTAACTATTCCCAGTCATATAAAAATACCACCCTTGCTTGTCAAGAGGCAACAATTTTATGGAAAAAAAATTTATTTTAAATCACAATTTGGTGTAAAAGAGTTAGGGAAATGGCAGAGAAATATTTTTCAAAGAAAATATATTGAAGGGTGAAGAGGAGTTTGTCAGGAGGATGGAGGTTGGGGGAAAAATGAGGATCTGATTAAGAGTATTGGGAAAATCAAGTTATTAATCAGAAATTGACAAATGATAACAAAATCAAAACAAGGGAAAGAAAATAAATGGCAGGGAAAGTATTCTTGCATCTAAGGGTTGAAGGGAACACTGACCCCCTGAGAACAACAGCTCTGAGAGACCAGATTAGGTCTGTTACCAAAATCTTGTGTCTCTCTGTTTAAAAATCAATAGACTTTGGAGTTTCCCCAGATGGCAGAGTAAGAATACTTCAAACTCAGCTCCTCCCCTGGGCACAACAAAATCACCACTATCTACACAGCAACAACCTAAAGACTAGGAGAAATTATTTCCACCACTAAAGATATAAAGGAAGAGCCATACCAGATGAGTCTAAGGGACAGAGGCACAGTACAGTCTGGAACAACATCTCTGGGGTCAGCGACCCACCAACAGGATGAATATTACAACTGCAGAGGATCTTCCCAAGGAACAAGAGACCTGATCCCCATCAGGGTGCTTCTCTCACTGCTCAGCTCCTGTGTGATCTAGGAGGCTTTAGTTAACCCTTCTAAGCCTCAGTCTCCTCTCTTGTAAAGTGGGAATGATAATAGCAACCTCATGGGATTACTGCAAAAAATTTAAGAAGATGATACATATAAGTCACTTTAAAGAATGTCAGCATACAGTCAACACACGATAAATGTGACTTGCTATTGTTATAATTATTTGGGTTGTGTTATGTCACTTCTTCACTTTAAGAAAGTCCTCCTGTCAAGTCTGTTGAAAAATACATCAACATTTTTCCTAAGAAATGGCTCACTGACATTACTCAGATACAACACGCTGGCTAACACATGTTTACCTACAAAATGATCTTCACTCATCTGATGCATTTATGCAATATTCAGTCCACAATTATCTGTTAAGTGCATAGTTTGTACTGGATTTGGCACTTGGGAAGGAGGGTAACTATTCCCAGTCATATAAAAATACCACCCTTGCTTGTCAAGAGGCAACAATTTTATGGAAAAAAAATTTATTTTAAATCACAATTTGGTGTAAAAGAGTTAGGGAAATGGCAGAGAAATATTTTTCAAAGAAAATATATTGAAGGGTGAAGAGGAGTTTGTCAGGAGGATGGAGGTTGGGGGAAAAATGAGGATCTGATTAAGAGTATTGGGAAAATCAAGTTATTAATCAGAAATTGACAAATGATAACAAAATCAAAACAAGGGAAAGAAAATAAATGGCAGGGAAAGTATTCTTGCATCTAAGGGTTGAAGGGAACACTGACCCCCTGAGAACAACAGCTCTGAGAGACCAGATTAGGTCTGTTACCAAAATCTTGTGTCTCTCTGTTTAAAAATCAATAGACTTTGGAGTTTCCCCAGATGGCAGAGTAAGAATACTTCAAACTCAGCTCCTCCCCTGGGCACAACAAAATCACCACTATCTACACAGCAACAACCTAAAGACTAGGAGAAATTATTTCCACCACTAAAGATATAAAGGAAGAGCCATACCAGATGAGTCTAAGGGACAGAGGCACAGTACAGTCTGGAACAACATCTCTGGGGTCAGCGACCCACCAACAGGATGAATATTACAACTGCAGAGGATCTTCCCAAGGAACAAGAGACCTGATCCCCCATCAGGGTGTTACATTGGGAAGGTGAGCCCCCAGAGCATCCTGCTTTGAATATAAATGGGGCTTACTTATGTTCAGGAGACCAGCAGGCCTAGGAAATAAAGACTCCACTCTTGAAGGATCTACATAGAATCTCTCCTGCTGTGCAGAGAGGTAGCAGTTGGGAAGGAGCCTAGGTCAAACCCACTTGCTGATCTTGAAGAGCTTACCAAAGAATCAGGAGGCAACTGGGCCTCCCGCTGGGGACAGTGACACTGGCAACAGACATTTTGAGGAGCTCATTCTACCATGATACTAGTACTGGCAAGCACCCTTCTGAAATACTCTTTCTAGCCTACTGGCACCAGGGGCTTACCCTGCCCACCACTTGGTCTTCAGCAGTCATGTGCCTCCAGGCCACGTAGCCAGCTATGTGGGACCCAGTAGGCCAGCAGATGCACATCCAGACTGCATAGCCAACCATGCAGGAAGCCTATTTCATCCCAACGCAAAGCTACAACAACTGTATGAGGCTGGGCCTTTTAAGCAAACTAGGCCAAGAAGCAGATCCACCTACCAGAGCACCCACAGTAGTCAGTTAGCAGCAGGAAGAGCACACAAAGCCCATGTAGGGGGCACCCCTAGTGCATACACCTCTGCTGATCAGAGAGGAGTGTGCTCCGGCATCTCCTACATAAGGCCAATTCTCCAAGATCAGGAAAGGTAACTGACCTACCTAACACATGGATAGAAATAAGAGAATTGGGCAAAGTGAGAAGACAGTGAAATATGTCTCAAATAAGACATGACCTCAGAAAAAGAACTGAACAAGATGGAGACAAGAAATCTACCCAACATGAGTTCGAGGTAATGCTCATAAAGATGCTCAAGGAACTTACTAGAGGAATGGATGAACGCAGTGAGAATTCCAATAAAGACTTAGAAAATAACAAAGAAGAAACAAAGAGAACTGAAAAATACAATAAAATAAATAATAGTGTAAAAAGAAAATATCAGCAGATTAGATGGCAGAGGAACAGATAAGCAATCAGGAAGACAGCATAGTGCCAATCACCCAGGCTAAACATAAAAAGAAAAAAAATGAGTTTTTTTAAAAAATGAGGATGGCTTAAGAAACCTTGCGGACAATATCAAGTAAGTATTTGCATTATTGGGGTCTGAGGAGGAGAAGCAAGTAAGAAAAAAGAACTTAATCCCATATACAAAGAACTAGAACAAAAAAAATTAATTTCTATTGAAAACACAAACAAATCAGAAATAGCCAAAGTAATCTTGAGAAAGAAAAATGGAGCTAAAGGAACCAGGCTCCCTGACTTAAGACTATACTACAAAGCTACATTAATAAAAACAGTATGGTATGGGCACAAAACCAGAAATATAGAACACACAATAGGATAGAAAATCCAAAAATAAACCCATACACCTATGGTCAATTAGCCTATGACAAGAGAGGCAAGAATATACAATGGAGAAAAGATAGTCTCTCCAATAAATGGTGCTGGCAACACAAAGAAGACAGATTGCCAATAAGTACATGAAAAGATGTTCAATATCATTAATCATCAAGGAAATGAAAATCAAAACCACAATAAGTTACCATCTGTCAGAAGGGCTATTATAAGAGACAATAAATACAAATGGTGGCAAGGATGTGGAGAAAAGGGAACCTTTGCATTTTGGGGCAATGTAAATTGGTGTATCTACTATGGAAAACAGTATAGAGGCTCCTCAAAAACCTAAAATTAAACTACCATACAAGACAGAGATTTCCCTTCTAGATATTTATCCAAAGATAACAGAATCAGTCATTTGAAAAATATAGAAATAAGAGAATTGGGCAAAGTGAGAAGACAGTGAAATATGTCTCAAATAAGACATGACCTCAGAAAAAGAACTGAACAAGATGGAGACAAGAAATCTACCCAACATGAGTTCGAGGTAATGCTCATAAAGATGCTCAAGGAACTTACTAGAGGAATGGATGAACGCAGTGAGAATTCCAATAAAGACTTAGAAAATAACAAAGAAGAAACAAAGAGAACTGAAAAATACAATAAAATAAATAATAGTGTAAAAAGAAAATATCAGCAGATTAGATGGCAGAGGAACAGATAAGCAATCAGGAAGACAGCATAGTGCCAATCACCCAGGCTAAACATAAAAAGAAAAAAAATGAGTTTTTTTAAAAAATGAGGATGGCTTAAGAAACCCTTTTGGACAATATCAAGTAAGTATTTGCATTATTGGGGTCTGAGGAGGAGAAGCAAGTAAGAAAAAAGAACTTAATCCCATATACAAAGAACTAGAACAAAAAAAATTAATTTCTATTGAAAACACAAACAAATCAGAAATAGCCAAAGTAATCTTGAGAAAGAAAAATGGAGCTAAAGGAACCAGGCTCCCTGACTTAAGACTATACTACAAAGCTACATTAATAAAAACAGTATGGTATGGGCACAAAACCAGAAATATAGAACACACAATAGGATAGAAAATCCAAAAATAAACCCATACACCTATGGTCAATTAGCCTATGACAAGAGAGGCAAGAATATACAATGGAGAAAAGATAGTCTCTCCAATAAATGGTGCTGGCAACACAAAGAAGACAGATTGCCAATAAGTACATGAAAAGATGTTCAATATCATTAATCATCAAGGAAATGAAAATCAAAACCACAATAAGTTACCATCTGTCAGAAGGGCTATTATAAGAGACAATAAATACAAATGGTGGCAAGGATGTGGAGAAAAGGGAACCTTTGCATTTTGGGGGCAATGTAAATTGGTGTATCTACTATGGAAAACAGTATAGAGGCTCCTCAAAAACCTAAAATTAAACTACCATACAAGACAGAGATTTCCCTTCTAGATATTTATCCAAAGATAACAGAATCAGTCATTTGAAAAAATATATGCACCCAAACAATGTATACCTCTGTGTTCATTGCAATAATTATTATTGTAATAGCTAAAATAGGGAAGCAACCTAAGTGTCCATAAATAGATGAATGGATTAAGGAGCTGTGATATATAAAAATACAATGGAATATGAGTCATTAAAAATAGAATGAAATCTGGCCATTTGCAACAACATGGATCAAGAGGGTACCATGCTACATGAAATAAGTCAAGCAGAGAAAGAAAAACACCACAGACTCTCACTTATATTGGAATATAAAAAACTAAGCAAAGGGCTTCCCCTGGTGGTCCAGTGGGTAAGGACACTGCCTTGCAGTGCAAGGGGTGCCGGTTTGATCCCTGGCCTGGGAAGATCCCACGTGCTGCGGAGCAGCTGGACTGATGTGTCCAATTACCGAACTGGAGCTCTGGGGCGCATGCGCCCAGGGCCGGTGCTCTGTGACGACTGAGGCCACCACGATGGGAGGCCCACAAGAGCCAAAGAAGAAAGACGGATGAAAACAGATAAATGAAAGAACAATGGAAGTGGCCCGCCCGTCCCCCTCCCTCCCCATCCCACCACCCAAAAGATAAATAAATAAAAAATAAATGTTTAAAAAAAAAAAAAAAACCTAAGCAAACACACAAAACAAAACCATATTCATAGGGACTGCCCAGTTGGTCCAGTAGCTAAGATTCTACGCTCCTAATGCAGGAGTCCCAGGTGTTATTCCTGGTAAGGGAACTAGATCCCACATGCCACAGCAAAGAAAGAAGATCCTATATGCTGCAACTAAGACCTGGCACAGTTAAATAAATAAATAAATATTTAAAATAACAGTAAAAACATAGACACAGACAACAAACTGGTGGTTGCCAGAGGAGGTTGGGTGAAATAGGTGAGGGGATTAGGAAGTACAAACCTCCAGTTATATAATAAATAAGGTACAGGGATGCAATATACAGCATAAGGAATATAATCAATAATTTTATAGTAACTTTTGTTGGGATAGATAGCTACTAGACTTATCATGGTGATCATTTTGTAATGTAGGCAAATGCAAAATCACCATGTACTATACCTGAAACTAACAATATATTTCAGTTAAGAAAAAAAGGAATAAGTTGTGCCTCTATGAACTCCGTTTTCTATGCTGGTTACTTTTACTTTCATAAGATACTGTTTCTTTTCTTTCAAATGCATTTACTAAATGGTTTGCTTATATGTGTAAGCAAAATTCAGGTTATTTTAACAAATAAGCAAAAACAAAAAAATTATGCTCTTCTAATATCGGTTCTTTTCAGGACTTCCCTGGCAGTCCAGTGATTAAGACTTTGCCTTCCAAGGCAGGGGGCGAAGGTTTGATCCCTGGTCAAGGAGTAAAGGTCCCACATGCCTCGGGGCTAAAACACTAAAACGTAAACCAGAAGCAATACTGAAACAAATTCAATAAACACTTTAAAAATGGCCCACCTCAAAGAACATCTTTTCATATCCGTTCTTTTCCAAATCTCTGCTTTAACTCTATATCCTGTGCCCACAATGGTCCATGGGGCTATTTCAGTCCTTTAATAACAACTACCTAGCACTATGTACATATTATGCACCAATCAGTTCCCCCTACCTCATGCAATCCTCCCAGCAGCCTTATGAAGAGCAGGTGTCACTTTTATTCATATTGTGCATATGCAAAAATGAGAAGCTGAAAAAACAGCTTGCCCAAGGTGATATGCCTGCTGGTGAAAAGGCACAGACTTGACCACAGGTTGTCTGATTTCACAGATGATGCACTCCAACACCCAGAGTAGAATTCCCAGAACCAAGTCTTGAATTGGGACAAATTCACTGTCTATTATAAATGTGAAAGTCACTCAGCCATGTCTGATTCTTTGCAACCCCATGGACTGCAGCCTGCCAGGCTCCTCTTTCCATGGAATTCTCCAAGCCAGAATACTGAAGTGGGTAGTCATTTTTTTCTCCTGAGGATCTTCCCAACCCAAGGATTGAACCCAGGTCTCCTGCATTGCAGGTGCATTCTTTACCATCTAAACTATCAAGGAAGCCAAAGAATACTGGAGTGGGTAGCCTATTTCTTCTCCAAGGGATCTTCCTGACCCAAGAATCAAGCCGAGGTCTTCTGCACTGCAGGCAGATTCTTTACCAGCTGAGCTACCTGGGAAGTCCTGTCTGCTGTAGAAGAAAACAAAACCCCTAAAGTCCAGTATAGTGGCATGTACACAGAGCTAACTTTATTACAGAATAGTTCTCTATGGGATTATGTCTACTTTTTCTTTAATTATATTGTCCTTATTTCATGGGATGAGGAAATTGAAGATGGTAGCTACTTTCTTCACAATGCCCTGCTTACAAAACTTAAAACACCCGAAGTGGACATCTGATGTTAGCTTTTAATTTAAAATTTTTATTTTCATTCCCAGAAATTAAAAATCTAAAATTTCCTATTGGATCAGAAAATATCTTCTTTCCTATAAGGCACATGTTTGTCTTGTGTTGTCCAAATGACTAGCCATTGTTATCTTGACCTTCCAATTTTTCATTGCCTGGTTTTAAAGTGCTGCTACCTCTCTTCCCCAAACTTGGGCCCCAAGTTAAGTGCACTTATATTTACAAGAGAAAAGTAAGAGAATAGATAATCTAACAGCATTCTTTATCTGTGGTTTCCACAACAGTGAAAATTTCAGTCTTTTCTTATCATAACTGGCTGGAAACACTCCACATCAGAGATGTCAAGTCATAACAATGTGGGGTAGGGGGAAAGCCCACTTTCTCTCAGAATGACACAATTCTTCTATAGAAAAGGCATTCTTAAAAGCTGTTTGCAATATCCTACATTAATTTCCTCTGGTACAGCATCTCATACAAAGGGGTCTTATAAATGGATTAAACGTGGTTGGGTGCAAAAACACAGTAAGCCCTTGTCAGATGCTCCAGAGGGTGGATGCCACAAACAGGGGCCTCCTTCATCAGGGTTTTCTGCAAATAGCTGACTTGAAGTTTTGTGACCAGTAATAACCTCCTTAAAAATAAACTACTTATACCATCTGCTTAACAGTGCCCTATAAATTATACCAAGAATGTGTGCCTTTTCTTCACTGGCAAATGTCTTCCAAGTTGACCCAAGAATCAAGCCGAGGTCTTCTGCACTGCAGGCAGATTCTTTACCAGCTGAGCTACCTGGGAAGTCCTGTCTGCTGTAGAAGAAAACAAAACCCCTAAAGTCCAGTATAGTGGCATGTACACAGAGCTAACTTTATTACAGAATAGTTCTCTATGGGATTATGTCTACTTTTTCTTTAATTATATTGTCCTTATTTCATGGGATGAGGAAATTGAAGATGGTAGCTACTTTCTTCACAATGCCCTGCTTACAAAACTTAAAACACCCGAAGTGGACATCTGATGTTAGCTTTTAATTTAAAATTTTTATTTTCATTCCCAGAAATTAAAAATCTAAAATTTCCTATTGGATCAGAAAATATCTTCTTTCCTATAAGGCACATGTTTGTCTTGTGTTGTCCAAATGACTAGCCATTGTTATCTTGACCTTCCAATTTTTCATTGCCTGGTTTTAAAGTGCTGCTACCTCTCTTCCCCAAACTTGGGCCCCAAGTTAAGTGCACTTATATTTACAAGAGAAAAGTAAGAGAATAGATAATCTAACAGCATTCTTTATCTGTGGTTTCCACAACAGTGAAAATTTCAGTCTTTTCTTATCATAACTGGCTGGAAACACTCCACATCAGAGATGTCAAGTCATAACAATGTGGGGTAGGGGGAAAGCCCACTTTCTCTCAGAATGACACAATTCTTCTATAGAAAAGGCATTCTTAAAAGCTGTTTGCAATATCCTACATTAATTTCCTCTGGTACAGCATCTCATACAAAGGGGTCTTATAAATGGATTAAACGTGGTTGGGTGCAAAAACACAGTAAGCCCTTGTCAGATGCTCCAGAGGGTGGATGCCACAAACAGGGGCCTCCTTCATCAGGGTTTTCTGCAAATAGCTGACTTGAAGTTTTGTGACCAGTAATAACCTCCTTAAAAATAAACTACTTATACCATCTGCTTAACAGTGCCCTATAAATTATACCAAGAATGTGTGCCTTTTCTTCACTGGCAAATGTCTTCCAAGTTGACAAAAGGATAAACAGAGGGAGGAGGCAGGGCTAGGCTGCATGCACTCTTTCATTGCCATCCATGTGAACCACCAATCTGCTACAGCACCTCCCTCAGCAGAAACAAATTTGGGATGGGGAGGAACAGAACCCACCTCAGTATTTCCATGACCAAATGAATCAAGGTTAGAAAGGGTTAGGTTAGAAAGAGCAGGATGATGAGCTAGAATGGGCCCTCTGAGTTAGAGTGGCCAAAAGGTGTTGTTTGTAGTCGAGGCTTTGATTGCTAGGCCAATAAAGACATGCATGCAAGAGTGCAAGAGGGATCAAATTATTATTTTTAATATCTAACAAATATGTATTAAGAAATAATTTCTTGGACCAGAGTCCAGTATGGTTTCTTATTGTTGTTGTTCAGTCACTAAGTCCTGCCCAACTCTTTGTGATCCCATGGACTGCAGCACGTCAGGCTCCTCTGTCCTTCACTGTCTCCCAGAGTCTGCTCAAATTCATGTCCCTTGAGTCAATGATGCTATGTAACCATCTCATCCTCTGCTGCTCCCTTCTCTTTTTGCCTTCTACCTTTCCTAGCATCAGGGTCTTTTCCAATGAGCTAGTTCTTTGCATCCAGTGGCCAAGGTATTGGAGCTTCAGCTCCAGCATCCATCCTTCCAATGAATATTCAGCATTGGTTTCCTTTAGGACTGACTGGTTTGATCTCCTTGCAGTCCAAAAGACTCTCAAGAGTCTTCTTCAGCACCATAATTCGCAAGTATCCATTCTTCCATGCTCAGCTTTCCTCCATGGTCCAACTCTCAGATCCATACATGACTACTGGAAAAACCATAGCTTTGACTATATGGACCTTTGTCAGCAAAGTGATATCTCTGCTTTTTAATATGCTGTCTAGGTTTGTCATAGCTTTTCCTTTCAAGGAGCAAGTATCTTTTCATTTCATGGCTGTAGTCACTGTCTGCAGTGATTTTGGAATCCAATAAAATAAAATCTGTCACTGCTTCCACTTTCCCTCCTTTTCAAATAAAACCTGATCTTTGTTTTTAGTGCCCTATAAATTATACCAAGAATGTGTGCCTTTTCTTCACTGGCAAATGTCTTCCAAGTTGACAAAAGGATAAACAGAGGGAGGAGGCAGGGCTAGGCTGCATGCACTCTTTCATTGCCATCCATGTGAACCACCAATCTGCTACAGCACCTCCTCAGCAGAAACAAATTTGGGATGGGGAGGAACAGAACCCACCTCAGTATTTCCATGACCAAATGAATCAAGGTTAGAAAGGGTTAGGTTAGAAAGAGCAGGATGATGAGCTAGAATGGGCCCTCTGAGTTAGAGTGGCCAAAAGGTGTTGTTTGTAGTCGAGGCTTTGATTGCTAGGCCAATAAAGACATGCATGCAAGAGTGCAAGAGGGATCAAATTATTATTTTTAATATCTAACAAATATGTATTAAGAAATAATTTCTTGGACCAGAGTCCAGTATGGTTTCTTATTGTTGTTGTTCAGTCACTAAGTCCTGCCCAACTCTTTGTGATCCCATGGACTGCAGCACGTCAGGCTCCTCTGTCCTTCACTGTCTCCCAGAGTCTGCTCAAATTCATGTCCCTTGAGTCAATGATGCTATGTAACCATCTCATCCTCTGCTGCTCCCTTCTCTTTTTGCCTTCTACCTTTCCTAGCATCAGGGTCTTTTCCAATGAGCTAGTTCTTTGCATCCAGTGGCCAAGGTATTGGAGCTTCAGCTCCAGCATCCATCCTTCCAATGAATATTCAGCATTGGTTTCCTTTAGGACTGACTGGTTTGATCTCCTTGCAGTCCAAAAGACTCTCAAGAGTCTTCTTCAGCACCATAATTCGCAAGTATCCATTCTTCCATGCTCAGCTTTCCTCCATGGTCCAACTCTCAGATCCATACATGACTACTGGAAAAACCATAGCTTTGACTATATGGACCTTTGTCAGCAAAGTGATATCTCTGCTTTTTAATATGCTGTCTAGGTTTGTCATAGCTTTTCCTTTCAAGGAGCAAGTATCTTTTCATTTCATGGCTGTAGTCACTGTCTGCAGTGATTTTGGAATCCAATAAAATAAAATCTGTCACTGCTTCCACTTTCCCTCCTTCTATTTGCCATGAAGTGATAGGACTGGATGCCCTGATCTTTGTTTTTTAAATGTTGGGTTTTAATCTAGTTTTTTTACCCTCATCTTTCAGTCTCTTCAGGAGGCTCTTTAGGGCCTCTTCACTTTCTGCCATTAAAGTGGTATTATCTGCATATATGAGGTTGTTAATATTTCTTCCAGCAATCTCGATTCCACCTTGTGATTCATTCAGACTTGCATTTCACATGATGTACTCTGCATGTGTTAAACAAGCAGGGTGACAATATACAGCCTTGACAAACTCCTGTCTCAATTTTGAACTAGTCTGTTGTTCCATGATATATTCTAACTGCTCCTTCTTGACCCACATACAGGTTTCTCAGGAGACTGGTAAGGTGGTCTGGCATTCCATCTCTTTAAGAATTTTCCACAGTTTTTTGTGATCCACAAAATCTTTAGCAGAGTCAACGAAGCAAAAGTGGATGTTTTTCTGGAATTCTCTTGCTTTTTCTATGATCCAGTGGATGTTGGCAATTTGATCTCTGGTTCCTCTGCCTTCTCTAAATTCAGCTTGTACATATGGAAATTCTCAGTTCACATACTAATGAAGCCTAGTTTGAAGGATTTTGAGAGTAACCTTGCTATCAATGAAGTGAGTGCAATTGTACAGCAGTTTGAACATTCTTTAGCATGGCCCTTTTTTGGAACTGGAATGAAAACATCTTCCCTTAAAATGTAGGCTTAGGGGGACTTTCCTCCAATGGTTTCCTTTAGACTATTTTCCTTGCAGTCCAAAAGACTCTCAAGAGTCTTCTTCAGCACCATAATTCGCAAGTATCCATTCTTCCATGCTCAGCTTTCCTCCATGGTCCAACTCTCAGATCCATACATGACTACTGGAAAACCATAGCTTTGACTATATGGACCTTTGTCAGCAAAGTGATATCTCTGCTTTTTAATATGCTGTCTAGGTTTGTCATAGCTTTTCCTTTCAAGGAGCAAGTATCTTTTCATTTCATGGCTGTAGTCACTGTCTGCAGTGATTTTGGAATCCAATAAAATAAAATCTGTCACTGCTTCCACTTTCCCTCCTTCTATTTGCCATGAAGTGATAGGACTGGATGCCCTGATCTTTGTTTTTTAAATGTTGGGTTTTAATCTAGTTTTTTTACCCTCATCTTTCAGTCTCTTCAGGAGGCTCTTTAGGGCCTCTTCACTTTCTGCCATTAAAGTGGTATTATCTGCATATATGAGGTTGTTAATATTTCTTCCAGCAATCTCGATTCCACCTTGTGATTCATTCAGACTTGCATTTCACATGATGTACTCTGCATGTGTTAAACAAGCAGGGTGACAATATACAGCCTTGACAAACTCCTGTCTCAATTTTGAACTAGTCTGTTGTTCCATGATATATTCTAACTGCTCCTTCTTGACCCACATACAGGTTTCTCAGGAGACTGGTAAGGTGGTCTGGCATTCCATCTCTTTAAGAATTTTCCACAGTTTTTTGTGATCCACAAAATCTTTAGCAGAGTCAACGAAGCAAAAGTGGATGTTTTTCTGGAATTCTCTTGCTTTTTCTATGATCCAGTGGATGTTGGCAATTTGATCTCTGGTTCCTCTGCCTTCTCTAAATTCAGCTTGTACATATGGAAATTCTCAGTTCACATACTAATGAAGCCTAGTTTGAAGGATTTTGAGAGTAACCTTGCTATCAATGAAGTGAGTGCAATTGTACAGCAGTTTGAACATTCTTTAGCATGGCCCTTTTTTGGAACTGGAATGAAAACATCTTCCCTTAAAATGTAGGCTTAGGGGGACTTTCCTGATGGTTCAATGGTTAAGAATCACCTGCCAGTGCAGGGGACACAGGTTTAATCCCTGGTCCAGGAAGATCCCACATGTGACAGGGCAACTAACTCCATATGCCACAACTTCTGAGATCACTTACCCAAAAGCCAGTGCTCTGCAACAAGAAAAGCCACTGCAATGAGAACACACACTACAACTAAAGAGTAACTCTCTCTTGCTCCAACTAGAGAAAGCCCTTGCATAGCAAAGAAGACCCAGGGAAGCCAATAAATAAATATATTTTTTAAATGTAGACAGGTAAATCTGCAAGGGGAGAGTAAGACTTGCTGAGCAATAGCTATCTAACCTAACTTGCATCCACAGAGGTGTGGCAGAACTTGGATCCACTGAGATCCAGTGAGAAACTGGCCACATGTAAGCAGCAACTTCCTCAATTAATTCACACAGCTGAGTGATGTGGATGGCATATGGGGGAGTCTCTTCACCTCACATTTCCTCTCTCAGTGAGGAGAGTCCAGGAAAGGGAGAGAGGAAGCAGTTATTTCTACCAAATGCTCTTCAGAGAGGAAAATCCTTGGGAAAGGTTGGGAAAGGAACAAGGAAGAAATGACAGCCTGTTGAGTCCAGAGGATCTTTCCAGCAAGATCATAATTTCTGTAAAGCAACAACTTCAAATTTCCTCCAAACTCAAAAGAGCTTGCTTGAGTGCCCCCTCATATGAGAAACAATTTTACCTGACACTTATTCTATGAGTGTTGAGCCTTGAATCATAGAGTTATATAGTTTTAGTTGGCTCTTTCTTAGTTGAGTAACACAAGCAATAGCCAAGCTAATACATAAAACTTAATTGAGCCTTTCTCTTAAATAATTTTTTAGTCTTCAAAACGAGGCCAAACATGACAACAACAGTGGAAAAAATCCTCAAAAAGAAAGTCCTATGGTTCAGGAAATTAGAAAATGAAAAGAAAAATCCTTGTACTCACGCCAAATAAACTGTATTACGTTGGGTGTCATCCAAGTTAAGATTTTTCTCCCGGAAAAGTGCAAATAAGCTCACTTGAAATTAAAGTCTTCATTCCTCTCCCAGTCAGCCATCTCCCAGAAGGTCAATCTCCATCACGTCCTGAAGGACCAAGAGAAGAACATTTCACTGCTTGTTCCAGCTGGCAGTATTCTCTCCAAGATTCATCAGAGGAGTGCATTGCACTTGCGTGTGTGTGTGGTAGAAGGAGCCAACAGAAGCATTCAGATGTACCTAGGGAGCATTTTGGGTGCTAGTCCTGAAGGGTACTGTGAACAGCAGATTGTCACTCTGTGGACAAGCTTCTGGTTGTATGAGAGGTCTGGCTTGTCTTTAACCCCCGCTCCTTCCTCTCAGGCACACTCAGTCCTCCTTTAGATAAGAAACTGGAGTGACACAGGGCCAGGCAAGAAAAAAAGGAAGACTGAAGTCTAGCTGCTTCCAAACCCTAGCACCATTCGTCATTCTAATTTTCAGAAGATCATTCAAAGCAAAGTCGGGAGTTATTGAATAGAAAATATAAATATACACATACACACACAATGAACTACTACTCAGCCATTAAAAAGAATGAAATAATGCCCTTTGAAACAACATGGATGGCCCTAGAGAGTATCACACTAAGTGATACGTCATTAAGTGAAGTAAGTTGGAGAAAGACTAAATATCATACGACATCACTTATGGGTAGAATCTAACACATGACACAAATTAGCTTATCTCAAAAGAGACCCACAGGCATAGAAAATGAACTTACGGTTATCAAAGGGGGCGCGTGAGGGGACAAATTTGGAGCTTGGGATTAGCAATACAAACTACTATATAGAAAATACACAACAAAGTCCTACTGTATTCAATATCTTATAATAAACTATAATGGAAAAGAAAAACTGTAAATATCAATGTCAAGATACAGAGTACACACTAGTGGCTACCAGTGGAAAAGGGTGGCAGGGAGAGCCATAAGGGTTAGGGAGTAGGAGGTACAAACTACTAAATGCAAAATAAATAAGCTACAAGGATCTATTGTGCATCACAGGGAATACAGCCAATATTTTATTATAACTATCAATGAGGTGTAACTTTTAAAAGTTGTGAATCACTATGTTGTACATGTGAAACATATACTAATGTTAATCAACTATACTTCAACAATAAAAAAACATAAAATGTTGGGATGTTGAGAAGAAGGTATTTACTAGGGGAACAAACAGACATGAGGCAGAGTTCTTTAGATGCTTGGTTCAGTTAAATGCAAACTCAGACTCCTCAGTGTTGTCCCTAGTTCTCAAATAATGGCCCCTGACTGACATTTTGTCGCTCCTGGCCTTTACCATACATCATATTGTAGAGATTTATTTGGGGAGTTGGGCCTCAGTCCTTTTCAAATGATTCTTTTTTCTAAGTCTCAGTTCATCCAGCTAGAGAACCACAGTTCAAGAAAACTTTAACTAGAGGCCTATTTGTGTTTTCCTCAAATTTGTATGTCAACTCCCAACCTTTTAAAATTTTTTTCCAGTAACTTATTCAGACCTATTTTTCCTGAGACCTACAGTGAATACATCCGTTACAAACCAGGCAAGAAAAAAAGGAAGACTGAAGTCTAGCTGCTTCCAAACCCTAGCACCATTCGTCATTCTAATTTTCAGAAGATCATTCAAAGCAAAGTCGGGAGTTATTGAATAGAAAATATAAATATACACATACACACACAATGAACTACTACTCAGCCATTAAAAAGAATGAAATAATGCCCTTTGAAACAACATGGATGGCCCTAGAGAGTATCACACTAAGTGATACGTCATTAAGTGAAGTAAGTTGGAGAAAGACTAAATATCATACGACATCACTTATGGGTAGAATCTAACACATGACACAAATTAGCTTATCTCAAAAGAGACCCACAGGCATAGAAAATGAACTTACGGTTATCAAAGGGGGCGCGTGAGGGGACAAATTTGGAGCTTGGGATTAGCAATACAAACTACTATATAGAAAATACACAACAAAGTCCTACTGTATTCAATATCTTATAATAAACTATAATGGAAAAGAAAAACTGTAAATATCAATGTCAAGATACAGAGTACACACTAGTGGCTACCAGTGGAAAAGGGTGGCAGGGAGAGCCATAAGGGTTAGGGAGTAGGAGGTACAAACTACTAAATGCAAAATAAATAAGCTACAAGGATCTATTGTGCATCACAGGGAATACAGCCAATATTTTATTATAACTATCAATGAGGTGTAACTTTTAAAAGTTGTGAATCACTATGTTGTACATGTGAAACATATACTAATGTTAATCAACTATACTTCAACAATAAAAAAACATAAAATGTTGGGATGTTGAGAAGAAGGTATTTACTAGGGGAACAAACAGACATGAGGCAGAGTTCTTTAGATGCTTGGTTCAGTTAAATGCAAACTCAGACTCCTCAGTGTTGTCCCTAGTTCTCAAATAATGGCCCCTGACTGACATTTTGTCGCTCCTGGCCTTTACCATACATCATATTGTAGAGATTTATTTGGGGAGTTGGGCCTCAGTCCTTTTCAAATGATTCTTTTTTCTAAGTCTCAGTTCATCCAGCTAGAGAACCACAGTTCAAGAAAACTTTAACTAGAGGCCTATTTGTGTTTTCCTCAAATTTGTATGTCAACTCCCAACCTTTTAAAATTTTTTTCCAGTAACTTATTCAGACCTATTTTTCCTGAGACCTACAGTGAATACATCCGTTACAAACCTAAAATTAACTACTCCTGAACATTTCTCAAGGCAACATTCCTCTGATTCCAGCAGTCATCTAACACACTCCTATCAGGGTCAAAGAATCACATTATGTACTTTGGAGAACATGAAAACATGCCAGTCCCATGTTTTAATTATCTACAGTTGCACAACAAATTCCTTCAAAACTTAGCAACCTGTTACCTCATAGCTGCCACTCAGGAGTGGAGAAGTGGCTTCACTGGGTAGTTCTAGCTCAAGACCACACACAAGACGTAAATCAAGGTGTCTGTAGGAGCAGCCATCACCTCAAAATTCAGCTCTGAGAGGACCCATTTACAAGCTTACTCACAGGTGCCTTTCCATAGGGCTGGCTTTGCCCTTTTCCGTGTGGCCTCGCCCTCCAGGGCCTCCCTGGCTGAACATCCAGTACAGCGCCAGCTTGTTTACTGAAGGGGACCCTTTTAGTGCCCCACAGCGAGCTCCTGTCTAATACTCAGCAATCAATTGTCTTAGGAAACACACGTACTGACAAAGCAAAGAAATTTGCTCAAAAGCGGCACTAGACAAGACACCACCAGAGTAACGGAAACCCAAAGAACTGCTTTGCCTCACGGCTGACAGTCTCAGGCTTTATGGAGGTGGGGGTAGTTTCCGGTTGTCTCCTGCAAGTCTTCTTGCTCCTGACCACAGCTGGTCCGACTCAGGGCCCTTCCGGGTGCGGCACACAGGCCCCAAGCAAGAAGGATCCCGGGCTGAGGGTTCCTGGGAGGTTGGCAGGACAAACGGGCTGGAGTCGCCTCCCTCCTTGTGTGTTAGTCACTTCAATCGTGTCAGACTCTGTGACTCCATGGACTGTAGCCTGCCAGGCTCCTCCGTCCATGGGATTCTCTAGGCATGAATATTTGAGTGGGTTGCCATTTCCTTCTCCGGGGGCCTCCCTCCTTTCGGCCCCACCCGAATTCTTCCGGTCAGTTTTGGCAGCCGCTTGTCAGTTCCGTGTGCTTTATTGGGACCTCCTTATGAGACGACTTAATGCATGTTGTTGGGCTTCCCAGGTGGTCCTAGTAAAAAAAAAAAAAAAACCCACCTGCCAATGCAGGAGACTTAAGAGACAGGGGCGGGTTGGTCCCTGGATCCAGACAGTCCCCTAGAGGAGGGCACACAACCTGTTCCGGTACTCTCGCCTGGAGAATTCCATGGAGCCTGGTGGGCTACCGTGCAGAAGATCTGAAAGAGTTGGACACAACTGAAACAGTGTAGCATGCAGCATGCACTGGTTATTTTCCTGACTGGGCAGGGTGAGTGGTTTTGACCCACAGTTCCCTAACAGACTCAGCAGGAGGAAGAGAGAGGAGGAAGGTGAGGAGGAAGAGGAGGCAAGGAAGAAGAGAGAGAAAGTGGGAGGCAGCCCCCCCCCCCCAAAAAAAGAACATGACCAAGATGGATACCAGTTATTTTGTAACCTTATCCTGGAATTGACATCCCACTGCTTCTGCCATGGAAATAAGTTTCACTCTCAGAAGGAGGGAAACAAATGTGGACATTTAGGGCCATTTTAGTGGCTGCCTACCATACCCTGTCAGGCTCCATATCACAGACAAACGCACATAGAGTTACAGCAGATGAAAAGAAGTTTGACAGAGGTATAAGGGAAATGGTCCGAGACAGTAGGAAAAGGAGAATCTCATTTCATTTGGAGAATGCTGGAACGGCTTCCTGGAAAAAAGCAAAATTTGAGCTAGGTCTCAAACAGACCTCAAAAAAAGTCACGTCAGGCAGCTGAGACGGCTAGAGCAAGTGGTCTGGGAACTGAGCAAACATCAAAGTCACCTGGAGGGCTGGTTAAAGTGCAGATGGCTGAGCCCCAGTCCCAGTTTTCAATTCAGTACCTGGTGGAGGAGGCTTGATAGTCTGCATTTCAGGCGAGGCTGACACTCTAGGTAGAGAGCCTACACTTTGAGAAACTCTGGCTTGAGTAAAGGCTGGAAGGTGGAACCTTTTTGGAAAGTAACAAATACATCTTTTTATTTGTCAGTTTGGTCTGATTCAATTAGTTTCAAGATCCTCTTAGAATCAGTGGGAATGAAAGGCATTAGCCTGTACTTAATGAATCCCCAAACTATCCACTTTTACTGCTGGGAGGGATTCAGAGACTATAAAGCCATCATATGACAAATGAGGAGTGAGGTTAAGGGATGGGCTCAAACAGATAGTGAAAGTTTTCTTTAAAAGTCAGGTGGATTTTTGTGGCTCTCTTACTCAATGCCTCCCGAAAGAAATAGACCAGAGTCCTTTTCCTTTGGAGTCTGAGTGCTTTCTATGTGAAATGACCTAATGAGTTTGTGATCCACTTTCCCAATAGAATACCCACCCTCTCTAAAACGTACATGCCCGTACTTTGGTATGGAAGGAAGGCTGCAAGAACTCTCTGAACACGTCTGGGTCCATTATTCCTTGTGCAAATGGATAATGTAACTCCTGCCTGACTTCTGGGCAATGAGACGCCTTCCTTTGCTTCCGCCCCCTCTTAGCCTCTGCAGTTCTCTTTCTTTCACAGGACCGTAAGTGTACACATTGGGTTATCAAAACTTCTTTGCGAAACTTGAATTTGGGCTGCTGTTTCTTTTTAAAGTCTAATAATTAGTCAAAAAAAAGAAAATTAGTGCAAACTGGGATGAATCTATCTCAACTCCTGAAATACGATTTCTTTGGAAAGAGAGTAATGAAACCCTGCAGTTTAGTCCTTGCCATGTGGGCACAAAATTAGCTTGGTGCCATTGTTGTGTTGTCTGAGCTTTGATCCCCTTTTATTTGACTGTACTTAGGGAAACCGTATGAAGACATTTAAAAGAAGCCCAAGGGAGTCTCATTTCCACATCCAAACACAATCATTTTTTAATCATTATTCATTACCCCCGACTTCCTTTACTCTCTCTTCTATCAGTGTAAGCCCTCCACCCCACTCTGACATATATATATTCTAGCTCCAGGAGCAGACACAGAGAACCTAGAGGTAACTGAACTATAACCTCTGTACCCTTGTGGTTTTTGCACTTGCTTCAGCACAGGTGTCTCTTGAATTGTGACATTCAGAGAAGTCCTAGAGCTCGTCAACCACATTTCCTCCCAAGAGTGGGACCTGGCCTCTGCTGTAACCTTGAAGGAGAAGGTAATCTACAGACAGACAGAGGTTAGTCAAAACCTCACAGCAGCTCTGCTCACACTCAAACCTGCCCTCTGGTTAACTGGCATGGGAGGAGGCCAGTAGCTCATGTCTTCTTGCAAAGCTGAGAGGTGAGATAGCACACCGTAAATCCATTTTATTTGTTGCCTTTACCAATTCAACCACAAATTGCTTCCTCTTCTCCCACTGAGCATGGTTTAATGAGCTCTATCAGGGGTACAAGGGAAGCAGTCAACCGCAGAGACAGAATACTTCTTGCGAGCAAGCATAGGTCCTACCCTGCCTTTCCCACTTCCCCAGTCTTTGGACGTGGTCAAGTTATTTAACATCTCCAGGCCTCAGGTTCCTCATTTGGACCTTGGTTTCCTCAACTAAAATGGTGGTGGTAACATGGAACTTGAAGATCATGCTACTATGTGGAAATTCTCACTATTTGTGTATCCCTTAGTTATCTGATGCTAACAAGGTATTCAATAAACAGTAGTCATGATGAACTGGGCAGTAAATTAAACACATAATTTTTCTCCTGAAGAAGCTCACAGTCTTTGTATACATTGTTACTAGTGTAAAAATTAAGACAGCAAGCCCCAAATGGAATGGCTTACACTACATCTCACATCACCAAACCAAGACTTAATTACAGATTTGGCCCCTCCCAGAGATAGAATCTTAAGCCAGTCAATCAGGAATCACCTAACCCACACCTGTGAGATTACCTGCCTGACAGACCCCTTATTGTTGCTCTTCAGTCACTAAGTTGTGTCCAACTCTTTGCTGCCCCACAGACCACGCACACCCGACTCCTCTGTCCTCCACAATCTCCCAGAGTTTGCTCAAACTCATGTCCACTGAGTCGATGATGCCATCTAACCACCTTATCCTGATGAACCACGGCCATCCCCTAACGGGACTTGGTCTGGCCACCACAATCCACTTTTTGCTCATATAACCTCCCTCCTTCTGCTCCTGTCTGTCTACAAAAGTCTTTCATTGTGTAGAGCTCCTTAGAGCTTTCTATCTGCTAGACTGGATGCTGCCCAGTCCATGGCTTCTTGAATAAATGTTTGAAATTTAATTGTTGGATTTTGTCTTTTAACACTAGCTGGATGTGGGTTTTCATTGGCTCAGAACCACTTCTGTGTATCATATCTCAATTCCAGGTAAACTAGAGAAAGCCAAATTTACCTAAACGTTACAATAGGGTCAGCCTCTGACTGAAAACCTGTGTCACCCTGAAATACCCAATGTGCTTTTCCCGATCAACACCAACTTGTTAACAACAATATTATTTTCTAAGTCATTAGTAAGAAACTGTCAGAAAGGAATTAGTCCTTCTATCTTCTGGGGGTTGATAGGAAAACGTGTTTTAAAATGTTGAAGGCTGAAGCATCAGCCACTGACATAAATTCATCTGAAACAAAGATGACTTTTCAAAAAAAAAAAAAAAAAGAAGCTGTGCTGTACACAGACAAGGAAAGAAAGACACTTTGGCTGCAACCCCCTCCCCCCTCATCTTCTCTGGGGAGACTCATGCCTCTGCCTGCTGTTCATCAATCAGCCTTGATTTTGATGGTGTGATTTTGAGTCAGCTGTCTCGATCATTTTGGCACAGACAAAAATCCTTTAAAAAATGTTACACTTCATCAAAGTGTATCATGAGACTTCACGGTCATTATCTCAATGGCCGCTCTGATGTGCTACAATTGGCAGAGACACAAACGGTAGGGGGTGTGTGAGAAGAAAGCCAGCATTTCGTGTGGAAAGCTGGCAAGCCTCGCCAAGCTTCTGTCAACAACTCCTCGGTCTGATCCGATGCACTGAGCGTGCTGATGATGCTCTTGTTTCTGGAGGAAGTAAACAAGAAAATGAATTCCACCGTGCAACACAGCCTCTTTGTATCTTCAAAATGGTGTGACTGGATCGGGGCCAGCCGCGTTGAAAGTTTGGCCATTTATGTCATCAGGGCCCCAGTACTGATGGAGGCTTTGATTACGAGTTGGACCAGCTCTAAGACCCTTCAGGGGCACGCAGCAAATAAAGGCATTGATTGGTTGTTGGGTCAATTTAGCCATAAGGATACAGAGCATGGCTCTTTTGAAAAGCCTAATGGATTAGCTACACAACCAGTTCCACTGAAGGCCTTATTTTTCAAGTAACTTCAGGACCGTTTTCCAGCTTGGCAGGGAACAAACTCTTCCTCCAGAGCAAGCTTCAGGGCTGTTCTTGTTATCAATAGTGGGCTCCAAGGATTAGACACAGGGGGCTTTACAATTTAATGAAAACAGCTGTTGAAACAACAATTAAGGCAAACAATAGTTTGCCTGGAAAACTATTAATTATGTAAAGTTATGCAGAAAGTGGAATACGCTTTTATTCAGGGCCTTCTCCAGCCACTGAGCCACCTTCCATTGCAGGTCTCTCAAGGAAGCGGGGGTGCGGGTAGGAAGAAGCCCCACAACCTGTGGGTTGAAGGTAAGCAGAGCTCCAGGCTGCCAGTTTGCGGCAGAGCAAGTCATGGGTGAAACATTCAGGCAAAGAATATTAGTTAAAAGTACATTACCTTGGGTACCACAGATCCTTTCATACAAACTCACAGGTCTGTTTTCACAGGTTATCTGAAATTCATTTTGAAACTTGAAGTTGGGATCTCTCCTTTTGCTTTAAAACAAAACAAAACAACATATTTATATAATATGTCCCTTTTGGGGCCTCACTCACTCTGAGAAATTATGAACAATAATGTTATTTTCTAAGGGACTGTCAGAAAGGAACCACTCTCCAGGAACTGGTGGAGTTCCTTGTCCTTAGGACAAAGTAGGTTTTCCTTCCATTAGGATGCTCCAACCGGGACTCTCAATCATTCCCCATCTACCTCCTTCCCTAGAAGAGCTCATCTCCCCTTCCACTTTCTCTGCTTGCTGGGGCTTTTAAATTCATTGCTTCTCTCTTTGCAATTTCCACCCTTGACTAACAGTGCTGGGAATTGACTTATGGCCCTTCGCCTACCCTGTGTGCCACATCTCACTTTCCTCCCCATACGGGAATCACCAAGCCAAGAAGTCCCATTAAGAAGGTTATTAACTGTACACATAAACATTGCCTCCTGCCTACAGTTAGATTTATTTCTCATCACTTCCAAGTAACTGGTTTTAACACTCTTTCCAGCACGCCCAACACTTTTTATTTGACTATATTGTTTTAGAAAGGCCTTTGGGAATTTGGCTAATTTCACGCTGGAACTTATTAAGTGGGATTTGACACTCTTTGATAATTCCAACAAACTCTTCCTCCAGAGGATTTTATCAATAGTGGGCTCCAAGGATTAGACACAGGGGGCTTTACAATTTAATGAAAACAGCTGTTGAAACAACAATTAAGGCAAACAATAGTTTGCCTGGAAAACTATTAATTATGTAAAGTTATGCAGAAAGTGGAATACGCTTTTATTCAGGGCCTTCTCCAGCCACTGAGCCACCTTCCATTGCAGGTCTCTCAAGGAAGCGGGGGTGCGGGTAGGAAGAAGCCCCACAACCTGTGGGTTGAAGGTAAGCAGAGCTCCAGGCTGCCAGTTTGCGGCAGAGCAAGTCATGGGTGAAACATTCAGGCAAAGAATATTAGTTAAAAGTACATTACCTTGGGTACCACAGATCCTTTCATACAAACTCACAGGTCTGTTTTCACAGGTTATCTGAAATTCATTTTGAAACTTGAAGTTGGGATCTCTCCTTTTGCTTTAAAACAAAACAAAACAACATATTTATATAATATGTCCCTTTTGGGGCCTCACTCACTCTGAGAAATTATGAACAATAATGTTATTTTCTAAGGGACTGTCAGAAAGGAACCACTCTCCAGGAACTGGTGGAGTTCCTTGTCCTTAGGACAAAGTAGGTTTTCCTTCCATTAGGATGCTCCAACCGGGACTCTCAATCATTCCCCATCTACCTCCTTCCCTAGAAGAGCTCATCTCCCCTTCCACTTTCTCTGCTTGCTGGGGCTTTTAAATTCATTGCTTCTCTCTTTGCAATTTCCACCCTTGACTAACAGTGCTGGGAATTGACTTATGGCCCTTCGCCTACCCTGTGTGCCACATCTCACTTTCCTCCCCATACGGGAATCACCAAGCCAAGAAGTCCCATTAAGAAGGTTATTAACTGTACACATAAACATTGCCTCCTGCCTACAGTTAGATTTATTTCTCATCACTTCCAAGTAACTGGTTTTAACACTCTTTCCAGCACGCCCAACACTTTTTATTTGACTATATTGTTTTAGAAAGGCCTTTGGGAATTTGGCTAATTTCACGCTGGAACTTATTAAGTGGGATTTGACACTCTTTGATAATTCCAATAAACCATTAGTCAAGTCTCACTCCCTTCAGGGAAAGAATGAACACTTTATTAGTCCAAGGGTCTCTATTCTAAACATGTCACCTGAATTTAGTAGCGCATCTGTGCTGAAATTCAATTGACTTTGTGATTGAAAAGAACTTCTCCGGAAACTGTAAGAAAGCTGTCATTGGCTATCATCAGTAAGAGAGAATTTCCTCTTTTTTTTCTGAAATTCTCATGAGGTTCATTCATGTATTTTGAAACAATTCATTCAATTTAATTTACTGACCTGTGAATGTTAGTAAAATAAACAGCACACATACCTATACACATAAATTCTCTCTAAAGTACTTGATTTAGTCCTTTCTTGCACCCAGGACATGAGAACACAGAATAACCTCCTCCCCTTCTGCAAAGTTTAAAAAATCTTGAGAGCTTGAGAGATCCTCCCTCTAGAAGCCCCAAGGACATAATTGAGTGTGCAAATGAAATTCATTACTGGGGTCACAAACAATAATCCCATTAACATGTATTTGCGAAATGCCTTCAAAATCATTCTAAACTCAAACCACATTCATCTTCAAAGTATAAGGCAAAACAAGTACCACAACCCAACATAACCCAGTTCACACTTTCGCACTGGAGAGTACAAAACAGCATCAAGACTGCAAAAGCAATTATTCCAGTTATCCAGATGTGATTTTTCAATCACTCTAAGAACATTTTTTTTTAGCAGCTCTTATTTCGCGGCACCACTCGAGCTCTCATGCTGGCGCGGTGCTTACATCTCTTCATTATTAATTCAGCTCATGGAGCTTAATTGGACAAGGCTAGACGAATTTGACAAACATCACAGCAGCAGAAAGCAATCACTCTTTCAAGATGAAAATTTTGTTTGTAACTCATTTACCCTCTCTCGGAAAAAGTCCCATTAAGAAGGTTATTAACTGTACACATAAACATTGCCTCCTGCCTACAGTTAGATTTATTTCTCATCACTTCCAAGTAACTGGTTTTAACACTCTTTCCAGCACGCCCAACACTTTTTATTTGACTATATTGTTTTAGAAAGGCCTTTGGGAATTTGGCTAATTTCACGCTGGAACTTATTAAGTGGGATTTGACACTCTTTGATAATTCCAATAAACCATTAGTCAAGTCTCACTCCCTTCAGGGAAAGAATGAACACTTTATTAGTCCAAGGGTCTCTATTCTAAACATGTCACCTGAATTTAGTAGCGCATCTGTGCTGAAATTCAATTGACTTTGTGATTGAAAAGAACTTCTCCGGAAACTGTAAGAAAGCTGTCATTGGCTATCATCAGTAAGAGAGAATTTCCTCTTTTTTTTCTGAAATTCTCATGAGGTTCATTCATGTATTTTGAAACAATTCATTCAATTTAATTTACTGACCTGTGAATGTTAGTAAAATAAACAGCACACATACCTATACACATAAATTCTCTCTAAAGTACTTGATTTAGTCCTTTCTTGCACCCAGGACATGAGAACACAGAATAACCTCCTCCCCTTCTGCAAAGTTTAAAAAATCTTGAGAGCTTGAGAGATCCTCCCTCTAGAAGCCCCAAGGACATAATTGAGTGTGCAAATGAAATTCATTACTGGGGTCACAAACAATAATCCCATTAACATGTATTTGCGAAATGCCTTCAAAATCATTCTAAACTCAAACCACATTCATCTTCAAAGTATAAGGCAAAACAAGTACCACAACCCAACATAACCCAGTTCACACTTTCGCACTGGAGAGTACAAAACAGCATCAAGACTGCAAAAGCAATTATTCCAGTTATCCAGATGTGATTTTTCAATCACTCTAAGAACATTTTTTTTTAGCAGCTCTTATTTCGCGGCACCACTCGAGCTCTCATGCTGGCGCGGTGCTTACATCTCTTCATTATTAATTCAGCTCATGGAGCTTAATTGGACAAGGCTAGAGCGAATTTGACAAACATCACAGCAGCAGAAAAAGCAATCACTCTTTCAAGATGAAAATTTGTTTGATGTCTTACTGTGTAACTCATTTACTCTCCTCAGGAGTCATGTGACCTGAATGTTAATCAGCCATTGATTGGTTTCTCTACTTGGACAGTCACGTGATGCGAATATTAATGGGCTGGCACTCGGTAGCAGTACTGTTAGGCAACCTTGTGATTGGCTGCCAGGTTAAGATACAGAGATAAGTGGGTGCTTGATGAGCACTTGACAGAACTTCACAGAAAATTAAGGCCCTAAAATAGCCTGAGAAAGTCTTGTCAAATCAAGCATGATTATCATTGAATGCTTAAGGAATTCATCATCTGCATGAAATTGATACACTTCAGTACCAGCAGGTCCTGTAGTCAGCAGGGACTCATCAGATTTTTATTTATATGTGTTCACCAAATCACATTAATTCTGAGAGCTAAAACATGCTAAGGATGAAGGTTATTTTCTGTTCAATCTAATTTATCTATGACAATAATCATCACTAATAATGTGTCAAATTGGATTGCAGTCATTTTATGCATGCATGCTGATTTGGAAAATAGTGTTAAACCATCCTGCGGTAATTAACAACCGGTAAAGGTATGCCGGGCCTGAAGTAATCAGCATATCTAGATGGAAAATTAAGTTTTATAGAATGGATTTATAGATACATATCCTTATTTAATTCAGAATATAAATTATTCCTGGTAAAAGCCGACATCATTTTTATAACACCATTAAGACCAATAACCATTGAGGGACTTGCATCCTTAATTTGCTCCATCCTTCTTTTTTTTTTTCTCTCATTTTCTGTGGTTAACTTTCTAATGGGTGTCACTTCCTTCTTGGCCAGTCCTCATTTTAGCTGGGTTTGGTAGAGCTAAGAGAATGAATATGCATCAGTTTAAGTGTTGATCATGGATGAAGGACGGGGCATCATACCTCTTAATACACAAGGTTTTATAATTACTAGCGGGGGTTGGGAGGTGGGCGTCAGGGAGAATACAAAGGGGTGGGGGTGGGGACAGACTCTGGCCTTTTGCTGTTTCTCTATTATTTCTTCTCACAAAGGGACAACAGGAAATTTTGCAGATTAACTCATCAAGGATTAATGTTTCTTGGGGAATCATTTAAGCCTCAAATGCGTTTGGGGAAATACCTTTTATGGAACAGAAGTTGTGTTGTTGTTTCAAATAACCGTCGGTTTATAGGACACCATAGGAGTCAAGGAGTATTGGGAGCAATGACATCTTGAAGAAACGTTTATACCCTTTGGTGAGTGTGGGTAAAATGTTTGAGAGCAGCATTACACTTCCAAAAGAAAAGGGAAATAAATACAGATAAATCGTTGTTTCTTTCCCACTGCTGCCCCCAGCCCCCATCTTAATCTCCTGAGCCACCAGGACGGCCCCGACTCCCTCGCCCTCGCTCAAGAGGTCTCTTTATTGATTAAATGAATCTCCTCCAAAGACTGGCTCCCAGGCTCTTTGATCTAATCCGATCTGATTTGATCCTATCGCTTCAGCAGGACATCGGGGAATTAACCATAAGCAGCTTTACCACAAGTGTTTAATAACTCAACACAATCTCCTTATGGCTTCGAGCTGCTCATGCTCCCATCCAGTCCACGGCAAACAGTGTAACAGATTGGCCACCCCTCTGAACCTTAGGAATTTTCATGCACTGAGAAACTAATCGCTTCAAGTTCCTTCATAAATCACACAAAGCAGATTTTAGCATCTTAACAAATTGAAAAAAGAAAAAAAAAACACCACCAGAGTGGGGGTGGGGTGACAGAGAGGACAGGCCTCCAGCCACGAGGGGGTGAGAGACAGGCCAGTGCTCCAATATTGCAGTGGGGGAAGGGGCAGATGCAAAATAACTTGTCTTTTCCTGCAATATGGTTCTCATCTCCTTAAATTTTAACATGAATGAAATAATTTGGGCAGGCTCAACCCTAACAATGCTCCAAGCTCACAGTGACCTTATTATTTTTTTTTTTCCCCTATGATGGAAACAATGTGGCTTCAACAACAGGCCTCTTATTGTTGTTCTGTGACATCCCTTGAAGTATGCAAGAAGCACACAATTAAACAAAGACTGTGCATCCTGCCTGGTGCAGACAGCCGAGACATTAGGCTGAAATGGTATGTCCCCTGGCTTTCAAACCCGCGTCCACACATAAAGGGGTGTCTTAAATGATCACTCAATTACAAAATGCCATTCTTGATTTTTTTTTTTTCCCCTTTAGGGTTGTCTAGAAATATCTCCCTTTCTCTAAATTGTAGTGGACGAAGTAATATCTTACTCCTTTCAAAAAGAAAAAAGCATCATGTCACTAGCCCAGATAGTAAAGGTGATTCTCTCCTTTTGTAAGGCAGAAATTTTGATTCACGGGCTCACGCTGATGCCAGCATAGACAGTTTGTGAGGAACTGGGAGGCAAAATGGGCTTGTGAAAGCTGCCGGATTATTAGTGCCAAGGGGAAAATATCATTCTAGCGCTAATCTAAAATAAAACATCTTTCAGTTGCTCTATTTAATACCTACCGTACATCAAAATTACCTATAAAAACATGTTTCATAACAGAGAAAGAGCCCTAGCTCTTCACCTCTGTCACTGTTCTCTCCATTACCCAGGCAGTTTGGCGATTTCTCGCTACATCAGCAGAGGACTAAGGGCCCTCTAACTGAGCATCGGGGGCAGAAGGAATTTTATGACTCAGGTTCAGGTCAGTTTACTATTACTATGGTGAGATCTTTTTCCATATCCCCAGGGCCCAGGGTTCGAACAAATCCAGTCAGATACAGCTGGATGCTTCGTTATTGCTTTCCTTAGTAAAAACATGTATTTTTATATCCTTCTCCATCCATATCCACTCATCAGTATTCATCCAGATTTTCCTACCTTTATACAGAGTTCAACATTTTGAGACACCCCCAACCCCAAAACAATCTACTCCAATTTTGTGATCTACTCAGTATGGAATGGAACACTAGCATGAATAGTGTTATTTTTTCCTCTCTGGAAATTACTCTTGTGTTACTTTTTTTTTTTTTTTCCAGATAAACTATGTCATAACAGAAAAATCCCTGTGAAGTTCTCCAAAGAACTCTATGCTCCTTCCAGACCCTGGAACTATAATTATGCCTGGCATAATTAAAACAGAAAGAACATCCCCTGCCAACTGTAAGAGCCCCTGTTTACATCAGAAAGCGATAGCAAAATATACTCGGGAAGATTCTGGCCAAAGTAATTGAGAGGGTTGCCTGAGCCTAGCGCTACTTTCACATTGTCCCTGGTTTAAGAACTGGAGGGGCAAATGGGGAGGGAAGAGGGGGAGGAGAATATACCAGAGGCCTGTTGACTTTTCCTGCCTGGGCATAATGTCACAGAGTTCAGTGACTTTGGGGGCTGGTGTTGACTGAAGTCTCATGGCACATTTAGCCCAGGTGCTTCTACTGGGGAGCTTCAGGCCTATCACTCGACTACGTGGTGGCCTTCAGATGTTCTGAATCCCTGAACTCACACGGAAAGGTTCAGAGCGTTCAGTCAGGGTGTAAACACATTCTTGACATCAAGGAGTACAAAAAAGATTCTTCTGCTTGCAGTTCAGTCAGTTCACAAGCTTGTCTTTCTTTGGAGCTTTCTTTGTAGGTTGCTGCAGCTGGAACATGAAAAGAGAGTCACAGACAAACAGAGTAAGACAGAGAGACAGAGAGAAAAAAAAAATAGCAAGGCACCGAGGAAGAAGGAAAAAAATAAAACCAAAACCAAACCGAAGCCACAAGTTGAAAAAAAATCCCTATAAAGTAGAAGTGCATTATGTTTTTGTGTATTTTCGAAATGTAGCCAAACTAAACCATTAAATGAGGATTTTGTTTCACAGAGTCTGCAAACTATTCAACGGTAACCCACTACACCAAGAATGTGGTGCCAACCAAAATATGTCAAGATTAGTAGTACTCAATAAAATCTCAAAACCAAATGACATGCAAGCTGTATTTCATGATTAGAGCGCTTCCTTATGTCAAGGAACATACATATTAACTTGTTTAAACACAGCGATGGGCTGTCACTCTGTTTGTCAAAAGCAGAGGAAGGAGGATCGAGTGCTTCCCAAACCCATCCAGATGATGTTTCACACTTTCTATCTTGCTGGCAGGCAGCACAGATCCCCTCCAGTTAATCTTTACGTCTGAGAGAAGAGGAACCAAAGGAGAGAAGGGGAGATAGAAAGCCCAGTGGTAATCTCTCTGCCCCTCGGGGCCATGCATTCCAACTGAACTGGTCCTGGCGCGGGAAGGGGCAGGGAGTCTCAGAGGATACCCTACACAGGTGCTGCCTCTGGTCCAGAAACCACAGATTACATCCTTCAGAGGCCTGCAGATCAACACTGTGTTACAATTTCAGTATAATACTGCAGTGTTCTCAATTTAGTATTCCTCGATCCTGACGTTACCTATGGGGTGAAGAATTTCCTGTTTTGTTTTCAAAGTGAACTTTTCCAGTTTGGGGTTTGTTTTTTAAATACTGTCTTCAATGGAGCATCTTCATCTCTCTTTTATTCTTTGATTCAGAAATGCACTAAGTAAATAAAGGCAAAACAAACAAACAAAAAAAAGAAAAACAAGAAAAAAAAACAAATAAAAAAAAAAAAAGAAATGCACTAAGCGTGAAACAAGGACAAATGGGACCTGGTAAAGACACAGGCTTCGTTGTTCTACACCCGCAAAAAAGACTCCTCCTCTTTGGTTGGCTTTCAGATGACCTACTTACCTATGCAGGGAGCAAAATGGTTAAAGCCTGCAAGTAGAAAGTTCCTATTTAACATAATCCCCTCCAGAAGACTCTCCCTCCTCCAGTCACTGTAATCAACCCTGTAGGATCAGGTGAAGGCTCTTGATTATCTCCCTGTGGCATTATGTCTCACCACATAGCTGATAATAAACTGATGGATTATCAAACAAGATTACAGCTTTAGCAAATAAAATCATGTTTTGTGTTAAGAGAGAAAATGCTTACTATCCCTATCTACCTGGCTAAATATTTACATATCACAGGCTTTCTAGGGTCCCTGTTCTTTCCAATCTGATTTTTAAAAAACAACACAAAGGTTAAGTTAACAAAAAGAGAACACGCTGTGCTTCAACACCAAGCTCAATGCACCTCTGGGAGAAAACAGGTGCTGCCAGAAAAGTAGGAATAAATCCAAGCAGGTGCAATCATTGGGGACAAACCAAAAATCCATTTCAAAAGCAGAGGAAGGAGGATCGAGTGCTTCCCAAACCCATCCAGATGATGTTTCACACTTTCTATCTTGCTGGCAGGCAGCACAGATCCCCTCCAGTTAATCTTTACGTCTGAGAGAAGAGGAACCAAAGGAGAGAAGGGGAGATAGAAAGCCCAGTGGTAATCTCTCTGCCCCTCGGGGCCATGCATTCCAACTGAACTGGTCCTGGCGCGGGAAGGGGCAGGGAGTCTCAGAGGATACCCTACACAGGTGCTGCCTCTGGTCCAGAAACCACAGATTACATCCTTCAGAGGCCTGCAGATCAACACTGTGTTACAATTTCAGTATAATACTGCAGTGTTCTCAATTTAGTATTCCTCGATCCTGACGTTACCTATGGGGTGAAGAATTTCCTGTTTTGTTTTCAAAGTGAACTTTTCCAGTTTGGGGTTTGTTTTTTAAATACTGTCTTCAATGGAGCATCTTCATCTCTCTTTTATTCTTTGATTCAGAAATGCACTAAGTAAATAAAGGCAAAACAAACAAACAAAAAAAAGAAAAACAAGAAAAAAAAACAAATAAAAAAAAAAAAAGAAATGCACTAAGCGTGAAACAAGGACAAATGGGACCTGGTAAAGACACAGGCTTCGTTGTTCTACACCCGCAAAAAAGACTCCTCCTCTTTGGTTGGCTTTCAGATGACCTACTTACCTATGCAGGGAGCAAAATGGTTAAAGCCTGCAAGTAGAAAGTTCCTATTTAACATAATCCCCTCCAGAAGACTCTCCCTCCTCCAGTCACTGTAATCAACCCTGTAGGATCAGGTGAAGGCTCTTGATTATCTCCCTGTGGCATTATGTCTCACCACATAGCTGATAATAAACTGATGGATTATCAAACAAGATTACAGCTTTAGCAAATAAAATCATGTTTTGTGTTAAGAGAAAATGCTTACTATCCCTATCTACCTGGCTAAATATTTACATATCACAGGCTTTCTAGGGTCCCTGTTCTTTCCAATCTGATTTTTAAAAAACAACACAAAGGTTAAGTTAACAAAAAGAGAACACGCTGTGCTTCAACACCAAGCTCAATGCACCTCTGGGAGAAAACAGGTGCTGCCAGAAAAGTAGGAATAAATCCAAGGTCTCAGGTGCTGGTTAGATCATTGGGGACATGTGATAAAAAACTGAGCTGAATGGGTTAGGAGGAGTTTAAATATATACTTTAAAGGGAACGTAGGTACTTCTCTGGTGCTCCAGTGGTTAAGACTATGCCTTCCGGGCTTCCCTGGTGGTCCAGTGGGTAAGGATACCACCTTGCAGTGCAAGGGACGCAGGTTCGATCCCTGGCCTGGGAGGATCCCACGTGCCTCAGAGTGGCTGCACAGATGTGTCCAACTACCGAGCCGGAGCTCTGGAGCACATGTGCCCACAGCTGGTGCTCTGCAGTGAGAGAAGCCACTGAGATGGGAGGCCCACACAGGCCAAAGAACAAAGATGGATGAAAATAGATAAATGAAAGACCAATAGAAGTGGCCAGGAAAAAAAAAAAAAAAAAACAGATCTGAAAAAGACTATGCCTTCCAATGTATGCATCAGGTGCAGGTTCTCTCCCTAGTCAGGGAGCTAAGATTCCATGTGACTCGGAGCCAAAAAAATCAAAACGTAAAACAATATTGGAACAAATTCAAAAGACTTTAAAAATGATCCACATTAAGAAAGAAAGAGGGCTTCCCTGGTGGTCCAGTGGGTAGGGACACCGCCTTGCACTGCAAGGGGCGCTGGTTCGATCCCTGGCCTGGGAAGATCCCACGTGCCGCGGAGCAGCTGGACTGATGTGTCCGATTACTGAGCCAGAGCTCTGGAGCGCATGCGCCCAGAGCCGGTGCTCTGCGACAACAGAGGCCACCGTGATGGGAGGCCCACAAGAGCCAAAAGAACAAAGATGGATGAAAATAGAGAAATGAAAGACCAATAGAAGTGGCCAGGAAAAAAAAAAAAAAAACCAGATCTGAAAAAGACTATGCCTTCCAATGTATGCATCAGGTGCAGGTTCTCTCCCTAGTCAGGGAGCTAAGATTCCATGTGACTCGGAGCCAAAAAAATCAAAACGTAAAACAATATTGGAACAAATTCAAAAGACTTTAAAAATGATCCACATTAAGAAAGAAAGAGGGCTTCCCTGGTGGTCCAGTGGGTAGGGACACCGCCTTGCACTGCAAGGGGCGCTGGTTCGATCCCTGGCCTGGGAAGATCCCACGTGCCGCGGAGCAGCTGGACTGATGTGTCCGATTACTGAGCCAGAGCTCTGGAGCGCATGCGCCCAGAGCCGGTGCTCTGCGACAACAGAGGCCACCGTGATGGGAGGCCCACAAGAGCCAAAAGAACAAAGATGGATGAAAATAGAGAAATGAAAGACCAACAGAAGTGGCCCACCCGTCCCCCTCCCTCCCCAGCCCCCAAAAGATAAAAAAAAAAAAAAAAAAAAATATAAACTTCTAAAAAAAAAAAAAAGAAAGAAAGAAAGAAAATAATAAAAGGAACATAAATGAAAAAGAACATAAATCCAAAGTGTGCTTGCAGCTCTGCGTGTGTGTGTGTGTGTGTGTGACACAGAGACAGAGAGAGACAGAAAGGGGCCAAACAGGCTTGTATTAAGTTCTCACAGTGGCCTGTTGATTCACACCTCCCAAAGCTCTTTCTCCTTTGTTGCCTATATTCCTCTCCTTGTCTCCCCACAACCCAGTTTCTTCCTGTATTTCCCAATCTCTGCATTCACAACAGACACAAAGAGACATTGGAGAAGTTACATGACTTGCAAAGGGACCTGGAAAGCAGGCCTCAAACACAAAGTTTCTGATTCCTGGTGTAGCTTCCTTTCTGTTGCACCTCTCTGCTCTAACTTGGGGATATGCCCCTTAAAGACAGGAATGGAGAGAGGGTTTATTTTTTTAAGCTCGGTGTAGTCATATTGACAAATCTGAAGCTGAATTTTTATTTGGTTTAAAACTTGTAGAAGAAATGAATGTAATGTAAAATAGGAGACAGGAATTTTTTTTGAATTTTTATTTTACTTTTTACTTTTACAGAGTTTTGTTGTTTACAGATATGTATGATCCCAGATTAGTCATATGTATATACCCCCTATTCCACCCCTCCAGGCCATCGCACAGTGCCCCTGCAGGATCCCCTTTTCTCACAGCACAATGACAATAGCTATTTTTTTCACATATGATAGTATAGGCTTTCATGCTACTTCCTTTACACTTCCCACCCACTGTTCATTCCCTACAATGTCTATATGTCTACTGTCCATGTCTGTTTTTCCATTGCTTCACTGCATGTGTTATCATTACCATCCTACTAGATTCCATATATATGTGTTAGTATATTGTACTTGTCCTTTTTTCTCTTTTTTTTACTTTGACCTCCTTTTATTGATTTGTGTTTTATTTATTTTCATCCATCTTTATTCTTTGGCCTGTGTGAGCCTCCCATGGCAGTGGCCTCTCTCATTGCAGAACACTGGCTCTGGGCACATGCGTTCTAGAGCGCTGGCTCATAATTGGACACACTGGTCCAGGCGCTCCGTGGCACATGGGATCTTCCCAGGCCAGGAATCGAACCGGTACCCCTTGCGCTACAAGGCAGACTCCTTACCCACTGGACCACCTGGGAAGCCCTGTCCTTCTCTCTTTGACTTACTTCATTTTTTATGATAGGTTCTAGAGCCAACCACCTCATTAGGACTGATGCTTCTGCATTTCCTTTTACAACTGTGTAGTATTCCATTGTATATATGTACAAGAGCTTCTGTATCCATTCATTCGTTGATGGACATCTAGGTTGCTTCCATGTTCTAGCTATTGTATAGAGAGCTGCAATGAACATTGGGGTACAGGTGCTTCTTTCAGTTTTCATCAGGGTATAAACCTAAGAGTGGGATTGCTGGGTCGTATGGTGCTTCTATTTTTAGTTTTTTAGGGAATCTCCACAGTCTTCCACAATGGCTGTATCAATTCACATTCCCACCAGCAATGCAAAAGGGTTTCCTTTTCTCTGCACCCTCTCCACCATTTATTGTCCGTAGATTTGTGGATGATGGCCATTCTGACGGGTATGAGGTGATATCTCATTGTAGTCTTGATTTGCATTTCTCTGATTATAAGCGAGGTTGAGCATCATTTTGTGTGTTTTTGGGCTATCTGTATCTCCTTTTTGGAGAGGTGTCTGTTTAGGCCCTTTTCCCATTTTTGAATTGGGTTGTTCATTTTTCCGATGTTGAGTTGTCTGAGTTGCTTGTAGATTTTGGAGATTAATTCTTTGTCTGTTGTTTCATTTGCTATGATTTTCTCCCATTCTGTGAGTTGTCTGTCCAGCTTTTTTGTAGTTTCTTTTGTTGTAGAAAAGCCTTTAAGTTTCATTATGTCCCACATGTTAATTTTTTTTTTAGTTCCGTTATTCTAGTAGGTGAGTCAGAGAAGATCTTGCTTTGATTTATATCCTTGAGTGGGAAACAAGAATTTTAAAATGCCTACCTTTCAACACAGGGAGAGAGAGAGATTGCCTTGGAAATTGTACAATGGTTGGTTTAAATTTTTACCATCCAGGAAAGAAGACAAAGCATGGATAACCAACCTGGCTAGTTGTGGAGCAAGTTTTTCAGATAACATGACGTCCTTCTCTGAATGACAGACCTCACACACATGGAAGGGCAAAGAGAGGTGGTTCTCTGCATATGAAATTCAGAGAAGCTCTTGGTTCCAGTGTCTTTCCACTGTCACACACAAAATAGCATTGGGCTGATCTTCACTGCAAAGGCATTTCTGTTCAGCAGTTTAGGGAGGTCCACAAAAACACAAGAGCAAGATGCCTGGCCCTTCTCCCTCTACTTTGTCATGGAGACTGCAATCTTCCAGGCAAATCGACCACAGTGATCCTAGAGTGAGCACACGCTGCCTCTCAGGCACTGCCTGTGGAAGCAGTGTTTCACATACACACACACAATACATACACCAGTGTTCCACACACATACACACTACTAATGAAGATTCTCGACTGAAAAAAACCAAGGGCATAACACGTAATATAAATATAATGTATTTCTCTTTTGCAATGGTATGTCATTTACAAAGCGTATCAAATAAAAATTAGTGAAATCATGACTTTTCTCTTTAAAATTATCTGCATTGATTGATCCATTCTGACGGGTATGAGGTGATATCTCATTGTAGTCTTGATTTGCATTTCTCTGATTATAAGCGAGGTTGAGCATCATTTTGTGTGTTTTTGGGCTATCTGTATCTCCTTTTTGGAGAGGTGTCTGTTTAGGCCCTTTTCCCATTTTTGAATTGGGTTGTTCATTTTTCCGATGTTGAGTTGTCTGAGTTGCTTGTAGATTTTGGAGATTAATTCTTTGTCTGTTGTTTCATTTGCTATGATTTTCTCCCATTCTGTGAGTTGTCTGTCCAGCTTTTTTGTAGTTTCTTTTGTTGTAGAAAAGCCTTTAAGTTTCATTATGTCCCACATGTTAATTTTTTTTTTAGTTCCGTTATTCTAGTAGGTGAGTCAGAGAAGATCTTGCTTTGATTTATATCCTTGAGTGGGAAACAAGAATTTTAAAATGCCTACCTTTCAACACAGGGAGAGAGAGAGATTGCCTTGGAAATTGTACAAGGGTTTGGGTTTTAAAATTTTTTACCATCCAGGAAAGAAGACAAAGCATGGATAACCAACCTGGCTAGTTGTGGAGCAAGTTTTTCAGATAACATGACGTCCTTCTCTGAATGACAGACCTCACACACATGGAAGGGCAAAGAGAGGTGGTTCTCTGCATATGAAATTCAGAGAAGCTCTTGGTTCCAGTGTCTTTCCACTGTCACACACAAAATAGCATTGGGCTGATCTTCACTGCAAAGGCATTTCTGTTCAGCAGTTTAGGGAGGTCCACAAAAACACAAGAGCAAGATGCCTGGCCCTTCTCCCTCTACTTTGTCATGGAGACTGCAATCTTCCAGGCAAATCGACCACAGTGATCCTAGAGTGAGCACACGCTGCCTCTCAGGCACTGCCTGTGGAAGCAGTGTTTCACATACACACACACAATACATACACCAGTGTTCCACACACATACACACTACTAATGAAGATTCTCGACTGAAAAAAACCAAGGGCATAACACGTAATATGAATATAATGTATTTCTCTGTTGCAATGGTATGTCATTTACAAAGCGTATCAAATAAAAATTAGTGAAATCATGACTTTTCTCTTTTAAAAATTAGAAATACAAAAGGACATAGAGGTTTTTAAAATACACAGAATACGATAAACATTTCAAATCACCTATAAGTTTATATATAAATATCAACAATTAAAGTACATCGTCCATCCCCCACAATCTTCCTCTCCTCGTTTGCTTTATAGTGTGTGTCTTTCTAGTTCTTTTTCTAATTTATATATATATATATATATATATATATATGTATACATATATACACGTGCTCAGTCATGTCCAATGCTTTGCAACCCTATGGACTGTAGCCCACGAGGCTCCTCTGTCCATGGAATTCTCCAGGTAAGATTACTGGAGTGGGTTGCCATTCCCTTCTCCAGCAGATCTTCCTGACGCAGGGATAAAACCCACATATCCTGCATTAGCAGACAGATCACTGAGCCACCTGGGAAGCCTAAATATGTGTGTGTGTGTGCATGTATGTGTGTGTGTGGTATTATATATATATATAAGTATATAAGTGGCTTAGATGATAAAGAATCCACCTGCAATGCAGGAGACCTGGGTTCAAAACCTGAGTTGGGAAGGTCCTCTGGAGGACGAAAGGGAGAATGGCTATACACTCCAGTATTTTTACCTGGAGAATTCCATGGACAGAGGAGCCTGGGGGGTTGTAGTCCATAAGATCACAAAGAGTCAGACACAACTGAGCAAGTATCGCTTTCACTTTTCATATAAATATTTAAGTATTATATATTATTTAAGAATTAAATATATATACTTTTTACATAGTTTTTGTTATTTTCAATATCAAATGCATTGGGCTGCAGAGTTCTTCCAGGGAGGTCCACAAAAACACAAGAGCAAGATGCCTGGCCCTTCTCCCTCTACTTTGTCATGGAGACTGCAATCTTCCAGGCAAATCGACCACAGTGATCCTAGAGTGAGCACACGCTGCCTCTCAGGCACTGCCTGTGGAAGCAGTGTTTCACATACACACACACAATACATACACCAGTGTTCCACACACATACACACTACTAATGAAGATTCTCGACTGAAAAAAACCAAGGGCATAACACGTAATATAAATATAATGTATTTCTCTTTTGCAATGGTATGTCATTTACAAAGCGTATCAAATAAAAATTAGTGAAATCATGACTTTTCTCTTTTAAAAATTAGAAATACAAAAGGACATAGAGGTTTTTAAAATACACAGAATACGATAAACATTTCAAATCACCTATAAGTTTATATATAAATATCAACAATTAAAGTACATCGTCCATCCCCCACAATCTTCCTCTCCTCGTTTGCTTTATAGTGTGTGTCTTTCTAGTTCTTTTTCTAATTTATATATATATATATATATATATATATATGTATACATATATACACGTGCTCAGTCATGTCCAATGCTTTGCAACCCTATGGACTGTAGCCCACGAGGCTCCTCTGTCCATGGAATTCTCCAGGTAAGATTACTGGAGTGGGTTGCCATTCCCTTCTCCAGCAGATCTTCCTGACGCAGGGATAAAACCCACATATCCTGCATTAGCAGACAGATCACTGAGCCACCTGGGAAGCCTAAATATGTGTGTGTGTGTGCATGTATGTGTGTGTGTGGTATTATATATATATATAAGTATATAAGTGGCTTAGATGATAAAGAATCCACCTGCAATGCAGGAGACCTGGGTTCAAAACCTGAGTTGGGAAGGTCCTCTGGAGGACGAAAGGGAGAATGGCTATACACTCCAGTATTTTTACCTGGAGAATTCCATGGACAGAGGAGCCTGGGGGGTTGTAGTCCATAAGATCACAAAGAGTCAGACACAACTGAGCAAGTATCGCTTTCACTTTTCATATAAATATTTAAGTATTATATATTATTTAAGAATTAAATATATATACTTTTTACATAGTTTTTGCCACTTTATTGTTATTTTCAATATCAAATATGAAAGAGCTTCTCATGTTAGTAGACAGAACCCTACTTCATACTTATAATCTTTTTGGGGGGGGGAGGAAGAAGGGGGCAGGTGGGCCACTTTCATTGGTCTTTCATTTATCTATTTTTTCATCCATCTTTGTTCTTTGGCCCGTGTAGGCCTCCCATCGCGGTGGCGTCTGTTGCTGCAGAGCGCCGGTTCTGGGCGCACGCGTGCCAGAGCTCCAGCTTGGTAATTGGATACATCAGTCCAGCTGCTCCACAGCATGTGGGATCTTCCCAGGCCAGGGATCGAACCGGTGCCCTTGCACTGCAAGGCGGTGTCCTTACCCACTGGACTACCAAGGAAGCCCCTTATAATCTTAGCATTGAAGAATATGTATGGCCCATAAACATTATGTGTTCTCCTACTAATGAACATTTAGGTCATTTCCAGTTTGGGGCTAATATAATCAGCAATGCCATAAACATTCATGTGTGTACTATTTTGTGCACATGGTAGAAATGCTGAATTGAAAGAAATGTCTGGGGCTTCCCTGGTGGTCCAGTGGGTAAGGACACTGCCTTGCAGTACAAGGGGCACCGGTTCGATCCCTGGTCTGGGAAGATCCCACGTGCCGTGGAGCGGCTGGACCGATGTGCCCAATTACCGAGCCAGAGCTCTGGAGCGCATGAGCCCTGAGCTGGTGGCCACCGCGATGGGAGGCCCACACGGGCCAAAGAACAAAGATGGATGAAAATAGACAAATGAAAGACCAATAGAAGGGGCCCGCCTGCCCACTTTCCTCCCCACCCACCCACCCCTCCCCCACAAAAAGAAAGAAATGTCTGGTTTTAACTTCAGTTTGTTCAGTTGCTAGGTCATGTCCGACTCCTTGCAACATCATGAACTGCAGCCTGTCAGGCTTCCCTGTCCTTCACTATCTCCTGGAGCTTTTTTTTTTTTTTTTTTTTTAAAGATTTATTTATTTATTTTGGGTGGGGGTCGGGTTGGGGAGGGAGGGGAGTGGGCGGGCCACTTCTATTGGTCTTTCTCTATTTTCATTCGTCTTCGTTCTTTGGCTCCTGTGGGCCTCCCATCGCAGTGGCGTCTGTCGTCACAGAGCACCGGCTCTGGGCACATGCACTCCAGAGCTCCAGCTCAGTAATTGGACACATCAGTCCAGCCACTCCGCGGCACGTGGGATCTTCCCAGGCCAGGGATCGAACCAGCGCCCCTTGCACTGCAAGGCGGTGTCCTTACCCACGGGACCACCAGGGGAAGCCCTATCTCCTGGAGTTTGTTCAAACTCATGTCCATTGAGTCAGTGATGCTATCCAACCATCTCATCTTCTGTCACCCTATTCTCCTCCTACCTTCAGTCTTTCCCAGCATTGAGGTCTTTTCCAATAAGTTGGCTCTGCTTCAGCTTCAGCATCAGTCTTTCCAATAAATATTCAAGGTTGATTTCCTTTAAGATTGACTGGTTTGATCTCCTACAGTCTAAGGGATTCTCAAGAGTCTCCTCTAGCACAATTTGAAAGCATCATTTCCTTGGAGCTCAGTCTTCTTAACGGTCCAACTGTTACATCCGTACATGAGTCCTGGAAAAGCCATAGCTTTGACTATACAGACTTTTCTTGGCAAAGTGATGTCTATGCTATTTAATATGTTGTCTAGGTTTGTCACAGCTTTTCTTCCAAGGAACAAGTGTCTTTTAATTTCATGGCTATAGTCAGTGTCTGTAGTTATTTTGGAGCCCAAGGAAAGAAAATTTGTCACTGTTTCCCCATCTATTTGCCACGAAGTGATGGAACCAGATGCCATGATATTAGGTTTCTGAATGTTCAGTTTTAAGCCAGCTTTTTCATTCTCCTCTTTCATCCTCATCAAGACACTCTTTAGGTCCTCTTCACTTTCTACCATTAGAGTGGTAACAAATGCATATCTGAGGTGTTAATATTTCTCCTGGCACCCCTGATTCCTGCTTGTGATTAATCCAGTTCAGCTGAACTAGTACTGTTGCTCAAATAATTAGCTACTGACAATAGGTAATGCAACTAACAAGTGAAATAGACCACACCAGCATATTTCTACTTCTTTAAATTTTGCTGTAAGGACTCTGTTGTCAATACAATAATTTGTCACTAGAAATTGTCATATGTTATTATTTAATAGCATTTTTTAAAATGTCTATTTACAAAGAATTTTACCCTAATCTATGTTCTCAATTACTCTGCTCAATGGAAAACTTAGTCACTGGGATCACACAAGTTAATCCAAAAAATACCATTCACCATGTAAGTTTCATGGTCTATTGTGAAGAAGTAAATAAATGTCTGAATGACTAGTTTTACACATGAAACCTGTAAGATGATGAAGAATATTTTTTCCTCTCTTTTTTCACCACCATCTCCTTCCCCTCAAATTTCCTTGTTATTGGAAAGGGAGAGAACTAACTCAACAGAACCATACTCAAACCAAGGAGAATAATTCATTGCTCATATTTCAAATCTTCTGCTGAAAACTTGTCCTTTTGAGATCACCCACACCATTTCTCACTAGCACAGCCTCTTGAATGACTAACAATCCCCAAAACAGAATGTACAAATCATAGCCGCTAAAAGGCCACAAAGAAGCAACTGTGTATGACAAAGTTTTTATTATACAAATTAATCAAATAATGTTATGTGGGTAGTTATCTTTGGCTATAAAAGGAAGGGGGTAGGAGGGACAATGAATTAAGGGAGCTCTACAGCCATTTTCTGCATATTTTCATACTGTAGAAAACTTTTACAGTGAGAAAGTGATCATACATAATTGTGCCATATTTTAAAATAGGGCAAATATCACAAATGAACAATGAATGGGTAAAATTCTATGTTCATTGTTCAAACAATGAACAATGAAGGGACTATTAGGATGACCTGGTCACAAATCCTTCAGTTGGGATGAAATTGAGATTAGATAGCATACACTCAAGTCACAGAGGAATTCAGTCTCCAACCCCTAAAATTAAAAATGATAGTCACTTCAGTCATGTCTGACTCTTTGCAGCCCCATGGACTGTAGCCTGTCTGGCTCCTCTGTCCATGGAATTCTCCAGGCCATAATACTGGAGTGGTTAGTCATTCCCTCTCCAGGAAACGAAGAGATTGAACCTGGGTCTCCTGCATTACAGGCAGATTCTTTACCACTGAGCCACGAGATGAAAACAGTGCAGAGCTGCTCTGACAACAAGGCAGCCTCCCTTGAGAAAAAGAAAAAAAAGAGATGCCAGGGCTTGAGATATAAATTAATCCAGAAACCAAATAAGAAGACTTTTGTTCATACACAGGAGGAAGTAAAGAAACATGTCCAAACCAAGGGATATGACCTGGGGACAGGTAAGGATTCAAGATTTGGTATCTAGACTATGGGAACTCATCAAGAAATCAGCAGCAAACTGGACTCACTGGTTGTCTTCAACAACTTTAGAGATCAAGACTTTTATTGTGAATGGATTTAGTGGATCATATTTAGACTATGGGAACTCATCAAGAAATCAGCAGCAAACTGGACTCACTGGTTGTCTTCAACAACTTTAGAGATCAAGACTTTTATTGTGAATGGATTTAGTGGATCAGTTTGCTTCAGTCAGAGGGGTGGGGTAATAGCAGAGATAGCAGAAAATTGGCTAGAATACAAGAACTACATATTAAATTCTAGTTTAAGGATTTTTGCACTACTCCATCATATGTCAAACACCAGTGATAAAACTCTTATACCTATCTCTGAATGATGCAAAAGCAGATACATATATATATACAAAAATGTACAGTAGAAACAAACACAGCACTGTTAAGCAGTTATATTCCAATAAAAAGAATTAAATAAAAAGCATGACTAATCTTGCAAATATCACTCTATTGTAAATGTTTTCTAAAAGTAACAGACACTGGGTAAAAAGAGCCAAGATTATTTAACAGGAGCTAAAAGCAATCATTGAAGGCTATTTTCTTATAATCCTATAACCTAGCAATAGTATTTTCATGGGATAGGTACTGAATCCACAAGCAATCTTTCAATTTGCTATTTGACAGAATCCAAAAAGAATGGGTTTCAGGGGGAACCAAAAACAGATGAAAAAAATGTAAAGATGTCAGTACAAATGGTTCTGGTTAAGTGTAGTAACTTCTCTTAATGTACTCATATTCTCCTTAGGCAAAAAAAAAAAGAACTCAGGCTTCCCTGGTAGCTCAGTGGCAGAGTTCACCTGCCAATGCAGGAGGGTTCGATCCCTAATCCGGGATGACTCCACATGCTGCGGAACAACTAAGCCCGTGAGCCACAACTATTGAGTCTGTGCTCTGGAGACTTGTAGCTGCAACTAAGCCCATGCGCTCTGGAGCCCAGGTTCCACAACAAGAGAAGTCACAGTAACAAGAAGTCTGCTCCTCAACTAGAGAATAGCCCTCACTCCCTGCAACTAGAGAAGAGCCTGCAGCAGCAGTGAAAACCCAGAATAGCCAAAAATAAGTAAATAAATAATTTTAAAAAAATCTCACATGGTATCTTACAGGACAATAACCTAATACCATCAAATTATAAATACCAAAGTGAACTGAAGTTTAAGTTTCACATTTACTGAAAGTCTAAACAAACTTCTTGATAATTAATCTCCAAAATATACAAATCTGCTTCAGATATGTGCACATAAATTATAATAATGAACGTTGGTATGCAATTTGATTCGAAGTGCTTTTTAGCAAAGTACATAATGATGCATGCTGAGGAGATGCAGGAATATTTAATTGGATATAATTAAAATAATGATGTGTGTTTAAAATAATGATATATTAAAAAAAATTTTAAATGTAAGTGGCTGAAGAACCTGTAATAAAAAGTCAAAGCAGTAACTACTTTTTGATTACCTGATTATTCAGAGTTAATACCTTTCACTTTAATAAGTAACACAGTAATGTTGTAATAATGTCACATTGGAGGGATCCATGGAGCCCTGCTGAGAGCGTGGGCCCTTGCATCTCCCTCTTTGGAGTGTGTTCCTCGGGCTTCCCTGGTGGTCCAGTGGGTAAGGAGTCTGCCTTGCGGTGCAAGGGGCACTGGTTCGATCCCGGGCCAGGGAAGATCCCACGTGTCCTGGAGCAGCTGGACTGATGTGTCCAACGACCAAGCAGGAGCTCTGGAACACAAGTGCCCAGAGCCGGTGCTCTGCGACGAGAGAGGCTGCTGCAATGGAAGGCCCACACAGGCCAAAGAACAAAGATAAATGAATGAAAGATCAATAGAAGTGGCCAAAAAAAAAAAAAAAAAGAAATGCAATTAGGAGCCAGCACTCTGGAGCACATGTGCCAAAAGCCAGTGCTCTGCAGTGAGAGGCCGCTGCAATGGGAGGCCTACACAAGCCAAAGAACAAAAAAGATGGACGAAAATAAATATAAATAAGAGAGACCTGATGGGGAAATTTTTGTAAAAAAATTAAAAAAAAAAGATTTCTTCGAACAAGGGTATAATTGATAATTAGTGAGGTTGGGCAATGAGTACACAAGGGTCAGTGTATTTTTCCTCTAGAGAATAGCCCTCACTCCCTGCAACTAGAGAAGAGCCTGCAGCAGCAGTGAAAACCCAGAATAGCCAAAAATAAGTAAATAAATAATTTTAAAAAAATCTCACATGGTATCTTACAGGACAATAACCTAATACCATCAAATTATAAATACCAAAGTGAACTGAAGTTTAAGTTTCACATTTACTGAAAGTCTAAACAAACTTCTTGATAATTAATCTCCAAAATATACAAATCTGCTTCAGATATGTGCACATAAATTATAATAATGAACGTTGGTATGCAATTTGATTCGAAGTGCTTTTTAGCAAAGTACATAATGATGCATGCTGAGGAGATGCAGGAATATTTAATTGGATATAATTAAAATAATGATGTGTGTTTAAAATAATGATATATTAAAAAAAATTTTAAATGTAAGTGGCTGAAGAACCTGTAATAAAAAGTCAAAGCAGTAACTACTTTTTGATTACCTGATTATTCAGAGTTAATACCTTTCACTTTAATAAGTAACACAGTAATGTTGTAATAATGTCACATTGGAGGGATCCATGGAGCCCTGCTGAGAGCGTGGGCCCTTGCATCTCCCTCTTTGGAGTGTGTTCCTCGGGCTTCCCTGGTGGTCCAGTGGGTAAGGAGTCTGCCTTGCGGTGCAAGGGGCACTGGTTCGATCCCTGGCCAGGGAAGATCCCACGTGTCCTGGAGCAGCTGGACTGATGTGTCCAACGACCAAGCAGGAGCTCTGGAACACAAGTGCCCAGAGCCGGTGCTCTGCGACGAGAGAGGCTGCTGCAATGGAAGGCCCACACAGGCCAAAGAACAAAGATAAATGAATGAAAGATCAATAGAAGTGGCCAAAAAAAAAAAAAAAAAGAAATGCAATTAGGAGCCAGCACTCTGGAGCACATGTGCCAAAAGCCAGTGCTCTGCAGTGAGAGGCCGCTGCAATGGGAGGCCTACACAAGCCAAAGAACAAAAAAGATGGACGAAAATAAATATAAATAAGAGAGACCTGATGGGGAAATTTTTTTAAAAAAATTAAAAAAAAAAGATTTCTTCGAACAAGGGTATAATTGATAATTAGTGAGGTTGGGCAATGAGTACACAAGGGTCAGTGTATTTTTCCTCTTTATGTCTACTCTTTTTTGCTTTTTAATTAATTATTTATTTATTTTGTCTGCATTGGGTCTTAGGAGGAGCACATGGGATCTTTATTTTGTCAAGGAGGGGAGGGGGTCTTTTGTTGTAGCCCGAGGACTTAGTCTCTATGCGACATGTGGTATCTTAGTTCCCTGACCAAGGATCAAACCCGCACCCCCTGCATTGCAAAAGTGAAACTGAAGTCACTCTGTTGTGTCTGACTCTTTGCAACCCATGGACGAGCAATGGTATTCTCCAGGAAAGAATATTAGAGTAGGTAGCCTTTACTTTCTCCAGGGAATTTTCCTAACCCACGGATCAAACCCAGGTCTCTCGGATTGCAGGCAGATTCTTTACCATCTGAGCCACCAGGGAGGCCCAAGAATCCTGGAGTGGGTCACCTATCCCTTCTCCAGGGGATCTTCCTGACCTAGGAATTAGCCTGGGGTCTTCTGTATTGCAGGTGGATTCTTTATTAGCTGAGCTACAAGGGAATCCCCACTGTGTTACATGGTGGATTCTTAACCTCTGGACCACTAGAGGAGTCTCTTCTGAGCATATTTAAAATGTTCTTTTAATAATGAGAAACAGAGTCTCCACATTTGAATGTGCATGCATGCTTAGCCGCTCATTCATGTCCGACTATAGCCTGCCAGGCTCCTCTGTTCATGGGATTCTCCAGGCAAGAATACTAGAGTGGGTGGTCATTTCCTCTTCCAGGAGATCTTCCTAACCCAGGGATCAAACCCTGGTCTCCTGCACAGCAGGTAGATTCTTCACTGTCTGGGCTACTAGAGAAGCCCCTACATTTGAATATAGGTTCTATAATGTTTGATAACTTTGTTCCTTCCTTATGGAAAGGATATAACTTATTAATGTGTGCATGTACTGGTTTTGTGGCATGAAACTCCCTTCAAATAAGTGGACAAAGGTACATTTCTAACTTTTATCCCTGTGACAAAGCGTAACATTGAGAGACCTGATGGGGAAATTTTTTTAAAAAAATTAAAAAAAAAAGATTTCTTCGAACAAGGGTATAATTGATAATTAGTGAGGTTGGGCAATGAGTACACAAGGGTCAGTGTATTTTTCCTCTTTATGTCTACTCTTTTTTGCTTTTTAATTAATTATTTATTTATTTTGTCTGCATTGGGTCTTAGGAGGAGCACATGGGATCTTTATTTTGTCAAGGAGGGGAGGGGGTCTTTTGTTGTAGCCCGAGGACTTAGTCTCTATGCGACATGTGGTATCTTAGTTCCCTGACCAAGGATCAAACCCGCACCCCCTGCATTGCAAAAGTGAAACTGAAGTCACTCTGTTGTGTCTGACTCTTTGCAACCCATGGACGAGCAATGGTATTCTCCAGGAAAGAATATTAGAGTAGGTAGCCTTTACTTTCTCCAGGGAATTTTCCTAACCCACGGATCAAACCCAGGTCTCTCGGATTGCAGGCAGATTCTTTACCATCTGAGCCACCAGGGAGGCCCAAGAATCCTGGAGTGGGTCACCTATCCCTTCTCCAGGGGATCTTCCTGACCTAGGAATTAGCCTGGGGTCTTCTGTATTGCAGGTGGATTCTTTATTAGCTGAGCTACAAGGGAATCCCCACTGTGTTACATGGTGGATTCTTAACCTCTGGACCACTAGAGGAGTCTCTTCTGAGCATATTTAAAATGTTCTTTTAATAATGAGAAACAGAGTCTCCACATTTGAATGTGCATGCATGCTTAGCCGCTCATTCATGTCCGACTATAGCCTGCCAGGCTCCTCTGTTCATGGGATTCTCCAGGCAAGAATACTAGAGTGGGTGGTCATTTCCTCTTCCAGGAGATCTTCCTAACCCAGGGATCAAACCCTGGTCTCCTGCACAGCAGGTAGATTCTTCACTGTCTGGGCTACTAGAGAAGCCCCTACATTTGAATATAGGTTCTATAATGTTTGATAACTTTGTTCCTTCCTTATGGAAAGGATATAACTTATTAATGTGTGCATGTACTGGTTTTGTGGCATGAAACTCCCTTCAAATAAGTGGACAAAGGTACATTTCTAACTTTTTATCCCTGGATAAATAAGACTGTAAAGTTGGCTTGTTATCTCAGCATCTGCCACCATCTTAAGCTACTCTTTGATCTCCATCTTTGGTCATCATGCTTCCTGCTTCAAACTGAAGCAATGAGTCACAGCCACCTCATCCATGTTCCAGGATTTCTCAGATGAGCATCTGATGAGCTGCCCTACCTCTTCGACATCTCATTACCTTCTGTCTTCCGCTGTCGTGCTGCGACCTCAAACTCAGTTCAACGCCCTTTAGGCATGTATGGGCAATCACTGTCCTTGAACCCTCAGCTCTATAATTCACGATCTTGGAAAAGCCAAATGGAATTGTTAAACTTTTTAAAAATTCTTGCTTATATGACTAAACTTCTTGTATTCAAAAGGATAAGCCAGGCTTATGATGCATGTATAACATTTCCAAAAGATAAAAGCCATATTATACATGCTCTCTATACTTCTTCCTTTACTTGTTATGTTTAATAATTGATCAATTATAACCATGTTTTCACTAGCTTGAGGCAGATATTCTGGACTTTGGAAAGATCATTTTCAAAAACATGTCAAATCCTCTAGTGGTTAATAGTTCTATGGCTTCACAACTTGGTCTTAAAAGTGACTATAAAGTAGGAGTATCTTCTTTGCAGAAACACATGTAGGACATCTGAAGAACAACATATATTGGAAATAAACATCAATAAACTTTTGGCTTGCATCAATATGGACTACCAGATCACTAGGTGGATTCTTACCTCTGGAGATCTCTTCTGAGCATATTTAAAATGTTCTTTTAATAATGAGAAACAGAGTCTCCACATTTGAATGTGCATGCATGCTTAGCCGCTCATTCATGTCCGACTATAGCCTGCCAGGCTCCTCTGTTCATGGGATTCTCCAGGCAAGAATACTAGAGTGGGTGGTCATTTCCTCTTCCAGGAGATCTTCCTAACCCAGGGATCAAACCCTGGTCTCCTGCACAGCAGGTAGATTCTTCACTGTCTGGGCTACTAGAGAAGCCCCTACATTTGAATATAGGTTCTATAATGTTTGATAACTTTGTTCCTTCCTTATGGAAAGGATATAACTTATTAATGTGTGCATGTACTGGTTTTGTGGCATGAAACTCCCTTCAAATAAGTGGACAAAGGTACATTTCTAACTTTTTATCCCTGGATAAATAAGACTGTAAAGTTGGCTTGTTATCTCAGCATCTGCCACCATCTTAAGCTACTCTTTGATCTCCATCTTTGGTCATCATGCTTCCTGCTTCAAACTGAAGCAATGAGTCACAGCCACCTCATCCATGTTCCAGGATTTCTCAGATGAGCATCTGATGAGCTGCCCTACCTCTTCGACATCTCATTACCTTCTGTCTTCCGCTGTCGTGCTGCGACCTCAAACTCAGTTCAACGCCCTTTAGGCATGTATGGGCAATCACTGTCCTTGAACCCTCAGCTCTATAATTCACGATCTTGGAAAAGCCAAATGGAATTGTTAAACTTTTTAAAAATTCTTGCTTATATGACTAAACTTCTTGTATTCAAAAGGATAAGCCAGGCTTATGATGCATGTATAACATTTCCAAAAGATAAAAGCCATATTATACATGCTCTCTATACTTCTTCCTTTACTTGTTATGTTTAATAATTGATCAATTATAACCATGTTTTCACTAGCTTGAGGCAGATATTCTGGACTTTGGAAAGATCATTTTCAAAAACATGTCAAATCCTCTAGTGGTTAATAGTTCTATGGCTTCACAACTTGGTCTTAAAAGTGACTATAAAGTAGGAGTATCTTCTTTGCAGAAACACATGTAGGACATCTGAAGAACAACATATATTGGAAATAAACATCAATAAACTTTTTGGCATAATTTTGTCTTATAATGACTCAATTTCAACTTATATGGACTACAATATTAAGCTTTTGATTATTTACGTGATGGCTCAGTTAATAAATTACATTCATCTTCTCCTATTCCTGTTTTTGTTCTGCTCATTTTCTCATTCTTTGTTGTTGCTCATTATCAATAGGGGCTTCCCTGGTGGTTCAGTGGTTAAAAGAATCCATCTGCAATGCAGATGTGAGTTCAATATCTGGGTTGGGAAGATCGCCTGGAGAAGGAGATAGCAACTCACTCCAGTATGCTTGCTTGGGAAATCCTAGGAACAGAGGAACCAGACAGACTACAGATTATTGGGTTGCAAGATTCAGACACAGTTTAGCAACTAAACCACCACCACCATCATCACTATTAGTAAACAAAAGGAAAAACAAAAAGTCAGGGAAAAGAAAAAAACCACAGGTGAATCTATTGTACCCATTTTAGCATCTCTCCAATAAGACTGTTTGGAGGGATATCTGAAACAACTGACCAAAATAAAATCTCTAGTGTTCAAAAGTCCATTCACAATCACCCTTCTCCTAGTGCTAAAAGCAATGAGGGAGTTGCTTTTACATCCCAAATTTAATCAGATAACCATGAAATCCAGTTCTCAAATACTGTGACTGAATTTTTGCAAGATTTTTCCAGCTAACATGGCTTATGTAAACAAGCACCCTGTGAGTATCCAGGATCTGACTGAATGTCTGAAAAATCACAGTCTACATCCCGCAAGAATGACTGCATTTGAATTTTTACAAATCATATGTCTCAAAGGGCAGTTGAAAATTTAACTCACCAAAAAGTAACTTTTTCACTTTAAAAATTAAATTTTGTAAAGACGGTTGGAAGTTTTAACATTGCCAACTCAGTTGTCTTCCTATTTCTCCCTGTTCCTTCATGTCTTTCTCGCTTACCCACTATCACTGACCCAGATCTTCTCCACCAGATTTGTGCACCACAGAGAATGGGGAAACACAGGGAGAACATGGGTGAGGATGGTTGAAAACAGCCAACGGCAACTTTGACTGAGGCCAGGGTTCAGAGATTAAGCCGCAGGCTAAACACAAAGCGGCCAAGCTATTTTGCAGTTACTGGAATTTTCTCCTTCATTGTCAAGAGGCAGGAGCCAAACTTTGGAAAGTTACAATTTTCCCAAGACTCAAAAGAAAGACAGCTTTGATCATGCACATTTTCTTGGAATGCTTGTAGGTTAGAGCTGATCATCTTCTCCTGGATGGGTTTACCGGCCAAAACGCAATCAAGCTTAGGAACTCCTGGCTCCGGTCACAACTGCAAGTGAGATAAGCACAGATTTCTACATGACATCTTCAATCTGCCAATATATTCTCTGCCCCCCACCCACCTACCTTTTCCTGTATGCTTGCTTGGGAAATCCTAGGAACAGAGGAACCAGACAGACTACAGATTATTGGGTTGCAAGATTCAGACACAGTTTAGCAACTAAACCACCACCACCATCATCACTATTAGTAAACAAAAGGAAAAACAAAAAGTCAGGGAAAAGAAAAAAACCACAGGTGAATCTATTGTACCCATTTTAGCATCTCTCCAATAAGACTGTTTGGAGGGATATCTGAAACAACTGACCAAAATAAAATCTCTAGTGTTCAAAAGTCCATTCACAATCACCCTTCTCCTAGTGCTAAAAGCAATGAGGGAGTTGCTTTTACATCCCAAATTTAATCAGATAACCATGAAATCCAGTTCTCAAATACTGTGACTGAATTTTTGCAAGATTTTTCCAGCTAACATGGCTTATGTAAACAAGCACCCTGTGAGTATCCAGGATCTGACTGAATGTCTGAAAAATCACAGTCTACATCCCGCAAGAATGACTGCATTTGAATTTTTACAAATCATATGTCTCAAAGGGCAGTTGAAAATTTAACTCACCAAAAAGTAACTTTTTCACTTTAAAAATTAAATTTTGTAAAGACGGTTGGAAGTTTTAACATTGCCAACTCAGTTGTCTTCCTATTTCTCCCTGTTCCTTCATGTCTTTCTCACCCACTATCACTGACCCAGATCTTCTCCACCAGATTTGTGCACCACAGAGAATGGGGAAACACAGGGAGAACATGGGTGAGGATGGTTGAAAACAGCCAACGGCAACTTTGACTGAGGCCAGGGTTCAGAGATTAAGACGCAGGCTAAACACAAAGCGGCCAAGCTATTTTGCAGTTACTGGAATTTTCTCCTTCATTGTCAAGAGGCAGGAGCCAAACTTTGGAAAGTTACAATTTTCCCAAGACTCAAAAGAAAGACAGCTTTGATCATGCACATTTTCTTGGAATGCTTGTAGGTTAGAGCTGATCATCTTCTCCTGGATGGGTTTACCGGGCCCAAAAAGCAATCAAGCTTAGGAACTCCTGGCTCCGGTCACAACTGCAAGTGAGATAAGCACAGATTTCTACATGACATCTTCAATCTGCCAATATATTCTCTGCTACCCACCTCCTCCACTGTCCAGACCTTGGGATTCAAGTGACTACTCTTTGAGGTTCTCTAATCTAAGGTTTTCTAAATCTCAAAAGCACAAGATAAGGTACGCATGGGTTAAAATATGTAACACATTACACATCATGGGGAAGAAAAGACTTTTCCTTTAGGGAAAGCTAAGACGGGGCTTTTTTTTTTTTTTCTTTTCCTTTTGCTCATCATGCCTCTTTTATTTATATTTATTTTCATCCATCTGTTTATTCTTTGGCATGTGTGGCCTCCCGTTGCAGTGACCTCTCTCATCATAGAGCACTGGCTCTGGGCACATGTGCTCCAGAGCACTGGTTCATAATTGGACACACCACAGCTGCTCCACAGCACATGGGATCCTCCCAGGCCAGGGCGTCCCTTGCACTGCAAGGCGGACCCTTTACCCATTGGGCCACCAGGGAAGCCCTAGGACGAGTTTTTAAACAGGATAATGATAAGACCAGATTTGGTTTAGAAGGATAGTTCTGTCAATGGCAAATTCTTCCAAAATAATGTATAAATTTAATACAATTAATATAAAAATCTCAACAAATGTTTTTGAAACTTGATACAATGATGCTAAATTTTATTTGAAAAATAAAACTTGGTTGGGGTGGGGAGGGAAATCTCTGCCACACAAAGAAGTAAGGAAGCCAAGACAAGGACTTGGCTTATGAAATACTAAAATTAGAGGGCTCTCCACCAGATTTGTGCACCACAGAGAATGGGGAAACACAGGGAGAACATGGGTGAGGATGGTTGAAAACAGCCAACGGCAACTTTGACTGAGGCCAGGGTTCAGAGATTAAGCCGCAGGCTAAACACAAAGCGGCCAAGCTATTTTGCAGTTACTGGAATTTTCTCCTTCATTGTCAAGAGGCAGGAGCCAAACTTTGGAAAGTTACAATTTTCCCAAGACTCAAAAGAAAGACAGCTTTGATCATGCACATTTTCTTGGAATGCTTGTAGGTTAGAGCTGATCATCTTCTCCTGGATGGGTTTACCGGCCAAAACGCAATCAAGCTTAGGAACTCCTGGCTCCGGTCACAACTGCAAGTGAGATAAGCACAGATTTCTACATGACATCTTCAATCTGCCAATATATTCTCTGCTACCCACCTCCTCCACTGTCCAGACCTTGGGATTCAAGTGACTACTCTTTGAGGTTCTCTAATCTAAGGTTTTCTAAATCTCAAAAGCACAAGATAAGGTACGCATGGGTTAAAATATGTAACACATTACACATCATGGGGAAGAAAAGACTTTTCCTTTAGGGAAAGCTAAGACGGGGCTTTTTTTTTTTTTTCTTTTCCTTTTGCTCATCATGCCTCTTTTATTTATATTTATTTTCATCCATCTGTTTATTCTTTGGCATGTGTGGCCTCCCGTTGCAGTGACCTCTCTCATCATAGAGCACTGGCTCTGGGCACATGTGCTCCAGAGCACTGGTTCATAATTGGACACACCACAGCTGCTCCACAGCACATGGGATCCTCCCAGGCCAGGGCGTCCCTTGCACTGCAAGGCGGACCCTTTACCCATTGGGCCACCAGGGAAGCCCTAGGACGAGTTTTTAAACAGGATAATGATAAGACCAGATTTGGTTTAGAAGGATAGTTCTGTCAATGGCAAATTCTTCCAAAATAATGTATAAATTTAATACAATTAATATAAAAATCTCAACAAATGTTTTTGAAACTTGATACAATGATGCTAAATTTTATTTGAAAAATAAAACTTGGTTGGGGTGGGGAGGGAAATCTCTGCCACACAAAGAAGTAAGGAAGCCAAGACAAGGACTTGGCTTATGAAATACTAAAATTAGAGGGGCTTCCCTGGTAGCTCAGTGGTGAAGAGTTCACCTGCCAATGCAGGAGACAGGAGTGTGATCCCTGATCTGGGAAGATTCCATGTGCTACAGAACAACTAAGCCCATGAGCCACAGCTATGGAGCCTAGGAGCCACAACTGCTGGGGCCCATGTGCTGCAACTACTGAAACCAGCCTGCCCTAGAGCTTGTGCTCTGCAATAAGAAAAGCCACAGCAAAGAGAAGCCTGCACAGGGCAACTGGAGAGTATCCTCCACTTACTACGACTAGAGAAAAGTCTGCACAGCAATTGAAGACTCAGCACAGCCAAAAAATAAATAAACAAATAAAATTTTTACAAAATAAAAATTACATGTGATCAAGAGTTCTATTTCAAGTAAATATTTCTAAGAAATTAACACAAAGAGATTCAGATAGAAAAATAATGGAAAGATGCTCAATATCATTCATGAAAGCAAAATAATTTGAATGGTTTTCAAAAGGAAATTATTTAAGTAAATTATAGTACATCCATACAACAAAATACAGAGCTATGTTATTATCCAATTTGTATATATGTGTGCATAATCATAGAAGAAAGTTTAGAAGGATACACACTCAGTTTTCATTTGGTAATAGGATTTGGTTATTTTATAAGAAAGTATGACTTTCGCCACTGGATTTTGCTCTGCCATGGCCCACACTCTGTCTGTGGAGTGTGCTTTCTCTGAATCTGAATAAATCCATTTCTTACCTATCAACAAAAAAAGTATGACTTTGTATTGTGGATAAAATATAAAAGAGTTTGCACTGGGGAAAAAAATAAAATTAGATCACTAGTAGTTTCAAATGAGACTGGAATAAAGATGACCAATGATAATTTAGCAGGTTGCTGCAAAAGTCCTGGTGGCAGCAAATTCTTCCAAAATAATGTATAAATTTAATACAATTAATATAAAAATCTCAACAAATGTTTTTGAAACTTGATACAATGATGCTAAATTCTATTTGAAAAAGAAAACTTGGTTGGGGTGGGAAGGGAAATCTCTGCCACACAAAGAAGTAAGGAAGCCAAGACAAGGACTTGGCTTATGAAATACTAAAATTAGAGGGGCTTCCCTGGTAGCTCAGTGGTGAAGAGTTCACCTGCCAATGCAGGAGACAGGAGTGTGATCCCTGATCTGGGAAGATTCCATGTGCTACAGAACAACTAAGCCCATGAGCCACAGCTATGGAGCCTAGGAGCCACAACTGCTGGGGCCCATGTGCTGCAACTACTGAAACCAGCCTGCCCTAGAGCTTGTGCTCTGCAATAAGAAAAGCCACAGCAAAGAGAAGCCTGCACAGGGCAACTGGAGAGTATCCTCCACTTACTACGACTAGAGAAAAGTCTGCACAGCAATTGAAGACTCAGCACAGCCAAAAAATAAATAAACAAATAAAATTTTTACAAAATAAAAATTACATGTGATCAAGAGTTCTATTTCAAGTAAATATTTCTAAGAAATTAACACAAAGAGATTCAGATAGAAAAATAATGGAAAGATGCTCAATATCATTCATGAAAGCAAAATAATTTGAATGGTTTTCAAAAGGAAATTATTTAAGTAAATTATAGTACATCCATACAACAAAATACAGAGCTATGTTATTATCCAATTTGTATATATGTGTGCATAATCATAGAAGAAAGTTTAGAAGGATACACACTCAGTTTTCATTTGGTAATAGGATTTGGTTATTTTATAAGAAAGTATGACTTTCGCCACTGGATTTTGCTCTGCCATGGCCCACACTCTGTCTGTGGAGTGTGCTTTCTCTGAATCTGAATAAATCCATTTCTTACCTATCAAAAAAAAAAAAAGTATGACTTTGTATTGTGGATAAAATATAAAAGAGTTTGCACTGGGGAAAAAAATAAAATTAGATCACTAGTAGTTTCAAATGAGACTGGAATAAAGATGACCAATGATAATTTAGCAGGTTGCTGCAAAAGTCCTGGTGGCAGCAGATTAGAACCTGAAGAGAGACAAGGACAATGAAGCTGAATCTGAGAAATATTTGGGTGATAGAAGACATCAGGACTTGGTGTTCATCTGGGCTCTTGTCACTGAGCTGTCATTTAGAATACCTAGAACTTAAGAAAATAAAGAAGCAGAACACCACTGGTATGGTAGGGTAAATGGGTAAGCCAATGAATCTACCTAAATTGCAGATCCACATAAATTGCAGGAAATTATGGATCAGCTGTCCAGGAAACAACAAATAAGAAGCTGGAAATTGAGACATGGAGTTTATTCGTATGAGCATACTGGTGGAAACCAGGTTTGTAAAAGTACCTGCAGTTCTCTAGGGAAAATGACCCATGCATACACATTGCTTTTAGAGTTCTTATCCTACCAGAGACTCTCTTTTCCATTGTGTGGGGTTTTATTTTCTTAAATCCTAATTATCCAAATTTCCTTATCATTAGAAATCTCATTCTGTCACAATCTGGGTTAAGTAACTGCCCATCTTTGCTCTTCAAATCTTTCCTTGGCTTCCCATTTCATTTAGAACAAAACCCAAATACTTGGCCAGGATCTACCAGCCCTACATGACCTAGAGTGATGTTATTCCCATCACCTTCTGCATTGCTCACTACAATCTTGCCTTTCTAGTCTTCTTTCTGATCCTTTAACACACTGAGTTCTTTTGCAGTTTCAGAGCTCTGCACATGATCTTCCCTTTGCTAGGAAGGTTTTTCTTTGCCTTGTCTTACGACTGGCTCTTTATCTTTTAGACCTCAGCTCAAACATCACTTCCTCCAAGGGGCATTCCCTGACCTCTAATTCTAAAGAGCCACTCTCCTCTACATGCCACCACTCTACTACATCACTGCACCGTATTTCCTTCACAGAACTTACCTCTACTCAACATTATTATTACTTTTTTGTCAATCTTTCTTTCTAAAATGTAAGCTCCATAAGAGACATCATGTCAATCTAGCACCTGTAATAGAGCTCAACACAGTCACTCAGCAGGCTTTCAAGTCTGGGGAATAGCTGTAGAATGATATAATGTGGAACGAATGAAGGATTGAGGCACATTTTATTTTATTGTATTTTTAAATTAATTAATTTATTTATTTGGCTAGTCTGGGCTTTCACTGCCGCCATAGGCTCTTCTCTAGTTGCAGGGAGTGGGGCTAATCTCTCTAGTTGAGGTGAGCTGGCTTCTTGGTGCAGTGACTTTCCTTGTTGTGGAACTCAGGCTCTAGGGCTCATAGGTTTCAGTAGTTGCAGCACATGGGTTCAGATTTACTATAAATGCTCCATGGGGGTCACAAAAACAATTTAGCAGCTTAACAACAAACAACAAAAAGTACCAGGTTTTCAGTCAGAAGTCAATATAACTTTGACTAAGTCAACGTCAATTTCTGTATCTCTAAAATGTAGGAAAATATGTTTACCCTGTCTATGCATTATTTGTCATGATCTTATCCTACCAGAGACTCTCTTTTCCATTGTGTGGGGTTTTATTTTCTTAAATCCTAATTATCCAAATTTCCTTATCATTAGAAATCTCATTCTGTCACAATCTGGGTTAAGTAACTGCCCATCTTTGCTCTTCAAATCTTTCCTTGGCTTCCCATTTCATTTAGAACAAAACCCAAATACTTGGCCAGGATCTACCAGCCCTACATGACCTAGAGTGATGTTATTCCCATCACCTTCTGCATTGCTCACTACAATCTTGCCTTTCTAGTCTTCTTTCTGATCCTTTAACACACTGAGTTCTTTTGCAGTTTCAGAGCTCTGCACATGATCTTCCCTTTGCTAGGAAGGGTTTTTCTTTGCCTTGTCTTACGACTGGCTCTTTATCTTTTAGACCTCAGCTCAAACATCACTTCCTCCAAGGGGCATTCCCTGACCTCTAATTCTAAAGAGCCACTCTCCTCTACATGCCACCACTCTACTACATCACTGCACCGTATTTCCTTCACAGAACTTACCTCTACTCAACATTATTATTACTTTTTTGTCAATCTTTCTTTCTAAAATGTAAGCTCCATAAGAGACATCATGTCAATCTAGCACCTGTAATAGAGCTCAACACAGTCACTCAGCAGGCTTTCAAGTCTGGGGAATAGCTGTAGAATGATATAATGTGGAACGAATGAAGGATTGAGGCACATTTTATTTTATTGTATTTTTAAATTAATTAATTTATTTATTTGGCTAGTCTGGGCTTTCACTGCCGCCATAGGCTCTTCTCTAGTTGCAGGGAGTGGGGCTAATCTCTCTAGTTGAGGTGAGCTGGCTTCTTGGTGCAGTGACTTTCCTTGTTGTGGAACTCAGGCTCTAGGGCTCATAGGTTTCAGTAGTTGCAGCACATGGGTTCAGATTTACTATAAATGCTCCATGGGGGTCACAAAAACAATTTAGCAGCTTAACAACAAACAACAAAAAGTACCAGGTTTTCAGTCAGAAGTCAATATAACTTTGACTAAGTCAACGTCAATTTCTGTATCTCTAAAATGTAGGAAAATATGTTTACCCTGTCTATGCATTAGTGTTGTCATGAGATTTCAATTCTTCATTCATCCATCAATAAATATTTCCCAAGTACCTTCTATATGGTATGAACTGTGTTCATTGTTGTATTCACAGGTATGAAGAAGAAATGTCTAGTGGCTGAGACAGTTAAGTTTAGAGACAATTACAGAGTTACTAGGGAAGCCCCAAAGAAATAGTACAGTTGTTATCAAAAAGACCAAGCATAGGGTGCCAAAAGAGCACATGCGAAAGGCATCAAATTCATCCTCAGGGAATCAAGGAAGGGGGAGTATCAGTAGAAATCAACTTGGCAAGGAGAAGACCAGGGAGATGGATAGGCAGAGAAAGAGAAAATAGTCCAGACAGAGGCAACAACATGTGCAAAGGCCCAGAGGTAAACAAGGACAAGGCATATTGCTGATCTGCGTGCCACTCAGAATGGCTGAGCCTTGAAAGAAGGAGAGGTGGAAAATTTCATGGCTAGAGCTCTAAGAGAATCTAGATCATGATGGGCCTCAGCACCAGCATGGAGAGTTTGGATAACTTTGACAGGATCAAAGCAAAGGAGGCAGTGGTGCAGTGGGGAGGCTGATTAGGGCATGCCTGAGATGAGTCTGGAAACGGGGAGAAGCCCAGTCAGAGAGGGCTTTGGATGTCATGGTTAGGAGTTAGACTTTAAGCTACAGGTGATATGGAGCTACTGAAGAACTATGGGCCCCTCCAACATTGGAGAAAAATTGGAGACAGACAAAATAAGGAACTCAGAGTTGCTCACTAAACTAATAAAAGTAATGGGTGGCTTGAATGAAGTATGATGAGAGTGATGACTCAAAGAGATGCTTCAGAGAAAGATCTGATGTGACTGTCAAACCATGTTTGGAGGGGGTGGGAATCAGTATGTTGAGGGATTCCCCTGGTAAGTCTTTAGTAATAGCAGTCTTTCTAACTCAGGGAAAAGAGAATTAATAGGGAGGATTTTCTTAAGATGTTCTATACCTTTTTCCTAAATTTTGGATTCTGCCTCTGACTATTTAGAACTACCTGGTTCAAAAGAAGTCTATGCTTAGTGGTTGTTTGAGATAGGAGTCTCCAGGAAGCAAACTCTAAGTCAGTTTAGTGTGTGGGACATTTATTAAGGAGTGTCCTTTGGATTAAGACCTGTGGAAGGGAAGTAGACACAGGACTGGATGAGACAGAAATTAAGCACAGTATGGGTGCCATGACAACCTTGGAGAATTTCACAAGGAACTCTGGAGCTAAACTGGTCTGCCAGAGTTGTCCCATACTGGACTAAAATTTCAGACCAGACCTTTATGCCTGTCTCAAACAGTCACTGAATATAGGCTACCCCAAGAAAGGCATAACTTTAAGGAAGGCAGTTTTCTGCAATTCAGGTTGTCCCTTAAGGGGTTAGTAACTAACACTGTCTGTAGCTGAACAGATGGGTCAGTAGGTTCTTCACTGAAGGGTGATCTGGGCATGGGCACCAGCACCTCACAAGGTGACTGTAAGTCTTATTTCAAGACATCAAGACCCTCAGAGAACACACTATCTGCTCAGGAAAATGCCACCGCAAGCAAGTGTGACAACTTCTTCCCTACCTTCTTTTAACATGCATTTATTGACAGGATCAAAGCAAAGGAGGCAGTGGTGCAGTGGGAGGCTGATTAGGGCATGCCTGAGATGAGTCTGAACGGGAGAAGCCCAGTCAGAGAGGGCTTTGGATGTCATGGTTAGGAGTTAGACTTTAAGCTACAGGTGATATGGAGCTACTGAAGAACTATGGGCCCCTCCAACATTGGAGAAAAATTGGAGACAGACAAAATAAGGAACTCAGAGTTGCTCACTAAACTAATAAAAGTAATGGGTGGCTTGAATGAAGTATGATGAGAGTGATGACTCAAAGAGATGCTTCAGAGAAAGATCTGATGTGACTGTCAAACCATGTTTGGAGGGGGTGGGAATCAGTATGTTGAGGGATTCCCCTGGTAAGTCTTTAGTAATAGCAGTCTTTCTAACTCAGGGAAAAGAGAATTAATAGGGAGGATTTTCTTAAGATGTTCTATACCTTTTTCCTAAATTTTGGATTCTGCCTCTGACTATTTAGAACTACCTGGTTCAAAAGAAGTCTATGCTTAGTGGTTGTTTGAGATAGGAGTCTCCAGGAAGCAAACTCTAAGTCAGTTTAGTGTGTGGGACATTTATTAAGGAGTGTCCTTTGGATTAAGACCTGTGGAAGGGAAGTAGACACAGGACTGGATGAGACAGAAATTAAGCACAGTATGGGTGCCATGACAACCTTGGAGAATTTCACAAGGAACTCTGGAGCTAAACTGGTCTGCCAGAGTTGTCCCATACTGGACTAAAATTTCAGACCAGACCTTTATGCCTGTCTCAAACAGTCACTGAATATAGGCTACCCCAAGAAAGGCATAACTTTAAGGAAGGCAGTTTTCTGCAATTCAGGTTGTCCCTTAAGGGGTTAGTAACTAACACTGTCTGTAGCTGAACAGATGGGTCAGTAGGTTCTTCACTGAAGGGTGATCTGGGCATGGGCACCAGCACCTCACAAGGTGACTGTAAGTCTTATTTCAAGACATCAAGACCCTCAGAGAACACACTATCTGCTCAGGAAAATGCCACCGCAAGCAAGTGTGACAACTTCTTCCCTTGCTACCTTCTTTTAACATGCATTTATTGAGGATATCTTTCATATCTGGCAATGTTAGGCATTGGTTCAACAGTGAACAACACAAAAACAGCCTTTATGGAAATGATAATGTAATGATAATGCAATAATAATGTAATGAGGGGAATCGTTTTTCAGTAAGAAAAATATTGCATGATTAAACAAGGTACTTCCTCAAAGAGAATGAAAATGAAAGAAAATGGAAAACGTGGGTAACTGGAAGGCTATTACTCAGCCTAGCACACTCAATTTCCTTATCTTTAAAAGGGGTATAATAATAGGACCACTTCATACAGTTGTTTAGGAAATGAAATTTATATCAAATGCTAAGAGCATTGCCTGGAACAAAGAAAACCCCAATAAATGGGAGCAGCTATTTGGATCATGTGGATTTCCTTAACTATGCTATTTTCTTCCTCCCTAGCGTTGCTGCCTTAGTTTAGTAGCCCTTCTCATTTTAACTTTCCAATCATCTGCTGTCTTCAATTTTGCTTTTTTATACACACATCCTACACACCCACACTCCCCATCCTCCGTACCACCACCAGAGGGGGATCACAATGATCATATTTCGTTTTCATTCACTTAGTAGAGACATATGGGGTATCCACTAAGAACCATACATCTACCATTGTCTCCTTGGCCAATTCCTACATCAACAAGACATCCTGAGCCAGGTATTGAGTCTTGTTTACCTATTGACCCCAGCATTTTACCGTCCCAGGCTACTGTTGGTGCTCCAAAAGTCCTACAGAGTTAACGAATAGATTCATCTAATTAAAGCACTCTATAGCTCTATGATTCTATAAGAGTAGGAATCCTATTAAATTCTCATCAGAGGAACACATTTGAATTATTTTTAAAGCAGCTGAGGTGCTGTAAAAATTTATGACTGTAGCTCAGTGCATCCCCGAGAAGCATATCTATGACTCCACACCTCCAGAGGCCTCCTTAGCAGAAAGGCACAGGGACAACAGGACGGAGAGGGCATTGGGGGCAAACTGTCAAATAGGCAGGCTTACAGCAGATGCTTCTCTGCAGCTTTTAGAAAAAAAGAATCAAATGACCCTGTGATGTGCTCCTATTTTGGTTAAGATACATTTTCTCTCACTCAATGTAATCTCAATTTCTCTCTACCACTACCACCACCAGAAAAAAAGAAAAAGAAACGCACACAAGATACTGAGAAGGGCCCTTCTCTATGCTTCCCATTCAAGAGTGTCTGCCAAACCAATTAATACCTCCTGAATGTTATCTCCCTGCTATGTTAATGTTATGTTAATAAATGCAATTAAGATAACATTCAGGAGGTGTTAATTGGTTTGGCAGATGTACATGAATAAGAAGCACAGATATGTTGCTTTCCCTATTTATGGAGGCAGGAAGTGACACAAAGTTGGACAAAAGGAAACTTAATTTGCCTCCAGTCTCTTTGATATCACTTAGGCCTTTTTTGTTAAGCAATATATGAGATTCTTTAAAATGCTAATTTAGATGGTATTACAAAGATGAAGTGATTGTCAAACGTTGCAAAAACACTGAAATTGTCTTTGGCCACAGGAATTACTCTCTGTAAAATACCATATATGCCACATATTATATATATATAGATAGATATACATAGTATATATATATACACACACACACACACACAGTCTCTTTCAAATGCATCTACAACATATATGTAAATAAGCTCTCATGTTAATCCATTAAGCAGATTGTTCCAGATGACTAATACCTAGACTATTCTTTTATATATACGTGTGTGTGTATATATATATATATATATATATATTTTGTTGTTTACTGCTATATATAAACTCAAATCAGTCATAGGTATACCCTTGACCCCTCCCACTTGAACCTCCCTCCCATCTCCCTCTCCATCCCATGCCTCCAGGTTGTTGCACAGACCCAGTGTGAGTCTCCTTAGTCTTACAGCATATTCATAATCTCCAGACTATTCTTGATACAATTAGTTATTAATATATTCAAGTGACTTAGAGTTAATGTCTTTTATTCTAATTTACAACACACATTTTTACTTTTGATGTTTAGAAATTATGTACATAACATACATATAAATATATAAATTATTTATATGTTCGTGGATATATATATATATATGCTAATATAGCTTGGCAAAACTGAGGTTCCCTCTGCAAGTTATACTTATATTAAATTTATACAAATATTTATATTTATTTATACATGTATAGTCCTGAAGCAAAGAGACATTCCATTGTATTACACTGTATTTATTACCATCAAGGTCCCTGTGTTCATTTCTGGAATGTGGTATTTTCTAGTACATCACATAGCCTTTGGCAGACTCAGTCTTCCCAGGAACTTACTAGGACATACCTTGAACAATAGCCCCTCTAAGAGCTGAATTCTGCCAGGGTGTCAAAGCACAGGCCCATTAGGGTTCCTTCCAGCCCTGGAGGGCAAATCATCAGAGTCTACTTTGTGAACCAATTGGGCAGAACTAAACTAAAACATTAGTCTTCAGCATGGACTTCAAAACAAATTGGAAGTGCATTACCGCCATTTTAAGGCACCATCTTCTATAAAATGCACCAGTTCATTAATAAGCATTTCTCAGATTGAGAAAAAGGAGAAGAGGGGAAAGAAAATGAAGGGAAGGAGAAAGACCCCACGAAATCTCATGTTAATTGCAAGACTGAAGTTGAGTTCCAGAAATGCTAAAATGTGCATCTCAAATTAGAGTATCAGGTAATCCCTTGAAAAGCTGGTCAACAGTAAGTAACTAGAACATAGCCACTGCTTTGTTTCCAGTGGATTCTTCAGAGTTAGTATCTGTTGTGTAATTCCATGATTCTTTGCTAAATGTCTCTCTGCAGTCCTTACATATAGAAGATCCAAGAAAATGGGACTGTTCCTAGCTTTCAATCTGTGAGTAGGGATAATTTCTTAAGCAATAAAGGATCATGACTGCTCTCCAGCAACAATAAATGAAGATTGTTATGAAATATGCTTCTAACCTCTGTGCCTGTTGCACAAATACGTTTATTATAGAATCATTGTGGCTCTAGGTTTTAGAATCTTGGCCCCCCTCCAGGCTAAGGAGGTAGAGGAATACTGGTTGCAATGACACCGAGTGATCTGGCACAGTCTGGTGAGGCTCTAGGCTTTGGGTGACTCTGGAGTGGCAGTGAAGCCTTGACACAGATTTGACTGAGAGGTCGTTTCTAGGTGATTCTGCTGTACCCTTAAGGTAAGGGTTGCTCACAGTGGGTACCTTCAGGCATACTGTCCCGAGAGCTCAGAAGGCTACTCACAGATGGGATCGTGCAACAAAATCTCATTCTCAAAGCAGTCCAAACGTTTTCAGATAAAAAAACAGAAGTAGGTTATACTCACTTTCAATTATCCCTGGGTAAAATTATTGCATTTATACTATGTGGCAGAGATGGCAAATATATTTCATGTGAGTAGAATAGGCTGAATTGTGTCCTTCCAAAATTCATATGTTGAAGCCTAATCCCCAGTAACTCAAAATGTAACTGCATTTAAAGATAGGGCCTTTAAAGAGACAATTAATCGAAAATGAGGTTATCAGGGTAGACCCTAATCCTATCTGACTGGTGTCCTTATACAAAGAGGAAATCTGAACACACAGAAGAAGCACTAGGGATACACACGCATAGATGGAAGGCCATATGAGAGCCCAAAAAGAAGGTAGCCATATGCAAGCCAAGGCAAGAGGTCTCAAAAGAAATGAAGCTTGGACATCATCTTGGACTTGTACTCTCCATAACTGTGAGAAATAAATTTCTGTTGCTTAAATCATGAAGTCAGTGAAATTTGTTATGGCAGCTCTAGCAAACTAACACACTGAGTGATTGCTACTGGCTGCCTTAAGCACAATGTTAAGAAGGATTCTGGCATGGCAAACATGGCACTGGAAGAAGAGTAGTGGAATACATGCCAGATTTAGTCCTCCTTACTCCATGCGGTAGAATTGAGATGTCTGACTACTTGTGAATGCTCATCGTCATTCATGACACATGATAACCAATGAATAATTTTAACTGTAATTATTATTAAGTTTGAGGATTTCTTCAATGAATAGGTCATTCAATGAATAGTATATAAATCTTCAACTCAAGGGTTACTTGGCCAGTGAGAATAATATCACACACACACACAAGCAGACACTCAGTTCTTTCAAGCTGCTTGTGTTAGTCAACCATTCCATCACTAAGCATGGAAAACCACTGCTTTGTTCTCTATCACTATAGCTTCAGCTTATCCAGAAAGACAGATAGAAATGGAGTCGCATCATATGCAACTTTTTGAATTTGGCTACTTTCACTTAGGGGCTTCGGGAAAGGGGGCTACTCAGGCATACTGTCCCGAGCTCAGAAGGCTACTCACAGATGGGATCGTGCAACAAAATCTCATTCTCAAAGCAGTCCAAACGTTTTCAGATAAAAAAACAGAAGTAGGTTATACTCACTTTCAATTATCCCTGGGTAAAATTATTGCATTTATACTATGTGGCAGAGATGGCAAATATATTTCATGTGAGTAGAATAGGCTGAATTGTGTCCTTCCAAAATTCATATGTTGAAGCCTAATCCCCAGTAACTCAAAATGTAACTGCATTTAAAGATAGGGCCTTTAAAGAGACAATTAATCGAAAATGAGGTTATCAGGGTAGACCCTAATCCTATCTGACTGGTGTCCTTATACAAAGAGGAAATCTGAACACACAGAAGAAGCACTAGGGATACCCCGCATAGATGGAAGGCCATATGAGAGCCCAAAAGAAGGTAGCCATATGCAAGCCAAGGCAAGAGGTCTCAAAAGAAATGAAGCTTGGACATCATCTTGGACTTGTACTCTCCATAACTGTGAGAAATAAATTTCTGTTGCTTAAATCATGAAGTCAGTGAAATTTGTTATGGCAGCTCTAGCAAACTAACACACTGAGTGATTGCTACTGGCTGCCTTAAGCACAATGTTAAGAAGGATTCTGGCATGGCAAACATGGCACTGGAAGAAGAGTAGTGGAATACATGCCAGATTTAGTCCTCCTTACTCCATGCGGTAGAATTGAGATGTCTGACTACTTGTGAATGCTCATCGTCATTCATGACACATGATAACCAATGAATAATTTTAACTGTAATTATTATTAAGTTTGAGGATTTCTTCAATGAATAGGTCATTCAATGAATAGTATATAAATCTTCAACTCAAGGGTTACTTGGCCAGTGAGAATAATATCACACACACACACAAGCAGACACTCAGTTCTTTCAAGCTGCTTGTGTTAGTAAACCATTCCATCACTAAGCATGGAAAACCACTGCTTTGTTCTCTATCACTATAGCTTCAGCTTATCCAGAAAGACAGATAGAAATGGAGTCGCATCATATGCAACTTTTTGAATTTGGCTACTTTCACTTAGCAGAATGACTGAGATTCACCCTAACTATTGCTTGTATCAAACAGTTCATTCTTTTGGGGGGTTCTTTTGGCCTCTTTTATTGGTTTTTTAATTTATTTATTTTCATCCATCTTTATTCTTTGGCATGTGTGGGCATCGAAGTGTCCTCTCTTGTAGCAGAGCACCGGCTCTGGGCGCACGCGCTCCACAGTGCTGGCTCCTAATTGGAAACACCAGCCGCTCTGCGGCACGTGGGATCCTTCCCAGCCAGGGATCCAACCGGCATCCCCTGCACTGTAAGGTGGACTTTTTACCCACTGGACCACCAGGGAAGTCCTAGTTCATTCTTTTTATGCTGAGTGGTATTCCATTTCATGACTGCAACACAGTTTGATGATCCATTCGCTCATTTGGGTTGTTTTAGATTTGAGCAATTTTGAACGAAGCTATAACAGGTTTTTGTGCAAAGTCTTCAGTTTTCTAGGATAAATACCCAGGAATGGAATAGATGGATCTTAAGGTAAGTGTATGTTTAATTTTATGTTTTAATTTTATAAAAAAACTGCCAAACTGCTTTTCAGAGTGGCTGTACCATTTTGCATTCTCATAGCAGTGTATGACAGTTTCAGTTGCTCCACATCTTCATCAAGACTTTGGACTGTCAGTTGTTTGTTTTTAAGCTTAGAATTCTAATAGGTGTATAGTTTATCTCATGATTTTAATTTGTCTTTCCCTAATGACTAATGCCTAGTGATCCTGAGGATCTTTCCATGCAAATTACTTGCTGTCAACATGGGTTTGATTTTTTTTTTTTTTTTTGAAGTATCATTGAAATGTTTTGCTCTTTTGAAAACTGGCTTGTTGTTTCCTTATTGTTGACTTTGGAAAGTTCTTTATATATTCTGAGTGCACGGCTTCTGTCAAACATACAATTTGCAAACATTTTTTTCCCAACCTGTGATTTACTTTTTTCATTCTCTTAACAATAACTTGGCATGCATAAGTCTTAGTCTTGATAAAGTCTAATTTATCAACTTTTCTCATGTAAATATTGCTTTTAATATCATATTTAAGAATTCTCTACATAAGCCCACAGAGATTTTTTTCCTATGTTTTCTTTAAAAGTTTTGTAGTTTTATTATTTGTGCTCAGTTCTGTTACCCAAGTTGGGGTAATTTTGTACAAAATGTGAAGTCTAAGTCAAGGTTCAATTTTTTTTGCATATGGCTGCTCAATTATTCAGCACCATTTTTTTGAAGAGACTATGATTTCTCCATGGAATAGCCTCCATGTGACTAGGCTGAAATTAGACATATCTGTAAACAACGAAACTCTGTAAAATCAAAAAAGCAAAATAAAAAAACTTGTGATCATGGAAAAAAAAAAAAAGAACCTATGGGCTATGGATTGGGTTCAGTCCCTCATCAGGGAACTAAGATCCTGACAACTGCATGGTGCAGCCAAAAAACAAATTTAAAAAAATTCCTTTTCTTTGAAAAAAACAAAGTCCTTTATTTAAAATTACATAGAGAAGAAAAATGTAATTCCAAAGTCTTTTCACTAGTCAAAATTAGAGTAAAGAAAAAGAAGTTTTCATCCACATCCAGCACTGAGCCATCATGCTGCTATCCTGTAGTGTGTGTGAGCAGTTGCTCAGTCGTATCCAAACTCTTCGAGGCCCTGTGGATTGCAGGTCACCAGGCCCCTCCGTCCATGGGATTTGCCAGGCAGGAATCCTAGAGTGGGTTGCCAGTTCCTCTTCCAGGGGATCTTTCCGACCCAGGAATTGAACCCAAGTCTCCTGCATTGGCAGGCAAGATTTTTACCACTGGTGCCACTTGGAAAGCCCCGGAGCCATCATATTTTCATTTTATAATCAACTAGATAAATTTTCTTTCATTCCACCTCTCAGAATTTTGTCCTTTCAAGACAGGCAAACAACTCAGCCTTGACAATATTGTCTCTCATTTAACAATCTATTTTAGAATTATTCTTGGCAGTTAACAATGACCTCAGATTGCTGACACATTTCAGTGTGTGTGTGGCTGTGTATGAAATATTGCTATTTTCCTACATTGCTCTTGCCTTTGATCATCAACCTTGTCTTGTCTCCTATTCTGCCTTGTGGCTCTAATTGTTTTTACTCCTTTGAAACCATCTGAGAAAAGAAGGTCCTAAATGAATAGTGTCCCTTTCTAGTCCTGCTGCCATCTTAGAAAATTTCTAGTTTCTTCCTCTCTGAATATTTTTTAAATCTGTTTTTTAAATTTTTTTTTAGAAACTTTTTTTTTTTTTTTTTTGGCAGCGGGGAGTGCAGGGATGGGGACAGGCGGGCCACTTTTTTTTTTTTTGGTCTTTCATTTATCTATTTTTATCCATCTTTGTTCTTTGGCCTGTGTGGGCCTCCCATCGCAGTGGCGTCTGTCATTGCAGAGCACCGGCTCTGGGCGCATGCACTCCAGAGCTCTGGCTCAGTCATTGGACACATCAGTCCAGCTGCTCTGTGGCATGTGGGATCTTCCCAGGCCAGGGACCGAACTGGCGCCCCTTGCACTGCAAGGCGGTGTGGTGTCCCTACCCACTGGACCACCAGGAAGCCCTCTCTGAATATTTTTGATTTTGTTAAGATATTTTTTTTTTCCCATCTAGCCTAGACTAATGAAGACAGATGTCCACCGGATCGTCTTTCAGCAGGAACACCCCAAGGCTTTTGAATGCCAGTGGAAGAGTGTGCCTGCACCCTCAGTCGTGTCCAACTTTTTGAGATGCGATGGGACTGCAGCCTGCCAGGCTCCTCTGTCCGTGGGATTCTCCAGGCAAGAATACTGGATTGGTTTATCATTTCCTACTCCAGGGGATCTTCCCAAGGATCAAACCTATGTCTTTTTATGCTTCCTGCATTCGTAGGAGAATTCGTTACCACAGTGCCACCTGGGAAGCCTAATGGAAGAGCATGAGGTTTAAAATAAGAAACACTGCTCAGCCCCAGCCCCAGCCCCAGCCTCAGCCCACAGTTAGCACTGCCACACTTTATGGCAGGTCCTAGAAATGCAAAGAAACATATTGATGTGTGGTGGATTTTGCAGTGCACTGCACCAGTCCCCTTTAGGAAAGAAGGTACTGTCCCAGCTGTAGAAAGTGTGTGTGTGGCTGTGTATGAAATATTGCTATTTTCCTACATTGCTCTTGCCTTTGATCATCAACCTTGTCTTGTCTCCTATTCTGCCTTGTGGCTCTAATTGTTTTTACTCCTTTGAAACCATCTGAGAAAAGAAGGTCCTAAATGAATAGTGTCCCTTTCTAGTCCTGCTGCCATCTTAGAAAATTTCTAGTTTCTTCCTCTCTGAATATTTTTAAATCTGTTTTTAAATTTTTTAGAAACTTTTTTTTTTTTTGGCAGCGGGGAGTGCAGGGATGGGGACAGGCGGGCCACTTTTTTTTTTTTTGGTCTTTCATTTATCTATTTTTATCCATCTTTGTTCTTTGGCCTGTGTGGGCCTCCCATCGCAGTGGCGTCTGTCATTGCAGAGCACCGGCTCTGGGCGCATGCACTCCAGAGCTCTGGCTCAGTCATTGGACACATCAGTCCAGCTGCTCTGTGGCATGTGGGATCTTCCCAGGCCAGGGACCGAACTGGCGCCCCTTGCACTGCAAGGCGGTGTGGTGTCCCTACCCACTGGACCACCAGGGAAGCCCCTCTCTGAATATTTTTGATTTTGTTAAGATATTTTTTTTTTCCCATCTAGCCTAGACTAATGAAGACAGATGTCCACCGGATCGTCTTTCAGCAGGAACACCCCAAGGCTTTTGAATGCCAGTGGAAGAGTGTGCCTGCACCCTCAGTCGTGTCCAACTTTTTGAGATGCGATGGGACTGCAGCCTGCCAGGCTCCTCTGTCCGTGGGATTCTCCAGGCAAGAATACTGGATTGGTTTATCATTTCCTACTCCAGGGGATCTTCCCAAGGATCAAACCTATGTCTTTTTATGCTTCCTGCATTCGTAGGAGAATTCGTTACCACAGTGCCACCTGGGAAGCCTAATGGAAGAGCATGAGGTTTAAAATAAGAAACACTGCTCAGCCCCAGCCCCAGCCCCAGCCTCAGCCCACAGTTAGCACTGCCACACTTTATGGCAGGTCCTAGAAATGCAAAGAAACATATTGATGTGTGGTGGATTTTGCAGTGCACTGCACCAGTCCCCTTTAGGAAAGAAGGTACTGTCCCAGCTGTAGAAAGTGCTATCAGCAGATGGCCTTCAGCTGTCAACCTCTGCAAGGATTGCTTCAGCGGCAGGGCCACCTCCTTCTATGTCATACCCCTTCCTGAGGTGGTCCATGCCCAAAGACCAAAGAACTACCAGCAACTTGGTTTGAATAAAACTTAATAAAACTAAAAGAACCTAGGAGAACTAATAGAACTTAAGTTGAAGATTTTTCTTCCTAGCTCTTTGGAACTTGTTCATTCTTGCCTCCAACAAGGTAGGGGAAGCCTGGCCATCCCATGCCAATTTAGAACAACTCTGAAAGGACATTCAGCCCCAGAGTTCTTTGTGGTGCTGGATGAGACATCTGGGTTTGCAATGGGACTGGATTTCTCCTTGGCCCACTCCTGCTTCCTCCTCCTTTCCACCCATGTTGACCCCAAGGGTGCTCCTGAATAATCATCTTGACTATTAGAAGAGTCTAAGAAAAGAGTCTGTCTTGGAATTTTCTTCCTGGTGAATACAACCTGCAGTACAGCTCTTGAAGCCATGAAACAATGTTTATGGTAAGTCAGGCAGATAGATGATTTCAATATCATAGGATAAATGCTAGGATAAATATATACACAAAAGCTGTGGGAAGGAAGGAGCGAAGGAGCATGTTGTTCAACCAAGGGGACTCACAACTTCCTAGACAGAGCAGACAATCTTGAGATTACTTCTGAGGGCTAATTAAGCTGGACCAGAAAAAAAAAGCAAACAGTGGAAGAGTGTGCCTGCACCCTCAGTCGTGTCCAACTTTTGAGATGCGATGGGACTGCAGCCTGCCAGGCTCCTCTGTCCGTGGGATTCTCCAGGCAAGAATACTGGATTGGTTTATCATTTCCTACTCCAGGGGATCTTCCCAAGGATCAAACCTATGTCTTTTTATGCTTCCTGCATTCGTAGGAGAATTCGTTACCACAGTGCCACCTGGGAAGCCTAATGGAAGAGCATGAGGTTTAAAATAAGAAACACTGCTCAGCCCCAGCCCCAGCCCCAGCCTCAGCCCACAGTTAGCACTGCCACACTTTATGGCAGGTCCTAGAAATGCAAAGAAACATATTGATGTGTGGTGGATTTTGCAGTGCACTGCACCAGTCCCCTTTAGGAAAGAAGGTACTGTCCCAGCTGTAGAAAGTGCTATCAGCAGATGGCCTTCAGCTGTCAACCTCTGCAAGGATTGCTTCAGCGGCAGGGCCACCTCCTTCTATGTCATACCCCTTCCTGAGGTGGTCCATGCCCAAAGACCAAAGAACTACCAGCAACTTGGTTTGAATAAAACTTAATAAAACTAAAAGAACCTAGGAGAACTAATAGAACTTAAGTTGAAGATTTTTCTTCCTAGCTCTTTGGAACTTGTTCATTCTTGCCTCCAACAAGGTAGGGGAAGCCTGGCCATCCCATGCCAATTTAGAACAACTCTGAAAGGACATTCAGCCCCAGAGTTCTTTGTGGTGCTGGATGAGACATCTGGGTTTGCAATGGGACTTGATTTCTCCCTTGGCCCACTCCTGCTTCCTCCTCCTTTCCACCCATGTTGACCCCAAGGGTGCTCCTGAATAATCATCTTGACTATTAGAAGAGTCTAAGAAAAGAGTCTGTCTTGGAATTTTCTTCCTGGTGAATACAACCTGCAGTACAGCTCTTGAAGCCATGAAACAATGTTTATGGTAAGTCAGGCAGATAGATGATTTCAATATCATAGGATAAATGCTAGGATAAATATATACACAAAAGCTGTGGGAAGGAAGGAGCGAAGGAGCATGTTGTTCAACCAAGGGGACTCACAACTTCCTAGACAGAGCAGACAATCTTGAGATTACTTCTGAGGGCTAATTAAGCTGTACCAAATAAAGAAGAAGGAACAGGTATGCCAGGCAAGGGAAAAAAAACACTAAAAGCAAACAGCAAACAGATATCCAAGGAACAGAGGCCCAGATACCTATGAAGAATCACCAACACTGAATCTAATAAAGTTTAATAAAACTAATAGAACCAAGACGGACTAACAGAACTTACATTGTAAACTGGGGATAGGCATGAGATAGAGTGGGAGAGAAAAGTTGTAATTTAAGAGTTTGGCCTTGACCCAGTACATAATGAAGATATTTCTGCCTAACCTTTGGAATTTGTTCTCTCTTTCTTCCAACAAGCTTTACATGTTGGTCCTCCATGAAAGCTACTTTCATTCAATGGGAATGCTTTGAGAAACCTCATGTCTTATTATAATTCACAATCTAAATATGAACATCCAACTCAACGTTTCAACTTGCATGACTTACAGGACCACAAACGGAGTACGTCCAAAATTAAGTTCATTACCTGACATTCCTACACCTCATCTTTCTGAATTCCGTACCCAGCTGTCTGCCCAGTTGCCCAAACTAGAGTTCTAGGCATCAATCTTGATTTCCTTCTCTCCTTCATCCTCCTAGTTCAATTCTACAATGCTGGGCTTCCCCTGGTGGTCCAGTGGGTAAGGACACCGCCTTGCAGTGCAAGGGGCGCCGGTTCGATCCCTGGCCTGGGAAGATCCCACGTGCCGTGGAGTGGCTGGACTGATGTGTCCAATTACCGAGCTGGAGCTATGGGGCGCATGCACCCAGAGCTGGTGCTCTGCGACGACAGAGGCCACCACGATGGGAGACCTACAGGAGCCAAAGAACAAAGACGGATGAAAATAGAGAAATGGAAGACCAATAGAAGTGGCCCGCCCGTCCCCCTCCCTCCCCACCCCACTCCCCGAAAAAATAAATAAAACAAATGTTAAAAAAAAAAAAATCTACAATGTCTGCTATAAACAATATCACCTTAATATATTTTGGGTCATTCTGTATCTATCATTACTTCCTGGGTTTAAAAAATGCTCTTGGGCTTCCCTGGTGGTCCAGTGGGTAAAGAGTCCACCTTGCAGTACAAGGGACACCGGTTCTATCTCTGGCGTGGGGAGATCCCACGTGCCGCGGAGCGGTTGGACCGGTGTGTCCAATTAGGAGCCAGCGCTCTGGAGCGCTTGCGCCCAGAGCCGGAGCTCGGCTATAAGCCGGAGCTCTACTGCAATGGGAGGCCCACACATGCCAAAGAATAAAAAAGATGGATGAAAATAAATATAAATAAAAGAGGCATGATGGGGAAAAGGAAAAATAAAAACTAATTTAAAAAAAGCTCTCAACAACTGGTTAATCTGTCTCCAATCTTACCCCCTTTCTAATCTATTGGCCAAACAACTACAAGAGTAATCCTTCCCAAAGGCAAATCTACTCATGCCAATCCTCAGTTTAAAGTCCTCCGGGGTCCCCATAATCTTTGAGATGAAGTTCAAAGTCCTTAAAACTCTTCATCATCTGACCAGTGATTTCACACTTTCTGTTTCACCCACACTAAGTTACTTTAAATTCTTCCAGTTAGTTATGCTCCCTATCGTTTTCAGAATGTGCACCAGGTTGCACTCATAGCCTGTCTCATTTCCCTGCCTGTCTCTCCTCTTCTCTTCCATTTACCTGATTAACTCCTATCAGGCCTTCAGGGCTAAGCTTAGGTGTTAATTTCTCCAGGGACTTTCCTCTGCCACTCTTACACTTATTATGAGATAAGTGCCTGGTTTATAATTTTATCAATTTATACTTACTTCTCTCAATCAGAAGATTATAATTGAAGGCAGGAAACATGTCTTATTCATTTCTGAATTCCCAACCTTTAGCATCATATATGGCACATAATTGTTTGCAAGGAGCATTTCCTAAATAAATGAAGGAATGAAACACTTTGATTTTTAGATACACACTCTGATGGCAATGTGGGTCACAGTTTTAAGAGGGAACTTACTGGAGGCCAGGAGACAGGTTACAAGAAGCAGTGATGACCTAAACCAGAAAAATAGAGTAGAAATAAAGAAAAAAGCGTCTAGAGAAAGAAATACCTTGGAGGCAAAAATCAGCAGAATTGGTGATGGGATGTTGGGTGTAAGAGAAAGACTGTAGTATGAAATGATTCCTATATTTCTGATGTGGCCAGTAAATGAGATTACAAGAGAAAAAAGGGCACAAAGATGATGAACATGATGAATTCATTCAACATATGCTGAGGATGAGGCACCTAGGGAGATTCAGATCGAGTTATTTGGACATCAGCCTATAGAATGAAAGGAGGAGCAGAAAGTGTAAATGCGATGGCTCATAGGAACAGGGCAGGTAAGGAGATGGAGAACCATGGGGACCCCAGCTTGCTACAGATTATGCTGGATCTCTTCCTCTTGCCTTTCCAGATCCACCTCTGCACCCTGCTCCACGAGACTGACTTATATGGAGGGCACCAGTGGGCTCCTATGTCCTCTGGCTATGTTTGGGTTTAGTCAATATGGAAGCTCAATAGTATATAGAAGAGAGAAGATTGAAGGCTGGATATTTATTCTCTAGCTTACTTAAGGCTTCATCCCTCCATCAAAGGTCATAGCAACTCACAAGTAGCCTCCTCATATAACCACCTCTCCAGGGTCTAGGAGCTGTCTCTCACCTCATCAGACCCAGGAGTGCTAATAAGTCACATGTTCTTAGAGGGGCTGTTCCTAAACCCCACACCCTTTATAAACAACCCCTTCAGTAAACCCTCCTCAATTACCAGCTTGAATGACTCATTCATTTCCTAAAAGAGACCCTGAGTGATCCTAGCAAAGAAAAGACAGACAAACTAATCTGATAAACTAACTGAATTCAAATGATTTAGTGGATTATCTTTCTGAAAAAGTTTTCTCTGAAAACCAAAGGAATAAATCTAATAGTGGCAATTTCAAGTACCAAAGACAAATGAGTAAGTGGCTGGTAGCCAGGGTGACTAGAATGGGAAAATAACTTGGGGATCCCTCAAATTAAATTTCAAGGAGGACCTTCCAAAGGACTAAATAACTATATAGATGCATCACTTGTAGGTATCCATGGTGACATGGTATCATATTATAATACACTTTTGAGCCTTAATAATGGCAGGGGTTACAAATAACTGGGTATAAAATGCTGATGGGTTGGGGAGTAGATCTAAATGTACTACACTCTTGTCGACAAAGACAAGGTGGGACTCACCACCCCACCTGACTCCAATAGCTGGGCATCAGAATAGAGCAAAAAAATGTAGAAATGTTAGGAGAAATTCAGCTGTTTACTCCACTGGCACCATAAATTAATAATATTTATACATCTTGTTACATTAAAGATGGAATTTAGATAAACAAATATGGCTTTGACATTATTTTTTCAAAAGTCAGGCAACAGCCTTTCTTGAGGTTCCTCAAATATATAATACAAACCACTGTTAACTCTGCCCCAGTTCTCTGGGATCTCCTTCCACGTCTGAATCCTCTTGGCCACCTTTACCACTCCACACTTTATGACTCACTTTTGAAATGAACCCTCTAAAGCAATTCCACTTGACTCAAGGCAGCTACTGTCAAAACTATAACCACTCAGCAGCCCTTACATTGCTACCTTGTTTACAGAAAGTGGCCAGATTGCAAAATTTGTTTTTCTATGACTTATCCAATCATTCCTGCCAAAATGCAGGAAGGGAGAAAGAAATAATGGAGTCTACCAGAGAACAATTAAAATGTTAACGGGTTTACAAAGAGACCTATTAATATACAAATAGGAAATATTTTTGATGTTGATATTTAGGTCATTAAAACTCAGTGTAAACAAAGCCATTAGAACTTTGCATTAACTTACCTGTTAGGCAAAGAAGGACAACAGACCCAGGGCTCTGGGTTGATTTTCTCAAGTCAACAATCTAAATAAAAGAAAAGAAAAATTCCCAACTCAGCAATAGTCTAAGAGTCTATCTCTTCTAAATTGCTTCTTAATTCACAAATTTCTTATATGATGTCTCTGACAAAATCACTTGTGAACACAATCAACACAAAAAAAATGATGTCCTGCCAAGCATCATTTAACCCCAAAGTCCTTTCATTGCTACTTCCAAGGAACTCACACCACGCCGGTTCTTGGATGCTGATTTCATAGCATAAATCATTAACATCAAGTTCTCTTGAACAAAATTTGCCTCCACACAAGTTTCAGAAGAGAAAACAGCTCATTTTTGAACATTTTTCATGAGTAGTTATACTTCCATGCCATCCGTCTCAACCCAACTCTCTTGTAGGTAAAATATACCAAGTTTTTTCCCATCACTTCTCCTATGTCTTGCTGTCCAAGTGACTTATGATCCTGGTTACACTCCTCTAGGCACATTCAAGTTTAGCCTGTCTATCCCCATGGGGACTCATCTGGTGGTCCAGAGGCTCTACTAAGACTCCGTGGTTCTACTGCAGGGGCCGTGGGTTCAATCCCTGATTAGGGAACTAAAATCTCATAGAACTGAAAAGAAAAAAAAAAAAAAAAAAATCCCCTCTAATATGAAGAGCTCAAACTGGAAGATACACCCAAGAATTTTTCCGCTGTGACATGCACACTGTATTTTTACTAATGCAGCTACAATTCCTTGACTTTTAAAAACTTTTCCTGTGATCCTCTATTATATGAATATGGGCATTGGAGTGAGTCAGATCCCAATTTGCAATCTTAGATAAGTTACTCCACACCTCTAACTGCCCCCTCCCCCCAAAAAACCCACTGTGAGACAGATATAAGGGTTTTTTTGAGGGTAAAAGTGAATGACAAAATATAAAGTCCCCAGCATGGCACCCAAAGCAAAATGTTCAAAAAACATGCACTGATGCCTTTAACATAACTTCCACCTTCACAGAGGCATCCATTGTTTTCCTTTTTCTTCCCCTCAATAAACTGACACTAAATCTAGTACCATCCATCCTGTATTAAACTGATTTTCTCCCTGAAATTTAAGACTTCACAATTTCCTATTGTAACAGCTCATATGCTTTCATCTTCTCATCCCAGTGTATTAAGGTTTTCTCTAACTTTTGAATTCTATTGTGTCACCTGCAGATTTGATAAGCCTGACCTTTAAGTCCTCATCCTAGTCACTGATAAAAGCTGTGACTAAAGAAGGATCGAGGACAAAAACCCTGTGACACACGAGGGCCTTCATCCAGGTTTACATCCACTTTCACTTTTCATCAGTTGTTTAATGAGTTGTGAATGGAGCGTATTGCACTGACATCTGACACACATGCCTTCATCTTTCCATAAAAACATCCTGAGAGAAAGGCTAGCCGATACATTTGTCCCTGGCATCCCCACATCCTATTTGTCCAGTAACTCCATTAAATAAGAAAATGACATTTGTTATGATTAGTGAATTATTACTGGCTCCTGATGCTCATTTTCTTCTCCAATTATCTGTAAATCACCTCTTTAATAATCCATAATTTTTCTTTTTCTCTTTCTCCTTCCTGGTAGGCCAAATAATGCCCCTCGCCATGAGTATGTGTGCGTGTGCTTAGGCATTCAGTCGTGTCTGGCTCTTTGAGACCGACCCCATGGACTGTAGTCTGTCAGGGGTACAGTCCATGGATTTCCAGTACTCTTGCCTGGATCTCCCAGTACTCTTGCCTGGGAAATATATCCTGCAGTGGGGAAGCCATTCCCTTCTCCAGAGGATCTTCCTGACCAGGGATGGAACCAACCCAGGGCTCCCACACTGCAGGCAGATTCTTTACCATCTGAGTCACCAGGGAAGCCCTCACCCCCAGCCCCCACAAGTATGTCCATGTTCTAATCCCACAACCTGTGAATTTGTTACTTTACAAGGCAAAGGAATTTTACAGTTGTGATTAAGGTTAAGGATCTTGAGATAAGGAGATAATCCTGGATTGACCGGGTGCACTCAACCTAATCCCATAAATCCTTAAAATCAGAGAACCTCTTTTCCTGGGTGTGGTCAGAGGAAAATCAAATTCCCTAGTTACTAAAGAAAGAGGTAGAGGGATATAATGTTGCTGGTTTTGAATATGGAGGAAAGGGGCCACAAGGCAAAAGAACACAGGCAACCTCTACAAGACAGAAAAAAGTAAGGAACAGAGACTCCTCTGGAGTCTCCAAAAAGGAATGTCGCTCAGCCAACACATTGATTTTAGCTCAATGAGAACTGTGTTGGACTTCTGACCTCAAGAACTGTGAGACAGTAAACTTGGCTTAAACGAGGTAGTGTGTGGTCACTCGTTACAGTTACAAAAGGAAGTATCTCTCCCTCTGTTGTAAATGTATACTTTGAATCAACATAAATTTTTTTCAAATTCACTTTTGGTCAATCGGGGCTTAATCTGTCCAAGGCATAGGAGCTCATATGCTTGGTGAATTGAAGGAACTTATCAGTCTCCTAATAACAAATTATCCTTCTCTCTTGATTAATGCAGGTGACAATGAAATGTCTCCACAGCAAAATTTAGAATTCTTTTCATCACCAGGACTAGTAACTGTACCTCTTTTTGAAAAAAATCTAAAGTTCTTCTGGTCTTTGCTCCCTTGCTCCTCTGATGTAATTTAATAAAACCAGGTGCAGTTTTATTGAATATATTCTGTCCTTACAACATGTATAATAATATTATCATGGAAACTACCTTTGTGAGCCAGAGCCCAACTTGACTTTCAGGGAATTCCCTGATGGTTAGGACTCCATGCTTTCATCTCAGAGGGCCCAGTTTCGATCCCTGATTGGGGAACTAAGATCCCACAAACCATAGAGCCTAAAAAGACTTTTGTGACTTTCAATAGCTGCTTCCATCTCTCTGCACCCTGGTTCTCATACCTAGAAAAATAGGACATTAGACGGGATAATCTCTAAGGTCTCTTTCTTTCTCTCAATTGCTGTGTTCTATCATAGTACAAATCCAAAAAAAAAAAAGTCCCTGTTTTTTTGCTGAAGAGTAAACTAATTGAAGTACAGGACTTCAGTCCTTTGTTCACGCCAGTCCTCTACATGAAATGCACTCTTCTTCTCCTTTATTTTCTCTGCCTGCTTATATCTCCAGCTAGTACAATCCTACTCTGCTTCCAAGTTCCAAATCAAATGCCACTTCTCGTGAAGCCTTCATTGATCACAGCATCAGAGTTCATCTCGCTCTCCTCCCAAACGCCCCAGTCCTCACTGCCTGCAGGCTTATCACAGAGTATCATTTTTTTCTGTTGCAACATCTTGCCACTCCAACCAGATTATTGCCTCTTGAGGATGGAGACCCTGTTCCTTGCTGTTTCCTTACAGCAGGTGTTCAGTAAATACCTGTCTTCTTTCCTACCAGAATAAAAGTGGTGACCTACTCTTTCTGAAGCCTCTCTCTCCATCTTCCGATTTCACCCCTGTGACTTCTCCCCAACTTGGTGACATCCCTTATCCTCCATCTCTCCTTTTCCTTCAACTTCTCTTCCAGCCTCAGTCCATAAGCTCAACTATCTTCCATTAAAAAAAAAAAAAAATTCCTTTCTCAGCTCCATGTCCATCTCTAGCTACATCCTTGGATCTTCCACTGCCAAATTTCATGAAGGAGTTAAGTCATTCACAGTTACTGCCTCAACTTCTTCCTCTGTGTCCATTCCAGGCTGGTTTCCACGCCTCATTTCAACAAAACATACTTCCCCCAAGGCTACCAATGTCCTCCAAGTCACTACAGTCACTAGACACTGTGTTTATCTTCTAGGCAGCTTTTACACTACTGACTCTGACCTTTTTGAAACACTGTCTTCCAATGTCTTCCTTGAATTTTACACTCCTCTTTCTGCCTAGATGTTCCTCTGGTCTCCATTGCTAGTCTCCCTCTATTATTCACCTCTTAAATACGACTTAACTCCCTTGGAGTTACGTCCTGCATTCTCTTTTGCACTTGGTATACACGGTCTCCGTAAATTCTTTCCATCCCCAAGGCATGGGGATGTCATGAAAAAGAACAAATTAAAGAAGCAAGGCCTTTGCTCTCCAGAAGTTTATGTCCTAAAGTAAAAACAAAAACTGACAACAGATAAGGAGACAAATAAAAGATAATTTCATATGGTGAAAACTAGACATGTTTGCATACAGAGATCATACAATAATAGTTTGTGCATGTGTGTAGCCCTGCCACATGGCTTGCAGGATAAGCTATCAAACCCTGGGCCCCAGAAATGGAAGCATGGAGCCCAACCACTGGATAGCCAAGGAATTCCACATACAATAAAATTCAGTTGCTGACCAAATTAGGACACTTATAATTCAAGTTAACCATTTTAATTTAGTGGGACATGCGCAGATGGCCACTCTACCCCACAACGTGAACATGCCCTTGATGTGTGGGCTCCTCTGACTCCAGTGTGTTGATGATCACATGCTTTGTAATGACTCAATGCTTCCACCTCTTGTCTCCATTCAAACTATGCAGAGCCTTCCTTCATACATCCTGTGATGAAATCATTTGGCCTTCACTTGGTGAAAACAATTTTCGCATATTAACTGCCTCTGTGTGTGTGTGTGTGTGTGTGTTCCAAATCATTTGTTTCCAACAATTAAAGTGGCACTCCCTGGTACCTACAGAAATATCAAACACAGACAAAACTACAGGACTTGAAGCACACAGCAGCTCTCTGTTAAGCTCATCATCCAAAGAAACCAAAATATGTTGATAGCCATTTATTATTATCATCAAAATGAAAACACAAAATTAAGTTCTTGCAGAGAAGTCAAGGCCCCTTGAAAATACAACTGCAGACTTTCAAGGATCTTCAGGCCCTAATTTGAGAATTATGAATGACGAGAAAGGTCCTTGACTTAAAATTAAAAATTGTGAACACACATTCCAGCCCTAACATTTATAATGAGTGGGCCTAGGGTATTTACATTACAGATTTGTTAGAAAGATTAAATAAAATCATAGTATTAAGATTATTTGGGAAATCGTGTTTATAGCAGGCTGGAATATGTCTTAGTCAGGTCTCCTAGAAGAAGGTACGCAGTGGACTAGCACTTTGTGGGGAGTGAGGTATCAGGAAAGCAGAAGAGAAAAGAAAAGCAAAACGTCACAGCTATTGTTTTGTACTAACTTCAAAGAGAGCATCACCTATAATACTCAATCACTATGTTGTAACTAATATTATAGTAATGCTTCAATAAAACAGAAGGAAACAAAAGAAAAGCAGAAAAAAAAAAGAAAAGCAGAAAGGTCTGTTGTTCAGTAATCCTAGGCAGGAACAACTTCAAATTTCTTTGCCTTGTCCACTGTTCAGGTTATAATCAGAAAATACCGGACTACACTTTTGCATTTAAATTATTTACTCATTTTTGGCTGCACTGAATCTCTGTTGCTGTGAGTGGGCTTTCCCTAGTTGCAGCAAGTGGGGGACTATTCTCTAGTTGCGGCACACAGGTTTCTCACTGCGATGGCTTCTCTTGTTACATGGGCTCCAGAGCTCACGGGCTCTGACGTTTCAACAAACAAGCTTAGCTGCTCAGTGGCATGTGGAATCTTCCTAGACCAGGATTGAACCCATGTCCCCTGTATTGGCAGGCGAATTCTTAACCACTGGGTCATCAGGGAAGTCTTCATTTAAATCATATAATCAATATTACAATTTTTAAAATAAAGCTATTCTGTCCTCTCTCCTCCCAAATTCTTCTTATAAACAGACAACATAAAACTTCCTACTCTTAAAGACCATTGGAGGGGTTTGTTTTTGTATAGTCTTATGTCCTCATTATGGTCGTCTATACATACTTAAAGTATATTTGCTGGAATTAGTTGCCTGATTGGACAGGCAAACCTTGAGAAACACAAACATGCAAACATGACTGCAAATGTGTAATGCAAGATGTCTTATCCAAATGGTCCCAATCAAGGCAAAGTACTGTTAAATAAAAAATAAAATAGATTCTGGAAAAGGTTGTATACCATAAGTGGTTAATTGCCCTTGGTTCACCATGAACATTGTTCTAATTTAACCTGTAAAAAATAACCACAGGGGAAAATATCAAAAGGCCTGCTCTGTGCCCTTCAGTTTTTCCCCCACCCAGGGGCATTTTATAGCAGGCTGGAATATGTCTTAGTCAGGTCTCCTAGAAGAAGGTACGCAGTGGACTAGCACTTTGTGGGGAGTGAGGTATCAGGAAAGCAGAAGAGAAAAGAAAAGCAAAACGTCACAGCTATTGTTTTGTACTAACTTCAAAGAGAGCATCACCTATAATACTCAATCACTATGTTGTAACTAATATTATAGTAATGCTTCAATAAAACAGAAGGAAACAAAAGAAAAGCAGAAAAAAAAAAAAAAAAAGAAAAGCAGAAAGGTCTGTTGTTCAGTAATCCTAGGCAGGAACAACTTCAAATTTCTTTGCCTTGTCCACTGTTCAGGTTATAATCAGAAAATACCGGACTACACTTTTGCATTTAAATTATTTACTCATTTTTGGCTGCACTGAATCTCTGTTGCTGTGAGTGGGCTTTCCCTAGTTGCAGCAAGTGGGGGACTATTCTCTAGTTGCGGCACACAGGTTTCTCACTGCGATGGCTTCTCTTGTTACATGGGCTCCAGAGCTCACGGGCTCTGACGTTTCAACAAACAAGCTTAGCTGCTCAGTGGCATGTGGAATCTTCCTAGACCAGGGATTGAACCCATGTCCCCTGTATTGGCAGGCGAATTCTTAACCACTGGGTCATCAGGGAAGTCTTCATTTAAATCATATAATCAATATTACAATTTTTAAAATAAAGCTATTCTGTCCTCTCTCCTCCCAAATTCTTCTTATAAACAGACAACATAAAACTTCCTACTCTTAAAGACCATTGGAGGGGTTTGTTTTTGTATAGTCTTATGTCCTCATTATGGTCGTCTATACATACTTAAAGTATATTTGCTGGAATTAGTTGCCTGATTGGACAGGCAAACCTTGAGAAACACAAACATGCAAACATGACTGCAAATGTGTAATGCAAGATGTCTTATCCAAATGGTCCCAATCAAGGCAAAGTACTGTTAAATAAAAAATAAAATAGATTCTGGAAAAGGTTGTATACCATAAGTGGTTAATTGCCCTTGGTTCACCATGAACATTGTTCTAATTTAACCTGTAAAAAATAACCACAGGGGAAAATATCAAAAGGCCTGCTCTGTGCCCCTTCAGTTTTTCCACCCAGCCATTTTGCAATTTTCACTTCTAGGTTCTGTGCCTATTTTTAGACATTTAATAACACCTAGTATAAGCCACTGCATGTTAGGCATGAATTAATGAACAGTAATATCCTAGGCTGCTGGCAACATATTATGGCAGGGAGATTCAGGCGAAGTGGCTGGTGGAAAGAAAGGAGCATTTTGTGCACAAGATTATACCAAGGATCTGAGTAAAGGAACAATCTCTTAATGTGCTTTTCAGACACCAGTCAAGAGAAAAAGGTTCATCCTGCCTAGGGGGCTTGGAACATTCCGCCCACCACCAGCACCTGAAGAGGCAGTCACCTCAACAGAAAACCAATAGATGCCCTTGAAAGTGTATGCAGGGAACTCCACGAGGCTGGAGGCCATTGTGAACACAGCTGTCCCAGTGTGTTAGCAGAGGCAACATTCAAAAGTAAGAGCTCCAAGGTAATAAGTGGACGTCTCAGACCAAACCAAATAACATGAAAACAATGGAGGGTATGCAGAAGAGAATTCAGTCCGGATCAGCATAGAAAATTCCATTAGGCACATGAATTTACAGTGGTCATGGCTTCTTCCAGGAGGAACCGGAGGTGAACATAAACTGTACTAACATCCCTTACACAGGCTTCCCCTGGTGGTCCAGTGGGTAAGGACACCGCCTTGCAGTGCAAGGGGCGCCGGTTCGAGCCCTGGCCTGGGAAGATCCCACGTGCCGCGGAGCGGCTGGACTGATGTGCTCCCCCTGACGGCCTTTGTTTTGTATAGTCTTATGTCCTCATTATGGTCGTCTATACATACTTAAAGTATATTTGCTGGAATTAGTTGCCTGATTGGACAGGCAAACCTTGAGAAACACAAACATGCAAACATGACTGCAAATGTGTAATGCAAGATGTCTTATCCAAATGGTCCCAATCAAGGCAAAGTACTGTTAAATAAAAAATAAAATAGATTCTGGAAAAGGTTGTATACCATAAGTGGTTAATTGCCCTTGGTTCACCATGAACATTGTTCTAATTTAACCTGTAAAAAATAACCACAGGGGAAAATATCAAAAGGCCTGCTCTGTGCCCCTTCAGTTTTTCCACCCAGCCATTTTGCAATTTTCACTTCTAGGTTCTGTGCCTATTTTTAGACATTTAATAACACCTAGTATAAGCCACTGCATGTTAGGCATGAATTAATGAACAGTAATATCCTAGGCTGCTGGCAACATATTATGGCAGGGAGATTCAGGCGAAGTGGCTGGTGGAAAGAAAGGAGCATTTTGTGCACAAGATTATACCAAGGATCTGAGTAAAGGAACAATCTCTTAATGTGCTTTTCAGACACCAGTCAAGAGAAAAGGTTCATCCTGCCTAGGGGGCTTGGAACATTCCGCCCACCACCAGCACCTGAAGAGGCAGTCACCTCAACAGAAAACCAATAGATGCCCTTGAAAGTGTATGCAGGGAACTCCACGAGGCTGGAGGCCATTGTGAACACAGCTGTCCCAGTGTGTTAGCAGAGGCAACATTCAAAAGTAAGAGCTCCAAGGTAATAAGTGGACGTCTCAGACCAAACCAAATAACATGAAAACAATGGAGGGTATGCAGAAGAGAATTCAGTCCGGATCAGCATAGAAAATTCCATTAGGCACATGAATTTACAGTGGTCATGGCTTCTTCCAGGAGGAACCGGAGGTGAACATAAACTGTACTAACATCCCTTACACAGGCTTCCCCTGGTGGTCCAGTGGGTAAGGACACCGCCTTGCAGTGCAAGGGGCGCCGGTTCGAGCCCTGGCCTGGGAAGATCCCACGTGCCGCGGAGCGGCTGGACTGATGTGTCCAATCACCGAGCCGGAGCTCTGGACTGCATGTGCCCAGAGCCGGTGCTCTGCGACAACAGAGGCCACCGGGATGGGAGGCCCACAGGAGCCAAAGAACAAAGACAGATGAAAAGAGAGAAATGAAAGACCAATAGAAGTGGCCCGCCCGCTCCCCTCCCTCCCCAACCTGACCCCCATCCAAAGTAAATAAATAAATAAATCTTTAAAATATATATATATATATATCCCTTACACAATAGTGTATATAAATAAGAGTGTAAACTACTATATTTGGTTTTCTTTGGAGTGTGAGCTCAGTTATTCTCAATATTTCACATTCTTAGGAGTCCTGTTATTTTGTGTTTACTTTTCTCTACAATTGTTTATCCAACTTTCATTTTGAGAGTCCTCTCTCTGGGTAAGGACATGAGGACTCTCAAAATGAAAGTTGGACAAACAACTGCTTCCCAGGTGGCGCTAATGGTAAAGAACCCATCTGCCAATGCAAGGAGGTGCAAGAGATGCTGGTTTGATCCCTGGGTCAGGAACAGTCTATGGAGGAGAACATGGAAACCCACTCCAGTATTCTTGCCTGAGGAATCCCATGGGCAGAGGAGCCCGGTAGGCTACAATCCAAGGGTCACACAGAGCTGGACAAGACTGAAACGACTTAGCATGCACCCAGAAGTCCCAAGTTATTTTGGGATATCTTGAGTATCTGCTATTTTGAATAAAATCCCCTTGTTTTTCCAAGTTAAAAAAAAAAAAAAATCCCTTCTTGGAACGTCCCCTTTCCATACTCCAAATATGTGGTTCAAAAGGGTTAAGCTGGGATTTCCCTGGTGGTCCAGTGGCTAAGACTCTGCTCCCAGTGCTTGGGACCTGGGTTCAATCCCTGGTCAGGGAACTAGATCCCACATACCATAACTAAGACCCAGTGCAATCAAATAAATACATTAAAAAAAAAAAAATTAAAAAAAAAAAAAAAAAGAAGGTTAAGCTACTGTGTTCTTAGTTGGTCCTATTTCACTGACACAATTAACTGAATCAGGCTGTGACCCTGCCTAAAGCCAGGACAATCCATGCCTTCCCTAAGATTTTTCCATCTGGAATCAAGAAATAAAGCTAGGGCCCCTTTCGTGCTCTTTTCAATAACTGTGAAACTCAAGATCTGCTCAGAGAGAGGGACCTGGACAACCAGGGGAACCAGAGAGGAAGGTAGAGGGAGAGAATCTTGGTAGCACTTGGGCTCCCAGTTTTATTGTTTTGCACTAAATTTCCGACTGCTTCCTCATTTTTCCCAAGGGTTGACTTTTCATCCTACCTTCAGGTTACTTAAAATATCCCAATATTCTCCCAATAAACCCTCCCTTTTTCCTACACAAGTTCAATTTGGATTTCAGTTGCCAGGAACCAAGGGGATCCTGAGTAACAAGACAATATATTATTATCTTCCTCTTCAAACGATGAACATGAAAACATACAATAGCTAAAGGACTGATGGTGATCCCCAGTTACACCTTTCTTTTCTCTAACCTTGATAGCTGGCTTGCCATAAGCTTATCTCAAGAAGAATTAGGCTGATATCAAAGTGAAAAAAAAAAAAAAACCCTCCACATTGTTATACCACACTAATGAAAGGACAATCGCTATAGGAGACAGCAGGAAACAGGAAGGATTTTCAGAGGTTTTCTTTCTTTCATTCTTTTTATATCATTATGTTTTTTCAAAATCCTTTGCTTCTGAACTTTCTGCTCCCCAGGCAGTGCAGCTGGGAAGCCATGGGTGGTCCCCTCCTCTCTCCCCAGGACAGCCAGAACTTTTCTCTTGGTCAGTGCCCCTAACTAGGCAGGGTCCAAGGCTGGGAGAAATCAAAGGAGTTATTTTTACTAAACAGGGGTTTTTCTACATGCTGTGCAGAGACAATCCAGGACTGGCTGGCTGGAGCGGGGACATCTGAAACAATTGGAGAAGGGAGGCATCAGCATGGAAGACCCCTCTGCTGGGCTCCTTCCTGCCTCGCACCACCAAATCCACAAATCAGAGGAGAATAGAGACATCAGTGCCCAGTTGGTTCAGAACAGCCTTTGAGTCTTCCCTGGGAGATAGAAATTGGGAAGCAGAAAGTTTCTGACTTATTGGTGGTGGCTGTCATTGTTGCTGTTAGGAAACCTTAAGACAACAGAGCACCACCTGGCACTCCCCACCGTGTCAGTGATTAGGAGGCAAGGACAGAATACCGACCAAGGCAAAAATGTTAGTCACACACACAAAACAAAGTGTTAGTCAATCAACTGTATCCAACTCTTTGCAACCCCATGAACTCTAGCCTGCCAGGCTCCTCTGTCCGTGGAATTCTCCGAGCAAGAATAATGACGTGGGTAGCCATTTCCTGCTCCAATGGAGTTTCCTGACCCAGGGTTTGTCGAACCTGGGTCTCCTGCATTGCAGGCAGATTCTTTACCGTCTGAGTCACCAGCAATGACTTGATCCATCTAGTAACCCTCGCTCTGGCTCCAAAGACAGAGACAATCCCACGGTGAATGGGTCTGTGGGACTAAGTGCCACCCAATAGGGCAGGAAACACCCTACCTGTGGCTGAGGCCCACACAGCAAATGATTATTTTAAAAGAGAAAATCTGAAATCTTCATCACCTCCCTTCCCAGCCCAATCACATGTCCCCCATATCCCACTCACTATAGACACAATGGTCCCACCCTCACTGTTCTGAGGGGAGGAAGTGTAAAAGCGTTGCAATTTGGTGACTCTTCCTCCTTTCTCCTTTCTGGTGGGTGTTAGTGGCAGTCTGAAAACTGGCCTGAGGGTTAGCCAAATGAACGCTAGAGGGTGAGATTTTTAGCCATGGTGTATGTGTGCGTGTGTGTGCGTGCATGTGTGTGTAGTGGAGTGGGTGGGGTGCGGGTCCTTAATAAATACACAGCAAAAATCATGCGAAGAAATGCCCAGAAAGAACCCCTTCATGAGCAGCCCCAGTCTTCTGCACGCAGGCAGAAAGCCTGACGCCCACAGAGTGAGGCTGTGTTTAGGGTTATACAAGTGAGGCTGATTTTTCAATGTGTCACTGAGTTAGCAGAGTGAGGATTATGATTATTTTTTATCATTAAAAATACTTTTGCTGAGTATGAAAATCAGTGAAGGTGTTTTATTACTTGAGTTGTAGTCAGGTCTACTGTTTATTGCTTTTCACTGTTGTTAAGCCCTTAATCAAAGATTTCATAGCCTTTGGGCAGAATCCTGTGGGTTATTTCACAAATGGGCTTCTGGATATGTTAACTGCAAGTTTTAAAAGCTGGAATTTATAGTCAGGTATATATTGTTTCCCTTAAAGCAGTTTCTTGAGGAGACTACGGTAATGCTGAAATTGTTTAAAGTATTTCTGGTCCCTCCTTCCCTTGCCTATGGGAAGAGCATGTGCTTTGAAGACACTAGATCTGGGTTTGAATTCTTGCTTTACCACTCATGTGCTGTCTTATCTGATAATTACTTTTCAGCCTGGGCTTTCAACTGTAAAACAAGGTTCCGTATATCTACCTTTCAGGGTTGTTGAGAGGCCTAACGAAGACAGTTGACGGAATGCCCTGGTGTAATTTTGGAAACATATCAAGGCTAAATAGTTATTCTAAAGTTTGTCTGTAGAGCTGGCCATGCTTTTAAAAATATCCCCAGTGGTAACAACCATGGTTTCTGGATTTTGAAATGGCCAGAATTTATTTAAAACTTTTTATTTAATTCCAAGCGCATCCCCACGTGAAAGGTGATCAAGCTGGGGCCATACTAGTTTTGGTCAGACACAAAATTGACCTTTTATGCAATGAGGCTGCTTTGGTTTGAAACTTGGTTCTGAAGAAAACTGCCCGAAGAGAATTTTTTGAAAGTGGTGGCATGGCCTTCCATGGTGATGATTAGTTTCTACTTCAAGTCTACACAGCTTTGTCTGCTACAGCCCCTTGACCCCACCTAGAGTCTCAGATGCACAGTTAGTCCCAACCAAGGCCACCTGGCTCACTCTCCATCTGGAGGTCTATCATTTCATCTCCACATTAACAAGAGCTGATTCCTGAATAGGTCCTGCAGTCATCCTGCTAACCACTAGATCACGTGCCCACGAATGATACCTTCTTAAGATGTTGCTCTTACCTTCCTTCCAACACTGACCCAGTTTCAACCAGATTCTTCCCAACTCCCAGTCCTGAGAGGTTAACTCCCCCCACCCCGATCTCCCTCACACATGCCAATTTTCCTGCCATCTGAAATAGGTTCTGATATATAGAAGGGGAGAATTCCTACATGGAAATTAATCAAGTACTTTCTTTTTTTTGCAAGCAATAGACTCAAACTCTGGCTTGTTTCAACAAAGGAGTAATGATTACAAGATACTGAGGCTTGACAGGGGATTGGAGAAGGCTGAACAACCAGGCTCATAAAATGGGAAAGGATGAGATGTTGGCCAGAGCCAAAGTCATGCCAGAGCCCTGCTCTGAGAACACTGCTACCACCACCACTGCATGCTGGACCTCATGGTTTGAACTCCGACCTCAGCAGTGGAAATCAGATGCTGACTTGCTCTAGGTGGCTGCCACTATATGCCCCAGAAGGATCCCCACAGTGCTGATTCTTGGCACAGTTGATTTCAGTCTCAAAGTCTGAAGGGGGCCAATATGACTGGTTAACCCCGGGGTGCAAGCTGATGGCTTAGCTTCGAGGGAGTCTGAGAAGGTATCTGGCATTTTCCGTTTTTACCACAGGAGGACGAAGGACAAGTATCCACTATAGGTATGTGGCAGTTAATTATCCACAATAACAAAATATTCATGATAAATTATCGCCCATGTGGTGTTGGCTTTGAAAAAGACATCTCTTCTAATGCAGTAAGCTTTGGCACACTGGGATTGTTAAAATGTAAAACACATTCCTGGAAAACCTTATTAAAAGAGTTTACACCTTGAGCCTCAGAATTTTCACTTCTCAGCCTCTGTAATGAACATACAGTATTAAAAAGACTAAGATTTCTTCAAAATTCACAAATAAATAAATGTACACAGGAGGGTAGTGATGCTTATAACTGGTAGAAGGTAGAAACGTGCTTATTTTTTCATTTCTACTTTCTAGGTTTTTGAGATTATTATTACAAAAGGCATGGACTGACTCTCTCTCTCTCTCTATATATATATAGTTAATACACACACACATATATATGTGTGTATACATATGTGTATATATATGTAATCTTTAAAATATTTGTTTCATTTCCTTATGGTCACTCGATATATCAAGCAAGTCAGCTTATTCTAGATTTTGAAAGACTAAAAGCCACATAGTCAAATGTTAAATGATTCATACAGTTATTAGTCACCTTATGAACACCTGTGGGTATTTGAGTATGGACTGGGTATTAGATGATATTAAGGAATTATTTGGGGAAATGTATGTTGAAGTCACAGGTATACAATTTAATTTCAAAAAATGAGAAAAATTATGTAAAGGAAATACAGTAAAATATGAAGAGGAAAGAAGTGAAATATTAAAAAGATTGAGAATAATCAGACAGAAAAAGGAATAGGATGGTAAAAAAGGATACAAATATGAACCAGAAGAAACACAGTGTAGCTATATTAGTATCAAAGTAGTCTCTGAAGCAGAAACCATCTCTAAAGACAAATGACACTTCATTATGAGAAAAAAGCTACATTCACAAGACAGAACAATTCTAAATTTGTATGCACCTAATAACTTTGCTTCCAAAAAACATATATAGCAAAAACTGAAGAAAAGAAATGGATCCATACTTCTAGTGAGAGATTTTTACACACATTTTAGCCCTAGGGAAATAATAGAGGAAACAAACAGTTAAGCCAAAAAAAAAAAGAAAAAGAAAAACAAGCATATCAACAAATAACATAATTTGTACAAGATTAACACACAGTGTGACTGATATACAAGGAACATTTCTACTGTCAACTACAAATTGGCATTTTCCAATCACATTGCCAACGACTGAACAAGGGCATTTGCCCTCTGCCTCTGTGGAGACTGACCCTGTGCTGACAGCTGCTGACCTTCAACAACCCCTGAGTCAGATCAGGGTGGAGTGAGGCACTCTGTGCTCCAGGGAATCTGATGGGGCAGGTCCTTAGACAGGTGGATGTTTTTAGGAACTAATTTATTATCTCAATCCTTGCATCTCCTCATATTTAGAAAAGCACTAAACCCCTTCATGGTGACATCAGATCCTTGTGACTAACCGAAACCCTTTTGTTTATTGGTATTAAGCTTCCCTTCTCAAAATCTTATACATTGACCCTCCTCCTGCTGCCTCTTTGGAGTGGTCTCTCAGAGCTATCTGGGGTGCTGTCTTCCGGGCTGCAGTCCTAATTGTGCCCCCAATAAAACTCAACCCACAACTCTCAAGTTGTTCATCTTTTTTTAGTCGACACTACCAACAACTACAGAAAACATTTCCTTCTTCAGGTGCACTTGGAGCCCTTGTAAAATCAACATATTATGGCCAGCAAAGCAAGTCTCAGCTGCTTTCCCAAGACTAAAATCTCAAAGAATCTGTTCCCTGGACATCACAAAATTATGCTAAAACACCAATATGACTGTGGACACAGCAAAGGAAAGAGAGGGTGGGATGACCCGAGCTTGAGAGCAGCATTGAAATATATACACTACCAGGTTTAAAACAGGTATCTCGTGGGAAGTTGCTGTATAACACAGGGAGTTCAGCCCAGTACTCTGTGACAATCTAGAACGGTGGAATGGGGGGTGTGGGGGGTGGTGAGAGGGAGGCTCAAGAGGGAGGGTATATATGTTTACCTAGATCTGACTCATGTCATATGGCAGAAACCAATACAACATTGCAAAGCAATTATACTCTAATTTTTTAAAAATTAGCATGAATAGAAATATAGATGCCATTAACAACTTAACTAGAAAGTCTACAAATGTTTGGAAATTAAACAACACAATTCTAAATATCTTGTGATATAAAGAAGAAATCATAAAAAATATTAGAAAATTCCTTGAATTGAAAAATAAAGAATAAGTCAACTCCTCTAAGATGTTTTATGTTACAGTGAGTTTTTGTTTTAAACAGTAATGTTTCTTAATCCCAAAAAGAGCTATAGATGATCAGGTAAAAACCACCAAGATCGACATTAAGAAACATCAACCCTAACTGCTTCAAAATACAAGGGCCCATCTTTGAATGAGTCTGTAATTTGTCCAGTGCCACACAATATCCCTGGTGGCTCAGATGGTAAAGAATCTGCCTGCAGTGCGGGAGACCCGGGTTCGATCCCTGGGTCAGGAAGATCCTCTGGAGAGGGAAAGGCTACCCATTCCAGTATTCTTGCCTGGAGAATTCCATGGCTCATCAATGGGTTGCAAAGAGTTGGACATGATGAAATGACTTTCACTTTACAAAACATCAAAGAGTCAGACATGACTTAGTGACTGGACAACCAAAACTACAGAAAACATTTCCTTCTTCAGGTGCACTTGGAGCCCTTGTAAAATCAACATATTATGGCCAGCAAAGCAAGTCTCAGCTGCTTTCCCAAGACTAAAATCTCAAAGAATCTGTTCCCTGGACATCACAAAATTATGCTAAAACACCAATATGACTGTGGACACAGCAAAGGAAAGAGAGGGTGGGATGACCCGAGCTTGAGAGCAGCATTGAAATATATACACTACCAGGTTTAAAACAGGTATCTCGTGGGAAGTTGCTGTATAACACAGGGAGTTCAGCCCAGTACTCTGTGACAATCTAGAACGGTGGAATGGGGGGTGTGGGGGGTGGTGAGAGGGGGGCTCAAGGGGGAGGGTATATATGTTTACCTAGATCTGACTCATGTCATATGGCAGAAACCAATACAACATTGCAAAGCAATTATACTCCAATTTTTTAAAAATTAGCATGAATAGAAATATAGATGCCATTAACAACTTAACTAGAAAGTCTACAAATGTTTGGAAATTAAACAACACAATTCTAAATATCTTGTGATATAAAGAAGAAATCATAAAAAATATTAGAAAATTCCTTGAATTGAAAAATAAAGAATAAGTCAACTCCTCTAAGATGTTTTATGTTACAGTGAGTTTTTGTTTTAAACAGTAATGTTTCTTAATCCCAAAAAGAGCTATAGATGATCAGGTAAAAACCACCAAGATCGACATTAAGAAACATCAACCCTAACTGCTTCAAAATACAAGGGCCCATCTTTGAATGAGTCTGTAATTTGTCCAGTGCCACACAATATCCCTGGTGGCTCAGATGGTAAAGAATCTGCCTGCAGTGCGGGAGACCCGGGTTCGATCCCTGGGTCAGGAAGATCCTCTGGAGAGGGAAAGGCTACCCATTCCAGTATTCTTGCCTGGAGAATTCCATGGCTCATCAATGGGTTGCAAAGAGTTGGACATGATGAAATGACTTTCACTTTACAAAACATCAAAGAGTCAGACATGACTTAGTGACTGGACAACCAAAACAACATTAGGATGAAAATTAATCTTGCTGAAAGGTTCACATGCACTTTTAACATGCATCAGATGGTGTTAATTCAGATTCATTAACCAGTACTTCTCTCTGTTAGAGCAAAGAGCAAGGAATAGCTAAAGCCTTCTGGTTGAGTGACAATACATGACAGTACCGGAAATGTCATCCAATGCAGATAAAATATGACAGATGAAGAGCTGTAAGTCTGAAATAAACTCCAAAAGAGCTTTAAACTAAGCATTTCAGTAACCTACACCATAAGGAAAGAGTCCCTTGGTCAGGAATTTAGAAAAGAGACATTTGGTGTCTGTTCCAGGCTGCACATTTTCAGCAAAAGAAGTCTGTTCTACCATCAGAGCTCCTAATTTGAGCTTCCCTCACAGATTACACTGTGTCCTTGGGCAAAGCATTACACACAGCTGATCTCTGTGAAAGAAGGTATAAATCAAACATAATAATGCATGTGGATGTGCTTTGTAAACTGGACTGTGTACATGTTAATGATTATTCTGTTACAGCACTGTCCCAGCTAAACTTTTACTGAGGTCACAGCACAAGCACAAACATTCTTGGAAGGTTTTTTGAAGTAACCACTTGGACAATGAACATTCCTCTCTTCTGTGCTGTACCATTTCCTGTCCCTTTTCAAATTCTCCCTTCTTTGCAAATTACTGTTGTAATGACAGTAACAGTGGTGGTGAATTGCATATATAGTAATGTGGCAGACTCTGGGCTGTGTACTTTATGCATATTGTTATTAGTCTCCAACTCTTACAATAATCTTTCAAGGCAGAAATTTCCCAAATGTCTCAGATAAGGAGACCTGGCACTTAGAATTGTCCAGTGCCACACAATATCCCTGGTGGCTCAGATGGTAAAGAATCTGCCTGCAGTGCGGGAGACCCGGGTTCGATCCCTGGGTCAGGAAGATCCTCTGGAGAGGGAAAGGCTACCCATTCCAGTATTCTTGCCTGGAGAATTCCATGGCTCATCAATGGGTTGCAAAGAGTTGGACATGATGAAATGACTTTCACTTTACAAAACATCAAAGAGTCAGACATGACTTAGTGACTGGACAACCAAAACAACATTAGGATGAAAATTAATCTTGCTGAAAGGTTCACATGCACTTTTAACATGCATCAGATGGTGTTAATTCAGATTCATTAACCAGTACTTCTCTCTGTTAGAGCAAAGAGCAAGGAATAGCTAAAGCCTTCTGGTTGAGTGACAATACATGACAGTACCGGAAATGTCATCCAATGCAGATAAAATATGACAGATGAAGAGCTGTAAGTCTGAAATAAACTCCAAAAGAGCTTTAAACTAAGCATTTCAGTAACCTACACCATAAGGAAAGAGTCCCTTGGTCAGGAATTTAGAAAAGAGACATTTGGTGTCTGTTCCAGGCTGCACATTTTCAGCAAAAGAAGTCTGTTCTACCATCAGAGCTCCTAATTTGAGCTTCCCTCACAGATTACACTGTGTCCTTGGGCAAAGCATTACACACAGCTGATCTCTGTGAAAGAAGGTATAAATCAAACATAATAATGCATGTGGATGTGCTTTGTAAACTGGACTGTGTACATGTTAATGATTATTCTGTTACAGCACTGTCCCAGCTAAACTTTTACTGAGGTCACAGCACAAGCACAAACATTCTTGGAAGGTTTTTTGAAGTAACCACTTGGACAATGAACATTCCTCTCTTCTGTGCTGTACCATTTCCTGTCCCTTTTCAAATTCTCCCTTCTTTGCAAATTACTGTTGTAATGACAGTAACAGTGGTGGTGAATTGCATATATAGTAATGTGGCAGACTCTGGGCTGTGTACTTTATGCATATTGTTATTAGTCTCCAACTCTTACAATAATCTTTCAAGGCAGAAATTTCCCAAATGTCTCAGATAAGGAGACCTGGCACTTAGAATTGGTAGCATTTAGCCTGGAGCAGGGGGTGAGAAGTGTGGCCTGAAGATGAGGGGTGGTGTAAATTACTCCCCACCTTTAAAAAAAATACACCAGGGAGTGGAAATTCAGGACAAGCATGTACACGTCAAGAAGATTCCTGGAGTGATGGATCTTCTCTGGTCTTTTGTGAAAGACTAAATTATCAGAATAGTTCATCTGGTCCTTCTGCTACAGAATAATAAAATTTGTACTTAGTCCAGGACTGTGTGTGCAAACTCATGTTTTTTTCTACTCTATTTCAATGTATTATATAATATAAATTAAAATGTATTTCTACATCCTCATCATTAGCAATAAATGATCTTTGTAGAAAACTTCAACTACATAGCACAGCTTCATCTATACATCAAAAGTCAAGATCTGACTCCTAGATTACAATAAATAGGCAGAATAACAGAAATATGCTGCATGCCACCATAAGGAAACAAACAGACAAATCGATCAATAAACATCTGGGACTTTTTTTCTTTTTCTTTTTTTTTAACATTTATTTATTGATTTATTTGGGGGGAGTGGGGTGGGGAGGGAAGGGGGCGGGTGGGCTGCTTCTATTGGTCTTTCATTTGTCTCTTTTTCATCCATCTTTGTTCTTTGGCCCATGTGGGCCTCCCACCGCGGTGGCCTCTGTTGTCGCAGAGCACCGGCTCCGGGCGCACGCGCTCCAGAGCTCCGGCTCGGTAATTGGACACATCGGTCCAGCCACTCCATGGCACGTGGGATCTTCCCAGGCCAGGGATCGAACCGGCGCCCCTTGCACTGCAAGGCGGTGTCCTTACCCACTGGACCACCAGGGAAGCCCTGGGACTTTTTTTCAAACCAGGGGCAAATCCATTTCTTGAAAGTGCTGAATTTGTAGAATCATCAGATTTTAGAGCCAAAAGCACCTTGGAGACCATCCACACCCTAATAGAGGTGCATAAATTGAAGCCCCAGAGCAAAGACGATCACCAAGATCATCAATCAGGTCAGTGACTGAGTCAGAGTCCTCTCTCCCACGATCTAGGCTGCTCCCATCACACTATGCTGTCCTGCTCCCTTCCTTGGCAAAAATCTTCATCTATCTATTACAATTTAAATGTAACCCCTACAAAGAGCCATACTTAGTTACCCACCGGCTTTCATTTCACTAAAAGTGAAATTGTGCACAGAACAGCAGTTTTGAGGACCTGTCAAGCTTGTGGAAGCACAATTCCTTAAACAATCAAAAAGTAAAAGTAAATAGTGATGTCATGCAGTGTGCTGGGAGCTGCCATATCCATTATTATATTTAATTCTCCCAGTCACCCCATGAGGCAGGTATCATATTTTATAAAGTCTATTTCTTATGACTTGCCTCTTACAGTTGAAAGGTAAAGATAACCTCAAGGAAGAAAAGGGAAGAGAAAGGAAAGAAAGCATAACAAACAATGAATACGTTTGAATATGTCCCTGAACAAGACACTTGCAATTTACAAAGAATAAAGCTGTAACTTTACAGTGGAGAAAGCACCTGAACCAAGTGATCAAAGTTAATCTCACAAATGGACTTCGGGTACACGACAGGTCAGGACATGCCTCAATGGCATCTTTGCTAAAAATATATAACCCAAGTCTAAACATGAAGACATCCCAGTCAAACCCAGAATGAAGAGCTTGCTACACTCCCCCTAAAAGAGAAAGACAAAGAAAAAAATGGGGCTTCCCTGGTGGTCCAGTGGATAAAGAGTCCGCCTTGCAGTGTAAGGGGCACTGGTTCGATCCTTGGCCCAGGAAGATCACACATGCCACGGAGCAGCTGAACCAGTGCGTGCATTATGAGCCAGTGCTCTGGAGCGCATGTGCCCAGAGCCAGTGCTCTGCAAGGAGAGAGGCCACTGCAATGGGAGGGCCACACAGGCCAAAGAATAAAGGTGGATGAAAACAAATAAATGAAAAACCAGTAAAAGAGGCCAAAATTTAAAAAAAGAAAAGAAAAAATATGGAGTGTTGATCTGCCCTCTTTAAAAAATCTCAAGAAGACAAAGGCTTAGAAAATTTTCCAGATTAAAAGAAACGAAGCTGATACTACAACTCAGTATAGTGCACTATCTTGGACTAGATCCTGGTCTGGGGGAAAAATAAACTAGCTTCTAACAAATTATTGGGACATCATTGAGATAATTGAGAAAATCTGAATTTAAATTTGGACTATGGCTTCTATCATGTTAAACTATCTTATTTTGATAGCAACCACAGTTATTAAAGAGAATATTATTCTTAGGCAAATACCAAAATATTTCTGGGTAAAGAGTAGTGTCTTCAATTTACTCTCAAATGGTTCAGGAAAGAAACAATGTGTAATATAAATAGATTCGTAGAAAGAGAGGTAGTGAATGCAGCAAGATATAAATAAATATGAATCTCAGTAAACAGGATATCTTACATAATTCTTGAAACTTATATATAAATTTGAAATTATGTCAAAGTAAAAATTAACCAAAATTCTAAAAGGAAAAGTTTTCTGGAATTGACTTGACAATCCACAATTCCTAAACCCCAATTTGAGTGACTGATCAGGACCAAGTAGGAAGTTGTTGTTTAGTTGCTAAATCACGTCAAGTCTTCGCCCCTGATACCTACTCGAATAAAGCTGTAACTTTACAGTGGAGAAAGCACCTGAACCATGTCAATGGACTTGGTACGACAGGTCAGGACATGCCTCAATGGCATCTTTGCTAAAAATATATAACCCAAGTCTAAACATGAAGACATCCCAGTCAAACCCAGAATGAAGAGCTTGCTACACTCCCCCTAAAAGAGAAAGACAAAGAAAAAAATGGGGCTTCCCTGGTGGTCCAGTGGATAAAGAGTCCGCCTTGCAGTGTAAGGGGCACTGGTTCGATCCTTGGCCCAGGAAGATCACACATGCCACGGAGCAGCTGAACCAGTGCGTGCATTATGAGCCAGTGCTCTGGAGCGCATGTGCCCAGAGCCAGTGCTCTGCAAGGAGAGAGGCCACTGCAATGGGAGGGCCACACAGGCCAAAGAATAAAGGTGGATGAAAACAAATAAATGAAAAACCAGTAAAAGAGGCCAAAATTTAAAAAAAGAAAAGAAAAAATATGGAGTGTTGATCTGCCCTCTTTAAAAAATCTCAAGAAGACAAAGGCTTAGAAAATTTTCCAGATTAAAAGAAACGAAGCTGATACTACAACTCAGTATAGTGCACTATCTTGGACTAGATCCTGGTCTGGGGGAAAAATAAACTAGCTTCTAACAAATTATTGGGACATCATTGAGATAATTGAGAAAATCTGAATTTAAATTTGGACTATGGCTTCTATCATGTTAAACTATCTTATTTTGATAGCAACCACAGTTATTAAAGAGAATATTATTCTTAGGCAAATACCAAAATATTTCTGGGTAAAGAGTAGTGTCTTCAATTTACTCTCAAATGGTTCAGGAAAGAAACAATGTGTAATATAAATAGATTCGTAGAAAGAGAGGTAGTGAATGCAGCAAGATATAAATAAATATGAATCTCAGTAAACAGGATATCTTACATAATTCTTGAAACTTATATATAAATTTGAAATTATGTCAAAGTAAAAATTAACCAAAATTCTAAAAGGAAAAGTTTTCTGGAATTGACTTGACAATCCACAATTCCCTAAACCCCAATTTGAGTGACTGATCAGGACCAAGTAGGAAGTTGTTGTTTAGTTGCTAAATCACGTCCAAGTCTTTCGCAATCCGATGGACTGTAGCCTGCCAGTCTCCTCTGTCCATGGGATTTCCCAGGAATACTGGGAATACTGGAGTGGGCTGCATTTCTTTCTCTAGGGGATCTTCCTGACCAGGGATCGAACCTGTGTCTCCCTCATTGGCAGGTGGATTCTTTACCACTGAGCCACTAGGGACGTACAGGATGTAAAAAAAAAAATGTACCACCTTCCAGACCAAATGGTGTTTGACAGATAAGGCAAAGCTGATTTTAATGGAAATACTCGTGACACAGGATATATTTAAAAGTTCTTAAAAGTTCTTGTAAGGTAAAAGCTCTGTAGGAACTTTTAGAACCAGGTTTCCTTGAAATGAAAGGGAATAAATGTCCCTGAACCATCACAGTGAAATAGGTAGGAACAAGCCAGTCATGTTGTCTTCTGGCCTTCTAATTTCAAGTCAGTATTTTAATAATTTCCTTGACTCTCCAGTTGGTTGCTCTCAAGCTACAAATGGAACACCACCAACAGGTAATTAAAGGAGAATAACAAATAGTTTGAATATAGATTACACAGATGCTGAGTTACAAATGCAAACATTGTAGCAGAAGATTAAGCTCCCAGGAGGAAGGAGGTGTGTGTCTCTGCTTATTGCCATCATAATTCATTAGTGGTCAAAGTAACGCTGAGATCAATATTCCTGCAGTCACAGGAATGAGAAAAAATGATTAGCACCAAAATAAGATACAAAGACAGTCTCAAAATATTTCTCCTTACATAATGAAGAAACCGGCCATTGTCATGTATTTTTAAACTGAGATTCTCTTAGCTGTTCCATGTTCAAGAGGTGGTACAGCTTAAAGGACTTTTTTTTTTTTTTTAGCTTAAAGGATCTTAAAAAGAATTGCCATTCTCCTAGATAAGATCAAATGCTAAAAAAGAGAGAGGGTGTGAGGTCATCGCTTTCTTCTTCATCTTCGTGGTACAAAAACGGAAGGAAGGATGCTGGGACATGGTAAACACCACAGAAGGCAATACAGCATGGGATGGTTTCATGAGAAGTTCAGTCCCAAAATATACCTGAAGAAGATGTACAAGGAAGCCTTGGGTAAGGTCTGTGTCTCAAGCACTGGTTCCAATGCAGATTCCTGGGCCCCAGAACAGGGGCTCAAATTCATTAAGACTGTGTTTGGAACCAGAGATTCTGACTGTTTCATAAGTATTCCAGTCCTTGAGAAATATTAAGAGAGACAACTGTTATTGTTTTCAAGAAGTTAATTACTATAAAACAACACAATGTGTTAGGATAGTAAATACACCTTACAACAAACTGAACAGTATAGATGAAATGATACAGACAAGCTTATGATGATTCCTTCCTAACCCTACTTCCACCTCTTATGAACACTGCCTTAAAGATTTTTAAACATTTATTTATTTATTTTTATTTTGGCTGCACTAGGTCTTCATTGTGGTGTTCAGATTTCTCATTGCAAGGGCACCTCCTGTTGCAGAGGCTAGGCTCTGGGGTGTGGAGATGGGGTGGCATGCAGGTTTAGTTGTTTCATGGCATGTGGACTCTTTCTGGACCAGGGATTGCACTGGCAGATAGATTCTTAACCACTAGACCACCAGGGAAGTCCTAAAGATTCTTTTAGTTCCTTTGGTTGCAAACATCCTCCTGACTACCCCTAAATTAAAAAGGTAAATTACTCTTCTTTTACAATATACTCATATTTTCAATAAATTAGAATAATGAATATTTGAAGTAGCGTAATTGGCTTATTAGGTAAGTACCAATGTTGTGCAAAATTTGAAATAGTTTAACGCTTGCCAAGAGCAATCAAGAATTGCATAATTTAAAGCTAGCAGGTAGTGTGCATGGCAACCATGTTTATCTGGGTGGTGATACGGCAGGCCACTCTGGCCAGTAATCTGAACTACAGTAGAACTTGTAATTACACACTTCTTGATAATGGAAATGTGGATATGATTGGCTCCTGTCTTTCTGTAGCCAGCTTACACTGGCCATTTCATTAACTCTGTACTAAGTTAGTCCCACATATTGCATGACTGAAGTTTTTGAACCTCAGTATATGATTTGCCCTACAGAAGGCAATACAGCATGGGATGGTTTCATGAGAAGTTCAGTCCCAAAATATACCTGAAGAAGATGTACAAGGAAGCCTTGGGTAAGGTCTGTGTCTCAAGCACTGGTTCCAATGCAGATTCCTGGGCCCCAGAACAGGGGCTCAAATTCATTAAGACTGTGTTTGGAACCAGAGATTCTGACTGTTTCATAAGTATTCCAGTCCTTGAGAAATATTAAGAGAGACAACTGTTATTGTTTTCAAGAAGTTAATTACTATAAAACAACACAATGTGTTAGGATAGTAAATACACCTTACAACAAACTGAACAGTATAGATGAAATGATACAGACAAGCTTATGATGATTCCTTCCTAACCCTACTTCCACCTCTTATGAACACTGCCTTAAAGATTTTTAAACATTTATTTATTTATTTTTATTTTGGCTGCACTAGGTCTTCATTGTGGTGTTCAGATTTCTCATTGCAAGGGCACCTCCTGTTGCAGAGGCTAGGCTCTGGGGTGTGGAGATGGGGTGGCATGCAGGTTTAGTTGTTTCATGGCATGTGGACTCTTTCTGGACCAGGGATTGCACTGGCAGATAGATTCTTAACCACTAGACCACCAGGGAAGTCCTAAAGATTCTTTTAGTTCCTTTGGTTGCAAACATCCTCCTGACTACCCCTAAATTAAAAAGGTAAATTACTCTTCTTTTACAATATACTCATATTTTCAATAAATTAGAATAATGAATATTTGAAGTAGCGTAATTGGCTTATTAGGTAAGTACCAATGTTGTGCAAAATTTGAAATAGTTTAACGCTTGCCAAGAGCAATCAAGAATTGCATAATTTAAAGCTAGCAGGTAGTGTGCATGGCAACCATGTTTATCTGGGTGGTGATACGGCAGGCCACTCTGGCCAGTAATCTGAACTACAGTAGAACTTGTAATTACACACTTCTTGATAATGGAAATGTGGATATGATTGGCTCCTGTCTTTCTGTAGCCAGCTTACACTGGCCATTTCATTAACTCTGTACTAAGTTAGTCCCACATATTGCATGACTGAAGTTTTTGAACCTCAGTTATGAAATTCCAGCAGAGTTTTACTTGCACCTGCCATCATTTAACAGAGGTTTGTGAAGCACGTTGTGATTTAAATGCACAAGAACATCTAGAAGTAATTCAAGGGAATTTTGTATTATTTTAGTTTTGAGTTATTAATTTTAAAATAGTTTTCATTCTATAATAAAGTCATCTAAGTTTTCATCCAGTAGGAGCAAAACACCAATTCTGAGAATATATTCTTGGAGAAGAGAAATCAGATATAATAAAATACCATTAAGAGGCCACATGGTCATATATCCTATTAATTTTAGAGACAGCACTCTGTGGAATAGTAGAGATAATTCTGAGGAAAAAATTAAAAAGCATTAAAGCAGATATGACTTTAAGTCTACAGATACAATTTTACAACTGGGCATGGATGATGGAATGGGAAAAAATGCCACAGCCATAAGATCATCAGCACAATAATGTGTCCTTAAGGTTGTTGATACCTATGCTCTGAGGTGGTGCCCATGACCTTCAGTGTATGCCTACGAAAAAATCACTCATGAATTATGCATTCTTTGAATATATGGGGTGTTTGGAAAGTGTTCCTCTTTTCAATTTCTTGGTTATGAACAGCCTCCAGGTACAAAAGATAAGCATTTAGCTCATTTACATTATCTTCTTCCTCCCAACTCCTCTCAGTTTGGGGTAGTTGTGTCATTATTTTTAAGTGTTGTTTTAGTTACCCTTGTAACTTTAAATATTACACTATGCCTCAACTTCTCTTTCTAAAAACGTGATTATTTTGACTTCTTGTTATAGAAGTTGAGGATGTCAATGATACTATTCTTCTCTTCATAGTGCCTTCAATTTGCACTTCTCACCTTCTATGAGCTTCATATTGTGAAGTTTAATGTTTGCAATTTTTTTTCTGCAACATAACCAAGATCTTCCTTACTCTGCAAGAGTTGGCACCTAAAGTACTTATATTATTAAGATTACATCAGGGCTTCCCCTGGTGGTCCAGTGGGTAAGGACACCGCCTTGCAGTGCAAGGGGCGCCGGTTCGATCCCTGGCCTGGGAAGATCTCACGTGCCGTGGAGCGGCTGGACCGATGCATCCAATTACCGAGCCGGAGCTCTGGGGTGCATGCGCCCAGAGCCCGCGCTCTGCGATGACAGAGGCCACTGCGATGGGAGGCCCACAGGAGCCAAAGAACAAAGATGGATCAAAATAGAGAAATGGAAGACCAATAGAAGTGGCCCACCCATCCCCCCCCTCCCCACCCCCCTCCACCCCTCAAAAGATAAAAAAAAAAAAAAAAAAAAGATTACATCAACATTGTGCACTGCCAGGCCAAGGACCATCTTAGAGCTATGAGCTTTGCCCTTCTGCTCAAAAATGGAAGATTTCATATTAAAACTCTACTTCCATTTCCTGGATTAAGACCCTTGCCACCTTCTTTCTTGAATCTGCTGGACTATATATGCAAGCAACTTCTTAAAAATGGAGCCCTGAGAACTAAACTTTCCAAGTGCTGGTTTATGTGAAATGCCTACATTCTACTCTTACAGTTGAATGATAGGTTGACTGAATATACAAATTATTTTAACATTCAAATTCCCCCAGAATTAAAAGGACCACTTTCTTACCTTCTAGCAGTCAGCGATATTAATGAGAATCTGGCTGCTCAATTTGAAGTCCTCAGTAGGTGGTCTAATTTTTTCCTGGAAACTTTTAGAAATTTTATTTATTCTTAGCTCTAACTTCTTAAGATGTTGTGTCTGAGTGGGTTATCTTCTCCATCAACTGTAGTTGGTCCTCAGCTCTTTTAATGTAAATAGGTATGTCCTTTTCTGGGAAATTTTCTAACACAATGTCTCTAGTCATTTCCCTGTTATCATTTTCTCTGTTCTTCCTTCCTGAATCCTCTATTACTTAGCTGTTGAATTTCTTAGATTGGTTTTTCTTTCATACTTCCCCTCTGTAGTGGAGAAGGTTATTTGTATCTCAACATCTTCTTTACTACAGTCACCTTCTTTGCCCACATCAACTGATTAAAATAAGAATGCCTGTTACTAATAACTGTGTCAGCTTGGAGCAGAACCTTTGTTTTTACCACTCTGAGTGCCTCATCAGAGTCAGGCCCACCCAACTGTTGATCTAGATAGCGTCCTCTTGGAGCGCTGATACTGAAAATGTCAGAAGATGGAATTTAAAAAGAAAAAAGAAAAGAAAAAAACAAAACAAAAACCTTAGTGAAGTCCAATTGTAGGTATTGCTTTCTTCTCTTCTGCCAGGCTCATCACTCTCTCTTGGTAAAATTAAATTGGTCTGGCATAATTTGTACTTCACAAAATCATGCTGATTACTACCCAGTACCTTGTGTTCTTCTAGATGGTTGCAAATTGATTGTTTGATGATTTGTTCCTGTATCTTCCCAGGTATCCAAGATAAGCTGAATAGTTTATAATTACTACAGTTGTGCTTTTTCCTGTGGGTTTTTTTTTTTTTTAAAAAAAAAAAAGCACTCCATCTGCGGATTCCACTTGTCAGGACCTTCTCCTGTCCAACCTTCATTTTCTAAAATAAAGGCTGGTGGTCTTGCAATTACATTTACCAGTTCCTGAAGTGCCCCTGGATGTGAGTAATCAGGCCCTGCTGATTTGAATGTACTGAGCTTTCTGAAGTGCTCTTCAATCACTTCTTTCCCCTTGTTTGCCTTTGTATTTCCAATAAGATAGCACTTAATCTGGTTTAGTTTCCTTATCATTTCTGATTAAAAAAGAAAAAAAAGGCTCAAAACACAGTGAAAGCCTCTGTTATTACAGTTATTTGTTAATAGATTCTGTTTAGTAGTACTTATTAATAGTTCTGCTAATAGTTTAGTGGTTGTATTTGCATAAATTCCTTCTGGCATTCTTCCTTCCTTGCACTCCTCCCTCCTTGGGTGTTTTTTTCCTCTCTACTTTCCCCACCCTCTCCCCAAACCCTCTTTTTCTTAAATTTCTTATAGAGGGCGCGGTACAGGAAAGGAAAGGGAAGAAAAACAAAAGACGAGAAGAACTCCACATAACTTGTGACAAAGACAAAATATCACCAAATATCCATGTGCTACTCTACATTTTCCAACCTCTTTATAGTTGGGGCAAGAAACACACAACCAGTTCTGACTAGTAGGTACTTAAGAGTCATGTACTAGTAGGTACTTAAGAGTCCTCTTTCCCTCTCTTCTTCTGCCCAGGTGACCTGGAAGCCACATGTTCCTAATGATGTACCAACAAAATGCAAGTGGCCCGAGTCATCACTTGGTGACCAAGACTCCTGAGTCTCACTGGAAGGCAGCAGTGCTAGAGAGCCATCAGACACCCAGATGGCCACACGTTAAGCTGCTAAGATCTGGGGGTTTATTTTTGCAGCACCAACTACCTTATCTTTACTAATACAGTACCAATTTCTGGATTAGTCAGATTAGGTATTGCCAAGGGAACAAATTAACCCTGAAATCTAACTGACTTAACATAACAAAGGCTTACTTCTTTCTTGTGGTATGTGATTACCTAAATCTCCAAAGAGGGCTCCCACTGACTCTTACCTCCTGGTAGTCACACCCTTGTCTAGTCACCTCCTACTTTGTCTCTGCACTGATCCCATGACTCACTTTCAGCAAGAAAGTGGAGCAGAAGCCTTAGAAAATTTTGACAGCTTCTGCATTTGAAGTCATTCACAATATAAGAACTTTGACCATCCCACTGCAAAGAGAGGCCATGTGCTAATGGCTGGAGAGTGAGATCCCACATGGAGGAGCACTTGGGTGTTCAGCTCAGTTCACTTCAGTTGCTCAGTCATGCCCAACTCTTTGCGACCCCATGAACTACAAACCCCCCGGCTTTCACTCTCCCAGAGCTTGCTCTACATCCACATTTTGTTTGCTGTACATGATATCTGTTTTTTTTAAAAAAAAACAAAAAGTAAATTGTTAATATTTTTTTCTGTTTAGTAGTACTTATTAATAGTTCTGCTAATAGTTTAGTGGTTGTATTTGCATAAATTCCTTCTGGCATTCTTCCTTCCTTGCACTCCTCCCTCCTTGGGTGTTTTTTTCCTCTCTCCTTTTCCCACCCTCTCCCCACACCCTCTTTGTCTTAAATTTCTTATAGAGGCGCGGTACAGGAAAGGAAAGGGAAGAAAAACAAAAGACGAGAAGAACTCCACATAACTTGTGACAAAGACAAAATATCACCAAATATCCATGTGCTACTCTACATTTTCCAACCTCTTTATAGTTGGGGCAAGAAACACACAACCAGTTCTGACTAGTAGGTACTTAAGAGTCATGTACTAGTAGGTACTTAAGAGTCCTCTTTCCCTCTCTTCTTCTGCCCAGGTGACCTGGAAGCCACATGTTCCTAATGATGTACCAACAAAATGCAAGTGGCCCGAGTCATCACTTGGTGACCAAGACTCCTGAGTCTCACTGGAAGGCAGCAGTGCTAGAGAGCCATCAGACACCCAGATGGCCACACGTTAAGCTGCTAAGATCTGGGGGTTTATTTTTGCAGCACCAACTACCTTATCTTTACTAATACAGTACCAATTTCTGGATTAGTCAGATTAGGTATTGCCAAGGGAACAAATTAACCCTGAAATCTAACTGACTTAACATAACAAAGGCTTACTTCTTTCTTGTGGTATGTGATTACCTAAATCTCCAAAGAGGGCTCCCACTGACTCTTACCTCCTGGTAGTCACACCCTTGTCTAGTCACCTCCTACTTTGTCTCTGCACTGATCCCATGACTCACTTTCAGCAAGAAAGTGGAGCAGAAGCCTTAGAAAATTTTGACAGCTTCTGCATTTGAAGTCATTCACAATATAAGAACTTTGACCATCCCACTGCAAAGAGAGGCCATGTGCTAATGGCTGGAGAGTGAGATCCCACATGGAGGAGCACTTGGGTGTTCAGCTCAGTTCACTTCAGTTGCTCAGTCATGCCCAACTCTTTGCGACCCCATGAACTACAACACACCAGGCTTCCCTGTCTTTCACTGTCTCCCAGAGCTTGCCCAAACTCATATCCATTGAGTTGGCAATGCCATCCAAACCTCTCATCTTCTGTTGCCCGTTTCTCCTTCTGCCTTCTATTTTTTCCCAAGCATCAGGATCTTTTCCAATGAGTTATCTTTTTGCATCAAGTAGACAGAGTACTGGAACTTCAGCTTGAGCATCAGTCCTTCCAATGAATATTCAGGATTGATTTCCTTTAGGATTGACTGGTTTGATCTCTTTGCTGTTCAAGGGACTCTCAAGAGTCTTCTTCAACACAGCAGTTCGAAGGGCATCAATTCTTTGGCACTCAGCCTTCTTTATGGTCCAACTCTCACATCTATACATGACTACTGGAAAAATCATAGCTTTGATGATTTGGGCCTTTGTTGGCAAAGCAACGTCTCTGCTTTTTAATAAGGTGTCTAGGTTTGTCATAGCTTTTCTTCCAATGAGCAAGCATCTTTTAATTTCATGGCTTCAGTCATTCTTTGAAGTGATTTTAGAGCCCAAGAAAATAGAATCTGTTACTGCTTCCACTTTTTCCCCATCTGTTTACCATGAAGTGAAGGGACTGGATACCATGATCTTAGTTTTTTGAATATTGAGTTTTAAGTCAGCTTTTTCACTCTCCTCTTTCACCCTCATCAAGAGGTTCTTTAGTTCCTCTTCACTTTCTGTCATTAGAGTGGTATCATCTGCACATCTAAGGATATTGTTATTTCTCCCAGAAATCTTTTATATTTATTTATTTATTCATTTATTTTTGGCTATGATGTGTTTTTGTAGCTCCTGGCAGGTTTTCTCTAGTTGAAGCAACTGGGGGCTACTCCCTAGTTGCCACTGGCAGGCTCAATTGTCCCAAGGCAACTGGGATCTTCCCAGATCAGGAATTGAACCAGTGTCCCTTGCATTGTAAGGTGGATTCTCAACTACTGGACCACCAGTGAAGTCCTCTCCCAGCAATCTTGATTCCAGTTTGTGATTCATCCAACCTGGCATTTCACATGATGTACTCTGCATGATCCATGAAGGAGATAAACACACATATGCACTGTTTTTTAGTTTCAATTATAGAGTATTGAGTAGAATTCCCTGTACTATACAGTGGGTCTTTATTATCCCCCCTAATATCACAACAAGGTTTATCCAGGAGTCATCCAACGGGCTTTCTTAAAATTGTAACCAGCGATGTGCTGGGCTGGCTCATACAGCTCAGAATGTGTGCCCTCAATTCTGCATTCTCAGATGCCATGTTGGTAGTATAAACTCAGTCATGGTGAAATATTTACATACATAAATATGCAAATGCTGCAAGTAAGGACCCTTCTACACTCTGGCCCTACAGACCACTCACTGTACAAAATTCAAAATATATTCAGGCTGCCCCTATATTCGCTTGTTAGACAGAATTTTGAAAACTTACCCATCAATGGTCTCATCCTTCTATTCCACATATCAAATAATAGACTGAACCCATAAACTTAGGATTTTTGCACAAACCTGAGTAAAACTTACAATAAAAAAGAAGACAATTTGAACTTTTCTATATGTAATGAGAATGTGCATATTTTTATAATTAACGTCATTCTAGTACAGTATTGAAAATGCCACTATAGAGTAAGCATGTGCTATGACAGTCCTTTAGTGTCTGAGCCGCCAAGGAAGCCCAAGAATCCTGGAGTGGGTAGCCTACCCCTTCTCCAGGGGATCTTCCCAACCCAGGAATCAAACTGGGGTCTCCTGCATTGCAGGCAGATTCTTTATCAGCTGAGCGACCAGGAAAGCCTGAAGTAAACACAGAACACACCTATTTTCAGCTAGCATCTAGAAGGATTTTATCATTCCATTAATGATTACTAATCACACTATCTTAGGTACTGATTCATTCTGGAAGCTTCAATATCTTATAGGCTTTAGAGTTTATGAAACTAAATTTTTTTCTTTTAAGCCTTGCTGAAAGAGTTAATTCAGCTTCCTGATCTGTATCACTGACTCATGCTGTCTTAGCCTTTGTCCTCTGCACACACACACAAAGAAAGGCCATCAATAAGGTTCAAGCTTCTATTATAGGATATAAAGCAATAACATTCGAAATAGCACCTTGGAGGCCTGAAGGAGTTAACACAACTTTCAATAGAGCCTACTTTACACCTCTGGAGTATTTTGGACCCTGAAAATCTGGATTATTATTCATTAAAAATATGAGAAGAGTCCAGTTGGAGGAAAAGCCTCATTCACCAAGCAAGAAAGCATATGCTTGCACATGACATTTGAAAACAAGATGACCAGAAACTTTTTGCTATAAACAGCAAGGGATTTGAGCTTAATTCACACCTGTGTGCCCTCAATTCTGCATTCTCAGATGCCATGTTGGTAGTATAAACTCAGTCATGGTGAAATATTTACATACATAAATATGCAAATGCTGCAAGTAAGGACCCTTCTACACTCTGGCCCTACAGACCACTCACTGTACAAAATTCAAAATATATTCAGGCTGCCCCTATATTCGCTTGTTAGACAGAATTTTGAAAACTTACCCATCAATGGTCTCATCCTTCTATTCCACATATCAAATAATAGACTGAACCCATAAACTTAGGATTTTTGCACAAACCTGAGTAAAACTTACAATAAAAAAGAAGACAATTTGAACTTTTCTATATGTAATGAGAATGTGCATATTTTTATAATTAACGTCATTCTAGTACAGTATTGAAAATGCCACTATAGAGTAAGCATGTGCTATGACAGTCCTTTAGTGTCTGAGCCGCCAAGGAAGCCCAAGAATCCTGGAGTGGGTAGCCTACCCCTTCTCCAGGGGATCTTCCCAACCCAGGAATCAAACTGGGGTCTCCTGCATTGCAGGCAGATTCTTTATCAGCTGAGCGACCAGGAAAGCCTGAAGTAAACACAGAACACACCTATTTTCAGCTAGCATCTAGAAGGATTTTATCATTCCATTAATGATTACTAATCACACTATCTTAGGTACTGATTCATTCTGGAAGCTTCAATATCTTATAGGCTTTAGAGTTTATGAAACTAAATTTTTTTCTTTTAAGCCTTGCTGAAAGAGTTAATTCAGCTTCCTGATCTGTATCACTGACTCATGCTGTCTTAGCCTTTGTCCTCTGCACACACACACAAAGAAAGGCCATCAATAAGGTTCAAGCTTCTATTATAGGATATAAAGCAATAACATTCGAAATAGCACCTTGGAGGCCTGAAGGAGTTAACACAACTTTCAATAGAGCCTACTTTACACCTCTGGAGTATTTTGGACCCTGAAAATCTGGATTATTATTCATTAAAAATATGAGAAGAGTCCAGTTGGAGGAAAAGCCTCATTCACCAAGCAAGAAAGCATATGCTTGCACATGACATTTGAAAACAAGATGACCAGAAACTTTTTGCTATAAACAGCAAGGGATTTGAGCTTAATTCACACCTAATTTACACAGAAAAATAAAAGATAAGTTGGTTCCAGGATCAAGGACACAAGTCAACTTCAAAATGCTGTTTCCTGGACAGTGCCCAGTGAGATCTCCTATGGATAAATTTGATGTTTGCTAATCAGAGCAGGAAGAAAAAGAAAAGTCTCACTGTATCTACCCACAAGCATATTTTTCCATCACAACACAGAATTTTCTGGGAACTCTGATACCTTTCTGAGTTTTAGGGATTATCCCATATGTTAATCAAGGTTCTTTTGTTTAGGAGTATGACTGATTATATTTTCTAAAGGTGTTTACATTAGGCTTCCTTGGTGGTCCAGTGGATAGGGAGTCCGCCTTGCAGTGCAAGGGGTACCGGTTCGATCCCTGGCCTGGGAATGTCCTGTGTCTGTGGAGTGGCTGGACCAGTGTATCCAATTATAAGCCGGCACTCTGGGGCACATGAGCCCAGAGCCGGTGCTCTGCAAATAGAGGTCACTGCCATGGGAGGCCCACACAGGCCGAAGAATAAAGAAGGATGAAAAATAAGTAACTCAAGTATCAATAAAAAGAGATCAAAATTTAAAAAAAAAAAAAAGATGTCTACATTAACATACATCCTGGGCACATGTTCTTCTCACAATGTGACTGATGGTAACATTCCTTCATTGAGAGCCAGTAGCCCTTTGAGCCTGGGTGGATCCTTGTACTAAATACCTCCTCCACAAGTATTACTAGGATAAGGGGGAAATAACACCACATGACTTTGGAAACTGGGTCATAAAAGGTGATATGGCTTCCACCTGGCCTTCTCTCCTTGGGTCCTATGCCTTCAGAGCTGTAAGCCTCCAGGGGAAAATCCACATACCTGGATGTCACCAAGACAAAGAGACCACAGATGGACAGAGAGGTTTCCACAAAGCCCCAGTTTTTCCAATTCCTGGCTGCCTGAGTCTTCGTAGGCCAGGCATAGGTAAGAGTTCAGTTTGAATCCCTGGCCTTCAAGCTGCCCCAGTTGAAACCAAGCTATAGTGGAAGCGAGCTGTCCATGCTAAGCTCTGCTCAGAATGCAGATTTTTAAGCACAATAAGTATTATCTCAAGCCACTAAAGTTTGGGAATGTTTTTAAAATAAATTTATTGGTTTATTTCTGTGTGTGCTGGATCTTTGTTGGTACACGGGCTTTTCTCTAGTCATGGCGAGCAGGGGCTACTCTGTTGCAGTGCATGGGCTTCTTACTGCGGTGGCTTCTCTTGTTGTGGAGCATGGCTCTAGGTCACAGAGGCTTCTGTAGTTGAGGCTCTGGGGCACTAGAGCACAGACGCAGTAGTTGTGGCACACAGGCTCAGGTGCTCCGAGGCAAAGGGGATCTTCCCAGATTAGGGATAGAACCTGAGTCTCCTATATAAGCAAGTAGATTCTTTACCACTGAACCTCAGGGAAGCCCCTGGGGTGTTTTTGGTTATACAGCCATTGTAGCTGGAACAGCAAGTAACAGAAGCACCTCAAGTCAGCACTGTCAAAACAGTGGAGGTTAGAGGCTAAAGGATCCAGACCCACCACTGCAACGGCTGTCCAGAAGAGGCCATACGGGGTCTCTGGATGGGTTGCATAGGAACCCAGTTAGAAAAGCAGCAGAAACCAGCCATCTCCTTGGCTCCAGCGTCATCTCTTTTTCTCCTTCTGTCTCCTTCTCTGGTCATTTATTCAGGGCCCTCCCCTGTGGTCCTGACACCTGCTTCTTTCTCTCTGCAGTCAAGGTTCTGTGCATCTGCTGCCTATGGTACAGTAACACAGGTCTTGAGTTGTATGTTCCTGGTGTAAGCGACCAGACCAAGCTAACTGGCATCCTTTCATTCCAGTGACACATTCCTGTGAGGGAGGACCTAATGGGCTGACCTTGAGTCCCGTGTCTGCTTCTGGTGCCTTCAGTCAACATGGGGAAGAGCCATATGGGACCAACGTGGCTGCTACTTCCAATCCCCAGCCTCCTGGCAAATTCTTTGAAGGGGGACTCAAACATTCTACATATTAAAAATAGACCTTATATAATTCTTGACTGTTACAAGGCATTGGGGTGCTCTTTGAATCCCTGGCCTTCAAGCTGCCCCAGTTGAAACCAAGCTATAGTGGAAGCGAGCTGTCCATGCTAAGCTCTGCTCAGAATGCAGATTTTTAAGCACAATAAGTATTATCTCAAGCCACTAAAGTTTGGGAATGTTTTTAAAATAAATTTATTGGTTTATTTCTGTGTGTGCTGGATCTTTGTTGGTACACGGGCTTTTCTCTAGTCATGGCGAGCAGGGGCTACTCTGTTGCAGTGCATGGGCTTCTTACTGCGGTGGCTTCTCTTGTTGTGGAGCATGGCTCTAGGTCACAGAGGCTTCTGTAGTTGAGGCTCTGGGGCACTAGAGCACAGACGCAGTAGTTGTGGCACACAGGCTCAGGTGCTCCGAGGCAAAGGGGATCTTCCCAGATTAGGGATAGAACCTGAGTCTCCTATATAAGCAAGTAGATTCTTTACCACTGAACCTCAGGGAAGCCCCTGGGGTGTTTTTGGTTATACAGCCATTGTAGCTGGAACAGCAAGTAACAGAAGCACCTCAAGTCAGCACTGTCAAAACAGTGGAGGTTAGAGGCTAAAGGATCCAGACCCACCACTGCAACGGCTGTCCAGAAGAGGCCATACGGGGTCTCTGGATGGGTTGCATAGGAACCCAGTTAGAAAAGCAGCAGAAACCAGCCATCTCCTTGGCTCCAGCGTCATCTCTTTTTCTCCTTCTGTCTCCTTCTCTGGTCATTTATTCAGGGCCCTCCCCTGTGGTCCTGACACCTGCTTCTTTCTCTCTGCAGTCAAGGTTCTGTGCATCTGCTGCCTATGGTACAGTAACACAGGTCTTGAGTTGTATGTTCCTGGTGTAAGCGACCAGACCAAGCTAACTGGCATCCTTTCATTCCAGTGACACATTCCTGTGAGGGAGGACCTAATGGGCTGACCTTGAGTCCCGTGTCTGCTTCTGGTGCCTTCAGTCAACATGGGGAAGAGCCATATGGGACCAACGTGGCTGCTACTTCCAATCCCCAGCCTCCTGGCAAATTCTTTGAAGGGGGACTCAAACATTCTACATATTAAAAATAGACCTTATATAATTCTTGACTGTTACAAGGCATTGGGGTGCTCTTTATTGTGGTTTAGTTGCTATTTTTAACTTTAAATAAAACTCTACCATGGACTCCCCTTAAACCTGCTTGTGGTTTATTCCCAGACCTGCTTAAGTTGGTGGCTGCCACCTCCTCCCCATCCCTACCCCTCAACTATTCCCATCCCATCCTCATAATGGTCTGAAAGGGTGCTTCTGATCTCTACAACAACAAAGGAAGTGGATCGGGTCGATGTGACCTCAAGGAGACTGAACTCAATAATTAACCTTTTCTATTTTGGGCCCCAGTTTCTAATGTGAACTTGACTCCTTACTTAACTACGTTTTAGCTGTTAGTCTCAGAGCAACTGGGCCAATTAGAGATCACGGAGACACTCAGGGAAACCGAGGACACTTAATGCACATTAATAACTTTCCTCCTATTAACAATTTCCCTTTGCCAACTATGGTGTTAAAAGTCAGGATAGAGGGCTTCCCTGGTGGTCCAGTGGGTAAAGAGTCCAACTTGCAGTGCAGAGGCCACCAGTTCAATCCTTGGCCTGGGAAGATCCCACGTGCAGCAGAGCGGCTGGACCCATGGGTCCAATTAGGAGTCAGCACTCTGGAGCACATGTGCCCAGAGCCAGTGCTCTGCAACGAGAGGCCACTGCAATGGGAGGCCCATACACGCCAAAGGATAAAGACGGATGAAAATAAATAGATAAAAAACCAATAAAATGAGGCCAAAATTAAAAAACAGAACAAGAAAACGTGAGGATAGAGGCTACACCCGAGGAAAGGAGAGACTGCTAGGAACAGGAGCTGGACCACAGGACACAATGTGGACTCTTACTGTTATTATTACCATTATCATCAGTGCTGTGAAGACTATATCAAAATAAAAAGGAAAAGCATCTCTAGTCCTGCCTTTAACTCTTCCATCCCCTCCAACTCAACAGAACCCAGGACAATCCAGCAGACGTTGGCTGAAGGCCTCTATGTGCCAGATGCATGGGCCCAGAGCGGACCCCTAGGGCAAATTCTTTGAAGGGGGACTCAAACATTCTACATATTAAAAATAGACCTTATATAATTCTTGACTGTTACAAGGCATTGGGGTGCTCTTTATTGTGGTTTAGTTGCTATTTTTAACTTTAAATAAAACTCTACCATGGACTCCCCTTAAACCTGCTTGTGGTTTATTCCCAGACCTGCTTAAGTTGGTGGCTGCCACCTCCTCCCCATCCCTACCCCTCAACTATTCCCATCCCATCCTCATAATGGTCTGAAAGGGTGCTTCTGATCTCTACAACAACAAAGGAAGTGGATCGGGTCGATGTGACCTCAAGGAGACTGAACTCAATAATTAACCTTTTCTATTTTGGGCCCCAGTTTCTAATGTGAACTTGACTCCTTACTTAACTACGTTTTAGCTGTTAGTCTCAGAGCAACTGGGCCAATTAGAGATCACGGAGACACTCAGGGAAACCGAGGACACTTAATGCACATTAATAACTTTCCTCCTATTAACAATTTCCCTTTGCCAACTATGGTGTTAAAAGTCAGGATAGAGGGCTTCCCTGGTGGTCCAGTGGGTAAAGAGTCCAACTTGCAGTGCAGAGGCCACCAGTTCAATCCTTGGCCTGGGAAGATCCCACGTGCAGCAGAGCGGCTGGACCCATGGGTCCAATTAGGAGTCAGCACTCTGGAGCACATGTGCCCAGAGCCAGTGCTCTGCAACGAGAGGCCACTGCAATGGGAGGCCCATACACGCCAAAGGATAAAGACGGATGAAAATAAATAGATAAAAAACCAATAAAATGAGGCCAAAATTAAAAAACAGAAAAAAAAAAAAAGTGAGGATAGAGGCTACACCCGAGGAAAGGAGAGACTGCTAGGAACAGGAGCTGGACCACAGGACACAATGTGGACTCTTACTGTTATTATTACCATTATCATCAGTGCTGTGAAGACTATATCAAAATAAAAAGGAAAAGCATCTCTAGTCCTGCCTTTAACTCTTCCATCCCCTCCAACTCAACAGAACCCAGGACAATCCAGCAGACGTTGGCTGAAGGCCTCTATGTGCCAGATGCATGCAGAGCGGACCCTGGAGGCATTACGTCTGGCCGTTCAAGGCCCCCACTGCAGAGGCGGACCGTCTCTGCTGGCCACATCCCTGAAAGGTTCTGCGGTTCATTTTTTCCCTGGGTCACCATGGGTGCTGTTCAGAGTTTTACGCATTTCAATCCAAGCCAGGGCGAACCAAGGGAACTCCTCTGGCTGGGTTTCCTTACGTGGAACCTGGCCAGCGGGGAGGTGAAGCAGGACGAATTTGCTTGGAGTTTGTGTTTTGCGGCAGTGGCTGTGTAGTGTTTTCTTTCACTCTGGCACCAGTCGACTTTACCTGAATAGAAACACCCTGTGCGGTCTTTTGTAACACTGGTATTATTTTAAGGAAACATAAGGAGGTGGGACAAAAGAAAATGGCCATTAATCACAACTCCAGTCCCACACAGCACCCTCTGTAATGAGGTGCCTTTAGAAGCATCCATGTTGAACAGTTGTCTGGGGGTCATTTGTAACCAAGGCACTCAGCAGTGGACAGGACCCAATATGATTAGTTACCTCTTTCTGGATTCACGGTCACCGTCGTCCCCAGTAACTCCTGTTCCGCAGCTTGCTGCTAGCGCTGCACCAACAGATGAGCCGGGAACCCACTGAAATGAAATTGGTGAAAAATGTAAGGGAAACACTGCTTCTGAGTAGGCAAGCCTAATGTTCTAATGATTGCCAAAGCCAAAAATAAAAACATAACAAATACACCAAGACCCTGCAGCCATGTTTTTTCATTTATTTCCTCCCTCCCTTCCTGAATAAGAAGTTTCCTGAGACCACCTTGAAATATGTTCCGCTTCCCTTTCAGATACACAGATAGGTGTTTCAGAGCTTGGTTTCCTCCATGTCTCACAGCTGTTTTGGCATGTAGGGGGATGAGGAATGTGCCCACCTGATTACTTCCAGGTTGGATCATCGAGTGCTTAAGGACACGGACACCCAACCCAAGTGCTTGGGTTTGAATCCTGGCTCAGTTACTTATCTTGTAAGTTGATCCCTCTGTTGCCTCAACTTTCCCATCTATAAAATGGGGGTAAATAACACTATGTACTTCCTCGAATTGTGGTGAAATTAAATGTTAACATCTATAAGACAAAATAGAACCTCACACATATTAACCACCCAATAAATATTAGTTGTTACTATTACTGTCACCTTGGAATATCTCTAAATCATTATCATAACACAACATCATCATATTATATTGTCTCCAGGTTGCATGCCATGAAACCACCAAGAGGCAAACATCAATTAGTCCTTCTGCTATTTTAGTTACTAGATACTTTGTTACGTGATCCAAGGTGAAACCTCTTGGGCTGACTGAAGGCAGTGAAGACTAACGTGAGGTTGCAGGATTCTGTTTTGCCAGTAATCCTCCTAGTAGGAATACTTCCATGGGAATTTTCGGATACACAAAGTACATGGTGGAAAACTAGACACGGGCTACATGCAGAAGGATCTGAGAATGATTAGGCTACGGACAGCAGATACTTCAAGTTCCCTGCAGCCATTCAGTTCAGTTCAGGGCAGTCCCTCAGTCACGTCCGACTCTTTGTGACCCCATGGACTGCAGCACACCAGGCTTCCCTGTCCTTCACCACCTCCCAGAGCTTGCTCAAACTCATATCCATTGACTCAATAATGCCACCCAACCATCCGGTCCTCTGTTGTTCTCTTTTCTTTCTGCCTTCTCTTTCTCTCAGCATCAGAATCTTTTCCAGTCAATTTTTATGTGAAGGAAATGCTCATGAAATAAATGTTAAGTAGAAAAGCAGTCTTCAAAACTGTGTGGACAATAGGATCACATTTGATAATTACGTACACACATTTGCAGAAAAAACAAGTCTAGAGAAATGCATCAAGATGTTAACAGTGGGGTTTTCAAGGGTGGAAAAACTCAGTATGTGGCTTTTAATTTCTTTGTATTTTTCAATGTCTCCACATTTTACACATTAACACGAACTATTTTTTTTTTTTTTTAAGATTTTTTTTTTAACTTTTATTTATTTTTTTGCTGTGCTGGGTCTTTGTTGATGTGTGGGGTTTAGCTGCTCTGCGGTATATGGGATCTTCCCGGATCAGGGCTTGAACCCGTGTCTCCTGTATTGGCAGACAGGTCCTTATCCACTGAGCCACAAGGGAAGCCCAACACGAACTATTTTTATATTTGGGGAAAACTAAGTCATGAAACCAAAAAATTTAGTCAAGACTCTTTCAGAAGACACACAATGAACTATCAGGAACTGAATCCTTGTTTCCTAAACTCTTACTTTATTTTTTCTTTTTGTAAGCCCCAAATGCTATCATATGAAGAGATAGTTGTTGCTACCTCTTCAGCTTAGTTTTGCTTTGGAAAGAAAGACATCCCAGTTAAAAAGAGAGAGAGAGATGGGTAAGAGCAGTTAGGGAGGACAGCAAGGCTTCTTAAGGTATAGGATACAACTTGGTATTGACTAATCATGACCATTCGTTTTCACAACATTGGGTAGAAACATCCTTGACCCAAAGCAAAATGGAAGAGAGTCAGTTATCAGATCTTTCAGAAGAAGTTAAGAAAAAAGAAAAGAAAGAAAAAACATCAAACTTCTGTGGTTTAAAAAAAATGGCAGAAAAAGAATACTAATGCAGACAGGCATCAGACAAATCCAAGTAGGCAAGTAACAGAATTCCCATGGTTCTGCATGAAGAACCTCACCAATAAACCATTCATTCTGAATCTTACAGCTAATGAAAGATTACTAAGAACAGCCTACTCTGAAAGCACTCGGAAAACATCAGCGGGTACTACCCTCGGCCTGGGGACTGGGCCCCCGGCTGCATTCCCAGGAGAGGCAGTCTTGCAGGGGCTGTGCCTTGGCCTCAGAGGCAAGATTAATAAAATTAGGATTATTTACGATGCAGGAGTGATTTAATAATATTTTTCAAGAACCTGAAGGATTTATATAGAGGAACTGCTGTTTTAGTAACTAAACCCTTTTGGACAGACTCCAAGGTAAACCAGACTTGTCTGGCTTCCGCCCCGAGTCCCTCTACCTCTCCCAGTTTCTCTTGGCAAATAATCTCTTCTACTTCACTGGAGGGTGATGGTCAAGGAGATGACCTTCTTAGCTGCTTTATCAACCCATGCCCCCAACTCAAAATATCTTTCATCTCCTCTCTTCTGTTCCTTCAAAACTCACAGGAAGAATCAAGAGGGGAGGGGGTGCTCTCTGCATGCCAGGAGCTGGCAGACACATTACCTCATTTAATTCCCACAAACACTTTGTGAGGTAGTCATAATTATCCCTATTTTGCTTGTTAGCCGATAGAGGAAATTTATCCCCTTAGCAGCTGGTAGGAGAATTCCCCCTGGAGACAGAACCAACTTTGTGAGGAAATGCTCTTGACCAGCCTCTCTGGCTAAAGGGGTGTATAGGAAAATGGGTGGAGAATGTTGGGGGAGGGGAGACACTGTGGGCTCTTCACTCAAAAAAAAGAAGGGCAAGAGCAGTTAGGGAGGACAGCAAGGCTTCTTAAGGTATAGGATACAACTTGGTATTGACTAATCATGACCATTCGTTTTCACAACATTGGGTAGAAACATCCTTGACCCAAAGCAAAATGGAAGAGAGTCAGTTATCAGATCTTTCAGAAGAAGTTAAGAAAAAAGAAAAGAAAGAAAAAACATCAAACTTCTGTGGTTTAAAAAAAATGGCAGAAAAAGAATACTAATGCAGACAGGCATCAGACAAATCCAAGTAGGCAAGTAACAGAATTCCCATGGTTCTGCATGAAGAACCTCACCAATAAACCATTCATTCTGAATCTTACAGCTAATGAAAGATTACTAAGAACAGCCTACTCTGAAAGCACTCGGAAAACATCAGCGGGTACTACCCTCGGCCTGGGGACTGGGCCCCCGCGGCTGCATTCCCAGGAGAGGCAGTCTTGCAGGGGCTGTGCCTTGGCCTCAGAGGCAAGATTAATAAAATTAGGATTATTTACGATGCAGGAGTGATTTAATAATATTTTTCAAGAACCTGAAGGATTTATATAGAGGAACTGCTGTTTTAGTAACTAAACCCTTTTGGACAGACTCCAAGGTAAACCAGACTTGTCTGGCTTCCGCCCCGAGTCCCTCTACCTCTCCCAGTTTCTCTTGGCAAATAATCTCTTCTACTTCACTGGAGGGTGATGGTCAAGGAGATGACCTTCTTAGCTGCTTTATCAACCCATGCCCCCAACTCAAAATATCTTTCATCTCCTCTCTTCTGTTCCTTCAAAACTCACAGGAAGAATCAAGAGGGGAGGGGGTGCTCTCTGCATGCCAGGAGCTGGCAGACACATTACCTCATTTAATTCCCACAAACACTTTGTGAGGTAGTCATAATTATCCCTATTTTGCTTGTTAGCCGATAGAGGAAATTTATCCCCTTAGCAGCTGGTAGGAGAATTCCCCCTGGAGACAGAACCAACTTTGTGAGGAAATGCTCTTGACCAGCCTCTCCTGGCTAAAGGGGGTGTATAGGAAAATGGGTGGAGAATGTTGGGGGGGGAGGGGGAGACACTGTGGGCTCTTCACTCAGAAAGAAGGGAGGTAGAGGAAAGGGAAGAGGCTTAGAAAAACACTGTGTGGGGCACAGAATGACCCCTGGCTCATAAGTATAGCTCTTCAAATTGCCAGTAAATTTCCTCAATTCGTGAAATGCTTGTTGAAAGAATTTTCTGAATGTGCATGGTGGCACAGGGTGAAACAGGAGTCCCATGTGTTTCACCTGAGATGGCGACAGGTGGTTCCCAAAAGAAGTGTTCCCTAAATCAAAGAGTAGGGAAAGTCCTACTTGACATCTGAGCTACCTAAAGGTTGGGAGAAGGGTGGCAGAACTGAGGCTCAGAGAAGTTAATCAACTTTTCCAGGGTCACACAGCAGTGATATGTACACTAGCAGAGACAGAATTGAATCCAGCTCTGTTTGTCTCCAATGTCTAATGTTTTTGTAATATTCCATAGGCTGCACTGAGATAGCTCTCTCTTCCCCAAAGCCAGCTCTCCCACTGGTGTACTCCAACCACCTGTAATAAGAGGGTTATTGTTGTCAGACTCTTTCATGATCCCATGGACTGTAGCCCACGAGGCTCCTCTGTTCATGGGATTTCCCAGGCAAGAATACTGGAGTGGGTTGCCATACATTCCTCCAGAAGATCTTTCTGACCCAGGGATGGAACCCACATCTCCTGCTTTGGCGAGCGGATTCTTTACCACTGAGCCACCATGAAAGCTCGCAGTAAGAGTAGTGAGTATTTATTGAGTGTCTACTACACACCAGGTATTGTTGCACACATTAGCTCATTTGGTCTTCACCAGGTACCTGTATATTTGAGAATGACGGGTATATTCGAGAGTATAATTATCCACATTTTAAACTATGGGAATGGCTGCTTAGAGAAGGTAAGACACTGGCCCAAGTTCCTACTGCTTTAAGTGGCGAAACCAGCATTTGAACCAGACTGTCGTATTCTCTCATCTCATCCCTTCCCACCTTCTTCAGGAACTGACCCGTCTAATTGACCCACTTAATTAACCCATTCTCTCCCGGTGGCACCCTGGGCTGTACCCTGGGCTGGGATCTGGCGGAGTTTGTTAACATTGTAGCTGTGCAACATTGAACACAGAAGAGGCTCTGAAGAGCTCAGGTCAAAGTCAGTGTCCACAGCTCAGGCTAGTTTCTCTAAAGGGCTACTCGGTAAACATCTTCGACTTTACAGTCTTGGATGCCACCTACTCTGCTGAAAGCAGCCACAGACAGACGTGAATGAGCACAGCTGTGTTCCAGTAAGACTTCATTTATGGACACTGAAATTTGAGTTTCATATAATTTTTATGCCTCACAAAATATTCTCATTTTGACTTTTCTCCCCCAACCATTTAAAAAGCAGAATCCATTCTCTTTTTTTTTTTTGCCTTTTATTGTTTGTTTGTTTTCATCCATCTTTATTCTTTGACCTGTGTGGGCCTCTCATCACAGTTGCCTCTCTCGTTGCAGAGCACTGGCTCTGGACGCATTGTGCTCCAGAGTGCCGGCTTGTAATTGGACACGCTGGCCCTGCTGCTCCGCGGCACGTGGGATCTTTCCAGGCCAGGGATCAAACTAGTGCCCCTTGCACTGCAAGGCAGACTCCTTACCCATTGGACCACCAGGGAAACAGCAAAACCCATTCTTTAGTGTGAAAGGCACAGAAGAACAGGAGGGCTGGCTTTGAGGTGACGGTTTGGTGAGCACTGGTTTTACTAAGTCCCTCCTTTTCGGCTCTGCACCAGCTGGGCCTGTGTCAAGGCTGAACAGCCTCCAGACTGGGCTTTGATCCCTCCTGCCTCAGAATCACATGTGGTTCAGGTCCTGAGCCTCTGTTTGTTGCTCTTAGGAGGCGCTCCTTCAGTCCTACAGGTCTTCCTGCGGAAGCAGAAGAGAAGACGTTGCCAGGTGTCCCTGGAGGAGGTGGCCATAAGGTAAAACTGTCATCATGACGTTGCCGAGGCAGTGTCTACTAGTTGTTGCACACATTAGCTCATTTGGTCTTCACCAGGTACCTGTATATTTGAGAATGACGGGTATATTCGAGTATAATTATCCACATTTTAAACTATGGGAATGGCTGCTTAGAGAAGGTAAGACACTGGCCCAAGTTCCTACTGCTTTAAGTGGCGAAACCAGCATTTGAACCAGACTGTCGTATTCTCTCATCTCATCCCTTCCCACCTTCTTCAGGAACTGACCCGTCTAATTGACCCACTTAATTAACCCATTCTCTCCCGGTGGCACCCTGGGCTGTACCCTGGGCTGGGATCTGGCGGAGTTTGTTAACATTGTAGCTGTGCAACATTGAACACAGAAGAGGCTCTGAAGAGCTCAGGTCAAAGTCAGTGTCCACAGCTCAGGCTAGTTTCTCTAAAGGGCTACTCGGTAAACATCTTCGACTTTACAGTCTTGGATGCCACCTACTCTGCTGAAAGCAGCCACAGACAGACGTGAATGAGCACAGCTGTGTTCCAGTAAGACTTCATTTATGGACACTGAAATTTGAGTTTCATATAATTTTTATGCCTCACAAAATATTCTCATTTTGACTTTTCTCCCCCAACCATTTAAAAAGCAGAATCCATTCTCTTTTTTTTTTTTGCCTTTTATTGTTTGTTTGTTTTCATCCATCTTTATTCTTTGACCTGTGTGGGCCTCTCATCACAGTTGCCTCTCTCGTTGCAGAGCACTGGCTCTGGACGCATTGTGCTCCAGAGTGCCGGCTTGTAATTGGACACGCTGGCCCTGCTGCTCCGCGGCACGTGGGATCTTTCCAGGCCAGGGATCAAACTAGTGCCCCTTGCACTGCAAGGCAGACTCCTTACCCATTGGACCACCAGGGAAACAGCAAAACCCATTCTTTAGTGTGAAAGGCACAGAAGAACAGGAGGGCTGGCTTTGAGGTGACGGTTTGGTGAGCACTGGTTTTACTAAGTCCCTCCTTTTCGGCTCTGCACCAGCTGGGCCTGTGTCAAGGCTGAACAGCCTCCAGACTGGGCTTTGATCCCTCCTGCCTCAGAATCACATGTGGTTCAGGTCCTGAGCCTCTGTTTGTTGCTCTTAGGAGGAGCGCTCCTTCAGTCCTACAGGTCTTCCTGCGGAAGCAGAAGAGAAGACGTTGCCAGGTGTCCCTGGAGGAGGTGGCCATAAGGTAAAACTGTCATCATATCGATGACTCTGGTGAAGCTATGCCCCGAGGACAGATTAAAGGAGGGTCACCCTAAGGCTATGACAAGGTTGGAGAAAAACATGCTTCAAATAGATGGAACATCCTGGAAGAAAATCTCTAGGAAGAGTGAAGACATTCCTAAGAATCTGAGACCAAGGAAAGAATCCTGGAGCCAGAAATAGAAAGACATGAGGCAAAAGCCAGAGGGCGAGGGACAGTCGGACTGGCGAGGGACAGGAATGTAACTCAGCCCAGGGCGAGGGACAGCTGAGGTCCAGACCCAGAGAGAAGATGAAAATGAGCTAAGGAAAGACTGAGGATTATACCTAGTAACATTATGAACCCTCTGGAATGTTTCAGGTGCTATATTGCTGGGTTCTTTACATATATTATCCTATTTAACCCTTCCAACACTCTAGCAAAAGAAACATTAAAAAAGAATTCTCCTTGTATTTATTATGACTATTATGTAAATTTTGCTGATTTATTTTTTGGCTGGGTCGTCATCCCTGCATGTGGGTTTTCTCTGGCTGTGGTGATTCTTATTGTGGTGGCTTCTCTTGTTGCAGATCACAGTCCCTAGGCACGTGGGCTTCTGTACTTGGGGCACACAAACTTAGCTGTTCTGCAACATGTGGAATCTTTTCAGACCAGGGATCCAACCCGTATTCCCCTGCCTTGGCAGGCAGATTCTTAAGCACTGGACCACCAGGGAAATCTGTATTTATTATTACTGACTGACCGTGCATCTGCCAGGTAACAGACACGGGGCTAGATGCTGAAGATACGTAAGTAGGCAAAACTAGATCTTGTATCTGCTCTCACGAAGACTCTAGTCAAGGAGAAATTGAACATTTTTTTCTATGAAGGGCCAGAGTAATCAGGCTTTTAGAGCCATAAAGTCTGCTTCTGTGGTACAGACATGGCCACAGATAATATGTAAATAAGTGGGTGTGGCTGTGCTTTGATTAAACATAAAAAAGCAAACATTTATTTGGTTGCACTGGGTCTTAGTTAAGGCTCACAGGATCTTCAATCTTTGCTGCAGCACGAGGGCTCTTTTAGTTTCCGCATACAAATGAGTTGCAGCATGCAGGATTTAGTTCCCCCGACCAGGGAATGAATCCAGGCCTCTTGCCCTGGAAGTGTCGAGTCTTAGCCACTGGACCAGTGAGGAGGTCCATGGGTAAAATTTTATTTATAAAAACAGACTGAAGGCCAAAGCTGAAATAGTTTGCAGACTCCTAGTTCAGGAGGAGAGAAAAACATTAAGCAAACAGTTACACAATAACAATCTCAAGTGCTATCATATAAGTTCCTCACAGTAAAACAAACAAACAAACAAGCCTATAATAGGAAGAATTTTACCTATTTAGAGAGATCAAAGATTTCCTAGAGGGAGTGAATCTTACATCTAGATCTAGGAATAACTGAAGAGGCAGATAAGACTATTTCAGACAGAGGACACAGTATGTGCAAAGGCCCTGTGGTAGAAAAGAACATGAAAAACACAAAATTGAAGCAGATTTATGCAGTTAGAACAAAAAGAGTAATAAGACTGGTGGGCACAAGATGAGGCTGAAAAGGGGCCGACTATGTAAGATCTACGCATCTTGTTAGGAAATTAAGTCCCTATTTAAACACAGAAACTATGGCACAAGAAGTTAAGTACAAGGTTGTACACCCAGTCAAAAAGAGCTAGAAGAGTCTGTTTATCTCTTGACCCAATTTCTATATTCTGTTCACTTTGGTTTTATGTTTGCCTAGTATATTTACAAAATTCCCTTTATGAAACTCCAGAAGTTTTCAACTAAACTAAAAGGAATTTTGTCCACACTTAGGCTAGGAAGTTAGCAAGGTCTTGACATCAGGTGCAAACCAGAGTAAACCTGATAGAGAAGTCCTAGTTACAGAGAAGGAAGTAGAAGGATTGGGGATAGCTGCGTTCTGTGCATTTTTCATCCATGAGGTTCACAGAGCCTTATGAAATTGTTCTTTATACTCGATGTCAAATAATGGTCTTTAGAATGTTGCCAGACTCCTTAAGGCAGCTCTGACGTTTCTTCTTCATCTAGCCCCTGCTGACCTCTGCGTTTCTGTCATCATCACCTTGTTCACCTCTCTCCCCTCTGAGAAATCGGATGACTTGAAAACTTCCAGGGAAACCACACAACTCCTCTTGAAATCCATACAGTTCCTTCTGCTGGAAGAGCACATGCCTAGCCCTACCCTTGGTCTGGATAACTGCCCTTTTTAACAGCCAACCCAGCAATTACTCCTCAGGCCTCCCACTCTTTAGGAAGCCCTCCTGCCCTCTTCCCCACCTAGGCAGAACACTGTGCTCCTCAGCTGTGCTCCTGCCGGTCCCTGTGCTGTGCTCAGTCACGTCAGTCGTGTCCAACTCTTTGTGACCCTATGGACTGTAGCCCACCAGGCTCCTCTGTCTCCAGGATTCTCCAGGCAAGAATACTGGAGTGGATAACCATGTCCTTCTCCAGGTGATCTTCTCGACTCGGTGATGGAACCCACGTCTTCTGTGTCTCCTGCATTGCAGGCAAATTCTTTCACTGCTGATTCATGGGAGAAGTGGCTAATATCCTGAACTACTGCGTGTGGTCAGCCTTCCCCACCAGACTCTGTTTGACAGCAAAGTACTTATCTGGTACGTATTTAGCATTTTCCAGTTTAGAGGTTCACTTGTTTAACTTGCTGTTACTCCACTTGTTTCTGCCTCTTAATTATCCTCATGTTTCTCCTTTCGCGTTCTTGGAGTCAGCAGCTCTCAAAGCGGGGTTCCTGGTCTGACAGCATCAGCATCACCTGGGAACCTGCTAGACATGCATATTCTCCAGGAATCAGAAACTCTGGAGGGGTGGGGACCAGCAATCAGATTGTCATAGGCCTCCAGGCAGCTCCGAGGTGCACTCACATTTGAGAATCACTGTCTTGGAGGAAGTTATTACTCATTAAACTGCTGCTGAGTCCCTGAGGATGGTACCTGGTTGTTTTCAATTTGGAAAAGAAAAAGAGGAACTGAGAAAATGAGAATTAAAGCTTTTATTAGGCTGGGTTTTTAGAGGAGGATTGTTGTGACACGGTATTTCAAATACTGGTTGAACAAAGGCTTTCCTTCACATGCCTTTTAAAATAAGGCTGCTTCAAAAAAATTATAATAATAAAAATAAGGCTGCTTCTCTTATAGTCTGGCTCAGTCTGACTTGGGTGTGGTCTTGCTGAAGGGCAGGGCTCTGAAGGAGATAGCCTCACCAGCTGCTGCCTTCCAGTACTCAGGTTCTCTGCTTCTAGGATACTCTATACACCATGAATGATAGACAAGTTAGGGAGCTGGGCGTTATTGCTAGGGGACTTTGGGCTTTCAATCCACGAGGAAGTATCTGATTTTTTTTTTTCCCCTTATAAGGTGAGTCTGCTAGTCTATACTCATAAAAAGAGACGGCCGGGACCTTTCGAGAAGGGGAATTGTTTGGTTTTAGGTCATAAAAAATGAATCCTTGCTTTGTTTTCAAAGGAACACGCTCTTCAGGCAACCTGTACGAACTGAATGACAAATAGGTGAGGTCCAAGATTGGAAAGATAAAACTTCATTTGTTGATTTTTGGCCTAGAGTTGAAACAATGGGACAAAGGAGTGGCTTGTTGGCATAAGACCCATAAAACATAATAATATAGTCATGTCTCCTGCATTGCAGGCAATTCTTTCACTGCTGATTCATGGGAGAAGTGGCTAATATCCTGAACTACTGCGTGTGGTCAGCCTTCCCCACCAGACTCTGTTTGACAGCAAAGTACTTATCTGGTACGTATTTAGCATTTTCCAGTTTAGAGGTTCACTTGTTTAACTTGCTGTTACTCCACTTGTTTCTGCCTCTTAATTATCCTCATGTTTCTCCTTTCGCGTTCTTGGAGTCAGCAGCTCTCAAAGCGGGGTTCCTGGTCTGACAGCATCAGCATCACCTGGGAACCTGCTAGACATGCATATTCTCCAGGAATCAGAAACTCTGGAGGGGTGGGGACCAGCAATCAGATTGTCATAGGCCTCCAGGCAGCTCCGAGGTGCACTCACATTTGAGAATCACTGTCTTGGAGGAAGTTATTACTCATTAAACTGCTGCTGAGTCCCTGAGGATGGTACCTGGTTGTTTTCAATTTGGAAAAGAAAAAGAGGAACTGAGAAAATGAGAATTAAAGCTTTTATTAGGCTGGGTTTTTAGAGGAGGATTGTTGTGACACGGTATTTCAAATACTGGTTGAACAAAGGCTTTCCTTCACATGCCTTTTAAAATAAGGCTGCTTCAAAAAAATTATAATAATAAAAATAAGGCTGCTTCTCTTATAGTCTGGCTCAGTCTGACTTGGGTGTGGTCTTGCTGAAGGGCAGGGCTCTGAAGGAGATAGCCTCACCAGCTGCTGCCTTCCAGTACTCAGGTTCTCTGCTTCTAGGATACTCTATACACCATGAATGATAGACAAGTTAGGGAGCTGGGCGTTATTGCTAGGGGACTTTGGGCTTTCAATCCACGAGGAAGTATCTGATTTTTTTTTTCCCCTTATAAGGTGAGTCTGCTAGTCTATACTCATAAAAAGAGACGGCCGGGACCTTTCGAGAAGGGGAATTGTTTGGTTTTAGGTCATAAAAAATGAATCCTTGCTTTGTTTTCAAAGGAACACGCTCTTCAGGCAACCTGTACGAACTGAATGACAAATAGGTGAGGTCCAAGATTGGAAAGATAAAACTTCATTTGTTGATTTTTGGCCTAGAGTTGAAACAATGGGACAAAGGAGTGGCTTGTTGGCATAAGACCCATAAAACATAATAATATTAGTCATGTAAACAGAAGAAAATAGGAGAGGATTAATGAAATAAATTACATCAGTCACCACAGTAGGGATTAAAATATTCTGATAAAGCAAACACTGAAAGGTTCACAAGAAAGGATAAAGGGAAGGGTGATAACTTCAGATTGGCGAAACAATGGTTCCTTCTATCTCGGGTTCCTCTCACAAGAGGAGCTTTCAGAGGCTGCCTCAGCTGCCTCAGCTGACAGGGAGCACCCATTAAGATCCCACTTCATCCAAAAAAGAAAAATCTCCCTCTACTCAAACCATTGGCAGACAAAGCCAACACGTTCTTTTGTATTCTTTTTCCCTTTCACAATCGCAAAGCAATCCATTTGGCTGTAGAAGTCTGTGAAGGGAATAAAAGCGCTCACAGGCTTGCAAGTCTTTACTAGCATTCTCTAGATTCGCTGGCCTGACTTCCAAAGTGTTCTCCAGCCCAGGGGAAAACAGCCCACTTAAGATGCTTAGGATTGCCCATGTACCAGTGCGAACAGCGAGATTTCAAAACTGTTGTCATAGGACATTTGAACAACTGAAGTACATGAGTTTGGGCTGTTTAAGTGTTACCAGTCAATATTTGTATAGTTATCTTTATTAAAGAGTACATCTCTATCTATGAAGAAATAGGACTTTTTCAAAAGTTAGAACAAGTAAACGTTCACTGGCTTACATTTCCATTTCTTGGCAATGGTAATGAGTGAGCACAAGGTTGCCAAAAGCCAGTGTGCATGTTAAGAACAATAGAATAACAACAAGGCCACTGGACCCAGCTTCAGGTCAAGAACTGAGGATACAACTGCTAGAGAGAACTGCGTGCTTTTCAGGAACATCCTTCTTGAGTGTCAACATTGAACTAGGTGTTTTCAAAATAAACATTTGTGCATTTGGTTCTTTTAAAAAGTAATATGTACCCGCTGAAAAAGACCCTGATGCTGGGAAAGCCTGAAGGAAAAAGGAGAAGGTGGCATCAAGGGATGAGCTGGTTAGAAGATAGCATCACCAACTCAATGGACATGAATCTGAGCAAACTCCAAAAGAGAGTTCAGGACAGGGAGGCCTGGAATGCTACAGTCCATGGGGTGCAGAGAGTTGGACACAACTGACTGACTGAACCACAACAACACGTATGTATTTGTTATGGAAAATATTAAAAATACAGAGATATTAAAGAAAAAATTAAAACAGCTTGTGCTCATAAGACCTATATAAAATCACATTTTGGTTTATTTCCTTCTAGGTTTTGTTCTATGCATATATTAAAATGGACACACACACAAATACACACAAATATTATCTAACTCAGTATCATACTATGATGATTATTATACATTTACTATTGCAGAACCTACTTTTTTCATGTAACAATTTTCATGTCACATTTTCTTGCCAACAAAAATTTGAAAGCAAAGGTCATAAATTGGTGACCAATAAATAGATCTGCTGGACTCACAGATGTTCAACCACATAGCGCTCTGCTGACCCGTGAGACAGGGCTGTGCTTCCACTTCATTGCAATTCCCACTTGCCCTATGGTTCTCCAACTAAGACTGTCTGTTGTTGTTTATATAATTTCACTTATACTCTTTAAAAAAACTTAATGACAGAACTAAGAGGAAAGTGAGAGTTCTTCTCTTCTCCACGTGTTCACTTTACATTCAGACTATTTCTCTCACTTCTATTACTGCCTGGCACCCAAGTGCGGAATTCTTTTACTAAAGCGTGCTTTGTAAATGCTTTCAAAACAGCATTATATAATATCTATAATTTATTGGTCCAAAACTCTGTGGTTGAATATCTCATTTGTTGATATTACTGATAATACTATAAGGAACAGTATTTTATGTAACTGTGAAAGATAGGTTCTTAAAAGCAGAATTGTCTCTCTCTTTTTTTGGCCACTTCTATCGATGTTTCATTCATTTATCTTTGTTCTCTGGACTGTGTGGGCCTCCCATCGCAGTGGCCTCTCTTGTCACAGAGTACGGGCTCTGAGCTCAAAAAGTAATATGTACCCGCTGAAAAAGACCCTGATGCTGGGAAAGCCTGAAGGAAAAAGGAGAAGGTGGCATCAAGGGATGAGCTGGTTAGAAGATAGCATCACCAACTCAATGGACATGAATCTGAGCAAACTCCAAAAGAGAGTTCAGGACAGGGAGGCCTGGAATGCTACAGTCCATGGGGTGCAGAGAGTTGGACACAACTGACTGACTGAACCACAACAACACGTATGTATTTGTTATGGAAAATATTAAAAATACAGAGATATTAAAGAAAAAATTAAAACAGCTTGTGCTCATAAGACCTATATAAAATCACATTTTGGTTTATTTCCTTCTAGGTTTTGTTCTATGCATATATTAAAATGGACACACACACAAATACACACAAATATTATCTAACTCAGTATCATACTATGATGATTATTATACATTTACTATTGCAGAACCTACTTTTTTCATGTAACAATTTTCATGTCACATTTTCTTGCCAACAAAAATTTGAAAGCAAAGGTCATAAATTGGTGACCAATAAATAGATCTGCTGGACTCACAGATGTTCAACCACATAGCGCTCTGCTGACCCGTGAGACAGGGCTGTGCTTCCACTTCATTGCAATTCCCACTTGCCCTATGGTTCTCCAACTAAGACTGTCTGTTGTTGTTTATATAATTTCACTTATACTCTTTAAAAAAACTTAATGACAGAACTAAGAGGAAAGTGAGAGTTCTTCTCTTCTCCACGTGTTCACTTTACATTCAGACTATTTCTCTCACTTCTATTACTGCCTGGCACCCAAGTGCGGAATTCTTTTACTAAAGCGTGCTTTGTAAATGCTTTCGAAAACAGCATTATATAATATCTATAATTTATTGGTCCAAAACTCTGTGGTTGAATATCTCATTTGTTGATATTACTGATAATACTATAAGGAACAGTATTTTATGTAACTGTGAAAGATAGGTTCTTAAAAGCAGAATTGTCTCTCTCTTTTTTTGGCCACTTCTATCGATGTTTCATTCATTTATCTTTGTTCTCTGGACTGTGTGGGCCTCCCATCGCAGTGGCCTCTCTTGTCACAGAGTACGGGCTCTGAGCTCATGCGCTCCAGAGCTCTGGCTTGGTAATTGGACACATTGGTCTAGCTGCTTCATGGCACGTGGGATCTTCCCAGGCCAGGGATCAAATGGGTGGCCCTTACATTGTAAGGCGGTGTCCTCACCCACTGGACCACCTGGGAAGCCCCAGAATTGTCTTTTTCTTAGAAAAAATAAATTCCTAGAATCTTTTACTTATTTATTTATTTTTTTTTTTGGGGTGGGGTTGGGGAAGGAGGAGGGCGGGCAGGCCACTTCCATTGATCTTTCATTTACTCAGTTTCATCCGTCTTTGTTCTTTGGCCCACGTGGGCCTCCCATCGCAGCGGCCTCTGTTGTCACAGAGCACCAGCTCTGGGCACATGTGCTCCAGAGCTCCGGCTCGGTAATTGGACACATTGGTCTAGCTGCTTCATGGCACGTGGGATCTTCCCAGGCCAGGGATCAAATGGGTGGCCCTTACATTGTAAGGCGGTGTCCTCACCCACTGGACCACCTGGGAAGCCCCAGAATTGTCTTTTTCTTAAAAAAAATAAATTCCTAGAATCTTTTACTTATTTATTTTTTTAATTTATTGGGGGTGGGGGTTGGGGAAGGAGGAGGGCGGGCAGGCCACTTCCATTGATCTTTCATTTACTCAGTTTCATCCGTCTTTGTTCTTTGGCCCACGTGGGCCTCCCATCGCAGCGGCCTCTGTTGTCACAGAGCACCAGCTCTGGGCACATGTGCTCCAGAGCTCCGGCTCGGTAATTGGACACATTGGTCCAGCCGCTCCATGGCACGTGGGATCTTCCCAGGCCAGGGCTCAAACCGGCACCCCTTGCACTGCAAGGTGGTGTCCTTACCCACTGGACCACCAGGGAAGCCCCCAGAATTGTCTTTTGAAGAAGAATATTTTCAAACTTTTGATCTATACTCTCAAGTGACTTTCAGAAAAATTGCACCAAATACATTCTACTAACAGTAGAGGACTTTGTTTATTTCCCTCTCTATTCCTTAGCATTATTATACTGTTTTTTGCCCATTTGAGTACTTAAAAATGGCGTTTCAAGCATTACGGTTAAATGAAATAAACCAGACAGAGAAAGCCAAATACTGCATGATCTCACTTATATGAATATGAAAAAAAAAGCATTTTATTTTTGCTTTAATACATATTTCATATTCATTGTTTCATATATGCTGACAATCATTTCCTTTGGGAACTGCCTGTTTGTATGTTTGCTCATTTTTCTACTAAGATATTCATAGTTTCCTGAACGGACTGTATAAATTTCATATATTAATGATATTACTTGATTATTCTACAAAATTTCCCTGTTCCTTTTTTTAAGATTTTTTTTTTTTTAAAGATTTATTTATTTATTTATTTCGGGCGGGGGTCGGGTTGGGGAGGGAGGGGAGCGGGTGGGCCACTTCTATTGGTCTTTCATTTCTCTGTTTTCATCCGTCTTTGTTCTTTGGCTCCTGTGGGCCTCCCATCGCGGTGGCGTCTGTCGTTGCAGAGCACAGGCTCCGGGCACATGCACTCCAGAGCTCCGGCTCGGTAGTTGGACACATCAGTCCAGCCGCTCCGCGGCACGTGGGATCTTCCCAGGCCAGGGCTCGAACCAGTGCCCCTTGCACTGCAAGGCGGTGTCCTTATCCACTGGACCACCAGGGGAAGCCCAAGATTTTTTTTTTTTAATGTGAAGGATTTTAAAAGTATTTGTTACAATATTGCTTCTGTTTTATGTTTTGAATCTTGTTGGCCATGAGGCATGTGAGATCTTAGCTCTATGACCAGGGACTGAACTCTCACACCCTGCATTGGAGGCAGTCTTAACCACTGGATCACCAGAGAAGTCCCTTCTCATTTCTTATATTAATGTTTTTCAAGATTTTTTTCTTTTTTTGCCTGCTAAAGTATTTAACATTCAAATGTGGCAATACTTTGTTTTCTTCCTTTGCTTTTATGGTTACAAAGTCCTCTATCTTGTGATTAGGTAAAAATTGACCTATATTTTCTTCTTTTATGGCTTCTCTTTTCACATTTATGTTTGTAGTAACTGCTCTCCACAACGTGACATTTTAAATTTCAATTTTGGCAGAAAAATTGCACCAAATACATTCTACTAACAGTAGAGGACTTTGTTTATTTCCCTCTCTATTCCTTAGCATTATTATACTGTTTTTTGCCCATTTGAGTACTTAAAAATGGCGTTTCAAGCATTACGGTTAAATGAAATAAACCAGACAGAGAAAGCCAAATACTGCATGATCTCACTTATATGAATATGAAAAAAAAAGCATTTTATTTTTGCTTTAATACATATTTCATATTCATTGTTTCATATATGCTGACAATCATTTCCTTTGGGAACTGCCTGTTTGTATGTTTGCTCATTTTTCTACTAAGATATTCATAGTTTCCTGAACGGACTGTATAAATTTCATATATTAATGATATTACTTGATTATTCTACAAAATTTCCCTGTTCCTTTTTTTAAGATTTTTTTTTTAAAGATTTATTTATTTATTTATTTATTTTGGGTGAGCGTCGGGTTGGGGAGGGAGGGGAGCGGGTGGGCCACTTCTATTGGTCTTTCATTTCTCTGTTTTCATCCGTCTTTGTTCTTTGGCTCCTGTGGGCCTCCCATCGCGGTGGCGTCTGTCGTTGCAGAGCACAGGCTCCGGGCACATGCACTCCAGAGCTCCGGCTCGGTAGTTGGACACATCAGTCCAGCCGCTCCGCGGCACGTGGGATCTTCCCAGGCCAGGGCTCGAACCAGTGCCCCTTGCACTGCAAGGCGGTGTCCTTATCCACTGGACCACCAGGGGAAGCCCAAGATTTTTTTTTTTTAATGTGAAGGATTTTAAAAGTATTTGTTACAATATTGCTTCTGTTTTATGTTTTGAATCTTGTTGGCCATGAGGCATGTGAGATCTTAGCTCTATGACCAGGGACTGAACTCTCACACCCTGCATTGGAGGCAGTCTTAACCACTGGATCACCAGAGAAGTCCCTTCTCATTTCTTATATTAATGTTTTTCAAGATTTTTTTCTTTTTTTGCCTGCTAAAGTATTTAACATTCAAATGTGGCAATACTTTGTTTTCTTCCTTTGCTTTTATGGTTACAAAGTCCTCTATCTTGTGATTAGGTAAAAATTGACCTATATTTTCTTCTTTTATGGCTTCTCTTTTCACATTTATGTTTGTAGTAACTCTCTCGCCCTCTCCACAACGTGACACAGGGCTCTGCAGTAAAACACTCTGCTTCTTGGCTCTGTGCACAGCATTATCTAGAGCTACCTCTTACTTCTCTGTATTTTCAGTCTTATAATGGCTCCTTGCATTTTTGAAATCTTTTAAATAAATAAGTATATTTATTTCTTTAATAGGTACACAAAAGGTGATTTGGAGAATACCTTAAAATGCAGTTTATTCTGCTCTCCGAGGTAGATCCCAGAAATATGCATGTTCACCAAGCACCTGAGAAAATTTTTCTGCAAAGTGATGTAGGGAACAGTTCAGCCCTATTATCCATCATCATGTGTCTATTTTTACACCAATATGTATACATAGATCATCTTCTACAACCATTTCTCTGTAGCCTCTATTCAACACATCCAGCTGTGTATCTCCCAGGTACTGCAAACACAAGCCAGAGCGGAAGTCATTATCTCTACACCCCAAACTCTCTATCCTTTGAGCACTGTTTTCCTTAAAGACTGTGACAGTGAGAGGTTTCTCTGCCCCAGATCTGAAAGAGGGATTTTTTGCAGGAGCTCTGGTACCTATCTGTGGATAACAGTATTTAGAAACTAAGATCTGGGCATGAGGTATACTTATAATTATCTTGTCTTACTTTGAACTCTTTCCTTGGACACAGTTCTTGAAGTGGGATTATCGGATTAGACGATGAAGTATTTTATGGCCCTTGATTCAATATTGACAAAGGTGCAACCAGTCCATTTGTGGCCTCTGTTCCAGGGAAGCCCAAGATTTTTTTTTTTTAATGTGAAGGATTTTAAAAGTATTTGTTACAATATTGCTTCTGTTTTATGTTTTGAATCTTGTTGGCCATGAGGCATGTGAGATCTTAGCTCTATGACCAGGGACTGAACTCTCACACCCTGCATTGGAGGCAGTCTTAACCACTGGATCACCAGAGAAGTCCCTTCTCATTTCTTATATTAATGTTTTTCAAGATTTTTTTCTTTTTTTGCCTGCTAAAGTATTTAACATTCAAATGTGGCAATACTTTGTTTTCTTCCTTTGCTTTTATGGTTACAAAGTCCTCTATCTTGTGATTAGGTAAAAATTGACCTATATTTTCTTCTTTTATGGCTTCTCTTTTCACATTTATGTTTGTAGTAACTCCCCGCCTCTCCACAACGTGACACAGGGCTCTGCAGTAAAACACTCTGCTTCTTGGCTCTGTGCACAGCATTATCTAGAGCTACCTCTTACTTCTCTGTATTTTCAGTCTTATAATGGCTCCTTGCATTTTTGAAATCTTTTAAATAAATAAGTATATTTATTTCTTTAATAGGTACACAAAAGGTGATTTGGAGAATACCTTAAAATGCAGTTTATTCTGCTCTCCGAGGTAGATCCCAGAAATATGCATGTTCACCAAGCACCTGAGAAAATTTTTCTGCAAAGTGATGTAGGGAACAGTTCAGCCCTATTATCCATCATCATGTGTCTATTTTTACACCAATATGTATACATAGATCATCTTCTACAACCATTTCTCTGTAGCCTCTATTCAACACATCCAGCTGTGTATCTCCCAGGTACTGCAAACACAAGCCAGAGCGGAAGTCATTATCTCTACACCCCAAACTCTCTATCCTTTGAGCACTGTTTTCCTTAAAGACTGTGACAGTGAGAGGTTTCTCTGCCCCAGATCTGAAAGAGGGATTTTTTGCAGGAGCTCTGGTACCTATCTGTGGATAACAGTATTTAGAAACTAAGATCTGGGCATGAGGTATACTTATAATTATCTTGTCTTACTTTGAACTCTTTCCTTGGACACAGTTCTTGAAGTGGGATTATCGGATTAGAGACGATGAAGTATTTTATGGCCCTTGATTCAATATTGACAAAGGTGCAACCAGTCCATTTGTGGCCTCTGTTGGGATACCTACCATTGCCTCTCTTCTCTAAGCTGGTGTTAGTCACTAATATTAAAGACTTAGCATTACCTAACAGTGTCCTTCTGACATGAGAAGTTCAGGAAAGTATTCTGAAATAAGCTCCTGTCACTGGCCTCTCCATTCCTCAAGAGAACGTTGCTGAAAGGAAGAAGCAAATATACCCCGAACAACAGCCAAATGGGGAAAAACAACCAGCTAAGCAAGTGCCATATTCAGCTCCCACACATACTCAATTCCAAATCAGTGTGTCTCTGGTTCATTTGTAGAGAAAGATGGGGCCAGGGCCAGGACTCCTAAGCAAAGTTCTCTACTTCTCTCTGCTTCATTTAAGCATCCCCAGAACATACCAGGAACGCCAGCCTGGCCTTTCAGGATGGCAGGAAACAAAAAAATGAAAGATGAAACATAGTTTCTTAACATTAATGAACAGCAATGACACCCTTCAATAAATGTGTCTTAGATTATCTTACTGGGAGGAATGGGGACCGGAGAGGGAGGTAGCCAAGAAGAGAGTAGAAAGGAAGCAGAAGCACAAGGGTGAAAAGGACAGGCTGTTATAATTTCCTTAAGGACTAAAAGAAAAAAAGATGCCAGGGAAGAATCAGAGCAGGTATAGTTTGTCTTAACAAATCTTACACCTGCTCAAAAACATGCCACTTCTGTGTTGCCAAGGAATATTCAAACTATTGTACAACTGCACTCATCTCACAGGCCAGCAAGATTATGCTCAAAATTCTTCAAGCTAGGCTTCAGCAGTATGTGAACCAAGAACTTCCAGATGTACAAGCTAGATTTAGAAAAGGCATAGGAACCAGAGGTCAAATTACCAACACACACTTGATCATAGAAGAAGCAAGGGAATTCCTCCAAAATATCTACTTCTACTCCATTGACTATGTTAAAGCCTTTGGACACAGTTCTTTTAAAAGTGGGATTATACTTATAATTATCTTGTCTTACTTTGAACTCTTTCCTTGGACACAGTTCTTGAAGTGGGATTATCGGATTAGAGACGATGAAGTATTTTATGGCCCTTGATTCAATATTGACAAAGGTGCAACCAGTCCATTTGTGGCCTCTGTTGGGATACCTACCATTGCCTCTCTTCTCTAAGCTGGTGTTAGTCACTAATATTAAAGACTTAGCATTACCTAACAGTGTCCTTCTGACATGAGAAGTTCAGGAAAGTATTCTGAAATAAGCTCCTGTCACTGGCCTCTCCATTCCTCAAGAGAACGTTGCTGAAAGGAAGAAGCAAATATACCCCGAACAACAGCCAAATGGGGAAAAACAACCAGCTAAGCAAGTGCCATATTCAGCTCCCACACATACTCAATTCCAAATCAGTGTGTCTCTGGTTCATTTGTAGAGAAAGATGGGGCCAGGGCCAGGACTCCTAAGCAAAGTTCTCTACTTCTCTCTGCTTCATTTAAGCATCCCCAGAACATACCAGGAACGCCAGCCTGGCCTTTCAGGATGGCAGGAAACAAAAAAATGAAAGATGAAACATAGTTTCTTAACATTAATGAACAGCAATGACACCCTTCAATAAATGTGTCTTAGATTATCTTACTGGGAGGAATGGGGACCGGAGAGGGAGGTAGCCAAGAAGAGAGTAGAAAGGAAGCAGAAGCACAAGGGTGAAAAGGACAGGCTGTTATAATTTCCTTAAGGACTAAAAGAAAAAAAGATGCCAGGGAAGAATCAGAGCAGGTATAGTTTGTCTTAACAAATCTTACACCTGCTCAAAAACATGCCACTTCTGTGTTGCCAAGGAATATTCAAACTATTGTACAACTGCACTCATCTCACAGGCCAGCAAGATTATGCTCAAAATTCTTCAAGCTAGGCTTCAGCAGTATGTGAACCAAGAACTTCCAGATGTACAAGCTAGATTTAGAAAAGGCATAGGAACCAGAGGTCAAATTACCAACACACACTTGATCATAGAAGAAGCAAGGGAATTCCTCCAAAATATCTACTTCTACTCCATTGACTATGTTAAAGCCTTTGACGGTGTGGATCACAACAAACTGCGGAATATTCTTAAAGAGATGGGAATAGCATACCACTTTACCTGCCTCCTGAGAAACCTGTGCAGGACAAGAGGCAACAATTAGAACAGGAATATAAAACAATGCACTGGTTCCAAATTGGGAAAGGAGTACATCGAGGCTATATATTGTCATCTTGCTTATTTAACTTATATGCAGAGCATGTCATGAGAAATGTTGGGCTAGATGAATTATAAGCTAGAATCAAGATTACCAGGAAAGTATTCAACAACCTCAGATATGCAGATGATACCACTTTAATACTAGAAAGTGAAGAGGAACTAAACAGCCTCTTGATGAAAGTGTAAGAGGAGAGTGATAAAGCTGGCTTAAAAGTCAACATTCAAAAATTTAAGATCATGGCATCTGGTCCTATCATTTCACGGCTAATAGATGGGAAAAATGTGAAGACAGTGTCATATTTCATTTTCTTAGGCTTCAAAATCAATGCAGACAGTGACTGCAGTCATGAAATTAAAAGATACTTGCTCCTTGGATGAATAGTTGTGTCAAACCTAGACTTCGTTTTAAAAGGCAGAGATATTCACTTTGCCAAGAAAGGTCCACATAGCCAGAGCTATGATTTTTCCAGTAGTCATGTACAGATGTGAGAGTTGAACCATAAAGAAGGCTGAGCACCAAAGAACTGATGCTTTCAAACTGTGGTGCAGGAGAAGACTCTTGAGAGTGCCTTGGACAGTACAAAATCAGATGCCAGGGAAGAATCAGAGCAGGTATAGTTTGTCTTAACAAATCTTACACCTGCTCAAAAACATGCCACTTCTGTGTTGCCAAGGAATATTCAAACTATTGTACAACTGCACTCATCTCACAGGCCAGCAAGATTATGCTCAAAATTCTTCAAGCTAGGCTTCAGCAGTATGTGAACCAAGAACTTCCAGATGTACAAGCTAGATTTAGAAAAGGCATAGGAACCAGAGGTCAAATTACCAACACACACTTGATCATAGAAGAAGCAAGGGAATTCCTCCAAAATATCTACTTCTACTCCATTGACTATGTTAAAGCCTTTGACGGTGTGGATCACAACAAACTGCGGAATATTCTTAAAGAGATGGGAATAGCATACCACTTTACCTGCCTCCTGAGAAACCTGTGCAGGACAAGAGGCAACAATTAGAACAGGAATATAAAACAATGCACTGGTTCCAAATTGGGAAAGGAGTACATCGAGGCTATATATTGTCATCTTGCTTATTTAACTTATATGCAGAGCATGTCATGAGAAATGTTGGGCTAGATGAATTATAAGCTAGAATCAAGATTACCAGGAAAGTATTCAACAACCTCAGATATGCAGATGATACCACTTTAATACTAGAAAGTGAAGAGGAACTAAACAGCCTCTTGATGAAAGTGTAAGAGGAGAGTGATAAAGCTGGCTTAAAAGTCAACATTCAAAAATTTAAGATCATGGCATCTGGTCCTATCATTTCACGGCTAATAGATGGGAAAAATGTGAAGACAGTGTCATATTTCATTTTCTTAGGCTTCAAAATCAATGCAGACAGTGACTGCAGTCATGAAATTAAAAGATACTTGCTCCTTGGATGAATAGTTGTGTCAAACCTAGACTTCGTTTTAAAAGGCAGAGATATTCACTTTGCCAAGAAAGGTCCACATAGCCAGAGCTATGATTTTTCCAGTAGTCATGTACAGATGTGAGAGTTGAACCATAAAGAAGGCTGAGCACCAAAGAACTGATGCTTTCAAACTGTGGTGCAGGAGAAGACTCTTGAGAGTGCCTTGGACAGTAAAATCAATCCTAAAGGAAAGCATCCCTGAATATTGATTAGAAGGACTGACGCTGATGTTGAAGCTCTAATACTTTGGCCACCTGATGCAAAGAGCTGATTCAATGGAAAAGACCCTGATGCTGGGAAAAATTAAGTGTACAAGAGGAAAAGGGGGCAATGGAGTTTGAGATGGTTCGATGGTATCACTGACTCATTGGACATGAGTTTGAGCAAACTCAGGAAGATAGTGATGGACAGAGAAGCCTGGCATTCTGCAGTTTATGCGGTCACAAAAAGTCAAACACAACTTAGTGACTTAATAACAACAGTAACAACAACAATGAACAACAATAGTTCCTGATGTCCTCAAAGCTTAAGACAGAAACTGTGTTTTTGGTATATGCAAATAAACATTGGTTTATAACTTGTTACCTGGAATAAAGTATGCTTCACAACTGTTAATTTTGATTTAATCCCTTCAATTGGAACATCGGACAGTTAAGTCTTTATGACTAACACAGTAGAAAATGTCTACCTACTGAAGGTCAACAGCCCAGGTGAATGGATCTATATGGGTCTAGATGGATTGGGAAAAGTTTATAACTGGAGCTTCATGAGTAGGACATTAATCTTGAAAAGAGTTGTTGTGGGGGGAAAAAATCCACTTCACCAAAGGAATTCCATTTGTTTTAAAGGCTTGCGGGATTGCAAAGGAATTGTACTTTGCTGGTTCCTAAGCTAATATTTGAAGAAGCTGTTTCCCTACTGATTCTCTTTATATAGGGAAGAATTGTACAGACCACTGAGCTAAACCCAGTGAAACTAAATCCAGGTTCAGATTCCTCCTAGGGATCTGAAGAGATTATAGAACTATGCAGAATCCTTTCAAAACACTCTTCAAGAATGTGAATGATAGGGCTCACAGAAGGAACATCTTAGGCTCTTTTTCAGACTAGAAATAAAAAATTCCCATCATTAATATCTTCTATCCACAATTAATACCTACACCCTGGTCTTTGCCCCAAATCATGTTGTTTTCCATACTCAACGTAAAAGACTGTTGGAAATAAGAATGTTTCATTCATTCCTAGAAAGAATTTCCTAATTCTAGTCCAGGGTAACTGTGGACCTCCCATGCTGCTCCTAATGTCTGCTAATGTGAACATGCTTATTGAAAAAGATGGCTGTGTTTCCAGGGATTTGTCTGAAGACACCAGATATGAGTCAACAGACTGCAAATTCTAGATATAACTCCCATTTGACATTGAAGGAATTCTTACCAAGTAAAATTTAGGAACTAAGCACCACCGTCTCCTTGTTCATTATTCCTTCCTCTTCTCCCTCCCCGGGACGTTCTTTACCTATGAACAACAATAGTTCCTGATGTCAAACTCAATTATGCGGTCACAAAGTCAAACACAACTCAGCGACTTAATAACAACAGTAACAACAACAATGAACAACAATAGTTCCTGATGTCCTCAAAGCTTAAGACAGAAACTGTGTTTTTGGTATATGCAAATAAACATTGGTTTATAACTTGTTACCTGGAATAAAGTATGCTTCACAACTGTTAATTTTGATTTAATCCCTTCAATTGGAACATCGGACAGTTAAGTCTTTATGACTAACACAGTAGAAAATGTCTACCTACTGAAGGTCAACAGCCCAGGTGAATGGATCTATATGGGTCTAGATGGATTGGGAAAAGTTTATAACTGGAGCTTCATGAGTAGGACATTAATCTTGAAAAGAGTTGTTGTGGGGGGAAAAAATCCACTTCACCAAAGGAATTCCATTTGTTTTAAAGGCTTGCGGGATTGCAAAGGAATTGTACTTTGCTGGTTCCTAAGCTAATATTTGAAGAAGCTGTTTCCCTACTGATTCTCTTTATATAGGGAAGAATTGTACAGACCACTGAGCTAAACCCAGTGAAACTAAATCCAGGTTCAGATTCCTCCTAGGGATCTGAAGAGATTATAGAACTATGCAGAATCCTTTCAAAACACTCTTCAAGAATGTGAATGATAGGGCTCACAGAAGGAACATCTTAGGCTCTTTTTCAGACTAGAAATAAAAAATTCCCATCATTAATATCTTCTATCCACAATTAATACCTACACCCTGGTCTTTGCCCCAAATCATGTTGTTTTCCATACTCAACGTAAAAGACTATTGGAAATAAGAATGTTTCATTCATTCCTAGAAAGAATTTCCTAATTCTAGTCCAGGGTAACTGTGGACCTCCCATGCTGCTCCTAATGTCTGCTAATGTGAACATGCTTATTGAAAAAGATGGCTGTGTTTCCAGGGATTTGTCTGAAGACACCAGATATGAGTCAACAGACTGCAAATTCTAGATATAACTCCCATTTGACATTGAAGGAATTCTTACCAAGTAAAATTTAGGAACTAAGCACCACCGTCTCCTTGTTCATTATTCCTTCCTCTTCTCCCCTCCTCCACCACTGGGAACTCTGTACTGTTCACAGCATGAAGATAGGCTTTGTTCAATCGTCCTAAATAGAACTCCTCCTTAAATGGCTGCCACTGGGGGAAGGGAACAAGAGTGATGTAAACGCTGGGAGAACTGGTCTATGTATGCTACAATACTAAGCGTACTATGCTTTATAAATCTTGAGAATTTTTTTTTTCAAAGCCTGATCTGAGTAGCCAAGATTGTTTACCTGATGGTCTAATTGCTCCTTACAGGAAAAGGCCAAATCTAGAAAGAAAAATCCCTTCTCTTTTTCTTTCACTCTACTCATAAATAAATATTTTGTATTTCCATTTGTTAAAAACATCTTTCTAAAGTAGGCCCTATTTCAAACAGAAGGTTACAAATGAGGAAAGACACATAGAAGAGGTCCTAAAGAGTCCCTCCATCCATAGAGAATTGTTGGATTTAAAAATAATTGAAATTGACTTCTACCACTGAACAGCAACCCACGGACATTAGGATTCTTACTTAGCCAGGGCTCATCAATTCTCACTAAACCTTAGTCACAGATTGAGAGACCTCACCCATCACTAATAAAATAGATGATGTGAAAGGAAACTAGAAGTTCTCAGTTCAAAAAGAATCCTAGACCAGATCACATTCCTGAAAAGAATTCAGTTACTGTCTAACTGACTTCCTTATTTCTGTATGTTTCTCAAGGTCTTCTCAATGCACTACTTCATATTCACAGGGAGAGATGGTATGACACTCAAGAAGAGCGTATTTCAGACATAATTCCATTAACCTCTCACTGGTAAGCCACATTTTTCTTACTACATTATCTGAATGGGGGAATTCAGGGCATTTAGCCACTCAAAATAACCACTGTATGTTACTCACTATTTGTTTTCATAGTACCACTCCCACCCCAAACTGCATTTTCACTTCCAAAAGATATGTGTACCAGCGGTGTTTTTCCTTGAGTATGAAACAGCCTATGAACAGGAAAGCATTCAGGATCTGCGGTTCCTGCCTTTCCCGAGATCCATTTATCTTGCCTCCAAGAAATACCATGGTGACGTATTTTGGGGCCTCAGAGTATTGGGCCATGGCTGGACTAGTGTTCCACAGGACAAATCTTTTAGAATCTGTGCTGCTATCTGATGTTCAAGGAAGTAATAATACCCTAGCTCCTAGACCTAGGGTAGGGCTTTCATCAAACCCCAGGCAAAAAAGGCAGAGAAGCAAGGGCCTTTTGCTAGGGCCAAGCAATGAGTGGAGTAGGATATTGTGTTATCTCGGCTTTTCTCTTTCAGTTCAGGCAACCGCCTTAAGAGGCCTGTGCTTTTATCTTGGTTTTATAAGTGAGGAAACTGATGCTCAGGGAGGGGATAGTTTACCCAGTGTCGTACAATAAAAGGCAAACAGGTATTCCATTTCAGGACCTTCTGTCTCTAAGGCTGGTGCTCTTTTTATTAAACCTCTCTAGGCTCAAGGGTGGGGTAGGGCAGGGAGGAGGAGGAGAGATGCCATGGGATGTGGGGATAGGATGGGGACCCTGAGAGAGGAGAGGGAAACATGAGGCAGAAAAGGGCCAGCAGAGAAGGAAGGAACAAAAGAATCATGCTAGAAATTCTCTGAAGAGCTTTGAGTCTTATTCATTTGTAACTTTGTCACTACCTGTAGGGCTTCTCCCGTGGGCTGACAGTAAAGAATCCGTCGTCAAAGCAGGAGACACAGGAGGCTAGGGTTCGATGGGTCAGAAAGATCCCTGGACGAAATGGCAACTTATTTACATTTTTCTGTATGTTTCTCAAGGTCTTCTCAATGCACTACTTCATATTCACAGGGAGAGATGGTATGACACTCAAGAAGAGCGTATTTCAGACATAATTCCATTAACCTCTCACTGGTAAGCCACATTTTTCTTACTACATTATCTGAATGGGGGAATTCAGGGCATTTAGCCACTCAAAATAACCACTGTATGTTACTCACTATTTGTTTTCATAGTACCACTCCCACCCCAAACTGCATTTTCACTTCCAAAAGATATGTGTACCAGCGGTGTTTTTCCTTGAGTATGAAACAGCCTATGAACAGGAAAGCATTCAGGATCTGCGGTTCCTGCCTTTCCCGAGATCCATTTATCTTGCCTCCAAGAAATACCATGGTGACGTATTTTGGGGCCTCAGAGTATTGGGCCATGGCTGGACTAGTGTTCCACAGGACAAATCTTTTAGAATCTGTGCTGCTATCTGATGTTCAAGGAAGTAATAATACCCTAGCTCCTAGACCTAGGGTAGGGCTTTCATCAAACCCCAGGCAAAAAAGGCAGAGAAGCAAGGGCCTTTTGCTAGGGCCAAGCAATGAGTGGAGTAGGATATTGTGTTATCTCGGCTTTTCTCTTTCAGTTCAGGCAACCGCCTTAAGAGGCCTGTGCTTTTATCTTGGTTTTATAAGTGAGGAAACTGATGCTCAGGGAGGGGATAGTTTACCCAGTGTCGTACAATAAAAGGCAAACAGGTATTCCATTTCAGGACCTTCTGTCTCTAAGGCTGGTGCTCTTTTTATTAAACCTCTCTAGGCTCAAGGGTGGGGTAGGGCAGGGAGGAGGAGGAGAGATGCCATGGGATGTGGGGATAGGATGGGGACCCTGAGAGAGGAGAGGGAAACATGAGGCAGAAAAGGGCCAGCAGAGAAGGAAGGAACAAAAGAATCATGCTAGAAATTCTCTGAAGAGCTTTGAGTCTTATTCATTTGTAACTTTGTCACTACCTGTAGGGCTTCTCCCGTGGGCTGACAGTAAAGAATCCGTCGTCAAAGCAGGAGACACAGGAGGCTAGGGTTCGATCCCTGGGTCAGAAAGATCCCCTGGAGACGGAAATGGCAACCCACTCTAATATTCTTGCCTAGGAAATCCCATGGATAGAGGAGCCTCGAGGGCTACAGTCCATGGGGCTGCAAAGAGTCAGATATGACTTAGTGACTAAAAGACAACAACAACAACTGCATTTAAAGCAGAGATTATTATTTATCATTGCCAAAAGTATAAAGGAAAGTCCTAGCATTATTGAGTAGACTTGAGTCACTATTTTTCATGAATATTTTGGGGGTTAATGACTTTCTATGAGCTAAAGTTACTAATCATCAAATTGAAAAATACTATAACTGTGATGGCTTATTTTAGGTGGCATCTGGGTTAAGGCTAGCTGCTCAGATAGCTGATAAAGCATTTCTGGGTGTGTCTGTGAGGGTGCTTCTGGAGATAAGCATTTGACTCAGTAGACTAAGTGAGACAAAGTTTGCCCTCACCAATGCCCAATGTGGTGGGGATCGTCTAACCTACTGAGGCCCTCCTAAATAGAACAAAAGGAAGAAGGACGAGCTCTCCTCTTGAGCTGGGATGTTAAGCTTCTGGTTCTCTTACCTTTGGACTCTTGAGTCTCACACAAGAGCCCCTTGGTTCCCAGGCCTTTGGACCCAAAGTGAGTTATACCACTGGCTTTCCTGGTTCTCTAACTTTTGTTTGTTTGTTTGTTTTTTTGGGGGAGGGATGGGGCGGGTGGGCCACGTCTATTGGTCCTTCATCTTTGTTCTTTGTCCCTTGTGGGCCTCCCATCACAGTGGCCTCTGTTGTCACAGAGCACCGGCTCTGGGTGCATGCGCTCAAGAGCTCCGGCTTGGTAATTGGACACATCGGTCCAGCCGCTCTGCGGCACGTGAGATCTTCCCAGGCCAGGGCTCAAACCAGCGCCCCTTGCACTGCAAGGCGGTGTCCTTACCCACTGGACCACCAGGGAAGCCCCTGGTTCTCTAACTTATAGATAGGAGATTCATGGCCTCCATACTCTCATGGGCCAATTCTTTTAATAAATCTCTCTTGTTCTCTCCTATTGGTTCTGTTCCTCTGGAGAACCCAGACTAGAGCAACCATATCATTTAAAGTAGTGTTTTAAAATTGTGTTGCAGAGATCCGCGTAAAAGGCCTAGGGTTCGATCCCTGGGTCAGAAAGATCCCCTGGAGACGGAAATGGCAACCCACTCTAATATTCTTGCCTAGGAAATCCCATGGATAGAGGAGCCTCGAGGGCTACAGTCCATGGGGCTGCAAAGAGTCAGATATGACTTAGTGACTAAAAGACAACAACAACAACTGCATTTAAAGCAGAGATTATTATTTATCATTGCCAAAAGTATAAAGGAAAGTCCTAGCATTATTGAGTAGACTTGAGTCACTATTTTTCATGAATATTTTGGGGGTTAATGACTTTCTATGAGCTAAAGTTACTAATCATCAAATTGAAAAATACTATAACTGTGATGGCTTATTTTAGGTGGCATCTGGGTTAAGGCTAGCTGCTCAGATAGCTGATAAAGCATTTCTGGGTGTGTCTGTGAGGGTGCTTCTGGAGATAAGCATTTGACTCAGTAGACTAAGTGAGACAAAGTTTGCCCTCACCAATGCCCAATGTGGTGGGGATCGTCTAACCTACTGAGGCCCTCCTAAATAGAACAAAAGGAAGAAGGACGAGCTCTCCTCTTGAGCTGGGATGTTAAGCTTCTGGTTCTCTTACCTTTGGACTCTTGAGTCTCACACAAGAGCCCCTTGGTTCCCAGGCCTTTGGACCCAAAGTGAGTTATACCACTGGCTTTCCTGGTTCTCTAACTTTTGTTTGTTTGTTTGTTTTTTTGGGGGAGGGATGGGGCGGGTGGGCCACGTCTATTGGTCCTTCATCTTTGTTCTTTGTCCCTTGTGGGCCTCCCATCACAGTGGCCTCTGTTGTCACAGAGCACCGGCTCTGGGTGCATGCGCTCAAGAGCTCCGGCTTGGTAATTGGACACATCGGTCCAGCCGCTCTGCGGCACGTGAGATCTTCCCAGGCCAGGGCTCAAACCAGCGCCCCTTGCACTGCAAGGCGGTGTCCTTACCCACTGGACCACCAGGGAAGCCCCTGGTTCTCTAACTTATAGATAGGAGATTCATGGCCTCCATACTCTCATGGGCCAATTCTTTTAATAAATCTCTCTTGTTCTCTCCTATTGGTTCTGTTCCTCTGGAGAACCCAGACTAGAGCAACCATATAATTTAAAGTAGTGTTTTAAAATTGTGTTGCAACCTGTGTGCATGACTCCTGTGAATGTAAAAGAGAGAACACCGGGCAGAGATTTTTTAAAATGTATCTCTTAGTGTGGTTCATGGTCAAAGATACTTGAAATCCATTTATTTTAAGAGAGTTCGGAGGATAGAAAAAGTTATTTACACTCAACAGGTCAAATGTTTCCAAACATATTATCAGGACCCAGACTATAAGTCTACCATTACCAGGAAATCCCAAACCAGTATTAACTAACAGAACTCTATATATCTCCCTGCTCTTTTTTTTTTTTTTTTTTTAATTTTATCATTTGCGACATTGTAAATCAGGACAGTTGCTTTGGCATCCTAGTTGAAATTAAGATTTGCTGTCTCTGGCATTCCTCTGCTTCATCTGGCTACTGAGCCTATCTTTTTTTTTGTAATGAACTCCAATTCTGGGTATGGATTGGGTGCTGCCAGCAAGCACACGACTAAAGGTGGCTGCCTTATTCTGCTGGTAATGCACCCAGTGCTGGACCCCCGAGGCAACTGTGCTTGCAAGATTATAAATTCTTAAAGTAGCAGCCTCACCTCCAAGGTACTGAGAGAGCCTACGAAGCTCCTGAGCAAAATACATATAAATGTTTTTCTATTTCTACCAGGGGATCAATGAGGGATTCAATTAATGAGAGAGAAAGAAATGGCACTCTGACAGGTAACTAGTACTCACTGTGGCCAGTGGATGCCAGGGTTCAAAAAACCCAGCTCTCCTACAAATGACTCTGAGAAAGTACTGGGATTCTGGTCAGTAAAATAGGGACAGTAATAGAAATGCCTCGATGGTCAAGTGAGGTAATATAAAGGTCCAATGAAGTAAGAAAGCACTTAGTGCCTGACACATAGTAAGTGCTCAATAAACAACGGTATGCAGGAAACATTCAGGAAACGAATAGGATCAGACTCCACTGTAAAACTGGTACATAATCAAAAAAAAAAAAAAATAAAAAAGAATCCCACTGATTATTTTTTTTAAAAAATAATTGGTAACATACACAGAAAATTTATCCTCAGAAGCATCTTCAAATGCATAGTCCAGTGTTATTAAGCACATTCACATTGTTGTGGAGCCTCTACCATCATCCATCCACAGAACTCTATCCATCTTGCAAAACTAAAACTCTGTACCTGGTGAGTAATAACCCCCCATTCTTCCTCTCCCGAGTTCCTGGCAACCTCAGTTCTCTTTTCTGTTTAAAAATTTGCCCAGTCTTGGTACCTCATGTAAGTAGGATCATAAAGTATTTATTTATTTTCTGTGCCTGGCTTATTTCATTAGCATCATATCCTCTACGTTATGTATGTGTCAGAATTTCCTTTGCTTTTAAGGTTCAACGTTGTGGTTGTTCACTCACTCAGTCATGTCCAACTCTTTTACAACCCCATGGACTGTAGCCTGCCAGGCTCCTCTGTCCATAGGATTCTCCAGGCAAGAATGCTGGAGTGGGTGGCCATTTCCTTCTCCAGGGGATCTTCCAGACCAAGGGATCACACCTGTATCTGATGCATTGGCAGGCAGATCCTTTACCAGGGAGCCACTAGGGAAGCCCAAGATCCATTGACTGGCTTATTTTTTATTCAGTTTTTAAAAGTTACACACCATTTACAATGATTGCAAAGTACTGGCTGTATTCCCTGTGTTGTACAAGACATCCATGAGCCTATCCCCCACACAATGCTTTGTACCTCCGACTCCTTCACCCTTATAATTGCCATTTCCCCCACCGAGTCTGCTAGTTGGTAACCACTAGTTTCTTCTCTCTGTGAGTTTGCTTCTTTTTTTGTTATATTCACTAGTCTGTTGTATTATTTTTATCACCTACATATAAGTAATAACATATAGTATTTGTCTTTCTCTGATTTATTTCATTGGCATAATGCTCTCACAGTCCATCCATGTTGCCACAAATTGGAAAATTCATTTTTTTTTTTTATGAAGGACCACTGACCTTTTAACCTACCTTTTTTTTTTTTTTTGAAGTATTCAGAAATTAAAGATACGAATATGATAATGCCTTCTTTCACCAGGAAAGGCAAATAACTTCTTGAAACACTTCCTGGAGTTACGAGATACCCATCTCCATAGAGATGCTAATTAGAAAACCTATTTTCTTAAGAAAGGTATTATTCCTTGAGGCAAGCTGTTTACATTAATCAACATTTCTCTAATACTTGTCAGTGTTTTGTAACACTTTCTCAAGTGCCAATTGTAGCTTGCCAGTTCTTCTGAAGTGTGGAGACTACCAATGGGGGAAACTAGAATGGTAACTCTGTCCCCATGGGGCTTTTTCAGTCATGGTGAAGGAGTTATTTTTATCATTTTCACTGTGCCTGGCTTATTTCATTAGCATCATATCCTCTCGTTATGTATGTGTCAGAATTTCCTTTGCTTTTAAGGTTCAACGTTGTGGTTGTTCACTCACTCAGTCATGTCCAACTCTTTTACAACCCCATGGACTGTAGCCTGCCAGGCTCCTCTGTCCATAGGATTCTCCAGGCAAGAATGCTGGAGTGGGTGGCCATTTCCTTCTCCAGGGGATCTTCCAGACCAAGGGATCACACCTGTATCTGATGCATTGGCAGGCAGATCCTTTACCAGGGAGCCACTAGGGAAGCCCAAGATCCATTGACTGGCTTATTTTTTATTCAGTTTTTAAAAGTTACACACCATTTACAATGATTGCAAAGTACTGGCTGTATTCCCTGTGTTGTACAAGACATCCATGAGCCTATCCCCCACACAATGCTTTGTACCTCCGACTCCTTCACCCTTATAATTGCCATTTCCCCCACCGAGTCTGCTAGTTGGTAACCACTAGTTTCTTCTCTCTGTGAGTTTGCTTCTTTTTTTGTTATATTCACTAGTCTGTTGTATTATTTTTATCACCTACATATAAGTAATAACATATAGTATTTGTCTTTCTCTGATTTATTTCATTGGCATAATGCTCTCACAGTCCATCCATGTTGCCACAAATTGGAAAATTCATTTTTTTTTTTTATGAAGGACCACTGACCTTTTAACCTACCTTTTTTTTTTTTTTTGAAGTATTCAGAAATTAAAGATACGAATATGATAATGCCTTCTTTCACCAGGAAAGGCAAATAACTTCTTGAAACACTTCCTGGAGTTACGAGATACCCATCTCCATAGAGATGCTAATTAGAAAACCTATTTTCTTAAGAAAGGTATTATTCCTTGAGGCAAGCTGTTTACATTAATCAACATTTCTCTAATACTTGTCAGTGTTTTGTAACACTTTCTCAAGTGCCAATTGTAGCTTGCCAGTTCTTCTGAAGTGTGGAGACTACCAATGGGGGAAACTAGAATGGTAACTCTGTCCCCATGGGGCTTTTTCAGTCATGGTGAAGGAGTTATTTTTATCATTTTCACTTTGCATTGCTTATGCGGATGGTGGCTAGAAATACTGCACCCTGTGAGGAAAGTCCTGGTTTTTCTGGATGTTCATATCTGCCCCCTTGTAAGGCATTAAAGGTTTTCATTGGCAATTGTGGATTTCATCTGTTCACACACAAACTGGGATCTGCTTACACCATCACAGAAATGTTCCCTTTCAGTCAACATAATGGTGCCAGGAAAAACAAAATTGTATGCTAAATAGCCACAGTTAAAGGGAAAAAACTGATGGAGGTGGGAACCGTCAATCCTCGGATTATGCTTTGTCACTTCACAACTATTTGGAAAACTATTTATTTGCACATCATAAATATGTGCTCCTGTGATTCTAGATGAACATACTATCAAAATCCATGATTTACTGCTATTGTAATGTCTTTCCAAGATTAATACTTAAAGCTTAGTACACAGAGCAATAATCTGTTTCAGTATTAAACTTCAAAATCTTCAGGAAATTTCCAAATCAAACTAACAATTTACAAATTTCACTGCTGGGTTCAAGTGATGAAAAGGCCAGCAGAACACCTGTTTATAATGGGAAGTAAGAAACTGAAATAAAACGTATTTGCTACAGCCTTACGCAGTTTTCTTCTGTACTTTCTAGTAAATTTTCTGGTGATCCTGAGCTTGATGGTCCACAAAATGGTGCATTAGAGGATTGCTAATGTAATGCCCTAATTTGTTTAAAGATTTTCATTCTATGTTAATTGAGAACTGAGGGACATTTGAGACTGCAGAAAAAAAAAATCAAAAATAAAATATCATTAATAATAAAAGAACTAAAAGATCCAGAGGAAAACACTGGGTAATACTTTGGATATTAGTACAATAGCTTTAGCAAGATGGGGGGACGCCTTTTTCATACTTGTAAAAACGTGAAACATCATAAGGCTATCTTCTAACTATGAAGGGAATTTCTATAACCATATAAAGAAAAAAATGTAGACGATGAATCTAAAACGGCTTTCCCTCTTTTTAAGAAATCATTTTATTTATTTATTTATTTTTGGCTCTTCTGGGTTTTCACTGCTGCTACAGGCTCTTCTCTAGTTGCAGGGAGTGGGGGTTACTCTCTAGTTGAGGTGAGCAGGCTTCTTGTTGTGGTGACTTCTCTTGTGGAACTCTAGGGCTCTAGGGCACACGGGTTCAATAGTTGCAGCTCACAGGCTTAGCTGCTCCCCAGCATGTGAGATCTTCTGGGATCAAGGATCAAGCCTGTGTCTTCTGCATTGGCAGGTGAGCTCTTCACCACTGAGCTACCAGGGAAACCCAGCTTTCCCACTTTTTATCATGAAAAATTTCAAACATACAGAAAAGTTGAAAATGTAGACGTTTTGCCTACAGATTTGCTTTTTCTTTCTTGTCAGATCTGAGGACTGGCTTTCTCTTTCTCCACACACACTTCTGTCCTGCAGTTTTAGGTTTCATTTGAAGTCGCATGCATCACCATGCATCTTCTCAGAATAACATCCTCTGACATCACCACAGTTCTCACATTAAAAATAAAAAAACAACACAATTACCTAACATCCAGTCCACATTAAAACTTCCAAGGACCACCTTTCACAGATAGTGGCTGGGCTTTTGTTTTTTGAACCAGGAGCCAATGAAGATTCATATATCCCATATTTATCACAGGTCTTTCTTTGTTTTTAGGGAATGATCTTTCCCATTTTTCTCCCCCCTCTCATGACACTGAATTTTTAAAGAGCTGAGGCCAGTTATCTTGTGAAATGCTCCAGCATTCTGTAATTATGGCACTTGGCTTGTTCATCTGGGTCTAGCCTTAGCATTCTAGAAGCCATGGAGGTATTTAGAATATTCACGTGCTATCTAGTCCCTTTCTTGTCTCCAGGGCTCACCTGCCTGCCACCAGTGAGGAACACCAAGAGATCAGAGATTATCAGCTTTAACCCTTCAAAGAAATGTCTAGCTCCAGGAGGAAAAGTTATTTAAATGATACTGCCAAAGAAAAAGCAGAGGAAAGGTGCCCCCATTTAAGGTTTATTTCGTAGCAAGTTCAAGGCCTGTGGCAAAGTGGGTCACTGCAGAGAATACTAAATCCACAAAGTTTGCTCCTTTCTGTGAATCCCTAAGAAGGAGCCTCAAAGGAACGTCCTTTAACTACTTTTTCTCTTGTCTACCAAATGCCCTTCAGCTTGCCTTGAGCTAAACGCTAAACCGAAAGGATTAAAAAAAAGTGTATTATTCCAACTGTACCAGGCCACATTAACAAATTAACACGTGTGCCATACATGGGCAAGCAATGTAAACAGGCCTCGAAGGGGCAGTGAGACGGAGAAGAATATTTGTATCTGCACTTCTAGGAGGATTTATAAACACAGGCTATTTTGGACCTCCACCTCTCTACAAGTTCAGACTTAAATAAACAAAAAGTTTTCGCCTGGTTGAGGTGGTGTTCTTCCGCAGGCCTGCGTATTTTTCAAAACGTGACTGGCCAGCTAAGAAGTTTACCCGCCTGGTGCCTCAAATTCTCAGTTTATTTGAATACCGTGTGAATGGCTAATCTCCGACAAGTTTGGGGGCTTTAACAAGGTAAACATGTGGGTGGGCTGTGAAAGTAAACACTGCATTTCCTCCCAGTCTCATCCTCCTCTCCCACATTCTGCTCCCTCATTCCTTTCAGGAGCCCCAGCCTCCCTCTTCCAAAGCTTGGTCTCTTGTACCCTGTAGAAGTACTGAAATTGCAAAGGAGACATTTTTAATTATAAGTACTACAGCAATGAATTCAAGTACACTCGTTTATCATAAAGGGCTTTCCCATCTGTCTCTAAAGTATACTTAAAAAGATTGTGTATTTGATAACATTAGCACTGAGCATCTTCCACATGTTAATGCTCAGCGTTTTAGATGTTCGCCTCCCTCATCCCCAAAGACAGCACTGTGGTGGTTCCAAAAAGAGCACATTTATCTCTGTGTTTGGGAGTGTCTGTGTGGTCTCTTCCTAATTTATTTGCACTCCAGTCCTCAGGCATAGCATCACAATCCCCCTAGGCAAAAGAGATTAGGGAACAGGGCTGTCTGCTTCTCCCCACCCTGACAGAGAAGGGAAAACAACTTCCCCAAGTCCCACAAGTTCTCTGGCCACTGTACAAATTGTTCTTGAGCATGGAGGGTTTCCAAAAGCCCTAATTAGCAACTCACAGCAAACATTTCTTTGCATTAGCTAATGATCCGGCTACACTTGTAAGCAAACAGAACCAACATATCTAATCAATGCTGAAAAACCAACCAAATGCCTATTAAACATCTGGATGTAATTTTCTAGTTAGAACAAAATGAAAACATATGCAGGTTCCTTTGATCTGCGTCTTAACAAAGAAATTGTTGATAAAAAAGCATACTGGTCAGTCAATGTGTCATTTTCATAAAGTCTGCTCGTTTCTCTTCAAATGCTCCCAGTTTAATTTAGTTGGTTTCCTGCAATCTCTAATTTTACCATATTGTGTGAAACCGCAAGAGATTCTTTGGATGTGATTTTATTTGAGGTTTTACTGCTGCATGGATCTGCTACTGACTTTCTTCCCTCTTCCTTCTCTGCTTTCTTCCCTTCAACCCCATGCCCATCCTGTCTTTTTCTTTGGTAAACTGCTGAGGGAAAAAAGGTTATAAAGCAATGCTGGGAAAATTTCTTCTGAACCCTACATTCTTAGGTTTAAGAAAATTTCCAGTTTCAAAAAAAGAAGTCAAATGAGGAAATGTAAAACAGCTGAAAGAAAGAGAAAATGACAAAAAGTGATCTTTTAAAGTATACAAGATTGTGTATTTGATAACAATGAATTCAAGTACACTCGTTTATCATAAAGGGCTTTCCCATCTGTCTCTAAAGTATACTTAAAGATTGTGTATTTGATAACATTAGCACTGAGCATCTTCCACATGTTAATGCTCAGCGTTTTAGATGTTCGCCTCCCTCATCCCCAAAGACAGCACTGTGGTGGTTCCAAAAAGAGCACATTTATCTCTGTGTTTGGGAGTGTCTGTGTGGTCTCTTCCTAATTTATTTGCACTCCAGTCCTCAGGGATAGCATCACAATCCCCCTAGGCAAAAAAGAGATTAGGGAACAGGGCTGTCTGCTTCTCCCCACCCTGACAGAGAAGGGAAAACAACTTCCCCAAGTCCCACAAGTTCTCTGGCCACTGTACAAATTGTTCTTGAGCATGGAGGGTTTCCAAAAGCCCTAATTAGCAACTCACAGCAAACATTTCTTTGCATTAGCTAATGATCCGGCTACACTTGTAAGCAAACAGAACCAACATATCTAATCAATGCTGAAAAACCAACCAAATGCCTATTAAACATCTGGATGTAATTTTCTAGTTAGAACAAAATGAAAACATATGCAGGTTCCTTTGATCTGCGTCTTAACAAAGAAATTGTTGATAAAAAAGCATACTGGTCAGTCAATGTGTCATTTTCATAAAGTCTGCTCGTTTCTCTTCAAATGCTCCCAGTTTAATTTAGTTGGTTTCCTGCAATCTCTAATTTTACCATATTGTGTGAAACCGCAAGAGATTCTTTGGATGTGATTTTATTTGAGGTTTTACTGCTGCATGGATCTGCTACTGACTTTCTTCCCTCTTCCTTCTCTGCTTTCTTCCCTTCAACCCCATGCCCATCCTGTCTTTTTCTTTGGTAAACTGCTGAGGGAAAAAAGGTTATAAAGCAATGCTGGGAAAATTTCTTCTGAACCCTACATTCTTAGGTTTAAGAAAATTTCCAGTTTCAAAAAAAGAAGTCAAATGAGGAAATGTAAAACAGCTGAAAGAAAGAGAAAATGACAAAAAGTGATCTTTTAAAAAAATATGCAGTTAGTATTTATACATAAAAATGTAATGGATTTAAAAGATGCATAATTTTCCATGACCAGCAGTCACAATTTTTCCCTATTGTGTCTGGAACCTATACCACAGACAACACCTAGTTTTTGTAATCACTTATATTATTGTTGAATTGAAAATCTGATAACTCAGCAACAAATGAATGGAAATATACATGCATCAATGAGAAGCAATCTGTAATCTTTTTGTTTCTTTTGCAGCAGAGAAAGAATGAACTATTTTTCAGAGACAATTTCCTATGGAAACAGAGTATTTAATATTATTTCATGTAAAAACATCACCAACATATGAATATATTAAAGGTAAAGAAGATTATGGTTAACAGATTTTAAACTGAAGACCAAAATTATAGATTTCGTGAGTAGAACTATTTTCCTTTAAACAGGCTGTAGGCAATCTGCACATATATTATTTATTTAAAACATAAGATTAAAGCTACTTGATTGTTTAAACACCATCATTTGTAATGCAGTTTGATGAGAGTTTTGTAGTATAATTATTACAGCATGACAATCACATAGAAAACATGACCTTGAAAAGGAGCCCAGCCTCCTCTCTCAAGGAAGATGGGCTGGAAGAGAAACAAGCCACCAAAAACGGACCATCTTTATGAACACAATTAAAGCCCTTCCAGTTTTCAAGTCAGTATTCTTTTTTTTTTTTTTTCCTCCAGATGCTATCTCGAAAGGACATCAGAAGGCCTGGTATTTCAAACTCTACTGGTAAAGAAGCAGGAGTTAAAAGAGAATTTCTTGCTGTTCCCCTGAAACTGTCACAACATTGTTAATCAGCTATGTCCCAATACAAAAATAAGGAAGTTTAAATAAATAAATAAAAGAGATTTTTCTAATTTCCACATTTGGCAGACTAGGAAATATGTTGAGTAGCCATGTTTGTTGTGAACTGTTAGAGAACATTTACGAACAGTGTATTAGAGACTTCACTGGTGGTCCAGTGGCTAAGACTCTGTGCTCCCAATGCAGGGGGCCCAGGTGCGACTCTTGGTCAAGAAACTAGATCCCACATGCTGCAACTAAAGATCTTGTGTGCTGAAACTAAGACCTGACACAGCCAAAATACATAAAAATTAAAACAAACAAAAATGTTAGAACACTTAAAGAGACAAGGAGGAGAGAGAAAAAGAAGTACAACACTTTTGCTCCTGTTTTAACTTCTCTTCTTAACTACCAGCATGTGCCAGAAAATCAAAGTAAAGCTTAGGTAAGCCAGGGAGATGTCTCAGTTGCCTTAGCTGTCCCAGCATATTTGTGGAATCGAAGCATTTTCTACACAGTCTTGGAGTTGATTATGAGATGAACCAATCACAGATTAGCATAGGTGGCCGACCTACTGCATGATTTCAACGCACACAGGTTTCCAACCCCAACTCAAGGAAGCTATGAGCCATGCTGTGCTGGGCCACAAGACAGACAGGTCATTTCTGGCAAAATGTGGTCCACTGGAGAAGGAGGTGGCCAATCGCTTAAGTATTCTCGCCTCCAGAACCCCATGAACAATATGGAAAGACAAAAAGATACGACACTGGAAGATGAGCTCCCCAGGTCCGTAGGTGTCCAATATGCTACTGGGGAAGAATGGAGAAACAGCTCCAGAAAGAATGACTCAATGGACATGATTTTCAGCCAACCCCAGGAGATAGTGAAGGACAGGGAGGCCTGGTGGGCTGTCGTTCAAGGGGTTGCAAAGAGTCGAACATGACTGAGTGACTGAACAACAGGTTGCCGACCTATGGCTGTATGATTCAAAGTCTTGTATGTGGAGCAAGTCTGCTCTCATCAGCAAATTTAACTGAGAAAAGGGGCAGTGCTTCTTTGCTATTCATTTCCCATGTCAGCAAAATGAATAATAGCACCTCCTCCCTAACCCCACTTAATAAGCCACCATGCTGAACTTGTTTGAGAATTACTATGGTATTGTACAGACTGGCTAAAATTGCTCCTTTAATTTTTCATTTATAATTGATATTTGGGATTGATTCAATTATAGACAAATCAATATCGTACATATTTAAGAACTCCACCAGTGAAATGTATTATCTGAAATGATTCTTTTAATATTTCAAGAAAAAAGATCTCTGTAAAACAAATCTTCGAATAAATTGTGGGTCACTAAGTCACGTCCGCCTCTTTTGATCCCACAGACTGCAGCCTGCCAGGGTTTTCTGTCCATGGAATTCCCCAGGCAAGAATACTGGAGCATTTTTTCCTCTAAGGGATCTTTCCAACCCAGAGATGGAACCAATGTCTTCTGCATTGCAGGCACATTTCCTTACAGTTGAGCCACCAGAGAAGCCTTCAAATAAACTGTATTTCTGTTTAAATAAATGCCTTTCCTTAACTCTCTTGAAAGTAAAATAATGGGAACATGGGGGCCATTAATACCAAAAACTGAAGTATGTGCCAACATTAGATGAATGTTTGTCAAAGATGTGTCCTTCTCATGGAAGAATTCACCCTCATTTGGCTAAAACAGCATTATTCACTTACCAATCATGTGGAAATAGGTCAGCTGAACTGCTCCTTAAACTAATGTATAAATGAGGCAATGCTGAAGGTTTTCTGTGTGATATATTTTAGGAAAACTGACAAAAACTGGAGATTTACGCAGCATGCCCCGTTTATTTAAAATCTTTTTCAAGTCAAGTTCCATCTTATAAGAAATTTTGCCACGTCCTTCCCCCAAAGCTTCTCATTTAGCTCGGTAGCTCAGCTAGGGGATACTACCTAAACTATGGGTGTAGGGTGGGCAGGACAGGTTTTACGGGTCTCAATTCTGTTTATCCCATCGTCTCCCTTTGTTTCTAGTAACTGGAAACAGACTCGTGGCCGTGTTTGCTGAGAGGCCCCTAGAACTCTGAGTAGCTCTCTTTTTACTTCCCAACACAACGAAATCGGGTCTTTAAAGAGAAGGACCCGAGATATCGCGCCACGGGCAAAACGTCGCATCTGTGATTGGGACGCGCGTGCCTTACGCTGACAATACCTCGGGTAACCTTCTTGCCAATTCAAGCTGATCTTTTTGCAAAGTGGTTTGAAATTCCCCGGTAAAAACCAGTTCCTACCACCTTGAGTGCAGTAAGGGGCGTGGGCATTAGAAGCCTAGTTCTAAAGCCGCCGGAGTATCTACGCAGCCAATGTGTTGCCTACTTATGCGTTTTCCACGAAGTGCACAGTCCACTCACTCCTCGGGCACCGGCGAAAAGGCAGCTCAAGGAAACCCAATCCTCACAGAAATTTTTGAATACGACCCCACTTTCAAGAGTAGCATCAAACAGGAGGCTTCGAAAGACACGTTTGGCTTGAACTACCAAAATGCACCCACTCTCCCTCTTAGGAAACTACGCAGTTAGTCTCTGGGTTACATTCACTGAGATCTGAGGATTTTCATTAAAGGGAAAAGTGAACAAGTGGCAAGGTTTTTGCAAACTCGAACCCCGGGCTTCCGTGGCTGCAGGCTCCCGGGTCCCTGTCGTTCGCGCGCTCCCGCGCGCTCCCTCGCCGACCCCACGTTACTTTGATTGACAGCCCGGCCCCGCCGCTCTCCTTCCCACCGACCTTCCCATCCACCGTGCCAATCTCCGGGTCTCGCTGCTTTCCATTGGCTGGTTACGGCGTCCCTGCGGCTCCTCCAGGAACAGTTCCTCACCAAGCCCGAGAGGACGCGGCTGGCGGAGGAGTGGTGGGGGTGGTTGGGAGGGGAGACGGGGGAGACGGCGGAGATGGAAGCGAGCGGGTGGAAGAGAAGAGGGGAGACAGGGGGAGACGGCCTGTCCGGTGCCGCGCTGCCATAGGCTCTAGGGAGGCGTTGCGTCAGCACCCCACGTTGGGCGCGCCGCACGCGATTGGCTGACGCGGGTCTCCCGCCCCCCCCCCTCCGCCCGATAGGGCCCAGGTCCCCCGCCGGCTCCGCGCTCGCGCCCCCCGCCCGCGCGGGGCTGGGCGGGGCCGGCGCTGGTTAGCTCGGGAGTGTGAAACCGCGTGTTAATGTAACCGGCGCGAGAGGCGCGGGCGGCGGCGGCGGCTGCAGGAGCAGCGGCGGCGGCGGATACCCTGTGCCCCGCGTCCCCGAGGCAGCCGAGCGCGCCATCCCCCGCCTTGGCCCGGCCGGACGGGACCCGACCCACCAGCCGGGCCCTCCGTTAGCCCTCCGCAACTTAACCGCCACCGAGACTACTCCGGACTCGTCCGCGGAGTTTACACGCCCGGGAGAGAGGCCGAGCGGCGGAGCGCACTCTTGGGCTTTTCCCCACGGTCTCTTGGATGTCTTTCCCCGGGTCGTGAGAGAACTTTGCAGCGGGCTGGAGCGCCCTTTGAGAAGAAGCACACGAAGAGAAGGAAAGAAAGAGGGTCGACGGAGCGGCTCTGAAAGGGTCCGGAGAGGTCTGGCCGGCCGTGCCGGACGAGTGCGCGCGGGCCGCGGCGCCCGGATGCGCCCGGAGCTCGAGGAGCAGCGGGCGGCTTCGGGGCTGCCCTCGGCGGAGTAGCCCCGTCGGCCCAGGAGGGTTTGTGATACCTCGGAGAACACCGCGTGCGGGCTGCGCTGGGCGTGCCAAGCCGCCTCCCGGCGCGCCCTCCGCACTTTCCCCGCCTCTTCGTCATCCCGCGCTCCTCCGCTCGGGTTGGGGCTGCGGAGCGTCGGCAGGAGCCGGGACCTCGCACCCCGCCGGCCTCAGGGGAACCCGCGAGCTCCCGGCCGTGGGCGCTGCCCGGGCCCGAAGGAGATCACCCCCGGAACCCCGTCAGGTTTGTTTGTGTGGGGTTAGCCGGGGGCGCCGCGCCACCTGCGCCTCGCCCGCGGCCGGCAGCCGGCGCCGCGGAGAAAACCCCAAGAAGAGGCGGACGGGGGAGAAGAGCCGAGGAGAGCAGCGCCCCCACCCCTGGATTTGTGGCCCGGGACGGGCGCGGCGCACGCGGACCGCCGAGGGGAGCACGGGCCGACTCGCCGCGCTCCTCCTCTCCCAGCCCAGGCGCCGAGGCCCGCGGGTCGGTGCACAGCCCCCGCGCCCTCGTCCCCAGCGCCGGCGGCGCTCCGCAGGTTCTCGGTGCCGCCGGGCCCCGGTGATGTGGCCCTGAGCGCGGGAGTCGGCACCGGCGGGAGCCAGAGTGGCCTGTGCGCCCCGCCGAGCGCGCCTGCGTGCGTGGCCAGCGCGCCTGCCCTCTTCTGCCTGGCTTCCCGGCTTAATTTTCCTCGGCGGGATTAAAGTTGGAAATTGAGCGGAGAATTGAGTTGCCCGGGAACAGAGCCGCGGCCGCCGCCCGAGCGATGTTCCCGCAGAGCCGGCACCCGGTGAGGCGCGGTCGGGTGGCCGAGTGGGGGGCAGGGGAGTGTTGGCGGGGGGACGGTTGTTGCAGTGCGGGGAGGGAGTGGGGTGGCTGCTCCAGTCGGGCCGAGCCCCTTGGCCTCCGAGGGTGCCAGGCTTGGGAGGTCCCGGGCCCTCCCCTCCTGCGGCGGGGAGTGGGCTGAAACGCTCAATTTTCCCCCTTGGGTCTGGGCTCCCTCCTACTTGACGTCTAGACTGGGCGGGCGGGGCGCGAGGGGAGACGGGGGTGTTTCCCGCGGCCACAACCTCTCCCTTCCCCGAGGCGGAGAGTGCGCCCCCCCCTTTGTTTCTCGTCTCGCCTATTTACATGTCAATGCGGCCCCCCCCCCCGTCCCGGCGCGCCCGGAGGTGGCCCCGGCGACTCTGGGAACGCGGAACGTTGGAGAGTTTTCTCTTCTGGTCCCTGGGGTCCTTACCGCCCCCCCGTGAGGCGCCTTGGGGGCGGCGGCGTCGACGACCGCCTGGCCAGGTCCTCCTCCCCAGCCGCTGGGGGCCCCTGTCCCTTCAGCCAGGTGATCCAGGCGCACTTACCCCGACCCGCCCTGAAGACTTGAGCGTCTTTTGAAAAGCTTTGGATCTGGGAGGGTCCACCTTCCCTCTCTCCCCAAGGGGCGCGCATACTCGAGTTCGGGGCTCCGTTTGGCGCCTCCTCTAACTTTGTTTTTGGTTCCTGTCCCACCCATTCTTGCGTTCTCTAACTGACTTCTTTATCCCACCGCTCACATCCCCGTCTCCCGGTCCCCCTCGCTGGTCGCCCCTAGACGCCGCACCAGGCTGCAGGCCAGCCCTTCAAGTTCACCATCCCGGAGTCCTTGGACCGGATTAAGGAGGAATTTCAGTTCCTGCAGGCGCAGTATCACAGGTGCGTGTCCGGCCACGCCCGGAGAGTGGTCGCCCGGGCAGCGGTGTGCCCCGGGTCGCCCAGCCCTGGTGGCGGCGGCGGCTGTACTTAGTACTTGCGTCCAGGCGGTGGCGCGTGGAGTCGCAGTTCAGACCTGTCATTCACATTCCCCCCTTTCCCGGCTCTTCCCGGGCCGCCTCTTCTCTTGTCTCCTCCTCCTCCCATTGTTTCCCTTTTGCCCGTTTGCTGCTGTTCCAAGGAGCCCTTTTTCGTGTATTTAGGAGTTGCATGAGAACTGTCAATATTTGCACTTCATTTATTTATTTTGCAACAGGCTGAGCTGAAACCTTGATTCAATCGATGCCCCAGTTTAGGAGTGCGGGTTCAGGGAGGCAAAGCCGGTGTTGAAATCTCTGTTTGTCATACTAGAATTGGGTTCTTTGAGGCAAAGTCCATTATGGGAGGCTAGACGCTTTGCTTTTAGCTGTGCCCGTCATTACTGGTGGCGGCGGTGCTGTGGATGTGAGGGGAAAGCTTTCCTCCTTTGACTTCATTCTGGACTGGTTTGGGTAGGAAGGGGTTTGAAGTCACATTTATAGTCATTCTCACCTTTAGTCTCCTGATTTAACCAAAGCTGCTTCAGAAAATGTGTAAGAGAAAGCTAGTTTTAAAGCGTCCTGCCCATTGTAGACTTTAGAAATGTTAGTTTCCTCCCCTGTTTCTATCAAGTGTTAGCTGATTAGAGCTAAGAAATAACTGTAATGACAGTTTGTATTTTTTATCATGCTGGAGAGAAAGCACACAGATGCTTGGGTGTGAATTTTCTTATTTTGTCAGAGATTTTCTGATTACTGACCTTTTGTCTACTTGAAGATAATAAACTATAGAGTTTGAAACGTGCCTGCCCACACTGTGTTTACAAAGCTCAGAGGACTTCAGCCCACTCTGATTGCAGAAGCTCCCAGGGACATTATTTTGGCAGGGAATTAAAAAACAAAGGTTTTAAAAGGGACCAACCATTGTAGAAGTAATGTTACAGCTAGTTTTCAAACTGAGAGAGACTGAGTTGGCCGAGATGATACAGTCTATGCCTGAGGCTGAAGGGTATGCAAAGGCCAGATTTTTGCATAACCAGAATCCAAGGAAGCAAACTTTGATGCAGGCAAGGAAGTAGGAGCGAACAAGTGACCATGAGGAAAGAATAAGTCTTCTGTGTAGATCAGAGGTTTTGATCTTTCAGTCTTGGCATCAGACCCGGTATACACTTCAAGTGGATACCTTGTACTACTCCCCGTATTCATTTTCCCTATTGAATGCAAGGACAAAGCTTTGAGGTGTTTACCTAGATAGTTTATGGCTTTTCCAAATTGGTCTGTGTTTTTACTTGAAGTGCAAATATGTGAGGCAGATGTTAAAACAAGTGACATAATGTTTACATTAAGTTGCCTGTTTTGTTTTCGTAGCCTTAAATTGGAATGTGAGAAACTGGCAAGTGAAAAGACAGAAATGCAGAGGCACTATGTGATGGTAGGTATCAGAGATTAGGCTTTTTTCCTTTTCATGTAATATTAACAAATATGTGTTCTTGGCATTCCAGAACATGAGTTAATGAAATGCTTGGTTCTTTTTTCTTTTTACAGTATTATGAAATGTCATATGGATTAAACATAGAAATGCATAAACAGGTAAGCTTCAGTGAAATCTCAAGTTGAAATGAGAAAAATCATGATTTTATAGTACTGGCTTTGTCCTCAGGTGGGACATATCTGCATGTCCTATTTCAACCTTGGTTTCCCTTCCTTCAAACTGGGGATGGTATTCCTCAGCAAGGGCTGCTTCTTGACAGTTATAGAATGTTTCATTTACTAGGTGAGAGGTGCTTTGGAAGTGTAAACTAGCCTGTTTATAGGCAGATGGAATCGAGGCTCTGACTTGCCTTTTCTTCTGGATACACTGATTTTCCTCTTGGAAGATAGGGATATCCCATCACATTCTAAAGTTCAGAATGCCTAATATTTTTGTAATGATTTGGAAAGAAGTGTCCACCTTTGGGGGCAAGAAGGGCATTTGGGAGTTTCTTTATTCATGTCTAACAAGGTATATGACTGACTGTGGAGTTCTCCGTATGGTTTGGGGCTACATAAAGCAACACTCAGGATTAGTGGCTTATTAGCAAACATCTTTTTGAAAAAGGTCTCAGGTTTGGTGCAGATTTGGAGGTGAAAAAAACATCCTTTTATGACCACAGCATATGTTGAGAGTTGCTTCAGTCCTAGTGGTTTTAAAAGCATGAAAAGATTAGTGACTGGAAAGCTCGAGCTATGACTATGAGTTTGCAAGTTCCCATAAAATTCACACTTATGGCTACTATAATGGTGTATAAAAAGAGTATTGAGCTGGAACAAGGAACTAAGGACCTCAGAAGAGAAGAAAAGCTAAATGATTGCTCAGCCCAAAGGACTCTCGATTGAGTAGTCATTGTCTGCCAACGAAAGCATTAATGGCAGGGTGTAAGTATTCTGGAGATATGCTGACATTCACTTTTTCATCAAGACTTGGGTACAATAAGTCTTTTAGAAATCGATTGCCTCTTAAAAAATTATCATCAGATGAAGTTGCACAGTTGGACACATTTCAAAGTGCAACAATACAATTCTTACTTGATGTATATGTGCTATTTCATCTCAAACCCTTGTTTCATTAAATTAAAGAGCATGGCTGACCGGCTGGGGCACGGTGGAGAAATTGATTAGTTCAGCCTTCAGATCTTCCTTATATTCAAAGACTTTCATTAAGCAAGTGTGTTTCAGAGTTGAATTCTGCTTTTGTAACTCTGTGCTCTTTGATTTTTAATTCATCATAGATTTCATAATGTTAAGTTATCATCATGTACCTTAGATCTGTTCTCAGATATGTGTTTGGAAAGAGATAGTTAAGTTCAGGCTTTTCATTAACAGTGTAATTGGGCCTTTTTTAAAAAACTGCTGGTTCTATTCTGATTTGCGAACTTGGTAGCCTAGTTTCTGTTAGATTTGTGCCTTTGTTTCTGTGTGCTTAAATGGCCAGTGACCGATTGAGGCGATTGTAACTTGTTGATAGTAATTAACCTAGAAGATATATATATGGTCATTTAAAATGAATTATGCAAATAAACATTTTCACAGAGTTCTAACCTGCCATTTTCTTTTTTTAAAAATTACCCTAAAGGCACATTTTTTTTTTCCAACAAATATTCTGAAGGGGTAAAGAGGAGACTGAGCTTTCTCTTAAACTCATATACTCAAAGGATTGAATAATCTCACCAACTCCATACAAGAGAGTGATATGTCTCTGTGATATGTGTTGGTGCTTCATTTACTGGGAGAGCTACAGGAGGTGTGAAATTCTCCTGGGTTCCTATAAGTTACTTGGTGGAGCGACCTCTTCTCTGTCTAATAGAAAGAAGGAAGAAGGGGTGGCGAGGAGGGTCAGGAGCCCCACGGTGTGAAAATAGTTTTCTAATGAGTTTCTGGACTCCATTGGGCATTTGTGGGTATATATTGTCTGTCCATGAGCCAGTGTGCATTAATAATATGCTATGTGTAATTGACTCAGTAATTTGAAAAATGTGAAAAGCTGAGAGACGTTGTGTTCTCCATAGTGGGATATTAAGCCCCCTGAAATTTAGTTTATATTGTAAATGCTGACAGACCCTTAACTAGAGTGGTGTGCAGAGCCGTGCTGTAATTCAGTTTAAAGTGGCCTTACATTTGAAAAACATCCTTCTGAATGTCACACATTAATAATAAGTTCTGAGGAGGCATTTGGTGCAGCTAGTAATCATAATTCTTATTAAAACTGGTGACGTCTGGCCCCCAGGGTGTAGCCAGGCTCAAATTGATGCTTTTTGCCGCCTGATCACCAGCATGGCCTAAGTGCTCATTATATTGTAGAGAGGGCCTTTGGAGCTCTCATTAGATTTGACAGGAATTCTCTCTAGGGGGAAACTGGGCATTAGCAAGACTCCTGACAGGCTGAAATTAGTCCTGCTTTATGGCTTATAACCAAATGCTAGCAAGGCATCATCAGGGGACACAAAAATGTTATAGTAATGTAACCTTTTAAAGAAGCATTGGTAGCCTAGTTTCTGTTAGATTTGTGCCTTTGTTTCTGTGTGCTTAAATGGCCAGTGACCGATTGAGGCGATTGTAACTTGTTGATAGTAATTAACCTAGAAGATATATATATGGTCATTTAAAATGAATTATGCAAATAAACATTTTCACAGAGTTCTAACCTGCCATTTTCTTTTTTTAAAAATTACCCTAAAGGCACATTTTTTTTTTCCAACAAATATTCTGAAGGGGTAAAGAGGAGACTGAGCTTTCTCTTAAACTCATATACTCAAAGGATTGAATAATCTCACCAACTCCATACAAGAGAGTGATATGTCTCTGTGATATGTGTTGGTGCTTCATTTACTGGGAGAGCTACAGGAGGTGTGAAATTCTCCTGGGTTCCTATAAGTTACTTGGTGGAGCGACCTCTTCTCTGTCTAATAGAAAGAAGGAAGAAGGGGTGGCGAGGAGGGTCAGGAGCCCCACGGTGTGAAAATAGTTTTCTAATGAGTTTCTGGACTCCATTGGGCATTTGTGGGTATATATTGTCTGTCCATGAGCCAGTGTGCATTAATAATATGCTATGTGTAATTGACTCAGTAATTTGAAAAATGTGAAAAGCTGAGAGACGTTGTGTTCTCCATAGTGGGATATTAAGCCCCCTGAAATTTAGTTTATATTGTAAATGCTGACAGACCCTTAACTAGAGTGGTGTGCAGAGCCGTGCTGTAATTCAGTTTAAAGTGGCCTTACATTTGAAAAACATCCTTCTGAATGTCACACATTAATAATAAGTTCTGAGGAGGCATTTGGTGCAGCTAGTAATCATAATTCTTATTAAAACTGGTGACGTCTGGCCCCCAGGGTGTAGCCAGGCTCAAATTGATGCTTTTTGCCGCCTGATCACCAGCATGGCCTAAGTGCTCATTATATTGTAGAGAGGGCCTTTGGAGCTCTCATTAGATTTGACAGGAATTCTCTCTAGGGGGAAACTGGGCATTAGCAAGACTCCTGACAGGCTGAAATTAGTCCTGCTTTATGGCTTATAACCAAATGCTAGCAAGGCATCATCAGGGGACACAAAAAATTGTCATTTCTGACAACATCTTTGTTACTGAAAAAAAAAATGCAGTGATGGGGAAACTTTCCGTGGAGAGAGCTTTAATATTGTTAAGATTTGTCTCCAGTGTGAGGCGCGCTCTCCTCCCCACCTTTCAACGGCTTTCTTGAAGGAGAGAGTTTGAGAGAGTTCAGTGTCAAATCTCACCACCAACTTTTCGGTCTGGAAGTTTTAAAGTGGAAAAGTGTCCAAATCAAGAATGGTACAATTGTGGTTTCCTTAGTTGGTTTGGTGCCCACAGCCCATGTTTATGTTGTGTCAGCACTTCCTGATAATCCTTCCCCTGACTTTGTCTGCTGCCATTTGGGGCCAGTTACCAAAAAGTCAGTGAAATCAGGACGGTCATGGATATTTACATTTCTAACTAGCATGAGGACCAATTTTTTTTCCCCTTTTGAGCCTTTTATAGATTCCTGCCTGTCTTTCTCTTTTCAGGTAGGTCATGTAAATTCTAGCTATCTTTATATAGAAAGGTGGAGACTTTTCATGAAATATGATGCAATTCTCATACCACCAGTGTTAGGTTACTGTGAGTCTAGTTGTTTTCGAGGACTGTGCCTAGTGTGTTTAGCAGCATGATACAGTTTCTTCTTTTTTTTCTGCCTGTCATGGCATGGTATCGCTTCATTTGATATTTGGGGGGAAAAGATGCACTATAAATACTTACGTAAGCCTGCTTATCCCACTTGTGTGCCTATTCAGCACACTGATGAAGTCTGTAAGTTGTCGTCAGTGGTGTGAATTCATACAGCACTTAGTTTTCAAAAGCGACCGGGCCTGTCACACATTAATAATAAGTTCTGAGGAGGCATTTGGTGCAGCTAGTAATCATAATTCTTATTAAAACTGGTGACGTCTGGCCCCCAGGGTGTAGCCAGGCTCAAATTGATGCTTTTTGCCGCCTGATCACCAGCATGGCCTAAGTGCTCATTATATTGTAGAGAGGGCCTTTGGAGCTCTCATTAGATTTGACAGGAATTCTCTCTAGGGGGAAACTGGGCATTAGCAAGACTCCTGACAGGCTGAAATTAGTCCTGCTTTATGGCTTATAACCAAATGCTAGCAAGGCATCATCAGGGGACACAAAAAATTGTCATTTCTGACAACATCTTTGTTACTGAAAAAAAAAATGCAGTGATGGGGAAACTTTCCGTGGAGAGAGCTTTAATATTGTTAAGATTTGTCTCCAGTGTGAGGCGCGCTCTCCTCCCCACCTTTCAACGGCTTTCTTGAAGGAGAGAGTTTGAGAGAGTTCAGTGTCAAATCTCACCACCAACTTTTCGGTCTGGAAGTTTTAAAGTGGAAAAGTGTCCAAATCAAGAATGGTACAATTGTGGTTTCCTTAGTTGGTTTGGTGCCCACAGCCCATGTTTATGTTGTGTCAGCACTTCCTGATAATCCTTCCCCTGACTTTGTCTGCTGCCATTTGGGGCCAGTTACCAAAAAGTCAGTGAAATCAGGACGGTCATGGATATTTACATTTCTAACTAGCATGAGGACCAATTTTTTTTCCCCTTTTGAGCCTTTTATAGATTCCTGCCTGTCTTTCTCTTTTCAGGTAGGTCATGTAAATTCTAGCTATCTTTATATAGAAAGGTGGAGACTTTTCATGAAATATGATGCAATTCTCATACCACCAGTGTTAGGTTACTGTGAGTCTAGTTGTTTTCGAGGACTGTGCCTAGTGTGTTTAGCAGCATGATACAGTTTCTTCTTTTTTTTCTGCCTGTCATGGCATGGTATCGCTTCATTTGATATTTGGGGGGAAAAGATGCACTATAAATACTTACGTAAGCCTGCTTATCCCACTTGTGTGCCTATTCAGCACACTGATGAAGTCATGCTGTAAGTTGTCGTCAGTGGTGTGAATTCATACAGCACTTAGTTTTCAAAAGCGACCGGCCTTGTCCTGTGAAGCAGATTGGCTAGGTATTAGATTGGGTAGGTGTTCTGCTCTGCCTGCAATGCTGAGTAGATGATCAGAGTCTGGGACTTGTCAGGGCCAAGCATCCACGGAAACTTGAGTTTGGAACCTCCCAATTCAGTGCTTGTTCTCTGTCTTCCCCAACCCCAGTGCCTTTGAAGGATGAGGCCAGCAGTGCAGTCAGGCTCGAGCCAGTAGTTGGAGACCCAAGTCTACTTTGCTGCATGCCTCTTCTCAGTCTTTATCTGTTTTGACCAACTTCACCGTTTGCAACACACCTTGGGGCAAGGCACATATTGTAGAAGTTAGGAAAATCAGCAGTCCTGACTGGTCTGGGGGGGCCCAACTGTGGGCAGGTAGAAAGTTGTAACCAACCAAGAGTACTATCTGTCTGTAGGTTAAAATAGGTCTAAGAACCCCCAAAAAAAAAAAAAAAAAGGGAAATGTGTTTATCAGGACTCCTAGTTGAAACCCAGCAATGCAGTCAGTTTTATCGATTACTTTGCCTCTCTGTGCCTGTATTCTTTTGAAGAGCAGGCGGTGCTTAGGGCTCTCCAGGGTGGTGGAAGAATTTAAAAATAAATGAAAGGACTAGAAGGAAAGTATTCTGCAACCCTGATTGTGGTGTGGGGAAGAAGAAGATATAGAGAAAAAAAGAAAAAAAAAAAAGATGAAAGCTGAACATTTCCAAACTCTGTGTGATAGTTCAGCAGGCACAGCGTCTCAGACCACATAAATTTTGGAGTGAAACTGCTTTCACAGTTATGGTATGTGCTTTAAAGTTTCTCTTTAGAAAAACATGTTCTTTAGTAGTATTTTAAAAGTCTTAAGGTGGAACTGTTAGGGATTCACCCATGGGTTAATTCCTTAGATGTGACTCTTACAATTTGTATATTTTACCTTTTTCCTGGTCTTAAAACCATGTGCCTTTTTCGCTATATTTGGGAAAAGATGCACTATAAATACTTACGTAAGCCTGCTTATCCCACTTGTGTGCCTATTCAGCACACTGATGAAGTCATGCTGTAAGTTGTCGTCAGTGGTGTGAATTCATACAGCACTTAGTTTTCAAAAGCGACCGGCCTTGTCCTGTGAAGCAGATTGGCTAGGTATTAGATTGGGTAGGTGTTCTGCTCTGCCTGCAATGCTGAGTAGATGATCAGAGTCTGGGACTTGTCAGGGCCAAGCATCCACGGAAACTTGAGTTTGGAACCTCCCAATTCAGTGCTTGTTCTCTGTCTTCCCCAACCCCAGTGCCTTTGAAGGATGAGGCCAGCAGTGCAGTCAGGCTCGAGCCAGTAGTTGGAGACCCAAGTCTACTTTGCTGCATGCCTCTTCTCAGTCTTTATCTGTTTTGACCAACTTCACCGTTTGCAACACACCTTGGGGCAAGGCACATATTGTAGAAGTTAGGAAAATCAGCAGTCCTGACTGGTCTGGGGGGGCCCAACTGTGGGCAGGTAGAAAGTTGTAACCAACCAAGAGTACTATCTGTCTGTAGGTTAAAATAGGTCTAAGAACCCCCCAAAAAAAAAAAAAAAGGGAAATGTGTTTATCAGGACTCCTAGTTGAAACCCAGCAATGCAGTCAGTTTTATCGATTACTTTGCCTCTCTGTGCCTGTATTCTTTTGAAGAGCAGGCGGTGCTTAGGGCTCTCCAGGGTGGTGGAAGAATTTAAAAATAAATGAAAGGACTAGAAGGAAAGTATTCTGCAACCCTGATTGTGGTGTGGGGAAGAAGAAGATATAGAGAAAAAAAGAAAAAAAAAAAAAGATGAAAGCTGAACATTTCCAAACTCTGTGTGATAGTTCAGCAGGCACAGCGTCTCAGACCACATAAATTTTGGAGTGAAACTGCTTTCACAGTTATGGTATGTGCTTTAAAGTTTCTCTTTAGAAAAACATGTTCTTTAGTAGTATTTTAAAAGTCTTAAGGTGGAACTGTTAGGGATTCACCCATGGGTTAATTCCTTAGATGTGACTCTTACAATTTGTATATTTTACCTTTTTTCCTGGTCTTAAAACCATGTGTGTTTTCAGTCTACAGCTTCTCATTTTGAGATTTTTTTTTTTCTTATTCAAGTCAGCATCTCAGAATGGAACTGACCAGCTGCAGTATGGGCACTTGGAGTTAAGCTCCATCTTGTAATACAAAGAAGATAGCTGTCATCAAGGTTGAAGTGGCCCCCACTTCATTTCCTTAGCCAGGCCTGTCTTTTACAAGTAGGAGTGAAGAGATAAAGCTCCCTGTGTTTGGAACTGAGATTCTGAGGTGCAAGATTAGCCTTTGTGTTCCCTTTTTTTTTTTTTTAAATCAGCAAGCTAGGCAAATCCTTCACTGCTTAAGCAGCACCCTCTGGACCCCTTCCACAGCTGGGCTTGTTGCGGGTTTCTGTCCAGGCTCTAGACGAGAGTGAGGGGAGTGAGGCATTTGCCTTTGGCACAGAGTTTAAGGGAGATGTCAGAAAGCTTACTATTTAAGCTTTTAAAATATCTTTAAAGTTTGAAATTAAAACTGAAAAATCCATGAGGAACAGAATATCAGCATTTTATGTAGAGATAGGAATAAGGTGAGGTGAGGCCAGGGAGGCACAGTGCAGGGTCAGAGAGCCTCCCTTCCCTCCCTTTTTCATCTCCAGAGGGCAGGGTGAGGCAGAATGACCCAGGGATCTGTGGGATCTATCTTGGTTTAAGATACAGCTTATTAGGGACCTCAGTTAGTGACAGGGTGAGTAACAGGTTGCTGGGGCCCTGGTTTCCTGCTCTGTGAAGAGGGTGAGACTAAACTGACTCAGAAGGGACTCATTTCTCCAGAGCGTCCCTGCCGGGCTTCGAACCCAGCACCTTGTGTGTATCAACTGAGACTCTGTCCAGAGGCTTCTGCTGTTCCTCCAAATAGTGTTTATTAAGGAACACAGAAAGGAAAATCTGTTCCTTTAGCAACAAATACTTAAAGCTAAATCATCTTGTGTGATAGTTTCACTCAAGATACATTCAGTTACTGGCTCCTGGAACCATTTTGAGTTTCTTTAGATCTGAATGTTTGGCTTTTCTGTTATTAAACTTTTGTAGTCTCCAGGCTTGGATTAAATTGGTGGAAACCAAAAAACTGACTGGGCTCTCATTAAGGCGTGATTCACTCAGTCATGCCCTGTGCCCCGGCCCTCTACCCTTCCCATCCTTGGTACTTACCGTTGCTTCAGAGTTTTAAAAATTGGAATTCTCAAGACTAGTACGTTTAATGTGGAGTATTTGGTATAATGGTCTTTCATTAAATTTAGACAGCTGTTATGGGACGTTGGTTTATTTGACAAGATGAGGCATTGATAGCTTCAAAAGAGTTTGCTAATGGGATCAGTGAGTTCTATAGTAAGGAATGTGCCATAGGATTATTCCATGGATATGGCTTGGTGCTTGAAGTAGAGTGTGTGTGTTTGTGTAGGTGTGTGCGCTCAGGTGTGGGAGAGATTTTCTGATTTTTTCTGAGGCATTATTTGATTGAAAAAAAGAAAAAAAGTTTACACTGAAATTTTAACATAAATTAAGAGATTCCTGTGTTTCTATTCACTTGGTTAAATTCTAAAATTGTTTGCAAAACCACACTGATTACAGAACTTTTCAGTTTATAAATCATTCAGTCACTATAACACTGTTTGTGAAACTCCCAAGAAATATTGATGCAAAGTTTTATCAACTAGCCTATGATTTCAAACAAGTCTTTGTTCCGTTTTTGTACATTTCAATTTTTGGTACCCACCAAATTTTCAATGCTATTTGTCTGATTTAAAACAGCATTAACAGTCATAACCATGAGCATATTATTAACCTCTGTTCCCCCCAGCCATGTTTTCATACTGGATATAACAAACACATTCTTTAGTTCTTAGTTTCGTCTTCCCCCAAGAGGGTGAGACTAAACTGACTCAGAAGGGACTCATTTCTCCAGAGCGTCCCTGCCGGGCTTGAACCCAGCACCTTGTGTGTATCAACTGAGACTCTGTCCAGAGGCTTCTGCTGTTCCTCCAAATAGTGTTTATTAAGGAACACAGAAAGGAAAATCTGTTCCTTTAGCAACAAATACTTAAAGCTAAATCATCTTGTGTGATAGTTTCACTCAAGATACATTCAGTTACTGGCTCCTGGAACCATTTTGAGTTTCTTTAGATCTGAATGTTTGGCTTTTCTGTTATTAAACTTTTGTAGTCTCCAGGCTTGGATTAAATTGGTGGAAACCAAAAAACTGACTGGGCTCTCATTAAGGCGTGATTCACTCAGTCATGCCCTGTGCCCCGGCCCTCTACCCTTCCCATCCTTGGTACTTACCGTTGCTTCAGAGTTTTAAAAATTGGAATTCTCAAGACTAGTACGTTTAATGTGGAGTATTTGGTATAATGGTCTTTCATTAAATTTAGACAGCTGTTATGGGACGTTGGTTTATTTGACAAGATGAGGCATTGATAGCTTCAAAAGAGTTTGCTAATGGGATCAGTGAGTTCTATAGTAAGGAATGTGCCATAGGATTATTCCATGGATATGGCTTGGTGCTTGAAGTAGAGTGTGTGTGTTTGTGTAGGTGTGTGCGCTCAGGTGTGGGAGAGATTTTCTGATTTTTTCTGAGGCATTATTTGATTGAAAAAAAGAAAAAAAGTTTACACTGAAATTTTAACATAAATTAAGAGATTCCTGTGTTTCTATTCACTTGGTTAAATTCTAAAATTGTTTGCAAAACCACACTGATTACAGAACTTTTCAGTTTATAAATCATTCAGTCACTATAACACTGTTTGTGAAACTCCCAAGAAATATTGATGCAAAGTTTTATCAACTAGCCTATGATTTCAAACAAGTCTTTGTTCCGTTTTTGTACATTTCAATTTTTGGTACCCACCAAATTTTCAATGCTATTTGTCTGATTTAAAACAGCATTAACAGTCATAACCATGAGCATATTATTAACCTCTGTTCCCCCCAGCCATGTTTTCATACTGGATATAACAAACACATTTCTTTAGCTTCTTCAGTAGTAGTATTTGCTACTTCATCATTCTTTGACCACAGAATATGTTTGCCGGAAAAGGGAAGGGTGAAGGTTATTTTGAGAATGAAGAAAAATAAGCTGGAAGAATTCTGTTCATTGAATCAATTGTTTTACCTGCACAGTAGAGTGAACCTGCAGGTAAGCATGCTGGGTATACATTGCTGCACTCTGAAAGGGTTAGGGCACCTGTTTTTGGTAGATAGTTATTATTCATTTATTTGATAAAGCAGAGTCAGTTGCTGTTAAGTACATAGATACACTTAAAGTTGTGGGTCCCAATCATGCTTTGTTAAGCCACTGTAGTAAAATACATGTGATACTAGACTGAGTTTGGCGGTTGTCATTTTTTTCCCTCTGCTGCATGGCTTGGGGAATCTTAGTTCCCTGACCAGGGATTGAACCCAAACCCTCAGTAGTGGAAGCACAACCATTGGACTGCCAGGGAATTCTCCAGGCTGGGTGTGATAGTAGTGTCATTAGTGATCTATCTGACTAGCTCATTAGGCTACAGTATTTTGTGGAGCATGTACACACAGTAAAAAGTTTGAACACATATCCCCAGACTTGTTTACTTATGAATTTGTAAGTTCTATAAATACATTACTGATATATATAATAAACGCAATTTTTAAATGGAGGGGTTAAAATCAAAGCTCTCATATCTCAGTGTTCCTTATTGGATTGTCTGGTGTGGCTCCTGGGGCACCCTCACTCCATGGTCAAGACCATTAGCTCACATTTTAAACAGTCTTGGAATGCTCACCCTGGAAGGGAGCACCCTTAAGGGACTGACTGAAGAAGTTCCATTAGGAGCTTGGGTCTTGTGGCCTCCTGGCGGTGGGAGCCGGGAGCCCGTCCTCAGAGCCAGTGCTGCTCCTCTAGACGTGTACCAGGGCCTGCGCCGCGCCAGGCTCCTCTTAGGGCCACTCAGTGTTATCATCGGGTCTGGAGCTGTGTGGGACCTGCTCACAGACCTGGGGAAATGGGGCTGAAACAGAGGCAGGACGAAAAACGTCTCCGTGTCAAAAATGACGACGCTGTAACGTCCAGAAAAGTCCCCGTGCTGCCGCCGTATCTCCTGGTCCTGAGGTGGCAGGTTCCTCTAAGAGGCTACCAAGCCCAGGGAGTTTGTTTTGTTTGTTTGTTTTTCTGATTTTGACTTCCTGCTCTGGTAATTACCTCTTTGCACATCACTCACCGCTTCTATGTCTGTCTCTGGTTACAGTTCCTGCAGTCTGCTGACCAGTCTACTGTCCCTACTGACCAGTCTTACATGGTCATCTCCATCCTCTTCCTCTCCTGGTCCTTTAATCCGGCCAAATGGGTCCCTTTTCACACCTAAAATATGCTTTCTGTTTTTCTGTTTTCTTAAATGCGCGGGCTTTTTTGTCAAATTTCACATGGCCTTCTTCAGTATCTTTCAAGGTCTAGTTCAAATACCAACACTACCTGTTTACTTCAAGGCCTTCCATGGCCACCCTAGCAGGAGGCTGTTGCATCACTTATTTTTGCTCTGATATTTACAGTAGTATTTTTCATGGGCCTTTTTCTGTTAGTCCAGCTATGCTGCAGTCTGCTTGAGGCTTGAGGTTGAGATTTGCATCTTCCTTTTCCAATGAGTTTGAGTAGGCATTTACAAAAACAGTTTTTTAATATTTTCATTTATTTATTTGGCTGCACTGGGTCTTAGTTATGGCACACAGGATCTTTTTTCATTTTAATACAGCATGTGAAATTTTTAGTTGCAGCATGCAGAATGTTTAATTGTGGCATGTGGGATCTAGTTTCCCAACCAGGGATTGAACCCAGGCTCCCTGAATTGGAATCATAGCGTCTTGGTCACTGTACCACTAGAGAAATCCCTGAGCAGACATTTGAGTAATGTTTAATGTGCCTATTAGAGCAGGTAGAGTGATAGTTGTAACTATTTTGGATCCTGAACCCATATGAAAATCAGGTGAAAGCTGCTTGGCAAAAAAAAAATACGTACGTTGATACACAAGTAGCTTTGCCACACAATTTTGGCTCTTTGTGGATATCATAAGATCCTTCAGCAGGTCCATGGAATCCACATTAAAAGCTTGAATCTCAAGTACCAGCATGAGTCCTTATGCTAAAATTTAGAGTGAAATCTGTTTGGTTTCACTAGGTGTTTTATAGGATTATAGTTCTAATCTTATCCAACCACTTTTGCTCACAAGTTTCTCTTTTGGAAAAATGATTTATAGTCAAATATCCACCAAGGTTTCTTAATGGGGAGTTTAATTACATAGCAATATATTTGGGTTTTATTAAAAAGATAAAACGAGAGAAAACAGAAGTAGTATGTTGCTAAGGCTTGGGTTTTAGTGAGAATTGAGTGCATGCAGCATTACTGCCCTGGCAACCACTGCTTATCTCCTACGGATGACCACAGCCACTAACAGAGCAGCGGATAAGTTGCATTACAAGCTTCTCCCAGGGCATTAGCCTTGATTAGTCACCAGGTTTCTTAATGATACTTATCCCATTGATTATTTACTTATAGAGGCTTCCCAGGTGGCTCAGTGGTAAAGAATCCACCTGCCAATGCAGGAGTTATGGGTTCGATCCTTAAATCCAGAAGATTCCCTGGAGGAGGGAACAGCAACCCACTCTAGTATTGTTGCCTGAAAAAGTCCATGGACAGAGGACCTGGAGGGCTCCAGTTCATAGGGTTGCAAAGAGTCAGATGTGACTGAGCGTGAGCATGATTTACTACCGTCTTTACAGAATCCCTCCCTGACCCCAATCATTTTATCATGAAGAATTCAAATATACAGAAAAAGGGAAAGAAACATATCTGCAAGGAATACCCTGTACTATACTCTCCTATTTGATATCAGAAGTCTATAAAGTAACATTTTTGTAATATCTGTCTGTCACATGTCTTGCATAGAGCTTTTGCCCTCTCCTCGCCCTGAAAGATAAATAGATAATCCAAGCCTTTCTTTAGCAGCCAGCCCTGTTGGGGGAGTTTCTCTAAGTATACTTTTCTGAATGGGTGTTTATCATATTTTGTAACATTTTCCTCCTGACTTCCCCTTTGTGATTTTGTCATGGTTGTATTAGATGATCGATCATTATATGGTATTAGGGTGCTTGCTTTTATGCTGCCCCCCCCCCCCACCTCCCCAAAAGCAGAGGTTTGTAACTTAAACAGAAAAGCCAGATTCCCCTCCCCAAGCCCTCCTGTCCTTCGGCCCTTGATAATACAAGGCCCTTTCAGGTTCCCTTTCAGATGGGATCAGCACATTCACTGGGAGAAGAGCTTTAATGTTGATAGGCCGGAAACCGGGAACTGATTGTGCCTAAAGACTCTGATTTTGAACTTTGTGTGGGTGGAAGCTGTCCTGATGGAGAATTTAGGTGGGCTCTCAGGCCATGGGTCACATAGGTATGTGAAGTACTGGAGAGCAAAACCATTTTGAGGATGCCAGCATGAGGAGGAGGCTCTCCACCGCTGGGGCCTCCAGGAGTGCAGCCTTTGTCAGTCCTCGGCACCCTCTTGATGTCTTGAGCAAACAGCTGGGCAGAGCCTCTTACAAGTAAGGTGACTGGCCAGTGTATTGACAAGCACAGACACAATAGAAAACTGCATTAGGAGGTGAGCCATTGGGATTTGCAGTAAATATATTACAGAACACAAGTGACTTGCCGATACTGCTTGTTTAGCAGTTTGCAAGGGCAATGGCAGTATGGATTTTTGAATTAGAAGGGAAGGACTGTTCTTTCTCTGTACAGGAACATCTAGTTGATGGCTGGGGAGAAAATTGATTTAGAGAACAAGATGCAGCCGCCTTTATTTGTGCCATTTGAAAGGCTTCTATGGATTAGTGAGCGAAAATAAAAAGTTTGGAAAGGAGGTCTTAAACATTGATCTACATCTTGGTCTGGTATGAAGAGAAAAGGGATGGGCTCCTGGAATGCAAGGAGGATGTCCAGTCCCATACAACCCGCAGCTCCGGGTGCCCATTCAGCTCTCGGCCTATGGTCTGTGTCAGCACTTTGGCTTTCAAACGTCAGCTTCTTGGGTTTATTATTGTTGTTGCTTTTAGTTGCTCAGTCGTGTCTGCCTCTTTGAAACCTCATGGAATGTAGCCAGCCCTCCAGGCATGCCCATTGATAAATAGATAATCCAAGCCTTTCTTTAGCAGCCAGCCCTGTTGGGGGAGTTTCTCTAAGTATACTTTTCTGAATGGGTGTTTATCATATTTTGTAACATTTTCCTCCTGACTTCCCTTTGTGATTTTGTCATGGTTGTATTAGATGATCGATCATTATATGGTATTAGGGTGCTTGCTTTTATGCTGCCCCCCCCCCCACCTCCCCAAAAGCAGAGGTTTGTAACTTAAACAGAAAAGCCAGATTCCCCTCCCCAAGCCCTCCTGTCCTTCGGCCCTTGATAATACAAGGCCCTTTCAGGTTCCCTTTCAGATGGGATCAGCACATTCACTGGGAGAAGAGCTTTAATGTTGATAGGCCGGAAACCGGGAACTGATTGTGCCTAAAGACTCTGATTTTGAACTTTGTGTGGGTGGAAGCTGTCCTGATGGAGAATTTAGGTGGGCTCTCAGGCCATGGGTCACATAGGTATGTGAAGTACTGGAGAGCAAAACCATTTTGAGGATGCCAGCATGAGGAGGAGGCTCTCCACCGCTGGGGCCTCCAGGAGTGCAGCCTTTGTCAGTCCTCGGCACCCTCTTGATGTCTTGAGCAAACAGCTGGGCAGAGCCTCTTACAAGTAAGGTGACTGGCCAGTGTATTGACAAGCACAGACACAATAGAAAACTGCATTAGGAGGTGAGCCATTGGGATTTGCAGTAAATATATTACAGAACACAAGTGACTTGCCGATACTGCTTGTTTAGCAGTTTGCAAGGGCAATGGCAGTATGGATTTTTGAATTAGAAGGGAAGGACTGTTCTTTCTCTGTACAGGAACATCTAGTTGATGGCTGGGGAGAAAATTGATTTAGAGAACAAGATGCAGCCGCCTTTATTTGTGCCATTTGAAAGGCTTCTATGGATTAGTGAGCGAAAATAAAAAGTTTGGAAAGGAGGTCTTAAACATTGATCTACATCTTGGTCTGGTATGAAGAGAAAAAGGGATGGGCTCCTGGAATGCAAGGAGGATGTCCAGTCCCCATACAACCCGCAGCTACGGGTGCCCATTCAGTTCTCGGCCTATGGTCTGTGTCAGCACTTTGGCTTTCAAACGTCAGCTTCTTGGGTTTATTATTGTTGTTGCTTTTAGTTGCTCAGTCGTGTCTGACTCTTTGAAACCTCATGGAATGTAGCCAGCCCTCCAGGCACCTCTGCCCATGGGATTTTCCTGGCAAGAATACTGGAGTGGGTGGCCATTTTCTTCTCCAGGGGATCTTCCTGACCCAGAGGTCAAACCTTCATCTCCTGCATTGCAGGTGGATTCTTTACCACTGAGCCACCTAGGAGCTCTCAGTAAATCCTTCCAGCCTCCCTTGGAGATTAATTATTCCTCCTTGTAGATGAAAAAACAGGCTAGAAGGCTAGGGGATGACCTGCTGGCTAGAATACCAGGACTGAGTGAATTTCTGTGTGCAGGAGCCTACACTTAGGCATTCTCAGGACAGCTGTTCTCAGAATCTGTTGTCTAAATCTATCATTGATCCCTTTAAAACTGTACCCTGCCCTTGGAATTCTAGGCCATGCTCCTATTTTGTTATTCCAAGTCCAGTTTCCTTCCTCCCTGCATCGAAAAATGGTTCATTTTCCATTATTTCCCCTCAAAGTTTTTATTTGTTTCCTTCTAAGATCAGGAGCGTTTATTTTGAGGCTCAAAAGGAAATTTTTTCCCCTCTTTTTTAAGCCCCTTTGACAAGCCTCTGTGATGGCTCATCGTAAAAGAATCCACCTGCAGGACAGGGACATAGATGTCCCCTGGAGGAGGAAATGGCAACCCATTCAAGTGTTCTTGCCAAGAAAATCCCATGAACAGAAGAGCCTGGCAGGTTACAGTTTATAGAGTCACAGAGAGTGGGACACAACTGAGCATGCACACGTGCGGTCTAAAGAATCCAGAGAAATTAAGATGCCTTATTTAAGCCCAACAGCAAAAGGTGCCTTTGAAAGGCAACAGCCTTAAGTATTAAGGTAATGTAGCTGCTACTGAGTATAACTTTGTGTTGAGATTTTTCGTTTAAGGGGATGGATGTATAACAAAGAGAATTTGGTTCATTTTTATTGCAGTGAGTTTTTTTTTTCTTTTTTAATTTTTTTTTTTTTGGAACATTTTATTTATTTTGGCAGGGGTGGGGAGGGACGGGGGCAGACAGGCCACTTCCACTGGTCTTTCATTTGTCTATTTTCATCCATCTTGTTCTTTGGCTGGTGTGGGCCTCCCATCGCGGTGGCATCTGTTGTCGCAGAGCACTGGCTCTGGGTGCATGCGCCCCAGAGCTCCGGCTCGGTAATTGGACACATTGGTCCAACCGCTCCACAGCACATGGGATCTTCCCAGGCCAGGGATTGAACCGGTGCCCCTTGCACTGCAAGGCAGTGTCCTTACCCAATGGACCACCAGGGAAGCCCTTGCAGTGAGTTTTGGCAGAATAAAAGATAGGAGATGTGTTTCCTAATTTTTTCTTCTTAATGTAATGTAGAAAATTCAGTTTTAAATTGGAAGAGCGTTTTATTCCCCCAAAATAAGAGGCATGTGTTGGTGAATTAAAGGCTGAGTTACTGCTTTGTTGGAGAAAGAAAAAATTGTCTTGATGACATATACACACATACATTTTTTGATTTATTTATTTATTTATTGGAGGGTAATTCCTTTACAATATTGTGTTGATTTCTGCCATATATCAACATGAATCAGCCACAGGTGTACATAGATCCTCTCCCTCCTGAAAAATGGTTCATTTTCCATTATTTCCCCTCAAAGTTTTTATTTGTTTCCTTCTAAGATCAGGAGCGTTTATTTTGAGGCTCAAAAGGAAATTTTTTCCCCTCTTTTTTAAGCCCCTTTGACAAGCCTCTGTGATGGCTCATCGTAAAAGAATCCACCTGCAGGACAGGGACATAGATGTCCCCTGGAGGAGGAAATGGCAACCCATTCAAGTGTTCTTGCCAAGAAAATCCCATGAACAGAAGAGCCTGGCAGGTTACAGTTTATAGAGTCACAGAGAGTGGGACACAACTGAGCATGCACACGTGCGGTCTAAAGAATCCAGAGAAATTAAGATGCCTTATTTAAGCCCAACAGCAAAAGGTGCCTTTGAAAGGCAACAGCCTTAAGTATTAAGGTAATGTAGCTGCTACTGAGTATAACTTTGTGTTGAGATTTTTCGTTTAAGGGGATGGATGTATAACAAAGAGAATTTGGTTCATTTTTATTGCAGTGAGTTTTTTTTTTCTTTTTTAATTTTTTTTTTTTTGGAACATTTTATTTATTTTGGCAGGGGTGGGGAGGGACGGGGGTGGGCGGGCCACTTCCACTGGTCTTTCATTTGTCTAGTTTCATCCATCTTGTTCTTTGGCTGGTGTGGGCCTCCCATCGCGGTGGCATCTGTTGTCGCAGAGCACTGGCTCTGGGTGCATGCGCCCCAGAGCTCCGGCTCGGTAATTGGACACATTGGTCCAACCGCTCCACAGCACATGGGATCTTCCCAGGCCAGGGATTGAACCGGTGCCCCTTGCACTGCAAGGCAGTGTCCTTACCCAATGGACCACCAGGGAAGCCCTTGCAGTGAGTTTTGGCAGAATAAAAGATAGGAGATGTGTTTCCTAATTTTTTCTTCTTAATGTAATGTAGAAAATTCAGTTTTAAATTGGAAGAGCGTTTTATTCCCCCAAAATAAGAGGCATGTGTTGGTGAATTAAAGGCTGAGTTACTGCTTTGTTGGAGAAAGAAAAAATTGTCTTGATGACATATACACACATACATTTTTTGATTTATTTATTTATTTATTGGAGGGTAATTCCTTTACAATATTGTGTTGATTTCTGCCATATATCAACATGAATCAGCCACAGGTGTACATAGATCCTCTCCCTCCTGAACCCCGCTCCCATCTCCCTGCCTATCCCACCCCTCTAGGTTGTCACAGAGCACTGGGTTGAGCTCCCTATTGATTACATTTCCACTTGCTCTCTATTTTACATAAGGTAATGCATATGTTTCCATGCTACTCTCTCAGTTTGTTCCACCCTACAAATCTGTTCTCTCTGTCTGTGTCTCCATTTCTGCCCTTCAGATAGATTCATCAGTGCCACCTTTCTAGATTTCACATGCATGTGTTAATATACAATACATGTCTTTCTCTTTCTGACTGACTTCACTCTGTATAGTAGGCTCTAGCTTCATCCACCTCATTAGGATTAATTGCAAATGAAATAATTGACAAAGGGTTAATCTCCAAAATATACAGGCAACTCATGCAGCTCAATACCAGAAAAACAAACAATCCAAGCAAACAGTGGGTGGAAGACCTGAACAGACTTTTCTCCAAAAAGACATACAGATGGCCAACAAATACATGAAATGATGCTCAACATCACTCATTATTACAGAAATGCAAATCAAAAGTACAATGAGGTATTGTCTAATACCGGTCAGAATGGCCATCATTAAAAAAAATCTGCAAAGAATAAATGCTGGAGAGAATGTGGCAAAAAGGGAACACTCTTGCACTGTTGGTGGGAATATAAATTGACACATGTAGTTTTCTTTGGCTGTGAAAATGTGAAGTGAATGCAAAAGTTTGAGTAGATAATTTATTGCATTTATTCTCCATATACTCCACGGGCTTGAGATTTTTGTAGACTGTCAATTCAGATGTTGTTTATGTCCTGGTAGTTGAAGAAGAAGGGAGAAAAAAAACCCACAGGAGGGCCATTGAGATTGGATGGATTGGAAGTTTAGACTGTTGACTTTTATTGCCAGGCATGATGCAGTAGCAACTTTTGGTAAGCATTTGGGTTAAAAGAGGGCACAGTTAGACAAACCTGTGCCAGTACCTGCTTTCCTCCTTGCTTAAAAACCTTGGCCACCTGTGCTGACTTCAGTGTCCCGAGAAGCTCCTCGTTCTGGCTCTTGGTATTTCGTTTGAGTCCTGAAGTCCTCTGAGTGTCCGTAGGGAAGCACGAGGTTCTTGACAACCCCTTCGGCCTGCCAGTTGGCCTGGGTTGCTGAGCCTTTTCCTTTTGTAAGCCGGCTGACTCTCTCACAGTGCCTGGGCCCTGAGCTCCCTCAGAACCAATTTCCTTGCACAGCTACTGAAAAGATTGGCACCTGACCAGTGTCCAGTGCCTGTACTTTTTAGCTGACCAAAGGCCAAAATCATACCACTAACTCAAGAGTGGAACTGCTGACTTTGGAATCTCACAAGATATCTCCATCACATAATTGACTACTCTGGATGCTATGATATTCCCGAATTAAATGAATTGAAGAGGGTGTCCACATTTCGACTGTGGATTTCTCTAAGGATACAGAGTGTTGATCGCAAATAAAAAAAGCAACTCATGCAGCTCAATACCAGAAAAACAAACAATCCAAGCAAACAGTGGGTGGAAGACCTGAACAGACTTTTCTCCAAAAAGACATACAGATGGCCAACAAATACATGAAATGATGCTCAACATCACTCATTATTACAGAAATGCAAATCAAAAGTACAATGAGGTATTGTCTAATACCGGTCAGAATGGCCATCATTAAAAAAAATCTGCAAAGAATAAATGCTGGAGAGAATGTGGCAAAAAGGGAACACTCTTGCACTGTTGGTGGGAATATAAATTGACACATGTAGTTTTCTTTGGCTGTGAAAATGTGAAGTGAATGCAAAAGTTTGAGTAGATAATTTATTGCATTTATTCTCCATATACTCCACGGGCTTGAGATTTTTGTAGACTGTCAATTCAGATGTTGTTTATGTCCTGGTAGTTGAAGAAGAAGGGAGAAAAAAAACCCACAGGAGGGCCATTGAGATTGGATGGATTGGAAGTTTAGACTGTTGACTTTTATTGCCAGGCATGATGCAGTAGCAACTTTTGGTAAGCATTTGGGTTAAAAGAGGGCACAGTTAGACAAACCTGTGCCAGTACCTGCTTTCCTCCTTGCTTAAAAACCTTGGCCACCTGTGCTGACTTCAGTGTCCCGAGAAGCTCCTCGTTCTGGCTCTTGGTATTTCGTTTGAGTCCTGAAGTCCTCTGAGTGTCCGTAGGGGAAGCACGAGGTTCTTGACAACCCCTTCGGCCTGCCAGTTGGCCTGGGTTGCTGAGCCTTTTCCTTTTGTAAGCCGGCTGACTCTCTCACAGTGCCTGGGCCCTGAGCTCCCTCAGAACCAATTTCCTTGCACAGCTACTGAAAAGATTGGCACCTGACCAGTGTCCAGTGCCTGTACTTTTTAGCTGACCAAAGGCCAAAATCATACCACTAACTCAAGAGTGGAACTGCTGACTTTGGAATCTCACAAGATATCTCCATCACATAATTGACTACTCTGGATGCTATGATATTCCCGAATTAAATGAATTGAAGAGGGTGTCCACATTTCGACTGTGGATTTCTCTAAGGATACAGAGTGTTGAATGGGTTGCTAAATCTGATTTGTTCTTGTTTTTCACAATGTACAATACCAGATGTGGCTTACCCACCTGAAAGAGCCCCAGACAGATCAATGTTGGCGTGCTGCTGTCATCTTGTGCAGCCATGGTTTGGGTCATGATTTTGTCACAAGGTCAGATACCACCCCAACACTGAGATTTTTATTTTATGATTTTTTTTTCTGAGAAGCAGCAGAATTAGTTATTGGTTTCCCTCAAAAATACTGAAATTGCTCAAGGTTTATATGGAAGGAGTTCCAATTGTTGCTTTGCAAATTAACATGGTATAATAGGGAAGGGGCTTTTGGGTAGACTTTGCATAGTGAGAATATTGGTATTGAGGGTTTGGAGTATAGTTTGAAGACCAGATTCTACTGTTTGTCGCATACTGGTTAATATGGCTGTAAAGAGGAGATGAATGTGGCTACTTTTCCAAGTCTATTACTCAGGAGGACTGTAAATTTGATTGGCTGTTACAGTTGTAGCAGAATCATTCGATTTGAGAGCAATAGAAAGATAAGATATCCAATTACCCAAATGATTTGCAGGGTTAGCCAACGTTGTCATGGAGACACGAGTTGGAACAAATTAAATTTTAAGCAATAAAATAATCTTAAAGCCCGTCTGGGAACAAGAAAATTTGGCAGTGGCACTTACCTGAATTGAATCTTAGCTTGACACGATGTTGTTTGACATTGATATACTGTGGGGGCCTAAACTTATATATGGCCTAGCATTACCTTCAAAAAGAAGTGTGGCCGAACCAGTAAAGAGGAGTATTAGTGTAAAGTCAGGATATTAACATTTACTCCATGGCTTAAGTGATAATTAGGCTCTGAGTTCCCAGGAATATTTTGTATTTAAGGATTGAAATACCTTAATAATGATTAAGCAGCATTAATTGGACACTTGGAGGGAAAAAAGATTTAGCAGCAGCACTTTTTAGAACTGCTGTTCCCCTTTGTGTTAGCAGACGTAATAGAAATCCTGTGGATGTCTTTTGGTTATGTAGAGGGGGAAATGGAGGTGTCAGCATGCATATATTTGCATGTACAAATAAGGAGATGTTTGGCACATGCCCCTGCACTGCAGATGATTCTCTGTATTCGTGCAAATTTCTACTTCTCAGTACTGCTCGCAGACTGGAAAATTGCTTTCCAAACCTGAGCTGATGACCTAAAACCTGAGTTAGTGTCGTCTGGGGCTTAGAAGGTTATTTCCCCTTATTAACGTATTGTTTAACTGGTTCCTGGCTTGTGCCGTGGATTTGGAAACAGCCGAGTAGCCCAGAAGGAGGGAGGCTTTTTATCCACATGTCTATTAGACAGATGGAGATGGAAATTGGTCCGAGGTCAAGCCATTTGCAGCGTTCTCACAGCCTTCGATTTTCCTCTCATCCTCACCGCAGATCATCTCAAATGATTCAGTAATGACCAAAAGTGCAACATTGACCTTTATTCCCTGGTGGATTACTGTGTTTCACAGTCCAAATGGCAGGAAGTCTATTCTGTTCTTCCAGAAGGAGCTTGACATTATTGAGCCAGCCCAGCCCTGTGGGAACCATGCAAGTGCAGACCAGTGTAACACAATACGTGGGTTAATTTTGGTTTCTTGTGCTCTGGGAAACAAGAATTGACATGTCCTGAACCCACATAATTAATGAAAGAATATCTAGGATGCTTTCTAAAAACACACACACACATAAATTGATTTGTCCACTTGTAAAATAACTGGTGAATGATAGGAGTGGTAACTTCTGGTGGCCCTTGGTTCATAAATTGTTCTCACTTCCATGACCCAATGTTCTTTCACCCTTTGTTTAATTCTTCCCCAGTAAATGTTAGATAATGGATTATAACATAGGGTCATTTTAAAATTATAAGGTGGTATGACTGGGCATAAGTAGGTTTGCCTTTAAATACTTTTTAATTGTATGTGTTTGTGGTCAGTCCAGGTAGGTCTGACCAGATTGTCCTCATACAGCACATTATTCCCCCCTTGAAAGTAGCTTGATTGTTACATTGGAGAAAAGATGATTATTTTTTTCTCTTAATGCTTAGCTTTCTCTGGATTGTTTGGCGATGTGATGATCAGGTGTTTTGTTTAAAGAATTAATTTGTATTTATTTATGTGCTGGGTTTTAGTTGCAGTCTGTGGGATCTGGTTCCTCAACCAGAGACCAAGTCCAGGCCTCCTGCAATGGGAGTGTGGAGTCTCAACCACTGGACCACTGCAGAAGTCCGTTAATTTGTATTTAAAATGCTGTTTCTCTTTGCCAAGTTAATATCCTGTGGCTCTTGAATATACTAGTGAGGTCTGTTGGTCTGTTATCTAGGATGCTTGTACTTACCTTCTTATAAATAAGTTTTTTGAAAAGGGTATATATGCTTTGAGTAAAACTCTTGCCAGCATCCCAGGTTTCATTCTAATCATGATGTAGGGTGCTTTTGAGAAAGTAATTTTTTTTCCCAACTGTTGATGTCATCGTGCACATGTTCTTTTTCTCCCTCCCCTTTGATGCCCCTCTGGCACTTGCTAGGTTCATCAGAGCACTGCTCCTGAGGCAGAAGCTTATTCCCAATTTGCAGTGGAGTCCCTTCCCTTCACATTCATCTTCTGGCCACTCTGGGGAATAAATTCCATTCTGAAGCTTCGCAAGTTACTTGGCAAATGATGTTGATTAAAAAGAGAACCCCATGTTTCAGCTGGAAGTGCCAGGAACCTTGTCTTCCTTCCCAAAGGATCACCTCTCCAGCAGCTCAGCCTGTGAGGGGCCGGGCCCAGAGATGGGACTTTCCAACTGAGACTTGAGTTTGAGACTTGGATGGCCTTACCAATGTGTGCACACAGACAGACACACACACTCAGATACACACACATCTAGCTTGGGGCCTTTCTGTGCCGTGCCACATGGCTTTGATGGCATAGGCCTCTGGATGGACTAGCTGCTTTCCCTAAGAAGTTGCTTTGAAAGAAGGGTGGCAGCTGTCCTTCATGTGTATGGGCCATTCAGCTGCAGCATCCTTTTAAACTTAGGGAACCACCATCCATGGTCACCTCAGGCAGGAGACTCCTTTCCCATCTAGACTGGCTGAAGATGCCAACCTGTTAGAAAACCATCAATACCAAGCTGCTTATCTAGTGATCTCCAGACAAGATGTGGGGAGGGGGATGATGAGAAATGTTAAAGCTGATGATAAATTGTGATTTATAGCTGTGTGCACTGGATGTTTGCTTTGTCATAATGGAGGACAGGGACACAACAACACAGACTGTTAGAAGTCAGTACCAGTCAAAAACTGGCTTGTTGTCCTTTAAGCACTAAGTCGTGTCTGACTCTTTGTGACCCCATGGACTATAGCCTGTCAGGCTCCTCTGTCCCTGGGATTTTCCTGGCAAGAATACTGAAGTGGGTTGCTGTGCCCTCCTCCAGGGGATCTTCCACACCTAGGGATCGAACCCTCATCTCCTGTGTTGGCAGGTGGATTCTTTGCCACTAAGGTACCAGGCCTAAAAGTTTGCTTTGGTGAAAAAGAAAGGGTTTATGTTTATTGCAAAGAAAATAACATTACAAGTTTTGAATCAAGGCCATTCTCATCAACCTAGTTTTCACAGGTGACTTGAGTTTTGCATATTCATGTGCAGCCTTTGTCTTGTCGTGGGCATATTTTATTTTCATACTTGTAGTTTTAGCCTTTATGCCATGATGATGTAGCCAACGCTTTCCTCCCACTGATCTTGCTGCTACTGTATGATATTATCTAATTTCTCATGAGCTCCTAATGACTAAGATCTGTGAAGAGGGTGAAAGGTGTAGGCTTGCTCTCTTTCCATTCCCAGAACAACAGGTGATGAATTCATGGTAGTGTTCCACGGTTCACCCCGTGGAGTTTGTCTTGAAACCCTTGTTGTGGTGCAACAGAGTGCATTTTTCCTTTGACGCCACCGAACACTCTTTTCTCATCATGGGACAAGTCAGTACGTTTTCCTGTGAACAGTACTTTCTGAACTCCATAACAAGGGCTTCTGAATAACGGAAATGTGCTGTTTAGGCGCTGAAACAGCTGTGATGCTTTTGTCAAGGATGCATCTTTACCAAAATGACAAATTAAAGCCTAAATGCTCTGCTTGGCAACAGTTGGGTCAAAACATTTAAGTCATTAATTCGAAGGAACTGAAGGAAAGAATTTACACAAATATACAGCATTGTAGACTCAACTTCATCTTAAATGCTGCTTATCTAGTGATCTCCAGACAAGATGTGGAGGATGATGAGAAATGTTAAAGCTGATGATAAATTGTGATTTATAGCTGTGTGCACTGGATGTTTGCTTTGTCATAATGGAGGACAGGGACACAACAACACAGACTGTTAGAAGTCAGTACCAGTCAAAAACTGGCTTGTTGTCCTTTAAGCACTAAGTCGTGTCTGACTCTTTGTGACCCCATGGACTATAGCCTGTCAGGCTCCTCTGTCCCTGGGATTTTCCTGGCAAGAATACTGAAGTGGGTTGCTGTGCCCTCCTCCAGGGGATCTTCCACACCTAGGGATCGAACCCTCATCTCCTGTGTTGGCAGGTGGATTCTTTGCCACTAAGGTACCAGGCCTAAAAGTTTGCTTTGGTGAAAAAGAAAGGGTTTATGTTTATTGCAAAGAAAATAACATTACAAGTTTTGAATCAAGGCCATTCTCATCAACCTAGTTTTCACAGGTGACTTGAGTTTTGCATATTCATGTGCAGCCTTTGTCTTGTCGTGGGCATATTTTATTTTCATACTTGTAGTTTTAGCCTTTATGCCATGATGATGTAGCCAACGTTTCCTCCCACTGATCTTGCTGCTACTGTATGATATTATCTAATTTCTCATGAGCTCCCTAATGACTAAGACCTGTGAAGAGGGTGAAAGGTGTAGGCTTGCTCTCTTTCCATTCCCAGAACAACAGGTGATGAATTCATGGTAGTGTTCCACGGTTCACCCCGTGGAGTTTGTCTTGAAACCCTTGTTGTGGTGCAACAGAGTGCATTTTTCCTTTGACGCCACCGAACACTCTTTTCTCATCATGGGACAAGTCAGTACGTTTTCCTGTGAACAGTACTTTCTGAACTCCATAACAAGGGCTTCTGAATAACGGAAATGTGCTGTTTAGGCGCTGAAACAGCTGTGATGCTTTTGTCAAGGATGCATCTTTACCAAAATGACAAATTAAAGCCTAAATGCTCTGCTTGGCAACAGTTGGGTCAAAACATTTAAGTCATTAATTAGAAGGAACTGAAGGGGAAAGAATTTACACAAATATACAGCATTGTAGACTCAACTTCATCTTGGAAAATGCAACTGAATTCTTAAAAAAAAAAAAGAGGGCAGCCCTCAAGTGGGGCCTGCCAAGCTTGTCATTTGCAAATAAATCAGAAGACTGTCATTGCAGGAAGGAGAACCAGTGAATAGAGTTGCTTTGTCATTCTTTGATGGGCCCACACTCAAGCCTGCTATTAAAAATGAATGCGTTCAAGAGGCTCTGCATTAAGAACATAAACAATTAAGGGCACTTGAGTTGCTCTGCTGAGAGCTGCGCGGAAGATCCGAGAGCTTTCTCAGGAGATGCTGGCCCCTGCAGTCTGCCTCACAAGAAGCCAGAGAATGGGAGCAATTAGTGTTGCTGTCTCCGCCCTGGCAGGTTTTTCTTTCCCTTTATTTTGACCCCTCCTTGCTTTGAGAAAATCTGTGAGCATTGAAAGGTGAGCCATGGAAGGAGAGAGTCTGCGCCCTGTTGGAAAGGGCTTGGGTTTAAAGGGCTTGGGCTTGCAAAAGCTGCCAAATGAGGGGGAGGCGGAACATAAAAGTTATGATCTGTCCATAATTGGCGACTTGTGTTCTGATTAATTGAGCCATTGAAGGGGTTCTGTCATCTGGTCCTCTTTGTTTTGCTTTAATTATTGCATTGAAGAAGGGGCGAGATTACATTGCCACGGCTGGACTCATTTAAATGAATATAGCTTGAGGTTTCCCACAGTAGCCGGATGGGTTTCTCCACCCTCGGTTTGTGTGCTTGCCTCAGTCTGGTTTTCTAAAAAATATGTGGAGAAAGGCGATCATGTCTCTCTCCATGGCAAGGCTTTCATGAGTGACAGACCTGACCTCCCTTCTAGCTTGATTTGGACCCTGGGTGATTCAGCCTTCTGATCCAGTCTCCAAGGGTACCTGCACTGACTGACATTTAGAGCCTGGATGTAATTGGAGCTCAGGTGTGCTAAGCAGTGGACACTGCCTCTGTCATGATTTTTCAGTGGTCATGGTTCTCAGAGTGTGGTCCTTGGTCCAAAAAGCTGCAGAGCACCTGGGACCTTGTTAGAAATGCACATGCTGGGGCCCCAGACCTCCTGGCTCAGAAATTCTGGGAGTGGGTCCAGTGGGTCCAAGCCCTTAAAGTGAACCTGGTGCACTTGTATGTGTGAAGACCACTGATCATCTCATACCCAGGATATCCTCCACTTAAAGAGATCCCAGTTCCTTTTCATTTGAATTTCCCCCAAATCATGGCTAGTCCTTTATCTCCATCATTATATTTTGAACAGAAAGCTACTCTGGTACATTAGCATTTCAGATAAAACTCCCTTTTTGTGAGTGTGCTGGTGAAGTAAGGTGTTCGCTTGGTGTGTAGCCATTTGCTCAGAAGATGATTTCTAGGCCAAGAAACCTTTCCACCTCCTGTAAAGGGTGGATGTAATATTGGAAGATTATTTGCAGAGTGTTGCATATATCATTTTGGGTATACGATGTTAGTATCTTGAGTTTTCTTTAGACACATTGGATGTCATCTTCAGGAAATAGAGATGTATTCAGCTGTGTTTTAATAGATTATACTTCACTCGTGGGCCAGATAGTCTGATGTTAGTCCTGAGGCACTTATTTTCTTTGCCTGAGAAGGAAAAGATGGAAGTGTGCAGTTTGGCTGCTCTTGTTTATTTAAGGTTTGCCATTTATGACTGATGCTTCTAGTGAAATACCTCCTTTGCCTTGCACTGTACCTCTGGCAAGCTACAGTTCATAGAATCACAGAGTTGGACACGACTAAAACGACTTCGCATGCAGGCACGTACTTCTGCCCAGCACGGCAGGAGTACAGGGACCCTGACGCTGACCGACTGGGGCCACGTTTTGTGAGACTGTGGGTGGCTCAGCAGTGACATGGCCTTGTTGCTGCTGTGGTCCTGGGAGGGCTGTGTTGCTTTGCATACAAAACTGAGTGCATCAGTTTTGTTTCTGGTCTAGAGTATGTTCTGGTTTCCCACTTGCACTTGCTGGAGAAAAAATTGGGCTGCAAATGTGGCTTCTTACCTTTATGATCCTGGGCAAATGGCTTCCTTTAGGCATTGGATTCTCCATGTGTGATAGGATTGTGAGAGGGCTGGGCACCCACAGGGTTTCAGGATTTACTGGAGGGTTTGTCAGCATCCTTATGACTCAGTGCCAGGGTGCATCACAAGAGTGGGGGCCTCATCACCCTTCCCCATTTAATAATGCATCCCAACAGTACATCAAGGGGGTGGCATCTACAAGGTCACTCTGGGGGTAAAAAGAGGCACTGATACAACGCTGCAATTGCAGGATAATCACTGGTTTTATTTGGAGTATCAAATTACAGTGCTTGGCCACATGCATATGCTGTTTTAAAAAAAAAATAGCAGGCACACAACCACCACAGCTTTGTTCTTCCCCTCCTGCTTCTAGTGAATACCTTGGCCACTTAAGCCTCATTGTCATAAATACGACTTTAGAATGGTTACCTGCCTTTAGGTTGATGTCCTGGATTTAACCGTTCTCCTAGTACTAGACAGCTGATTTATCCGGAGGGCAAATGTTAAGTTTTTCAAAAGCTCTGCGGACGGTTATGATGTGTTGAACTTCTGTTATATCTTTACCTGACTTTTCCTCATTTGCTTTGAAACTTGTGCTGCAGTGAGCAGCTTCATGCATGGAATGCTTTTCATTTGAACTATTTCCTTAGGATAAATTCCTAGCTGTGGGAAGCCTTACCAAAAGGTTTGAATAATTTCATGCTCTTGAAACACATTGCCCAGTTGCTTTCCAAGACGACTGTACCAATTTACTGTGTCATCAGTAGTGTGTGATTGCTCCAGTTTCTCAGAAGGCTCGTCAGCTTTGGATTTCATTAATTTTTTAAAAAATAAACTAACATAACTGGTGCAGAATGACCAGCCTTACTTACAACTACATTTGCATGTTATTTGATTGCTGGTGAGGCTGAGCATTTTTTTCTGTAGCAAAGGCTGTCATTTCACAGACTCTGAACCTTCTAGTCAGAAGGGATTTAGAGATTATCTGTTTATTTCCTTTTGTGTGCTTTGTTTTCATGTTCTTGCCCGTATATCTTTTGCCAGACACTTCTTACCAGCTCTCCACTGCTTTTGCCAGGCACTCCACAAGGGTTGTCAGTGATAGGATTGTGAGAGGGCTGGGCACCCACAGGGTTTCAGGATTTACTGGAGGGTTTGTCAGCATCCTTATGACTCAGTGCCAGGGTGCATCACAAGAGTGGGGGCCTCATCACCCTTCCCCATTTAATAATGCATCCCAACAGTACATCAAGGGGGTGGCATCTACAAGGTCACTCTGGGGGTAAAAAGAGGCACTGATACAACGCTGCAATTGCAGGATAATCACTGGTTTTATTTGGAGTATCAAATTACAGTGCTTGGCCACATGCATATGCTGTTTTAAAAAAAAAATAGCAGGCACACAACCACCACAGCTTTGTTCTTCCCCTCCTGCTTCTAGTGAATACCTTGGCCACTTAAGCCTCATTGTCATAAATACGACTTTAGAATGGTTACCTGCCTTTAGGTTGATGTCCTGGATTTAACCGTTCTCCTAGTACTAGACAGCTGATTTATCCGGAGGGCAAATGTTAAGTTTTTCAAAAGCTCTGCGGACGGTTATGATGTGTTGAACTTCTGTTATATCTTTACCTGACTTTTCCTCATTTGCTTTGAAACTTGTGCTGCAGTGAGCAGCTTCATGCATGGAATGCTTTTCATTTGAACTATTTCCTTAGGATAAATTCCTAGCTGTGGGAAGCCTTACCAAAAGGTTTGAATAATTTCATGCTCTTGAAACACATTGCCCAGTTGCTTTCCAAGACGACTGTACCAATTTACTGTGTCATCAGTAGTGTGTGATTGCTCCAGTTTCTCAGAAGGCTCGTCAGCTTTGGATTTCATTAATTTTTTAAAAAATAAACTAACATAACTGGTGCAGAATGACCAGCCTTACTTACAACTACATTTGCATGTTATTTGATTGCTGGTGAGGCTGAGCATTTTTTTCTGTAGCAAAGGCTGTCATTTCACAGACTCTGAACCTTCTAGTCAGAAGGGATTTAGAGATTATCTGTTTATTTCCTTTTGTGTGCTTTGTTTTCATGTTCTTGCCCGTATATCTTTTGCCAGACACTTCTTACCAGCTCTCCACTGTGTTTTTCTCTTGGCCTCCTGCTTGATTCAAGGAAACCAAAAGATCGGTTTGCCAGCCCTCAGCATAAGCGGGCTTTTTATGATCCATCAATTTGCAATTTAATGGTGATGGAGTTTTCCCTCCCTAAGCTGACTTTGGGCAAGATGCCATTGGATTGCTTTGAGACCCATGGGCAATTACTCTTAAGCAGTCCTCACCCTGCTTTGAGCCTCCAACAACCCTCATTATATATTACTCAGTTTGTAGTGGAGAAGTGGGCAGCCGTTGGGGAACAGGCTGGCTCTTCAGTCTGGTAATTAGATGAGGTGGAAGGAGTATGAAAAGGTGGAAAGCTGAGCTTTTAGGAATCATGAAGTCTGAAAAGTTCAGATGCCCAGAAGATTGTGTCTTCAGTTTAAGAGCTCAGCAAAATGTACCAGGGTTTGGGGTTCATTGCTGGCCTTTGAGGTATTTGACTTCCTTAACTCAGTGAAAATATACACATGTACCTGAATCTTGTGGCTCGGTGGTAAAGAATCCACCTGCAGTGCACTAGATGCAAGTTTGGTTCCTGGGTCTGGAAGATTCCCTGGAGAAGGAAATGGCAACCCACTCCAGTATTCTTGCCTGGAGAATCCCATGACTCAAGGAGTGTGGTAGGCTGCAGTCCACGGGGTTGCAGTAGACTCAGACATGAGAGAGACTAAACAACAACAACCTGACTCTTGAACTGCGATGTGATTTCTTACTGTAAACAGAGCCTTTTTCTAGCACTGGTTAAGGAATGATTTATGTCATTCCATCTTGATCATTGAGTTTAGGATGTATGGGGTTTCTTCTCTGGCTTAATGAGGCATTCCTTTGAAAATTCCAACTGTAGAGTGCATATCCTGGGGTCATTTTCAGTGGGAAGGGTTCAGTGAGGAGCTGTGTTGGAGTATTTTCTTGCTTTCCTGTTAGACTGAGGTGCTGGAAGCCTGCAGATTGTTGTGCAGTATCTTGAAGGGCCTAGGGTCTATCAGTGTTACAGGTGAAAGGCAGCTTCGACTTGCATTTGAGGTCAGCCTTGAAGGACCGGGATGAGAGTGCAGCACTTTTATTTCCTTTAATTTTATTTTTTTTAGAGTTTTGTTGTTTACTACCACACATTGACCCAAATCCTCCATAGGTATACACACGTTTATCTACCCTCTCCCCGTCTTCCACCCCATCCCACCCCTCCAGGTCGCCACAGAGCCCCTGTTTGAGATCCCCTAGTCCCACAGCATATTCCCCTGCCTCACCCCAATGTCCATAAGACTGTTCTCCATGTCCGCCTCTCCATTGCTGCTCTGCATATTCATTTATCAGCACCATCTTTCTAGATACCATATATATGTATCAGTATACAATATTTATCTTTCTCTCTTCTGACATACTTCACTCTGTGTAATAGGTTCTAGATTCATCCACCTCATTAGAATGGATTCAAATGCATTTCATTTTATGGCTAAGTAATATTCCATTGTATATGTGTACTACAGCTTCTTTATCCATTCATCTGTCAGTGGACATCCAGGTTGCTTCTATGTTCCAGCTATTGTAAATAGGGTGAGCGTGCAGCACTTTGTAATAGTGCAGCTGTAGTTTACATAGTAGCTTGCATGATCCTGATGAATCACCATAGTAGATTGGTGATAAGAGACCTGGAGCTCAACTGTTGAAGTGACTTAGCTCAGGACACCTAGTACTACTTTGCTGAGATGCAAATCCAGGTTCTTGGATTAGGAGGGCTCACTCTTGTTACCAGAAGCAAATCATGGAGAAGGGAGTGGCACTGACCGGAATAAAATCTGCCAATGTGAGAGACACAAGTTTGAACCCTGATCTGGGAAGATCCCACATGCCTCAGGGCAACTAAGCCGTGAACCGCAACTACTGAAGCTTGTGCATAGCAAAGAAGACCTAGTGCGGCCAAAAATAAAATAATAAATAAATACTCTTTTTTTTTTTTTTTTTTTAAAGCTAGCTCTAGATGGATGATTGAGACTTCTGCTGCCTCAGTAATGCTTGCTGTTCCTGGGGCAGGGCCTGATACTGGGGCCTTTACCAATCTGGTTAAGTTTGGGAGCACAGTTTCCATGAAAATCTGGTTTGGGCCTGGCTCTTGAATGCTGACTTAGTGTTGTTGCCTTACACGGTGTCAGACATACAGGCACAGGGTCAGTTTACTTACAAACATCATGTCTGTTAGCAGATACCAAATATGTCTTCAGCTTTGGGCAGGAAAATGATTTATAGGTGGAAAATACAGTTAGCCTGCAGTTTTTTTTTTTTTTTTTTCTTTTCATTGGAGTTGTCTGGTCTTTGGAAGAGGTAGGAAGAAAGCAGTATGAAAAAGTTATGAGACTTTCTTAACACCTGCTTAAGCAGGGTCAACTATCCAGTTTAACATGCTTATGAACTCTGTGGTCAGGAACAGCACAGGTGGAGAACACCAGTCAGTGATTTGTACTACTGTTACTACTACTACTAATATGAGTGCTTATCAGCATATCTTTATGTTGAATCCAGAGATAATGCTGAAGACTCAGCTGTGACTTTTCATGCTGTCATCCAGACTGTTGTGGGGGCTGCAGTGGTGGTGGTGTGTTAGACTCCCAGGGCACTATCAGGGAAAGAAGATGCATCTTCATGCTGCCAAGAGCAGGGGCTCTGCAGCTGGCTCGGGAAGTTTCAAGGTAAACCAGAGGTGAGCTTTGAATCTAGGTTTCCTGGCCTTTTTTAAAAAGGACACCTAGAAAACTACTTTGGCTGAGAATGCATTGGAGATCCAGGTTCTTGGATTAGGAGGGCTCACTCTTGTTACCAGAAGCAAATCATGGAGAAGGGAGTGGCACTGACCGGAATAAAATCTGCCAATGTGAGAGACACAAGTTTGAACCCTGATCTGGGAAGATCCCACATGCCTCAGGGCAACTAAGCCGTGAACCGCAACTACTGAAGCTTGTGCATAGCAAAGAAGACCTAGTGCGGCCAAAAATAAAATAATAAATAAATACTCTTTTTTTTTTTTTTTAAAGCTAGCTCTAGATGGATGATTGAGACTTCTGCTGCCTCAGTAATGCTTGCTGTTCCTGGGGCAGGGCCTGATACTGGGGCCTTTACCAATCTGGTTAAGTTTGGGAGCACAGTTTCCATGAAAATCTGGTTTGGGCCTGGCTCTTGAATGCTGACTTAGTGTTGTTGCCTTACACGGTGTCAGACATACAGGCACAGGGTCAGTTTACTTACAAACATCATGTCTGTTAGCAGATACCAAATATGTCTTCAGCTTTGGGCAGGAAAATGATTTATAGGTGGAAAATACAGTTAGCCTGCAGTTTTTTTTTTTTTCTTTTCATTGGAGTTGTCTGGTCTTTGGAAGAGGTAGGAAGAAAGCAGTATGAAAAAGTTATGAGACTTTCTTAACACCTGCTTAAGCAGGGTCAACTATCCAGTTTAACATGCTTATGAACTCTGTGGTCAGGAACAGCACAGGTGGAGAACACCAGTCAGTGATTTGTACTACTGTTACTACTACTACTAATATGAGTGCTTATCAGCATATCTTTATGTTGAATCCAGAGATAATGCTGAAGACTCAGCTGTGACTTTTCATGCTGTCATCCAGACTGTTGTGGGGGCTGCAGTGGTGGTGGTGTGTTAGACTCCCAGGGCACTATCAGGGAAAGAAGATGCATCTTCATGCTGCCAAGAGCAGGGGCTCTGCAGCTGGCTCGGGAAGTTTCAAGGTAAACCAGAGGTGAGCTTTGAATCTAGGTTTCCTGGCTCAAGGTCAAGCTCACTTGTCAGATAGTTTTAAGAGGAGGGTTTAGGGACCTGGCAGAGGAAGGAGACAGCTGGGACAAGATCCTTCTCTCTTGTTCTTGTTTCTGTTTCTTCTCCAGACCATTCATTTAGAATTCCCAGGACAAATGGTACAGCTTTTGATATTTTTCTTTATCAGTTTGAGCTTTGATCTTTAACCCTCTTCCTCCTGTTGCAGTCTTGGCTACTCTCACCCAATTGATATGGTCTGTGCTTTAAATCCATACTTCTTTTATTTTGCTCTTAATATTAAAGGATTAATATTAAAGGTTTACGAGTTCATTTCATTTAGACCAGATCTTAACGATTCCCTGACAGTCAAGCTCACTTCTACCTTGAAGCCACTCTGTAATAACATATATATAGTTATTAATTAAAGAGGGGATCATCTTTCCTTCTTAAACTAAAATAAGTCCCGTGTAGGTCAACTAATTAAATGTGGACAGTACAGCCATAGCAGCACTAGAGGAAAATTAAGAATAGCTTCTTTAATTTGGGAGTGTTCTAATCCTGACCCAAAGGCCAGGAACATGGGAAGACTTTTTTCAGTCTGATCATGTAAAAAATGTAGTTATGTACAGCAAAAAATCCATAGTAAGCAAGGTTGAAAGACAATGTGGCAAGGTGGAAAAACAGTGGAAAAGGCAGTATTTATCATATGGAAGGAACTACTACAAAAAAGACAAGGGGTGAATACATACCAAAGGAAAAATAAAGTGGGCCAATCCATGGATGAAAAGGTGTTTAACTTCAGGAAGAATCTGAGTAATGCAAATAAAAATGAGGTCATTTTAAATCTATTAGATGGATAAAGATTTTAGGAAGGTCAGTGAAACCCGGTATTGACACTGGGTGGGGGAGCAAGCACCCCTATAGACTAGTGATAAGAAGCTTCTCTGCTGGGCAGTGTATCAGCATGTGTTACAGTTTAAAATATGCATACACTTTGACCTAGCAATTTCACATCTAGAGATGTCTTTTGGAGATCCAGGGATAGGGTTATTTGACATAGAGTGTGTACGTATGGTGAAGCACAAACATCCCTTGATGTTGGGAGTGTTTATAGACACCTGACTGCTTGTGTAGTGGGATATATTAATAATATTATTATATATTAATAATGTTACATGTTCATGACACATTTGAGTGGAAATAACAAATTACAGAAGAGCAGTACATGTAAATGGGACCTGTTGATATCACTCTGGGCTTGTGCACACACCTATAATGAGAGCCTGGGGGACTGCTTCTCAAGATCACCACAGTGTTATTGTGGTGATCTCTGGATGGTGGACTTAGTTCTTGTGTATTTCTATGAAGTATACACGTGTGTATATGTGCTCAGAGTGAGCACGTGTCATTTTTGACATTGGCGAAAATGAAGTGAACTTTGGAGGCGGGGTAAGAACAGAATGCTGTTGGAATGGATGGCAGATCAGAAGTCATGGCAGCAAGAACCTTGGACCCACAAAGGGTATCTGTCTTTGCCCCTTTACATCTACCCAAATATATAGGTTAGAACCTTGTTGCAAAAAAAGCAAGGGTAGCCTGTCTATGCTCTCCAGGAGAGCCATGACCTTGAGTTAGCTTGAGTGGGTGGCTGGGATCAAATGAACTAGGTGGGGCTGACCCAGTTCTGTGTTTGCACCTGGCACAGCTGTGCTCTTTTTTGCATATGCGTATCTATTGGCTCCGCTTGTTCAAGCAAGGTCATGGGTTTGTTCTCTATACCAGTCATTTCCCTTTCCAGTACATTTCTTCTCAGGCACGGCCTGTAACCGTATCTTGGTGGTGGTCAGGGAGAATTGAGTTGGGTTGGCGTAAATCCAGTTCCATAAAACCAGAGCCTTGCTGCTCAGTTCACTGGAATCATCTGAGGACAAAGGCAGCTCTCTTTTATGTACTTGATTTATATAGTTCCTGAGGTTTCTAGTTTATCTCACTCATTCCATTCTCTCTTAAGGGCCCGGGCTGTGCTCTTCATAGTTTTCTTCTCCCCTAATTCGTCATTGCCTAATTCATTAATAGAGGTGGCATTAGTAAGCACTGACAGAAATGATGAAATATATAAGTAAGGTTGACATGGAACTCTTCAGGTGTTTTTCCCCTCTGAAACGGAACTGGTTTTTCAGAGTTAGAGGAAGCAGGGCTCTGTTGCATTGCTGGAGGATGTTGAGGGTTGGGGATGGGCAGAGGGATCCTTCCTAGGCTGGGAGCAGAGCACGCTGTATTCCCTGCTTTGCCCATTTGTTATTCTTGCAGGGGAAAGTGGAAATAACAAATTACAGAAGAGCAGTACATGTAAATGGGACCTGTTGATATCACTCTGGGCTTGTGCACACACCTATAATGAGAGCCTGGGGGACTGCTTCTCAAGATCACCACAGTGTTATTGTGGTGATCTCTGGATGGTGGACTTAGTTCTTGTGTATTTCTATGAAGTATACACGTGTGTATATGTGCTCAGAGTGAGCACGTGTCATTTTTGACATTGGCGAAAATGAAGTGAACTTTGGAGGCGGGGTAAGAACAGAATGCTGTTGGAATGGATGGCAGATCAGAAGTCATGGCAGCAAGAACCTTGGACCCACAAAGGGTATCTGTCTTTGCCCCTTTACATCTACCCAAATATATAGGTTAGAACCTTGTTGCAAAAAAAGCAAGGGTAGCCTGTCTATGCTCTCCAGGAGAGCCATGACCTTGAGTTAGCTTGAGTGGGTGGCTGGGATCAAATGAACTAGGTGGGGCTGACCCAGTTCTGTGTTTGCACCTGGCACAGCTGTGCTCTTTTTTGCATATGCGTATCTATTGGCTCCGCTTGTTCAAGCAAGGTCATGGGTTTGTTCTCTATACCAGTCATTTCCCTTTCCAGTACATTTCTTCTCAGGCACGGCCTGTAACCGTATCTTGGTGGTGGTCAGGGAGAATTGAGTTGGGTTGGCGTAAATCCAGTTCCATAAAACCAGAGCCTTGCTGCTCAGTTCACTGGAATCATCTGAGGACAAAGGCAGCTCTCTTTTATGTACTTGATTTATATAGTTCCTGAGGTTTCTAGTTTATCTCACTCATTCCATTCTCTCTTAAGGGCCCGGGCTGTGCTCTTCATAGTTTTCTTCTCCCCTAATTCGTCATTGCCTAATTCATTAATAGAGGTGGCATTAGTAAGCACTGACAGAAATGATGAAATATATAAGTAAGGTTGACATGGAACTCTTCAGGTGTTTTTCCCCTCTGAAACGGAACTGGTTTTTCAGAGTTAGAGGGAAGCAGGGCTCTGTTGCATTGCTGGAGGATGTTGAGGGTTGGGGATGGGCAGAGGGATCCTTCCTAGGCTGGGAGCAGAGCACGCTGTATTCCCTGCTTTGCCCATTTGTTATTCTTGCAGAGGGCCTTCTGTGCCGTTGGAGCTGAGTAGGGACTTTTCCTACTTTCTCTACAACAGCCTGTGTGGCAGACACTCGGAACACATTTTCTTAAACTCATTGAAACCGTGGGCCCTGTCAGTGAGGTCCTGGGATTTAATGTTGAATTGTGGTAAAACTTTACAGATACCCAGAATATCTCGATTTGACAGTCTGGGTTTGAGTACTGTTCCAGCAGTTTTTTCTAGGATTGTTGGAAATTTTGAGAGTTAGTGATGACTTACTACGTTAAAGTTCGGTTTCAGTTGTGCAGGAGTGATGGCTTACTCACATTAAAGTTTGGTTTCCATTGTGTAGGGGTTGAGACAGATAGGAAAGAGGTCTTCTTCCACCCTTTCTCACTCTGGACCTTATCTCGAGAGCTAGCCTGCCTGGGCAGTGCTCCTGCTCTCCAGGGTTCTGACACCAGTTTGAATGAACTTGCTGCATAAATGGGCCCTGGGATGCTGTCATTGAATAAGTGTACAGAGAGTTTTGCAATCACCAGGTTAAGTGATTATATAGCCCCAAACCACATAGATTTTCTGACTCAATTAAACTACCCATTATCTCTTATTTAAGTGACCAATAAAACGTGTGATTATGTCTTACTTTGCAAGTGGGATTAATATCTACTGTTTATCTCAAGATAAATATTGCTAACATAACCTGGGAAAGCACTTTTATGCCCTCAAGAGTGAGTCAGTAGAGGACTCGGGTTGGGTATGAAGTTTTATCTTTCTGAACTGATTATGAAATACACTAAACATTTATATGACTTTGTCTTTATAGACTGAAATCGCCAAGAGATTGAATACGATTTGTGCACAAGTCATCCCATTTCTGTCTCAGGAAGTAAGTAAAATTGTTCAGCTGTTAAAGTGCGATTATGTTGCTTCTCTGTTTGCAAATTAGCTAGTTTTAAGATGTTAATTTTATCACAAGGAACAAGTGTGAGGAACATCTGTTACAGCTGATGTTGAGGGTTGGGGATGGGCAGAGGGATCCTTCCTAGGCTGGGAGCAGAGCACGCTGTATTCCCTGCTTTGCCCATTTGTTATTCTTGCAGAGGGCCTTCTGTGCCGTTGGAGCTGAGTAGGGACTTTTCCTACTTTCTCTACAACAGCCTGTGTGGCAGACACTCGGAACACATTTTCTTAAACTCATTGAAACCGTGGGCCCTGTCAGTGAGGTCCTGGGATTTAATGTTGAATTGTGGTAAAACTTTACAGATACCCAGAATATCTCGATTTGACAGTCTGGGTTTGAGTACTGTTCCAGCAGTTTTTTCTAGGATTGTTGGAAATTTTGAGAGTTAGTGATGACTTACTACGTTAAAGTTCGGTTTCAGTTGTGCAGGAGTGATGGCTTACTCACATTAAAGTTTGGTTTCCATTGTGTAGGGGTTGAGACAGATAGGAAAGAGGTCTTCTTCCACCCTTTCTCACTCTGGACCTTATCTCGAGAGCTAGCCTGCCTGGGCAGTGCTCCTGCTCTCCAGGGTTCTGACACCAGTTTGAATGAACTTGCTGCATAAATGGGCCCTGGGATGCTGTCATTGAATAAGTGTACAGAGAGTTTTGCAATCACCAGGTTAAGTGATTATATAGCCCCAAACCACATAGATTTTCTGACTCAATTAAACTACCCATTATCTCTTATTTAAGTGACCAATAAAACGTGTGATTATGTCTTACTTTGCAAGTGGGATTAATATCTACTGTTTATCTCAAGATAAATATTGCTAACATAACCTGGGAAAGCACTTTTATGCCCTCAAGAGTGAGTCAGTAGAGGACTCGGGTTGGGTATGAAGTTTTATCTTTCTGAACTGATTATGAAATACACTAAACATTTATATGACTTTGTCTTTATAGACTGAAATCGCCAAGAGATTGAATACGATTTGTGCACAAGTCATCCCATTTCTGTCTCAGGAAGTAAGTAAAATTGTTCAGCTGTTAAAGTGCGATTATGTTGCTTCTCTGTTTGCAAATTAGCTAGTTTTAAGATGTTAATTTTATCACAAGGAACAAGTGTGAGGAACATCTGTTACAGCTGAAGTGTGTAAACCCCCTGCTATTCCGTCTAACACATCTGAGGGCACACTGCAGAAGTGGAGACAATAGCTCAACCTTAAATTAATTTTTTTTTTCCTGTGGAAAACTGCGAAGTGATTATCAAGCATGAAGCTTTTATTTTCTTAGAGGAGTAGTATAAACCTGATAGCTGCTGCTGACTCATATGTCCTTTGATTCTTTCTTTTGCTGCTTTTTAAAAATGATTCCATCAGGGTTGACTTGACCATGGAAGCAGGTATTTCATGTGTCCTTATACCTCAAGGCAGCTTGATTTGATGCTGTCTGTGGAGGGAGTGGATGCCAGTACTCTTAAGGATAAAAGCATTCGTATTACGTGTTCGTGTTACCTTATGTTATGGAGTTATATCCATATATAAGTCATTCTGTTAAATTACAAAGTCATAGGAGTTTAACCTTAATATTTTGAGAGGGAAAAGCTCTTTGAGTAATCAGTGGAATTGACTCAAAACCAGTACGTTTTAGGTTTGCTTTAAAGTTTACTTTACTTTTGGATACAAACTAATAAATGGAAAAACTGTTTTAAGTGTGTACAGAATGTGCATATCTTGAGACAGTGAAAAGCTTGTGGGACTTGGAGCTGGAATACTGCGGGTCTGTTCTCGTTGGCATCTGCAGCGCCATGTTAGGTAGCACCACCTCAGCCTTCTCCAGCATAGCATTTACTTGACAGTACAGTCTAGATTTGTTGGCCTTTTGAAGCCTGCTGTTTGTTAGACTCTAGTCATTCTGGTCTCTGCTACAGTCTCCTTTCTCCTAAAGAGACGTGCGGCTTTGTTTTTATTTATGAGTGAACCTGGGAGGTGTGCAGGCTATTTCCAGCCCGTGATCTCAGAGTGTGTCTGGGTGTTTGGTGGTGGTGTTGGTGTTGGGATGTCTTTCCTTTTCCCTCTAGTGGGTGAAACATCTAAAGACTAAAGGAGGAAAGGAATTCTCAGAACCAACCAGTGAGTTGAGATTTGTTGCTTCTCTGTTTGCAAATTAGCTAGTTTTAAGATGTTAATTTTATCACAAGGAACAAGTGTGAGGAACATCTGTTACAGCTGAAGTGTGTAAACCCCCTGCTATTCCGTCTAACACATCTGAGGGCACACTGCAGAAGTGGAGACAATAGCTCAACCTTAAATTAATTTTTTTTTTCCTGTGGAAAACTGCGAAGTGATTATCAAGCATGAAGCTTTTATTTTCTTAGAGGAGTAGTATAAACCTGATAGCTGCTGCTGACTCATATGTCCTTTGATTCTTTCTTTTGCTGCTTTTTAAAAATGATTCCATCAGGGTTGACTTGACCATGGAAGCAGGTATTTCATGTGTCCTTATACCTCAAGGCAGCTTGATTTGATGCTGTCTGTGGAGGGAGTGGATGCCAGTACTCTTAAGGATAAAAGCATTCGTATTACGTGTTCGTGTTACCTTATGTTATGGAGTTATATCCATATATAAGTCATTCTGTTAAATTACAAAGTCATAGGAGTTTAACCTTAATATTTTGAGAGGGAAAAGCTCTTTGAGTAATCAGTGGAATTGACTCAAAACCAGTACGTTTTAGGTTTGCTTTAAAGTTTACTTTACTTTTGGATACAAACTAATAAATGGAAAAACTGTTTTAAGTGTGTACAGAATGTGCATATCTTGAGACAGTGAAAAGCTTGTGGGACTTGGAGCTGGAATACTGCGGGTCTGTTCTCGTTGGCATCTGCAGCGCCATGTTAGGTAGCACCACCTCAGCCTTCTCCAGCATAGCATTTACTTGACAGTACAGTCTAGATTTGTTGGCCTTTTGAAGCCTGCTGTTTGTTAGACTCTAGTCATTCTGGTCTCTGCTACAGTCTCCTTTCTCCTAAAGAGACGTGCGGCTTTGTTTTTATTTATGAGTGAACCTGGGAGGTGTGCAGGCTATTTCCAGCCCGTGATCTCAGAGTGTGTCTGGGTGTTTGGTGGTGGTGTTGGTGTTGGGATGTCTTTCCTTTTCCCTCTAGTGGGTGAAACATCTAAAGACTAAAGGAGGAAAGGAATTCTCAGAACCAACCAGTGAGTTGAGATTTGTTGACCAGCGAAGCAGTTGCAGGTTTAATGCTTAAATTTTAAGTATCAAAAGGGGTGTTTTTAAGTTGCTATAAACTTTTCTTGCTCAAACTTAACATAGCAGCCCCTTCTGAGAATCAGAGTGATCTTCCAAATTTCATTCTACTGATTTTCTACAACTTCATATTACCGTTTTTGATGTCTTCCTTTGACTTTCTGGGCTTTCCTGGTGACTGAGACAGTAGAGTCCGCCTGCCATACAGGAAACCTGGGTTTGATCCTTGGGCTGGGAAGATTCCCTGGAGAAGGGAATGACTGTGCGCTCCAGGACTCTTGCCTGGAGAATTCTATGGACAGAAGCAGGCTATAGTCCATGGGGTCACAGAGTGGGACACAACTGAGTGGCTTAACACTGAACCTGGAATTCCAGTTGGAAATGGTAACTGGTGTTGGTTAGAAAGGAGGGCAACACCATTGTTTTCCTTTCCCTGTTGTCTGTGCTCTGTGAAATAATGTGTTCCAGCAAATTCATATTTAAACCCATATTACATTTTGGTCTGCACCGCATGCAGCATTCATCTTCTTGTTGAAAGGTACAGTGAAGTTCTTGACTGCCTCGCTAACACTTTTTCTTCTCGTTGTTTTCAAAGCATCAACAGCAGGTGGCCCAGGCTGTTGAACGTGCCAAACAGGTGACCATGGCAGAGCTGAATGCCATCATCGGGGTACGTGGCCTACCAGGTCTACCTCCTACAGTGTGTATAACCAGCTTTCATTTCTTCTTAATTTGTTGGCTTAATCTATGTCTATATTATCTGAATGTAATGTGTAGTTAACCTTGACCCATTTGATAAGTGGGGGAGAAGGAGGCGGTTTCAGGTATGCCAAGGTGTATAAGGGAAGACCTCTTGGCCTAAGGGAGGTAATAGAAACCTTTTTAGGAAGGGAACAAAAACTTTCCAGCCCGTGATCTCAGAGTGTGTCTGGGTGTTTGGTGGTGGTGTTGGTGTTGGGATGTCTTTCCTTTTCCCTCTAGTGGGTGAAACATCTAAAGACTAAAGGAGGAAAGGAATTCTCAGAACCAACCAGTGAGTTGAGATTTGTTGACCAGCGAAGCAGTTGCAGGTTTAATGCTTAAATTTTAAGTATCAAAAGGGGTGTTTTTAAGTTGCTATAAACTTTTCTTGCTCAAACTTAACATAGCAGCCCCTTCTGAGAATCAGAGTGATCTTCCAAATTTCATTCTACTGATTTTCTACAACTTCATATTACCGTTTTTGATGTCTTCCTTTGACTTTCTGGGCTTTCCTGGTGACTGAGACAGTAGAGTCCGCCTGCCATACAGGAAACCTGGGTTTGATCCTTGGGCTGGGAAGATTCCCTGGAGAAGGGAATGACTGTGCGCTCCAGGACTCTTGCCTGGAGAATTCTATGGACAGAAGCAGGCTATAGTCCATGGGGTCACAGAGTGGGACACAACTGAGTGGCTTAACACTGAACCTGGAATTCCAGTTGGAAATGGTAACTGGTGTTGGTTAGAAAGGAGGGCAACACCATTGTTTTCCTTTCCCTGTTGTCTGTGCTCTGTGAAATAATGTGTTCCAGCAAATTCATATTTAAACCCATATTACATTTTGGTCTGCACCGCATGCAGCATTCATCTTCTTGTTGAAAGGTACAGTGAAGTTCTTGACTGCCTCGCTAACACTTTTTCTTCTCGTTGTTTTCAAAGCATCAACAGCAGGTGGCCCAGGCTGTTGAACGTGCCAAACAGGTGACCATGGCAGAGCTGAATGCCATCATCGGGGTACGTGGCCTACCAGGTCTACCTCCTACAGTGTGTATAACCAGCTTTCATTTCTTCTTAATTTGTTGGCTTAATCTATGTCTATATTATCTGAATGTAATGTGTAGTTAACCTTGACCCATTTGATAAGTGGGGGAGAAGGAGGCGGTTTCAGGTATGCCAAGGTGTATAAGGGAAGACCTCTTGGCCTAAGGGAGGTAATAGAAACCTTTTTAGGAAGGGAACAAAAATAAATCTATTCATTGAAAATAAATGTAGTTTATCCTGCCTCCCTTAGGTTAAAGCTTTAGGTGAGGGTTTTAAGCACCTCATTTCCTTACTTCTGTCATAAACTTTAGATTTCAGTCAGGTCAAGACATCACTTGGAATTATTTCATTCAGTTATCTTTTTTTGTTGTTGTTTTTGTCTTTTGCTTTCCCAGGGTATTAGAACCCATGTATAACTGTTTTGCTTTTCTTGGGGGTCTTTCATGAATTTTTAAGTGGTATCCTCATGAAAAGAGAGCCCTCTTGTCATTGAAGAAGTGATAATTGTCTGCCCTGGTGCCCTCTAGCCTTTCACCAGGTTTCTGCTCTCCTGGGTTGAGTTCAGTTAGTGCTCCTTGCTGGTGACTGATTATCAGTCACAAGTCATTTGCTCGGCATTAATGAGCCTGGTGAACCATGGGGTCCATCCCCTCCATGAGTTCATCCCCTCCACCCCCTCCACTGTAGGATCCAGGACGGTTCTCATGTTTTCTGCCCTTCCAGGCTAAGCGAAAGACATAACTGAAACAAGGGACCATCCTTTCTGATTTTATTCATACGTGAGTGCCTTGAGCGGATTCAAATCACTCATTTATCAATTTATGTTAATTGCTTGTGAGAAGATGCCCTGCTGGTCTTTATAGTTCCCTCAGACACTTTGTAATGATAATTAGACATGCTGCTGTACAGATTAAGAGTGCCATAGTGCAGTGACGGCCACAGACAATGGAACCAGTTAATCCATCAGGGTTTAAAATTACATCCCAACTGGAGATGGAGAAAAAACATAAGAGCCAAGGAGGATTAAAGAATGAGCCTCAGCTTGAAAACTCTCCTTTCATCAGTTTCTCAATTGCAGATCTGCAGTTGGGTTGCCTGTGGTAAGCTATTGGCAGTCAATTAGGTGAAATAAACTGGGAGGGTGACCTTCATTTCCTTTTAATAGCTTTTTCCTCCCTGAAATGGGGAGCTTCAGTGGATTTTCAGCTTAAATTTTATTCAAGCTGCTTTATTACACTTGACAGCTTAGCTCTGCATAAACAGTTCTCCCCTCCTCCCCTTCCTCCCAGATCTGGGCTCTGCATCTCTCCCCCTTAGTATCACATTTTTGACTGTTACTTAGTGGGCTCTCTAATCATATTCAACAAAAAACACAATTACATCTGCATTTGTCTGCTGCCTTCTGTACCCTTTTCTTGTGTAATGAATTGCTTTATTTCAGAGATCAAATCAAATATTCACTGGTACTTTTGCATGTACCGTGTTTGATTAGCAAAGACTAATAGCAAATTGTACTTGTAGCTCGAGCACAGAATTTTTTTAACCCAAATGAATGAGGACGGAAAAGCCTGTTTTGATTAAAGGAAAACATATGCAAAGCAGTTCTCAAGTACTGAGTTAAACTTTGTGGAACATGTTTGTTTTCTGATAAGCTCTAAATTTTGACGTATCATTTCTCGATGGTAAAACTTTGTACTCTTACGTTCTCAAAGGCACTGCCCAATCCTACCCATTAGAAAGGAGGAAATTGTGTTAACCAGATGTTTATAGGCAATACTCATTTCATGTTGAATCAGAAAATAAAAGTAGCAGGTTGTTTTGCAAGGGCAGATGAATCCCTAATTTTATGAATGGCTTTAGTCCAGGAAGCATGTTGTTGAGATTATAAAGGCAGATTAGCTCTGATAACTAGCAACAATAACCCAAATCAGTGAATTGGGCCCCGCACAAGACTTAACGCCAATTGTGAGTCGTCAGCATACTGGCATGTGCGGCTTTTATAATTGTAATTTTTGGATCAGTATATTAATTTCTGTCAGCAGACTCTTTTAAAGTTTGTAGTAATCAATAATTATCCCGCGCCATAAGCTTCATGCTCTGGCATATGCTTGATTTTTGCTTGAAAGGAATTGTGCGCGTCCTGGAAAATCGAAGTAGCATAAAATTGGGTTGACAATTCAGTGGACCTTTGCACCCCTTCATTGAACATGCCTTGTGTCAACCTGTCTCCCCAGAGGGGAGGAGGCTCCGAGAGGCTGTCTGTTCCTACAAGCAGCAGCTGCGCACAGAGTAAATGCAGCCCTGTGTGATAGCAGCTGTCTGTATTGTTCAGGAACCGACTTAGGGTAAAGAACAATGGGAGAGGCCATGCTCTTCGTCTGCATTGACTTTCAGGCTAAGAAAAGAAATAGTAATTTAACGGTTTAGACATCTATTACAAGTGTGAACCCTTTAAAATTTCAAAACACAATTACATCTGCATTTGTCTGCTGCCTTCTGTACCCTTTTCTTGTGTAATGAATTGCTTTATTTCAGAGATCAAATCAAATATTCACTGGTACTTTTGCATGTACCGTGTTTGATTAGCAAAGACTAATAGCAAATTGTACTTGTAGCTCGAGCACAGAATTTTTTTAACCCAAATGAATGAGGACGGAAAAGCCTGTTTTGATTAAAGGAAAACATATGCAAAGCAGTTCTCAAGTACTGAGTTAAACTTTGTGGAACATGTTTGTTTTCTGATAAGCTCTAAATTTTGACGTATCATTTCTCGATGGTAAAACTTTGTACTCTTACGTTCTCAAAGGCACTGCCCAATCCTACCCATTAGAAAGGAGGAAATTGTGTTAACCAGATGTTTATAGGCAATACTCATTTCATGTTGAATCAGAAAATAAAAGTAGCAGGTTGTTTTGCAAGGGCAGATGAATCCCTAATTTTATGAATGGCTTTAGTCCAGGAAGCATGTTGTTGAGATTATAAAGGCAGATTAGCTCTGATAACTAGCAACAATAACCCAAATCAGTGAATTGGGCCCCGCACAAGACTTAACGCCAATTGTGAGTCGTCAGCATACTGGCATGTGCGGCTTTTATAATTGTAATTTTTGGATCAGTATATTAATTTCTGTCAGCAGACTCTTTTAAAGTTTGTAGTAATCAATAATTATCCCGCGCCATAAGCTTCATGCTCTGGCATATGCTTGATTTTTGCTTGAAAGGAATTGTCGCGTCCTGGAAAATCAAGTAGCATAAAATTGGGTTGACAATTCAGTGGACCTTTGCACCCCTTCATTGAACATGCCTTGTGTCAACCTGTCTCCCCAGAGGGGAGGAGGCTCCGAGAGGCTGTCTGTTCCTACAAGCAGCAGCTGCGCACAGAGTAAATGCAGCCCTGTGTGATAGCAGCTGTCTGTATTGTTCAGGAACCGACTTAGGGTAAAGAACAATGGGAGAGGCCATGCTCTTCGTCTGCATTGACTTTCAGGCTAAGAAAAGAAATAGTAATTTAACGGTTTAGACATCTATTACAAGTGTGAAAGATCATGAAAGAGTACCCTTTAAAATGCAAATGAGCCAAAACATTCTCATTCCCTTTAAGGTACAATCAAGGAACTTGCTTGCTTGACAGGGCTAAAGATATTTCTCTTTAACAAACCTGGAAAAAGTTAAATCTTCCCAAGGACACCAGGCTTCTAGGTAAGCTCATCTGCGTCCTGGGACTGTGGATGCTCTTTTTGTAGGAAGAGTGAGGTTCTATTTTTTTTTTTCCCCATTTTGGTAGAATGAATTAATGATACCTATTTCGCACTGGCGTAGAACACTTACTTGTCGTGTCTGACGGAAAATACTGGATTTTAAACGCTTTCCACTGCAACACCTGCCTTCCATTTACAGAGATTACTGGTATTTAAGAAAGATAAGCTTCTTAGATAGCTGAGATATTTTTGGTTCTACTTTTTTTTTTTAAATAGCTTTGCTGGCAAATTTGATAATTGGCAGAATAATAGCGACAACTGTACTTCTTGAATTTTGCTTTTTTAAACTCTCTTGCTGTTAAACATGTTATGTTCTTGTAACAATAAGAAGTATTTAGCACAGATCTTAAGAGGCATAGGGTTTATTTGATTTGGCACAAGTTCACTTGTACTTTAGAAAACAAGTTATTGTGAGAAGGGGAAATTATTTGAACTTTGTTTCCCTCCCTCCCGCCAAACATCAGGATAACCAACACAATTTAGTCAGCATTCCTCAAATATATATATTTTTAGTTTGAATGCTGCAAAACATGCTCAAAATGAAATAGGTAATTGATTTATATAACATTTTATTTGTGGGATAACTAATGGCCTGAAGGAAAGTTGACCAAAGTGCTCTGTAAGATCGTTTCCCATTGTAGTATTTCAGGAGTTGGGAACTAAGAGCTCTCTTCTACCTGCTCTGATACTAAGTAATTGATTTTATTCCAATTGATAGGATTCCAAATAATTAGTATTATCTCTCAACTGGATTTATGTCACATATAATTGGGTTTATATCACATAAAATTAAGTCATACAAATACGGATATATACAAGAAAAGAAATAGTAATTTAACGGTTTAGACATCTATTACAAGTGTGAAAGATCATGAAAGAGTACCCTTTAAAATGCAAATGAGCCAAAACATTCTCATTCCCTTTAAGGTACAATCAAGGAACTTGCTTGCTTGACAGGGCTAAAGATATTTCTCTTTAACAAACCTGGAAAAAGTTAAATCTTCCCAAGGACACCAGGCTTCTAGGTAAGCTCATCTGCGTCCTGGGACTGTGGATGCTCTTTTTGTAGGAAGAGTGAGGTTCTATTTTTTTTTTTCCCCATTTTGGTAGAATGAATTAATGATACCTATTTCGCACTGGCGTAGAACACTTACTTGTCGTGTCTGACGGAAAATACTGGATTTTAAACGCTTTCCACTGCAACACCTGCCTTCCATTTACAGAGATTACTGGTATTTAAGAAAGATAAGCTTCTTAGATAGCTGAGATATTTTTGGTTCTACTTTTTTTTTTTAAATAGCTTTGCTGGCAAATTTGATAATTGGCAGAATAATAGCGACAACTGTACTTCTTGAATTTTGCTTTTTTAAACTCTCTTGCTGTTAAACATGTTATGTTCTTGTAACAATAAGAAGTATTTAGCACAGATCTTAAGAGGCATAGGGTTTATTTGATTTGGCACAAGTTCACTTGTACTTTAGAAAACAAGTTATTGTGAGAAGGGAACTTATTTGAACTTTGTTTCCCTCCCTCCCGCCAAACATCAGGATAACCAACACAATTTAGTCAGCATTCCTCAAATATATATATTTTTAGTTTGAATGCTGCAAAACATGCTCAAAATGAAATAGGTAATTGATTTATATAACATTTTATTTGTGG